>CM056568.1:18095839-19295839 GCA_029721515.1 Synanceia verrucosa | reverse complement strand
AAGGCATGAGGATCCACTGTGAGGACAGAAATATGGCATTCACCGCAGCATACACCGATCAAGCATAACATTATGACCTCTGACAGGTGGTATCTCTTGTTCCAGCGTCAGGATTTTTCAGGAGTTTGACACAAACAGTGACCCAGGGACAGGGTCATGAGATGATCACTGATGCTGGTGGGGAGAGAAGGCTGGTCCAACAGAGCAGAGGAGTTAATGCTGAGTTAGAATACAGAGCAGTTTGGAGCTGTTTTGGTAGAACAAGGTGGTCATAATTGTTATGAGCTATATACCGTACTGCGTTCTATAGAGTGGGGAGAAATCTTTGATGCTGACCATAAGTGAGAAGGCCAAGGGCAGGGATATAGGGATGGATACTGGATCCCTGAAGTAAAGCCATGAATCACAGCTTAGGTGCCCAGAGGGAGTTCCAGGGGACAAATTGGACAAAAGAGCCTGTGGCCAAGTTTGTACGAGCATTGAAGAGTCTCAGGGGCATATTTTTAGTTATTAATGATTTCCATTGTGCTTTATTGTCACAATTTCTGTCACTGAAATTGTTGGTATTGGGAGAGAGCTATTCTTATCTTTTATTTGGAAGCATATGCAGTTAATAAAAAAAAACTGCCTGTCATTCCTGAGATTCACAAGAATCAGTTCATCCTAGATGAACTTTTGTGCCAAATGTAAAGAAATTCCCTCCAGGTGTTATTGCTTTCACCAAAATGTGAGGATACAGTGACCTTTGACCACCAAAATATTACGAAGGCCGGGCATCACTGCTCTCCTGAAGAGCTTTGCTCAGCTTTTTATTTTAGACGTTTTCAGAACGGTCAAAAATCATCCTCCATCAGGAAAGTTCTACATCACATTGATCAGAATAGTCTTGGTTTGCAGCTCATCACCTCTCTTGGCCTGCAAAGAAAAGGTGTTGTCACATTCTGATTGGCCAAAAGAGGAAATGAGCCAAGCTGCTCTCACTTCTTAATTAGCAGCCAGTCCTCACACCCTGCACAACAGGTGATCTGAATATCCATCCAATCAATGTGACGTTCAGCTGAAATGACCCGGAAAAACGGAAATGACAGGAAGTCCCAAAGAATGAGGCACTGCCACAAGTGCTGCTGCTTCCCCTCAATCACCTCATGTTGATTGTGCACGTCCCTTTTTAATATGTTAACAGTCCATCTTTGTTGTTTGGCCAGGCGTTATTTCAGGCTTTCATTAGACTGGCAGCAGGGACAAAGCCTCGCTGAGGTGGACTGACGTGTCAACCACCGGCAAAGAAAGGTTGCATATGGATGGATCGTTCATAACACTGCAGCTGACTGACACAGCGGCTGACAGCTGCCTCTGATGTATGGACACCCTGCTACCCCTGTTACTGATGCTGACACACTTTCCTCAAAGCGTTTTCCTCTATAAAGGGCAAGATTGATCGCCAGCATTCAGATTTTCTCTCCTCACTTGTCTGCATGGATTCACTATTTCAGTGTGTGCACTGCTGCTGAAGCCGCCTTGCTTTTCCTCTCATTAATACTGGGACATATGGATGGAGATGCTACTCCGCCTGTCCATCCAATATTTTCTCATCAAACACTCAACCATGAGACCCAAAAACTGCACTTTCTTTTTGCTTGAGTGTTTTTTCTCAACAAAATTTCACTCCAGCTCCCCACCGTCAGACGCCTCACTGGAAGTTTTTGCTCACAGGAAACACTCTTTAAGTGCCATTGAGGGATTTCAACGTCAAAGTGGTTTTTCGGTCGCAGGTCGCCGATCACAGTCTCCCGCAGCCTCTACTCTACCTCTGATAAAACAAGAATGGAACATGGTAAAAACAAACATTTTTTCATGATGAAACAGAGAAATATGACTGAAAATGGGAAAAAAAAAATGCTGGAACAAGACACTTTCTGTTTTATGAAATGGCTGGCACTCAAAGAGTTAATGTTAAATTTACTTAGGTTAAGACAATAAAATCATAGTAGTTAGGTTTAGGAAATGGCCACGTTTGGGCATAAAACTGCTACTTTGGCGCAGTGAAAATGACACTGATGTTGTGAACATGGGACACAAACAGGAAGCTGATTGTAAAGTGAAAGTGAAACTTTCCGCCTGGGACACAAACAGTGGTCTCCTGGATGTGTCTTATCCACTTCCCCTCAACCACATTTAGTGTGTGTCTTCTTTAAACCACAGTCACCACAGCACTTTCCCTGAGCCTGGTGTGTTTGTGACTAAAATACACCTATACCCTTTTCAAACGATGGCCACAGAGATGAAAGCGTGGTCATGGTTGAGGAAAGATGATCTTGTCAGTTTTACTGTACCTGCCAACAGGATGACACAGACTGCTTCACACAACATTTGATGCATCCTATTATTTTGAAATGTCTTTCCTGTGCTGGGACAAAAGTGTCTGGATGAAGCATTAAGTTTGGTAAATTTGACTCATTTCTTCAGACTGTCTATGCTCCATAACGTTTCTACTCCACTGCTTGTTTATTGTCAGTCCTGCAAAAAAACTCCCCTCATAAATCAGAGAGTTGGTTTAGTTTATCCGGCTATGTTGATATGATGTTGATTCTGTTTCTATGGTTTGGCCATCACACATAAAGATATGGCTAACATGAGAGCAAAGATTTAACATATAACAGAAGATCATGTGCTTCATTCATTTGACTTACTGTCTTCCTCCAGCTGTAACAACCTGATTTCTCCACAAATTAATGGTCATTATTTTACTGTTTTTCATGGTAGTACAGTTCTGTGCGTGCATGTGTGTGTCACTGTGTTAGGAGCGATGCATATTTATCCGTGCATTAGGCGAGAGAAGAAAAGGAAGATGGAGAGACAGAATTGGGCCAGTGAGTGTCAGAGCTCCCTGCAGCCTCAGTCAGTGCTCGCTGTCTGAGGAGGGACTCAAAGCCCATAAGTGACATCACCAGCTCAGCTTCCTCATGTCTGGCAAGACAGGCCTGTGTAAATATTACATCCACGCCCACACACACACACACACACAAATATGCCTGCATTCACACGCAGGTAAAGATCTTCCCTGCTGGAAGACCTATCACCTTCAGTAACTCATTATTATTAGCAAAGTAGCACCAGTGAGGAAAAGGAAAGAAAGATTTCATAGATTTTCTATAAACGGCATCATAACGCTTGCAATAAGAACACCTTTTGTTGTATTTTTTGGACTGTTGGTGTTGCACTATATTGCATTTGGCACTATATATATATATATATATATATATATATATATATATATATATATACATATATATATATATATATTTTAAATCTCCTTACTTTTCCTACAGTGTGTGCAGCTGTTGTGAAAGAATTTCCTTGGGAATGAATACATTTTTATCTTATCTTAATCTGTCATCTGTCTCCCATTTTTCCTGTACAGACTGCAGTGTAAGCACCTAATATATGTATCAGTGCTACAAACATTAATGTGAATAAAGAGAAAGACTGTTAAGCAGGAGACTTGTGATCCAGACCAGAGTTTGGTTCTGGAGCTTACCTGAAAGACATCAGTCATGTTTTCAGTAAACATGTAAACAACTTACGCTGTTACAGTATACATACAGTATTTCACTGACTTTCACACTGGTTTCTCTGAAGTTTTTGTACATGGCGTACAAACATCACTCAGTAGTTTTGTTGTTGTTTCCTGTGAAAACTTTATTTTGAAAAGACTGGAGTGGAACTCGTCGTTGGTTGTTGGTCGATAAACAGACTCACTTTAGCGTCTGACTTTAACGTCTCACTTTAGAAAAGACTAAAGAGTGTACACGTCTGTGTGATTTAGACACCTTCCTATGAGATTAGTTTGGTATTTGTGTGTTGGTTATTCCAGCACATTTGATTTGAAATGAGAGTGTTAACCTGTATACAAGTTTAATACCTATACCTGTCATTCCTGGTGGGTATAATAAAAGGTTAAACTCTTCTTTAAGCACAACCAACCATTCAGTTTAACCCTGAATATGCAGAAAAGTTCTGAATCTTCCAACAGTGCCTCATGATGGCCAACTGTAAATGATGTTTGACATATTATATGTATTTTCAAAGCACTTTCAAAATAGTAAAATACCAAGAAACAAATGAAATCACATACTTGCACTTACCTGTTAGTATACCGTGCACATACAGTCCATCTCCCCTTTAGCAATAGCACTTAACTAAATGTATATGGCATGTGGCCTACCCATACTGCACCAGTGCTCTTTCTGTCTCTGTGGCTGGCTTGTTCAGTCACACATGGCCACATATCTAATTTCACATTACAAGTAACAGCACAGAAAATTCAATTTGTTTTTGTTTCCCTGCCATTTAGTGCAATTTCCATAAAATGAGAGTGGCTGACATCCAAAATCAATGGCTGTTTCCAAACCCCCAAGACTAATGGGGTAGATAGCAAAAACCGCAAGTTAATTGTTCAGGAATGCCCTTGAAAATTGTGTGTCAGCCCGTCTCCCATCAGCCCCTCCTCTCTCTCCTTAACCCTCTCTCTTCTATTTACACCGACTGCTTCTTGAGGAATAACTTCATGCGGGCTTTGTAATGACATATTTGGAATTTTAGCAGTCATGCTCAACCGACCCCAAAGTGGAACCAGGGTATTCCAATATTCATAACTCACAGATACCGCATTGCAATTTTTAACACCTGTCTCCAACAAGGAAGCAATGTGACTGCTGGTCTGCTTATGGTCCTGCCATGTGCCAACAGCAAGAACCTTGATCAGCTCGTCACTGAACATCCTTTCTGTCTCTCTCAAGGACGACCACAGGCTGTCAGAAAAGAAAAGCATCCACAGAACAGGGTTTTGCTTTCTCCTCCTGTTCCCATTCAACGAACCTTGACAGTGTTGGAATTCATTTGTGAAAAGCTCATTGCATCTTGTTACATAAATGTGAAATCAGACCTTTTGTTGTTTTTTTTGTATAGTAATTGACTCTGGATAAAGCCTGGTGCAGCAGACAAAAGACACTCTGGAAACACAAACACATAACCCTTTGAGATGGTGTCCCTCAAATGCATCTACATTGTGTGCAGTGTCAGTCCATCGTACGTGTTTAAACACCTACAAGCTGTAATCATCCAAGAATTTTCCAGTACCTGAGATACTCTGCATGTTAGAAACCTAAATATTATCTTTTTGTTTAAGACAGTGGCTCGAAAAATTACAGACGTGGACATCTATGCATTTGTTCCTCTCAATACTGACAGTTTTCCTAAAATTACATTAAGTTTCACTAATATCCTGACTTGACGTCCTTGTCACCTATGCTTTGAGAAAACCTCCTGGCTCACTGCTTCAGCTCGTACTGGATCACAGCCAATCAACATGTGCCAGTGTTTCTGATGTTTTTCAGTTTTTCTGATGTTTTCCAGACACCACAGGGATTCAACTGCAGTTTGTTGATGCACAACACAACTTTTCAGTCACTAATATGTACAAGCAGACATCTGCGATTGGACTCAACGTGTCACAGATGCTAATGGACCATGATGTCCCCACTAGCTGCTGAAGTGCTAAAATAAGCTGCTGTTATGGAGCCTTTTAATGTTTAGTAAAATTGCTGTAAACCCATCCGTGTTATTATTAGACCATCAGAGAAACTGAAGTAGTATAAAGAGTGAGAAAGTGTGGTTGGATGGGTTTAATAAATAGAAGACTTTCTCAGATGCTACTCTTTGTGTCCAAAACCAGTCGTTACTTCTCAGTTTACCTATTTTGCACAAGTTGCATAAGCATTATTGTTTCAATGCAACAAATCTAAACATTTATTTTCTTAAACCTGACCAAGTAATAAACCTACATTAGAAATTAATTTTGAATATGAGATGTTGTAAGTCCCTGACTCGAAAGTAAAGTTTGTCCGAACAACATCACGAATGACTGCCATCGAGACCTGGATTCACTGTCATAAAAGGGTGAAAAAGCTGGTTTATTGAATATTAAATCATGCATGATTGACAGCTTCCCATTCTCAGATTTAAGTGGTGACTGATGACTTCAATGAACCACCACTACCATTTTAATATTGGTTAAACTGAAAATACAGTATATTATGTCGATCAGATGAGAATTATAAGTGCTAATTATGTGACAATACAGAGTATGAAGCGTGTATAGAACTGTGCTGTGCTTCTTTTTGTCTGTAATCAAATTCTCCTTGAGCGTTCGCCAGAAAGAAACACTGTTAGTGAATTAATTAATGGAAAAAGAGCTAACTCTTTAATTTCCCAAACGTATCCATTCAGGTGTGCACACACACACATGAGCATACTTGTCAAACATGAAGAGTTTTGTTTAGAAAAAAACTCTTCAAAAGTAAGCAACCTTGATATCTGCTCCCCTGACATTACAGCACACGTCTGCAGAGTTTGGGCACAAACACTGACAACAGATTGCTGTACACATGCTATTGATTGAACTCTGCAGGGCTCCAATAGCTCACTGCCTGCCGAGCCAGACGGAGTTCCCCTCTGCTTCTCTATTGTCATCAGCCTGCCCAGCTCATCTCGCCCATACGGGAGTACATGCTGTGAATGCAGGGAAATGAACAAGGCCGTCCCATTTGAGAAATCTAAACAGATCATTGCTCTGATGACAGACACACCGAGTCAGAAAAATGATGATTTTCACTGATGCTACCGCATCAGACACGTGGACACTCTCTTAGTCATCTCTGCTGCATATTCCTGATATTTCTGCTGTGTTTTGTTCTGCTAGATATGAATTCATGATGAAGGAAAGGCGGGGAAGAGAAAGAATGGCCTCTACTCTGCAACTCAAACACTCATATCAGTCTAAAGGTTGGCTGCAGATTTCAGGTGACACTCATCACACTCAAGTGTTTTGCTTAATGGGCTGCAACCTATAAAATAACGCATACAGCTTTTATATCAGAAAAATACAGCAAAGAGAGAATGACTGTTATTTAATAATTTATTTACTATTCATTATAACATATACAAAGACTGGAATAGGCTCTGGAGTCTCTGTGGATGCACGTCCTTTCCTCATTCCCCCACCCCTATTTTACTTTTAGAGATCTTAGGAAGCACCTGTGTCCAAATGAGACAAAGCAGCCTCAATTATTTCTAAAAAATATCTCAGATTGGACATACTCTATACTGCAACTATATAATCCCTGTTGTATTTATTTATTTGGCAGATGAAATACTCCATTTTTTATTGTTTTTTATGCAGCTGGCAAAGAAACCTTTTCTGGAGCTTTTTGGAGATGTAGTCAGAGCATAAAGAGACGGTATACACCACAGAGATCAAAACAGGAAGTGGAGACGATCGAGATTAGAGAGCAAAACAAACAGAATCTGGGCAAAAAGTGGTGATTTTGGTGAAAGTGTCCTCTACTCTACCTCTGATAAAACAAGAATGGAACAAGGTAAAAACAAACATTTTTTTCATGATGAAATAGAGAGTCTCTTCTTTCATTTGAGCTATTCACTGTTTTCAGAGACGTAGTATAAAATATTCTGTGGGTCATGAAGTCCGGCACTCAATGAGTTAACATTTGTTAGTTGTACATGTTAATACTCTGTGATGTCAAAGCCGTTGAGCTGCTGTGCTTCCCATCCCTTCCTGCCGTAGATCTATGGGCTCTGGAGACTAGATCTGTCCATCCATGATTATGCTTTGAACTCCGGCCTCCCAGAGGGGAAGAGCGGTGCTGTGCCTCGAGCTTATTAATTAGTTCCACTTGATTCCACTTGCCACATGTCAACCGACATCCAACTCCAGCCAGCACACATATATCCACATTAGCAAATAAACTCACCAACAGATCAGTAGTAATCCTTTCCTAGACCTAATTCTAACATGAACCTTAAAACCAAGTTCAGTATTTTCATATTTGCGTCATCTAAGATGGACTCATGTTTCATAAAAGTGGAGTAAAACTAACTTTATCTGCCTGTAACCCACTACAGCCAGACTGACACGTCTCCGCTCAGGGTGCCACATATTTAACTTTAACGTCAATCATCTGGAAAGCTTCTGAACCCTCCTGACAAATGTGCCACAACTTAACTCAAAACTTACAACAGGTTTGGCAGGAAAATTGCAAACCTGGTAACTGTCAGTAACCAATGAGGTGTGACTGTCACCATGACAACACTAGTGGAGGCTTTTTACTGGAGGCAGAATGATCAGTTACCAAAGTCTCACCAGTTTGTGACTCATGATCACTGCTTTAAGATTTGGAAATGTTTAACACGCATATTATTTTCATATATGCTCAGAATCTGTGAAGATTCCTCCGTCCTAATATATAGCAGTGACTACAGTCCTGGGTCTCCATGTTTGTTTGGCTGCAGGAATGGAGGTCTTCCTGGTCAGAACAGACATTTCAAACCAAGGTTAAGCTAAACAGAGACTAAAAACATCGGTAACATGAGGCTGTGCTGTACCACAGAGTATTAGAGGCACACTGAGCCACCGTCATGGTTCAGTGTCAGCACTCGTCTGCCCACATGCTCAGGAACAGAGACGTCTTTATTGTGATGGATCATCTCTCCATCACCTTTCCTCACACCTCTTCTCTTCCTGTGTGAGTTTCTTTTCTTCCTGCTTCTTTTCACCTTTCCTGCGTCACCGAGGTTTTATCTGCTAGTCTGAAAATGTCCACAGGTCGTCTGCTGCATGAGCGCCATTGTGTGCGTGGCCTCACTTGATTCATTGCAGCCATCCTTTTCTAAAAAAAGAACCCCTTATCCTTTTTGTTAAATGACACAAGAGGTCTGATGTTTCTGACAGAGCTCAAGAGGATGTGAATTTACTTCAGAGCGTCCTTCGGCATATCTTATCCTTCACCAGGCCTGACCTACATATCGTATTCATGTTGAGAAAGAGGTGTTACTCATTGGACTCACAACCAGAAAATAAAAGCTGCTCTTTTTCCATTTTTTCCTATTTTTAGTTTAATTAAGCCATAGTTCTCCCTGCATGGGTTTGAAAGAGAGAGAGCTCAGTGTTTTACATCAAAGGTGTTTTATACGCACCACAGTTGAAGCACTTGTAATAAAAGTGTGGTTTTTTTTTTTTTAAAAAAAAAGGAGAAAGAAAAAAGAAAACAAGGAAATGAATTTACCAAATAGTAAATTACAGTAGTTGAGGAGTTTCTTTCTTTATTTCCCTTATTCAGTCAGTCTAACTGAAAGGACATTATGTATGAACTGACGAGTCTTTGGAGACAGAAATTATTGCCTTTATTGGTCAATCTATGCATGTTTGACATGCAGTAATAACACATGCTTCTCCATCTCTACAGATCTTGGATATAACTAATCGTTTTGAGCGCTTATGGGGCACAGAATTGAAGCCTTGTTATCTCGCTCAGTGATGCTTTGTGCCTTTGTCTCGTGCTGTACAGCAGGTCATTAGTTCATTTTTAACAGGAGGGGATGTCTGCTTCTTCAGCACCACGGCTTTATCAATACAGAGGACAGTGAGAGCCGCCTCTGAAACACACTGTGTGGAACGACATGCTTTGGTCTGAGCAGCCATGATGCAGCTGTGTTTGGTGGAGGCTCAGAAAACAGATCAATGAGTCAGGCTGAACAAACCTGCTGCTATACTGTGGTATAGAGAGAATAAAGTCTTTACTCACTAGAATAAAGGCATTATTTAAGAGAATAAAGGCATTATTTACTAAAATAAAGTCATTGTGAGAATGAAGTCATGATTTATGAGAATAAAGTTGTAAATTTAAGAGATAATATTAATAATTATATAATACAATTATATAATATATAACAATAATTTTATATAATAATAATCATAGAGGGACAGGTCAAATGACTCAAAACATCAACAAAAATAAAAAACAGATTTAAATGCTTATAAAAATAGAGTGAACTGTTCGTCCAACATCAGCAGGGAAACAACATGCATAAGATTCACTTAAATGGCCGTTATAAGCTTCTATATAATAAACAGCACCACTCAAAGGGAGTCATGTTTTCTAACAGCACTGCTGACCACAGAAAACACACACACACACTTCTGTTTTAGCTGTTAGAAAGTGTTTATGGAGGCAGACATTCGAACAGTCCTTGGCTGAGATAAAAGTCTGGAAAAACAAGATTTAGTTCAACATTACGGCGCTCTTCACTCTTTCTTGGCTTTAATGAAAACCCACTCAGCCCTGCATATGGTCACACTGCTCGCACAAGTGTTTATGTTGGCATCACCAACTGTCATAAAAATGAGATTACACGGAGTATATGATCCACTAAAGTCCTCTCTTTCTGCTTCACCTTTCCCAGTTTCACAACAAAACAGATTTCTCTGATCTAATTGTGTCCGGCCTGTATTTCTCTCCACATGACGCCCCTCCACAATACCCAAAATGCCTGAAGCCTTTCTGCAAACACAGCGGCGGTAAACATGGCGTGCTCCAGTGATGATGCAGCCCCTTTTGACCTGTAATTGCACTTCCCCTGGTGGGTGAAGCAGTGTAGCTCTGACTTTGGCTCACCGCTGCATCTCACAGCTTGTCTTTGTGCATTTTAATCAGATGAAAGAAATCATGTTTGAATACGCTGAAAACCGATTATACACTGGTGCATGTTTTAATGCACTGAAATCAAAACTGACCAGTCAATTTGCAGGAGGCTTTTTAATCACATGAAGATGCTGATGCAACGTGACGTGATTAAAGTCAGACATCAGATCTGCCTCCAGCCTGTCAAAGTGTGATGATGCTGGGTGGGCTCTCTCTCTAATGTCCAGAGTGATCAGTAAAGGCTGTCTGGAGGCTTCATTAAACATCAACTGTAATGATGTAGGAGCGCCTCATCCTTCTGCAGGTTATTCACTGCCTCTCCTTGCATGAGGGAACAGGGTAAGCTACATTTTTTTAATGCAATAAGATCATCAGATCATAAATGTTGAAAACACAACAGGAAGTGTGAAGTGGGGCTCACTGCGATTTTAGTTTTTTTCTTTAGTTGGGAGGCGTGTTCATGTGTTTCAGACAGTGTTGTGCTAGTTACTGAACAGTACCTCATTACAGTGCACCAAAAAGTACTGCCTCACTGTTAAAAGTAACTTTTGGTTGCTCTTTAGGACCCTGAGGAGTTAGAGTTTGCCTTATGGTGTGTTCACTGGAAGTCAGAACTTGGAGCTCAGATCAACATAACCTCAAAGTTTAGTGCTCCCAGCTCTTCCAGCCTAACAGCAAAACATGTAGTCAGTAGCAGATAGCATGAATTCTATGTCTGGTTGGTGAGACTAATATATATGTATATATATATATATATATACATATATATTAGTCTCACTGAAGCCCCCTGTCCTTAAAACTAGTGACGCTCCTGCATTTGACAGCCCTAATAAAAATACACTCTGTCTGAATCACTGACATACTGTGTGAGTCTGTATATAATGTGTCTGGGGATGTGTAGGGTTATCAGCATTAATCATGTCCATGCTGACAAAGATTGCCAAACACCTGTGATACACTGCACCTGTTCTGCTGTGCTGCCCAGTGACACTCAGACATGCATCTGTAAAAATCAAACCTCCTCAGCTGATGTGCACTGCACCACAGGGCTTTTCCATTTTCCCTTTGACCTTTGTTGCCACCGTCATTTTTAAAAAGCTGTGGCACATTCTGCAGGAGTTATGTAAATGAGACGGTGTCCTGTAGTGAGGACAAACATAGCTCACAGAAAGCTTTGTGTTGCACCACTGAGCGAGGCGCCACATCAGGGCCAATCAGGTCTCCCACCGAGTGTGGGACTTGCAGGAGGAAGTGCTTATGTAAAGAGGCAGCAGGGTGACGTAGCCGTGTACTGGTTGATGTCGTGTTTGGGTACATGCCACAGTTGGATACTTGAAACACAAGTGAGTCTACATGGCAGATGTTGACAAATGTTTATCATCCTCATCTGTCCTGACTTGACTCATGTGCGGTTGGCAGACGTCCTCCGTTGAAGATGCACTGACAGTGAAGTGCTCTCGCAAGCTGCTGCTGTTTATTTGGTAGGGAAGCAGTACGGCTAGAGGGGGGGTTTATGTATCAGCCTTCAGCGATACATGCAAAACATGTCATTTGAGTGTCAAATGCTCAAAAGGCTTAAAAAGCAGCTGTTCAAAAAGCAACTGTGCTTAAATTCCATCTTAAAATGCTCTTTGTGTGCATCAAAACAGTGTCTTCAAAGCATGCATTTCAATTAAGACGACTAAAATTGACTGAAATTTGCAGCTTGTACAAAATAACATAAGCGAACTCGGTCACAGTGAGAATGATAACACATACTGATTTGGAAAAAAAAAAAGTCAACAGATCAGTCAGTATTCATCCTTTATGGAGCACAAATGTCTGGACAAATTGACATGTCAGTTTTTAGAGCTACTCCCAAAGCTGGAATTGCAGCGTAGAGGAAGTTGTGTCTATTCAGCAGGTTAACATTTCAGCATGGAGCTGATCCATCGACAAGCCAGCAGCTGAAAGGATTTCCAATAAGAATCATGTTCAGTTTCTCTCTGAAGTGCTCTCTGGTCTCTGACCCCTGTCTACACAGGAGAATAATCACTTTTAATTTGCAAAAAAAAGTATTTGTGAGGGAAATATATTGCATACATGTACATGAAGTAGATGAAATCACACACTGTTACTACCATTTTTTGACATGAGTGTGTTTTGTACCACTTTCACTGCTGCCACACTGTGAGCCTGTGAGTTTCCTCCTTTGAATGATGTAGAGAAGGATTTGTGCATCTTCAGAGAGGAATTTGAGAAGGTGTAACTGTCAAGTTTGTAACTCCTAAATCATTTTCTCTGTGTCTGTTTTCTCCTTCTGTCACAGGTGCTCAGTAGATTTGCTCCAATCATACATTCCTACTTCCCCTCCTGTGTGATGATGTGTCTAAAGATGCTTCAACCCACAGATGGGATGTTTCTTCCTGGAGAGATGGCATTTCTTAGCCACACATAACAATGTTTCTATATGTCTATCGTTTTCTCTTCCTGCCCTCTGATTTTTCATCTGCTGCCATCATTAGGTTGAAATTCACATGGAGCACATCGTCCACTAATCACAGGGTTGGCAGTTTGCTCCTCCTATATGCATACATATCCAAGTGTCCTTGGACAAGACACTGAATGCATTATGAGTTGCTGCCCTTAGTGTACTATATGTGAAGTGGTGAATGCATTGTTATTCAAATGCAGCCATGTACTGCATATATGAGAGGTTAGTTTCACCAAAATCACCACTTTTTGTCCAGATTCTGTTTGTTTTGCTCTCTAATCTCGATCGTCTCCACTTCCTGTTTTGATCTCTGTGGTGTATACTGTCTCTTTATGTCAGGACTACATCTCCCAGAAGCCCCAGCATTAATCACAGGTTGCAGGAGACCATAATCAGTGACCCACTGCAGAAAAAAAACACTTGAACGTATTTTTACATCGATGACACTCAAGTGTCAGATTTTAAATGATGTTGAAATACATCAATGGCACTAAAAGAGTTAAAGGTCCTGAAATTGCCTCCACACAGCTCTCAACATGGCACCGGTGGCTTGCAGCTACCAGTGAAAAAAGTCACAGCTATTTAATATCAAAAAAGACAAAGTGTAAATACATCCAAGAATTAGTAACGGATTGAAATCAGATTCCTCTTTTCATGTTTAAATTAAAGTGTTTTGAATGTCATGTGGATTTTATCCACATACGAGACATTTGAAACGACAAGTGAAAGTCGATACACCAATACTGCTGCATGTGAGCACGTAATACACCAGAGTCCTGGAGTTAATTGATATGCCGTGCTCACTATAAGCCAGCAAGAAAGAAAGAGGGGAATTGATCATGTCGGCCTCACTGTCAGAAATCTCCTGTGACCTTGTGACATATGAGAGGACCCCAATTTAGAGGACAAAAAAATAAATCCTCTTTTATATTATGATAATGTTATGTAAAGTGACTAGAAATAAAGAGCAGGAGGAGATGAGTACAGTCCCACTACACTGTATTCAAGGACTACTTGAGAATTAAACTTTACAACAGGCCTGCTTGAACAAACGTACAGACGGCGGCTCGGGAAGCTGTCCAGATAATGGAGGCACTTGAGCAGCAGTGGAGATGAGGGTCATGTTAACAGGAGGATTGTGGGAAATATTGGCGCTGTTTAGCATACACACTCGCTCTAACATCTGTTAGCATATTTATTCTTTGGGCTGCAGGACACATTTGCACTGACTCAAGAGGAATCAATAGCAGTTCTGTCTGTCTGCTCTTTGGAAATATCCTGCAGCGGCTTCAGAACATTTCTTGTAGCAGCAACTTTACGTTTTTTGACCCACACCATGGCAACACTATCTATTTATCTGTGTGTTGGTTTTAATAAACACAAACCTTTATGGGCCAGCTATAGCACTAAAAAGTCAATTTAGGCCAACACAACAGTAAGTATACATGCAAACAAAGCAACACTGTTTAACGTTGTTTGGTGATGATTTGATGTTCAATATTCACTCTTCTCTTTTAACTCTTTGAATGACACTGACGTATATTTACGTCAAAGTAGTTTTTCGGGAGCTGTCAAAAGAGGGCGCTCTCACACAGCCTGTGAGTAATGCTGGGGCTTCTGGGATAATAGTGTTGCTTCTGCTAAATGCGTACAGTCAGTAGACTGTTGTGACTGCTGGAAGGAGCTGAGATGATGATACTTCAGGAAGACTCGAAAGTTCCAAAGTGACATCTGGATGGTCAAGCACACGTTGTGAAGATGTTTGGAAACTCTTATGGGACTTAAGATGACCTGCTTGATGACCCATTTTAACCTTCAAGGTTCAATTTCACCACCTAACCTCCACCATCTTGAGAACAGGTGAGCAGGAGTTCAGGTGACTGCAGGGCTGAAGGGCAACAGGTGCCAATCAAAACACTGGCAGGAAGTGATCTGAGATAATTCAGACAGACATTCATGGAGCCCAGATGATCAGTCTTTAGTGGTGGCTGACATTTGAGAAATAGTTTGCCATGAACATTACAAGACACATCCATGTTGCCCCGAGGATGAGATGAACATCACAGCTGCTGAACATGAAACAACTGAAACTTTCAGAGTGAGCATTATAGCATGCATATGTTATATGAGTCTGGCCTCACAGAGCTGCTAGCATGGCTGACTGAATGAATTCATCTGGATTTCAACCCAACATAGTCCAGTTTGTGAAGCATTTTATGCACAATAAAGGTCAAGTGAAAAAAAGATCTGTCAAGCACTTATTTCCACAGGTCCAAATCTAAATCCAGTGAATCGTTCCATGATGAATCCATGCTGCAATGAGTCATAATTCTGCCTTTTAGCCATGTTGCAGTACAATAGAGTGCACAGTAGCACAATAGAGCTTGTTAGCCACCAGTCAGAAGGTCAGTGGTTCGTGACTAAGTGTGCACAAGTGCTGGTAGTCTAGGAAATTCTGTTTCTATTGGACAGCAATTTATTTACCCCAGATGGCAACATTCAGTGAAGAAATGTCCATATTCATCAAATGCATTTTGCTTTGTTATGATGTACATCTCTCATATCTTCATTCTGACACCTCTTTGGAAAGTCCCTGACAATCTATTGGGCAAATATAAAAGCTCACCAGCAGCAAAAGTCAATTTCTACCAAATATTAGAGACATTCACACACAATATCATCAAGGTCCACTGATGGAAGAGAAGGAAACCCATTTCTCACTGGTAAATATGAAATCTTGAATGTGTCTCTCCCATCTTGTCAGCCACCCGGCGTCGAGCATCTGCCCACATTGTTTGCATTCCTTGCGTCTGTCGTCCATGTCGCCCAGCCTGAGTGAAATGTGAGACATCTTTTACATAATGTCTCATCTCATCTGGAGCATGGCGAGCTCTCAGTCGATCTGTGTGTCTTGAGCTGAGAGCGTTGAGGTGCTCAGACACCTGCTGATGGTTCTCATGGGTTCCTCCCTTTGGATCTCAGGACAGACCCAGCACATGCTGGAGGGACATCCCAGCTGGTCTGGGAGCATTTTTGAATTTTCCAGGAGTAACAGACATGTTAAGGAAAAGAACATTTGGGCAGGATGGATGGATGGATGCGTCATGACAAACACTCACAGATGCTGATTAGTTCTCTTTGTAAATGCACCGCTAGGTCACAATAATATGCTTTGTTTTTCATGACTAAAACCACATTGCTAATCTTATGAAAGACAAAAACAGATGATCCCTAACGAAGAATGTAGTTAAAGTTAACAGCACTCAGTGGGGAATGCATATGTGTCTCCAGGCACTGCTGTGTTTTCCTCTGGCTCACAGCGACAATGTGCGCTGCAATTTAAGCAGAGACCTTGGAGCGCCCAGGGCAGCGCCCCCAAACACAGGACACGTAGCTTTGACGAGTCACACGGCTGCCAGCAAGCAAGCATTCAAAACATCAGAAGACGTCTCAAGTGTGATCTCATGTCAACGCAGCCATATGGCCTCTGCATCAGCTCATTAACAGCTGATTCACACTGTAAAGCCGTCTACCGTTTCATAATGTTTCCAGACACAGTCATGTAATTATGGCTTGTTTAGGATGCATGCACATATGGTGACATATCATGTGTTAATAATGAGTATTTCAAGCCGAGTTGCTTCTGCATGAATTCTGCATCTGGTTGCACAGTTGTGTCTTCTAGGAAAGGCTTATTAGAGCTGACATTTTACCTTCCTCTCCAGAGATTAACATTATCTACAAGCTCACCATAATACGTCTAGAATGTGGTCTGACGCCGGCGCGTGGCCTCGTCTTTGTGCTGCTGTGCAAAGATCTTGCAAAGGCGACGCCTTAACCTTAAAGTTAAACAAAGTGATATGAATATATTAATACATTAGCGGCTCAGGTATAATGTTTGCAAAAAAAAAAAAAAGAAAAGAAAAGGGCAATAACATAATAAGCTATTACATTATTGGCCAAAAAATAATTTCCTTATTTATCCAATAGATAAATAAGTTCAGTCCCTTTAATCTTAAGATGAAATAATGGCGTCACAAACTGTGAATTTCAGAACAGGTGAAAAAAATACTGAAAGTATTAGAGTATAGCATATAACAGTCAAATAAAAAAATGAGTGTGAAGCAAGCTGTCAGGATTTCTGCTCATTTGTGATGTCACTAATCTACAATATTTTGACCATTTCACACTTTAAAATCATCTTAATGTTCCGTTGCAGTGTGTTTATGGCATCAGATAACAGGAAATGATGGACATGTATGAGAAGAATAAAGTGAGTTTTGAACATTCATGTTCTAGCAGAAACACTGAACTCCCAGCAGCCACTGTGGGCCCTTTAAACATCAGCACCGTCAGTGAGGTGTCCATTCATGACTTCATCGATGCACTTTCCACACTACTAGTTGCACAAAAACAAATAAAGAGCACCCCCAGCGCCTCAAACAAAGCCATGATTACACTGTGGCTTTGACATTTGAGGCAACGTCTTGCCAAGTCGGCCCAAAACTCATTGCTCACCCTGTTCATTACCTCCCATAATGACCCTATTCAGAGACAGCGGGGCCCAGCCTCGGCCCAGGGACCCGGCAATAATCCCCTGCATTAATTAGATGACCCCCGGAGACGGCTGCTGCTGCACTGGTGGGCACGATGACAGGCTCTCTGCTTATTGTTTATGGCTGGCTGTAAAGTGCCCAGCAGTGGGAGTGGGCGGGGTGGTCGGCTGGGGGCCAATCAGGCCACAGCGAACGGCAGCCATGTAGAAACATCAACGTCGGCTGTGACAGGCGGCGTTGCTCTTTGAATGCAATATTTTTTCATATTTACTCATGGAAAAAAGTCTCTATTTTGGCCTTCAAAGTATGACTAATGGTTCTGGACTCATCACAGACTAGTGAAAATCAGCTGAAGCAGAAATCAATATGACTACTTTTACTTGCCTTCTGATAATTCTTGAGTTGTAAAATTTGCAGAGGACTTTTTAAAAAGAATAAAACTTTCCAGTAGTGTATTATATAAACTGTTAATGCAAATTACAATAGCAACACTAGAAAAACCTCCAAGTAAATTATAAGTCACTGAGTTTACTGTAATTTAAAAAGGTGATGTGCTACAATACCACATATCTTGCTTTGGGATGAGGGTCAAATTGAGAGAGTCGCTCTGCATGATAACACATATTCAAAATAATATATAACATAATGAATAAGAATGCAAAATTCTGTATGTGTTTGGGGTTAATTAGCTCCAACATCCGGGAAAAAAGCAGCATAAACTGAACTCTTTTTATTTTATGAAATAGTGATGAAATCCTCCTAAAATTATGACTTTCATCTCTGATTTTGAGGCTCATTGCCAGCTCAGGTCAGCAGTACCTTCAAATTATTCATGTCCCTAAAACTGGTTCAATGTGAGCTAAAAGGTAAAAGCTCCAAATGTGGAAACATGACTGAAATATTTCTTAACACTTTCGATAAAGTGATGTCACTGATCAGAGCGACTGCAACGTGGTTTGGATGTTTTTTACATGACTGTATCTGTTTCCATAATGTTGTCTGTAATATAAGAAGCACATAGTCCTTTTAGCTCTTTAACTTACATTAGTGTTGAATATTTTCCTTGAAAAACCTTCTTTACTTAAAAGGAAATAAAAAGATACAAGGCTCTCATATACATAATACTGATTTGAAAAGACAAAAAAAAAAAACACGTTCTGTGAATCTAATTATTTCTGTCTGGCCCTGAGATTTGGATTTGGAGCCATTCCTCATCCCCAACACATCCTTGGTGAAAGGAATAGCAGAGCATGGAAAATGATAATTGGCCTCATTGACCAGCTTCGGTTGACTAAAAGTGCCTGAGGAGCATAAAAGGACGGCGGATTTGTAAAACATGTATTACCCTTTTGTTTTTGTGCACACCCTTAAGCAAAGAGTGCCAAAATGTTTGCAGGAAAACTACATACATTATCGGATTAAATGTGATTATAGAGTATATGCACGTAGAGCTCAATGGTGCCCATTATGCAGAGTTTAAACTGCGCCACTGTGGATGGGTTTCCCTTTGCAAAGCATTTGAGGATGCCTGCACAGTAAGGGGGTGGAGGAGTCATTGCCAAAACGTCATTACGCTTTATATTTTACAGGGAATCAGTAAAGTTCCTGTTAAAAGAGCAGTTTGTATTTAGAGGAATCTTTTTACAAAAACAGGAGTTTGTTTTCTTTAGTGAATAATCAGCTGAAAATAAGGTGGTTTTCATCTCAGTTTTGGTCAAGTCAATTTTATTTGTAAATCCCAATATCACAAATTACAAATTTGAGGACTTTTTAATTCATTGAGTGCCAGTTGTTTTATAAAACAGAAAGTGTCTTGTTCCAGTGTTTTTGTCCATTTTCAGTCATATTTCTAGACCCACAGAATATTTTGTACTATGTCTCTGAAAACACTGAATAGCTCAAATGAAAGAAGAGACTCTTTATTTCATCATGAAAAAAAATGTTTGTTTTTACCTTGTTCCATTCTTGTTTTATCAGAGGTAGAGTAGAGGACACTTTCACCAAAATCACCACTTTTTGTCCACATTCTGTTTGTTTTGCTCTGTAATCTCGATCGTCTCCACTTCCTGTTTTGATCTCTGTGGTGTATACTGTCTCTGCCAAAAAACACTATGGTGTACAGTATTATTACGTTGATGGCACTCAAATAGTTAAAAGCCAAAGTGATTATTTGTTTTGTTTTGTTTTTTTCTTTCGCACTTAAATTGTGACTCTTGCAAATCTTCTGGACCCGAAAACTCAGCCCTTCTTTTCTTTTGTTGACATTTATTCAGCAGTAGGCAGGTAATACCAATGTATACCTGAAGGTAAATTTCGAAAAATGGTGCAAATCAATGAAGGCAAAGTCTGATCATGCAGTAAATACATCCCAAAATACATATGTAAGCAGAAACTTTTGGTTGCTTCCAAACTTTCGGCCTGTAGTGCTCAGTTGCTAAAGCTGTGTTGAGTGCAAAGTCGACTGGTTATAGACTTACTTTTTCCTGACACAAGTCAAAACAGACCTCACAGTCTAATTTATGTAATGCAGATAATCAAGGTCAAAGCAAAGGTCATGCATGCTAAGCTAAACCCAGTGCTTGTAATCATGTTTTCTTTTCGTGCTCATATTAAAATCACAGCTGCATTTACAAAGTCTTCACTCCGTCATGAAACACGACATAAGTGCTTCATTTCCTTCTCATTAAGGATCATCAGAGTGTCAAGAGTGAGAGCTGCTCACCAACACACCCTCCTGCTGCTCCAGTGCCCTCATAATTCACTACTTGTGCTATCCATCAGTGCATTATCATGATAGGTGGCAAAGACTCGTCGGAGCATTAGTATGAAGCTGTGGTCTTGCGAAGCACTCAATTACATTTGGTGGTGCGTCGCGACATAATCGGATGTACTCAGAAATCCCTCTTCACAGGCTAATAAAGCACTAAACAGATTTCTGACACATTTTATGATTGCATTAAGTGGGAAAAAAAATGCTTTATGGTTGCACCTCGGCACAGGCTAAAGCCATTAATTGTTCAAGGTTTCACCTTGCAGGAAAGAAGTAGTGCAGGGTTTAATGAGCCTGGATCTGCAAACGTTACAGCGGCACAAAATTGGAGCGTAATTATTTTGGCCCAATTAAAATGTGACGGAATTATTCTGTTGAAATTAGGCGGTGATATTTGAGAGCCTGGAGAGGTGCACGGCGCTATTCACGTCTAGTTTTATTCACGGCTGAGGATTATAATATATGGCTGAACTAAAAGCAAGGCTCAACCCAAGCCTTTAGTCTCCTACATTTACATAAAAGAATATCAAATTAAACAAGTCGGCAATTCTTTGCACGCAAAGAAAAGCACATTACCATTATTATTTAACATACATCATGTCATATATGTCATGTCTCTGTTGAATAAGAAATATATTAAAAAAATATGCATGCTATTCTTATTCTGGCTATTTATTTTACTATATGGTTGCTTGGAAACAGAGACATTAATGCTTCTACCCTGATAGAGATTTTACAGCCTTCAGCTCATCGCTGTATTATTTTAATAAAAAAAAAAAAAAAAAGTGAAGCATTGCAGCCAATAGTTCCTTTTTATCATTTCAAAAGGATATGAATGAACATCTGATTATCCCATCCACCTTTAGTTTGTCTTTAAGGTTTAGGGCATTAAAGAAGCAACTAAATAGAATAGAACAGAGAAATTCATCTGCCACAGACAAATGACAGTAATAATGAAACAATAAACAAAAGCAAACCCATAACAGAATAAGTAATAATAATAATAGCAAAAAATACTTACAATATGTGCTAAATAAAAAGGAAGAAAATATATAGTTTCAATTGTACATGAACTGTTAAATCAACTTAACCACACATGACATTTGAGTGTGAATGAAATGTGTTAAATTACCTTTAAAAACATTGTAATGATGTCATATTTAATTATTGGTGATGTGATTCTAAAAGTAAATATTTAGATTAGTGCTAATATCTGTCATGTATCATGGAAAATGGTGGTAAATCTGTAAAAAACGTAAAAAAAAGAAAATTGTATGTAAAATTAGATTTAAAGACGTATGAATTTCTGTAATCTTACATTATTGTTAATTAACGGTACTTTTAAACATAAAACCTGAAATTAGTGAAAATGTCTGTAAATCTATATGCATTTCATTGTTTTATAGTAAAACAGCAAAAATCTGTTAAAAAAAACAAACAGAACATCAATGATTAACATAACATTAACATTAACATAACTAATGCGCTAACGTTGCATAAAAGGTCAGGTGAATCATGACACATCGAAAACACGAAATTGCAACGTAGTGAGGATGGAGAGTGAAAAAAGGATAAATGCGTGGGTGATTATTTTGGTAGATTTAAGACAAATCAGAAGGGGATTCAAAGCCTCAACTTAAGCCACATAAATCTGCCACAGTATGAGGAAGAGACACCTCAGGCCTACCTTATCTGATAACGACTTCCATTCTATAGATCGGGCCGTTTAGTGCCAATGGCACATGGCCATCAGGACAACAATGATCAATTCAGCAGCCTAACCCTGATGCTGCTGGAGATGGCTTATTGACGTCCTCACGTCACGTGGAGCAGAGATGGCGCCGCCGCTGATTTAATGACAGATTGACTCACAGGTTGATGCCGGATCCTTCCTGAATGCTAAGTGGAGTGCTTAACCTCTTCACGGCTGACTTTCTTTTACATTCAAAATAAATCTCAACATTCTGGAGGCAAAGATTGGCTCTCAATAAAACAAAGCTCTTCCATGCAGGACAGAAAGGCCACTGATGATTCAGACCAGAAAGTCACTTACCCTAACTGCAGCATGAAGAAACTAACAGATGCCAGCCGGGAATAATTCATGTAATTTACAGCAGGGTAGCTTGTTATTGTCTTAACTGCAATATCGTGTCATTGTCCTCGGCAGTTTTAAGGTGAGTCACCGGGTGGTGTCGTGAATCATCCGTTCATGCCCACGCAGCAGCAGCAGCAGCAGCAGCAGTGTTGACTGTTGAAGTTTGCACGGCCTGTTGTTTGAAAGTCAGTGCTTGTTATTGTGCCATCTCGCCAGGCTGTCCTCCCTCTAGTTTTGCCAGCATTCAGTCACAGAACAAGGTCCCAATCTGCAATCTTGCAGGGCATAATTACCACGGCGACTGTAACAATCAGCTGCACAGCGGCGGAGAACACGCTGGACTGGGTCAGCTCGTGTAGGTGTGCTGATGAAATGTTACATCACATTTATACAGGACTCTGAGGAAGCAGCAAGTCATAAACGATTCTCTTACTCTGCATATTGGAATACATACAACATTTAAGATGCTCAGTCTCAAGCCCAAGATGATGACATCATCAGGGTGTAAAAGGTAAATGTTGTGGGACACAGTGCGGTCTGATTCGCTCCAGTAAATACTCAACTACCCACATCTGTACTTTCCATTGCATCACATAAAGGACGCACCTCATTCTGCGTTGACCCTGCATGTCAATCTCAGCTCTCAAGCCACAGAATCATTCGACATCCTGTAGAGAACTTTTTTTTATCATTATTATAACCTTTATTTAACCAGGTTTGTCCCTTCCCTATTTCTGTTCTATACAAAAAAATTGCAGACTTCGACAATAAGAATAAAGTATTTCCAAGATTAAAGTAATTATTTACAAGAATAAAGTCATTATTTAAGAGAAAAAAGTTGTAAATTTACGAGATTCAAGTCATTATTTACAAGAGTTGTTAAAACCTTTGGTAAAGTTCCTGGATCAATTAGTCAAATCCAGTTTGATCTAAAGATGCAGTTTTGGTGAGGCACATAATGAGACATAACTGTAATTTCTCCAAGTCTGTAAAAAAAAAAAAAAAAAAAAAAATCTCAAAGTGGCCCTAATACCCCATCATAGTTCTGACCTTATTCCACCTCTAGACTGTCCATCCATCCATGTGGAACATATAACACTAATTAACCAAGAGATTGGCAAACTTCCTGACAAGCTGTTTTTGGCCACTTGTTCTGTTTATTCTCATTTTGAATGATGAAAATTTCCTGATGAGACTGATACCAAAATCAGCATTTCACGTGGGAAAATAACGTGATTGTCCACCTGCGTTGGTAGCGATGGCAGCCGTCCTTTGCACTGAGTGATTAAGGCCTCTTTTACACGAAAGAGAATCTGGCCTGAAGTGCATCTTGAACTTTATTCCCTGAATCCTCGGCTTTAATGGACAGCAGGGGAGGCCGCCCGTACTGCCGACAGTCCTCCATCTGTTTATCTGAAGCTGTGATAGATGGGCTGTGGAAATTCCCTCCCCCTTGTGTAGCTGCAATCAGTCTCCCTATCACTACTGATAACACGGCGAGCCAAAAACACAGCCTCACAATGGCAGCAGGTCCTCACAACAAACTGGGTTAATGATGCAGGAGGACTGCCTGTCACCCTCTGGACTCACCGAGGCCTAGCCTCGTGTCTGTCTGTCCATCACATGAATGGGTTACAACAGAGGAACTTTGTTAAGTCTTTGAACACAGCAGCTCTTTACCTCATGCAGTCATATACAAAGAGAAGAAATCGGATTAAATAAGGGAATATCTCCTAATAACCAAGCCTTTCTGGAGACCAGCTCAGAGTCCTGGCATCAAATATTCATTCATCCTGTGCTACTGGCGTACGTAACAACGCAACTCCTGCAGACGTTAGCATAGCTGTAATAGCATCAGTTAAATCAGACCTGGGTGGATATTTATTTATCCACCAAAAGACGAGTAAAGAAGAGCGAAGGAGGCTTTTCTTCTCTTGAAGAGCTTCTGCAACAGTTTGATTGGCAGGTGGGTCGTCCAATCATCTGCCAGGTGTTTGCTTGAAAGTTCCTGCCCTTTTCCAAACATCAGATGCTCCATGTAATCAACATTTGTAACTCAATCTGGCTATTTATGTCAGGAAGTGTGGAGATTTAAGGGCTGTATGCAGGTAACAGGTGGAAACGCTGGAGGAGGACGAATGACGTCACAGTTGTAATCATAGGGTGACTGATTAAAGTTAAGATAAGATGAACCTTGATTCGTCCCACCAACAGAGAAATTTTCATGTTACAGTAGCAAGTGGATAGAGCAACAACATAAGGGCCTATATGAAAAAAAATAAGAAACGGAGAACATCAGTAAAAAAAAAGACTAAGTAGAAAAATAAATGCTTTAAAAATAAAACTAGTCAACAGTGACAATATCAGCAAATATCAATGGCAGTAGGTAACCGCCATATTTACCAAATTGGGAGTGTGATGTGTTCAAAGTCTTACTTCTTAACTTTGTCACTTATCTTAACTCCCCTCCAGAGGGGCTGACAAATACATCTGATTTCATTCCATTCCATTATTATCATCTTCTGCTCCATATTATTTGATTAAACACACACAGAGTCGAGGCGTCAGGTTTACAGCGTCACATGGACAAAAACAGAGTTGGCTTACTGGAATCCACCATGGAGAGACAGGTGATTAGCATTAACTGAGACATTATGTCATGATTGTCATGCTGCTATTAATTAGCTCGTCACATGCATTGGCTGGGTGAGGCATAATGCCTTAATGTGTCTCTCTAACTTTGCCGAGGAGATTATTTATCATCCTGGGTCATAATTACGCCGGGGATCGGTGCATTCAAATGGATTTGCCGTGGAGCTGATATCGTAAATGTTTGATGAGATGTTTTCACTGATGTGTGACTGGCTTTCCATCACGGCCACAGAGAGGCGTACAGGTTTCCATCAGCAGTCGGTGTTTACCTCAATCACGCTTGATAAGATCAAGGACTGGGAGAGAGTGCTCTGCACAATATACTGATTCCACATAAATATCTCATTTGTCAAAGGTCAGCTGTGTGACATGAGATGAGAGCAATTACCATCTACAACCTTCCATTCAATCAAACTGGCCTCATGGGTCATTAAAATGCTGCGAGGAGAGAAAACATGTCTGTCCATGTCCTCACATCTGTCTAAAATCTAGAGAATTTAATCTTTTTAGTCGGAAAATCCCTAATTTACCATCCATGCAACATTAGGTTACAACACAGAGTGAAACAGAAGAACACTCAGAAAACACTGCTGTGAAAAGATTTGTTCTTGAATATCTCAAACAAGTGGTTTGAATTTGTAGCATTCATCATTTTTTCGTACTATTTCATTAGGGCTGTTGAAATTAACGTGATTAATTCATCATTATAATTAATCTGATTGAAAAATTAACTTAATTAACCCATGTTCAGCACAGATATAGTCCCTTCTTTCTGTTTGATCATGCAAAATGAAACGTGATTAAAAAATAGATTAAAAATTAATGAGATTTAATCGCAATTAATCGAAATTAATCCACAACAAAGTGTGATTAATCTGATTAAAAATTTTAATCTTTCACAGCCCTAAATTTTATCTTCGGTCCAAACAAAATTATTGATTTGTCCACAGGGGAAAAAACCTGAACGTCACCATTTTCCCTCTCTCTTTGCTTCTGACCTCTTTAAAACTTTTATATTTTATTTTATATGTATTTTTTTAAATTTATTAATTTGAGGAAAATTGATGTTGTGAAGTATCAAGTCAGTTCCTGCAGATCATTGGATTCAGAGATACCTAAAAATGTCCTGAAATCAACAAAACTAAATTATATCAGAAAATAATATCTTTGTCCGATTGCCTTTGTTTTTGCACATTACTCAAACTCATTGTTAACAGGCATTAGTTACACACTCTATATGAGTTATTATATTTACACTGACATAATAGCCACCTTATGTGACAAAAATCAATATGAATCTAGGTATAAATACAGACAGAAAACATGACATTTATTTTACATGACAGTTGAAATTGCTGGAAAATGTTTGGAGCTGCCTCAGGTCAGCAGTGTAACGTCACCTGTTATGAAACATATCCTCTCATCCATCTGTGTGACTGTCACATTGGCCAGAAGGGTCATGGATCAGCTCTAGTCACATATTCTCATTTCTTTGGGCTCCTTAATGCCTCGACTCTCTCTGCTCTTAATCTTTGGAGACTTTGAAGCAATGAAACTTGAGCAGAACAGGAAGCACTTGAGTCTCGTTCAGACAAAGCGAACACATGTGCCTCACTGACAGCCTCCACGCAGAAAGAAACTTGGTCACCATGTTCAAGTGCTTCTGAGACATGAGGAAAACCTCTTCAGTGAGGAAATAAAGGCCAGACGATTCAACATGATGAACAGAAAACACATCATAGAAACCTTTGAGAAAAAAATGCTACGGCTAATACTTTTTGCCTTTTTTAGCTACTGGTGAATGACTATGAAAAGAAAACTCAAGCTGTATTTCCTTTTCGAAAACCAAAATATCAAACTAACACTTAGAAAGACTGACAGAAGCCAAAGTAACATGGCAGACTTGACAGGAAACAGTAACTACAACTTAACAAACGGCTGGCTGTATGATCAACGACCAATACGAACTGGCACAGGACGAGGGACTATTTAAACATGAGGAAATGGGAAACAGCTGGCAGACAATCACAGAGGGCAGGAAGTGACGTGGCTGAAACGAGAGGATAGACACTACAAAATAAAACAGGACACAACAAATATACAAGGAAACATGAATAAATAATAACTTAACTTGACAGACTTGACTGGACATATCAAACGCACGTTTAACAGCCTGGAGCGGCTTTTCAAAGATTATTTTCAACGAGGCTGAAAACTTTGAACTCAGACAGGAAACTGTCGTCATTTTTTGGACGAATTGTCAGGACAAGTATTTAAGTAGAGGCCGAGCAACAACGACAAAAACAGGCAACAAAACGTGGACTTGAAGAGAAAAAGCAGTGTGCTTGCAGGCACTCTGTCTGATCAGGACCTAAGAAGGATCATGAATTTTTCATGCAACGTTCTGAGGTCCTTTTATACCTAAACACATTGCTCAGAGCGGACATGCCTTGTTCCCTTGATAATGATGATGGCCCACATGATAATTTTCCAGTGGCTGCTTTGCAGCTCAGCCACAGATCTGCGGACATGTTCTACATGCAATAAAAAGCTCTTGTTGCTGAGGTCACTCCACCTTGGTACCACACTGATTGCTTAAGTGATCTGCTAAAACATGCCAAGGAGACACAAGCCTTACAAAGACACCTGTTAATCATGTGGCACTGTCAGGTAAATGTGGGTACAAATATCTCCAATGGAGCTTTATGATCTCTGATTTAGTCTTCACAAAGTGTTATTGCTAAACCTAATGTTTATAACAATGAATCAAAAGAAAACAAAACAATACGGTGGATTTATGTTCATACGACATCATATTTTAAGCTAAAGCCAAACTTTTTCTGAAGCTAATCAAGTGCTGCTGTTGTTTATACCTTGTCGGATGTCAGTGCATGAATTGAGCACAGAGCAGATCATATGACACAGGAAGTCATGTACAGACACAAAATTAAACATCCGGTTCATTTTCAAAATAAAAAAATCTGTGTTCTTGGTGGATCGTATAATCGATTTCTTTCTACTCATTCATGCTCCGCTACAACCCGCTATACTGCACGAATATACATGAGTTTACAAGATCTCATTAGTCAGCGAGATCGCGTTTTTGCGATTCCAGCTGTCTGTTGGAGCCACAGCACTTGGATCTGGTGGAAATTAGAGGTCACCATCTAGCAAATTTGGCTCATTGTTGTTTCACAGCCCAAAGTTTTGCGGATTTCTTTCATAACATAATGTTTTTCGGCTTGTTCTGCTGCCCTCAGGTGGCCATAAAAAAAAATATATATATATATCAATGAATGTTGTGTGTGTGGGTGGGGATGGTCAGGTGACGGGAACAGCCAGGACATACCATCTGGAGTGATGTGAAGCAGCTGGACCAAGCTGCAGCAGCTGTTGACTTTGATCGCCATCATGTGAAGAAGGGCAGCAGGTTCGGTGTTGAGAGTGGAGCATTTAACTCTGATGTCATGACGTCACCTTGGCAACGTCCACTTCCTGTACACAGTCTGTGATTTCCCCACAGGGGCCAATAAATTGTACTATGCCATTAGCAGCTAATAGGCTATTATCTTGTATCTCACACACAGACTGCAGCTCAACTGTCATAATTGACATTCTCCCTGCATCGCAGGTAAAGAGACACTACAGCTGGTCAAACGGCAGCGCTGCATCGCTCTGACGTCATGTGGTGGACGTCCACTTTCAAAACAAGAGCACAAAAGTAGCAAGTAAATTCAGATGGAGTTAGCATTTCATAAACTTTAAGCACATGATAATGCCATACTCGTGCACACGGTACACTCCGGTGTTAAAGATTCTGCTCCTGTTGTTCCCCACGACCACATATTATAACCATGAAACCTTGGGAAGCAAGATAAGAAGAGATGAGACGGTTCGGTAGAAAGCATTATTATTGTGGCATTCACATTTATGAACATTACTGAATGCACAGGCAATTAATTATTGCTTGCATCATCACCCTGGAAAAAGTGTTTAATTATTTTTTGATGCACTCTGTTGCACTCGGCGAGCATCGTGGAGTGTGCTCAGGCTGACAAAATGGATGCTGGCAGGGAACCAGCTAAACTGTGGTTTCACTGCCTAATGGCCATTGTACTGGCAGGGCAGATGGTATTTCTTGACAGTGGAGATGCACTGAGGTCTGCTGCAGCAGAGGTGACACTGCCTCGTTTTAAGGGCTTTTTTTTTTCCACTCTTCAAATGATCAATGTGTGCAGCAGCTGAACACGGCTTATAACACTGCAGATATGGATGCTCTTCTCCAGCAGATTAAAGAAGGCAGGATGTTTGCCTAGTAGTTCCCTGTGCTTCCAAGAAGACACAAGAAGTGCTTTATTTACTCAGGTCATTGGTTACGCTGTCTGTAAATTTGATTTCTGCACTATATGGAGGTTGACAGGAGGCTGACACTGACTGGAAAGAACTTCTGGTGGGGAAATACTGATGGGTTTAACTTTTATTTGCTCCCAAATAAGCTCAATGTTTGCCATTTCTTTTCACTCATTGATTACCAGACTTTTTTTAGTAAAACAGAAAGTGCCTTGTGCCAGCATTTTTGGCCATTTTTCATGATGCACAGAATATTTTGTACTATGTCTCTGAAAACACTGAATAGCTCAAATGAAAGAAGAGACTCTCTTTCATCATGAAAAAATGTTTGTTTTTACCTTGTTCCATTCTTGTTTTATCAGAGGTAGAGTAGAGGACACTTTCACCAAAATCAACACTTTTTGTCCACATTCTGTTTGTTTTGTTCTCTAATCTCGATCGTCTCCACTTCCTGTTTTGATCTCTGTGGTGTATACCGTCTCTTTATGCTCTGACTACATCTCCCAGAAGCCCCAACATTACTCACGGGCTGTATGAGAGCGCCCATGAAGTGTTGGATTTTAATGGATGTACATATAAGTCTTTGGCACTCAGAGAGTTCAAATGACACCGTTACTACCATCTCATCAAGAAGTGACAGTTTCTGAGCGGCCCTCTGCATCAGATGCTGACGCATGCAGGCACCCTGTGGTGACAGGAAGTGATGCAACCCCATCACATGCATAATATATACTAATTGCACGACAGCATACAGGGATGGCTCAAACAGTGAAAATGTCAACTTACATCAACTTCATTTCCCAAACCTTATGACATGGTCCTGTTGCCTAAACCTAGTTACTTTGTGAAATGCTGTTTTTTTATGGATTTCTTTTTTTATGGATTTCTAGAAATATATTGTGCATATTAGAGTATGCCCTACCACAAAAGCAAAAAATAAACTGAAACAAATAGGCAATAAAATATAATCAATAAATCCAGGTCAATTAAGGTTTTGTCTTCCGAACGTGTTGCCACTTCCTCCCTCGCTCATGATGACAGATGACTCATAACATCAATATATGTCATGTTTAAGCATTTTAACAAACAGCAGATGCTGTTGTTTTCCATCTTTAGCTGAGAAAAACAGTTTGCAGGGAAAGTGTAACCAGATAACGCTGCGATGTGACGCTCAGACTCTCTGCTCTGACAGAGCAGCTCGTTCGCTCATCATCACCCAACGCTGACTCAGCGCTTTAATCAAACATGCTGCATCAGAGCAGAGCTACACAGTCAGATCAACATGTGATGGTAGAGGAGCGTTTCACAGCAGGAACCCTCCTAAGTGTTTTTATTTATCCTGACAGTTAATGATTCTCCCAGAGGGGATTTACATGTGCTAACGAGTCACAGCACAGCAGAGATTGATTAAAATATCTGTTTTATTGAAATTTATTTTGAAGTCATTTAAAAACTTGTCTTTACTAAAAACTAACCTCAGTTATATGTACCACTCTAAGTCCATCTACTGATGAACACGGAGGTATATTGATTTTCTCTCATGCAACGTTTTCGACTTTGAGTTGAAGACTTATATTTGAAGTGTGCAGAATTTATACTGTTAAACAAGACAGGAAATAGTAAATGCCTGAGTAAACACGACTGGGTATTAAAAGCCATCCTAGGCTCACAGACAGATAACGGCTCAGATAAATAAGATAAGATGTAAACTATGGTGATTAATAATGCTCAACACTGTCAAGCATTTCTTGTTTTTTTTCCACTGATTGGTTTATTACAGTCTGCAGTGATATATTTTTTTTTTAATTTCAGAGCATTTTGTTGTTTTGCGGCCTGGTTGCAAAGACAATTTCAACAAATATAACAAACATATATGTATTTTAGTTGTGTTTACAGCAGGCACCACTGACATCCAGCTGATTTCTGAAGCTGCTGCAGGTCCCTGAGGGATGATCCCTGATTGGTCTCTGAATCAATTAAGAGCCAATATCAGCTGCATCAGAGGTGTTCTCAGTCCACACAGGAGACTAATGGTGGTATCAGTCAAGCCATACTTGCCCTGCTCCACTCCACCCCCTCCCTGTTTGCTCCACACTAATGCTACTATATTGTTTTATAGCCTCTTCAGACAGGCTGTGGACACACCCACACTAAATAGGCACACTTCTTTATGATATAGATGGGAAGTTTACTCTGCTGTTTGCTGAATGAGTGGAGGCCCTTTGAAACGCAGACTTCCACATCATGATGAGGAGAAAATAAATAAAGAGCCCTGTTAGGAGTTGTTTTTTGAGGGAAATCAAGCGGTCAAGGTGACAGCAGGGGGACCGGTGAGGACTGGCTTTGCAGAGGTGTTGTGAGGGGAGTGTGGATGCTCTGTGATCCACTAGACTGACGTGTCTCCGGCAGCGCAGACGGAGCCCGCAGCCCGGTTAGTGTGCGCGCTCCAGCTCAGCCAGCAGTCGACAGTCTCTCCTGCAGAGACACAGGACGGCAGAGGAGGACAAACACGCAACTTCATCAACGACGAGCTGTAGTTTTGCAGCATGTTCCACCTTCGGCAATCTCCGTTTAAACCCACTCGCCCAGTTTGATTTTGCTGGTTGGACATTTTCTCTTTTTTTGCGCACCTTTCCTCCTTTCTGCTGATGTAAAAAAGCAAACCCCTCTCTACTGGAATGATGTGGACCTCTCATGATACTGTTGGATTTGTGTTCTTGGCCGGATTTTGCGTGCAATTGGGATTCTCCTTTGAAGGTAAGCGTTGCATCTGTCCGTGTCTTCGTGGCTGCCCTGAATGGAGGCACAAAGTGTTAAAAGTGCGCAGTGTTTTTCAGAAAAGCAAAGCAGACTGCAGAGGGCATACTTAAAGGGAGATGGGTTGTAATAAACCCGGAGAGAGGGTTTTTTTTTTTTGGAAGAGGGTTGCGGGTTTTTTACCCGGTGGTGACGGAAAAATGCAACTGGTGATTGTTTGAGATGAAGTCATTTCACGTCGCGTGGATGAGAGCTGCGGCTGTTTCTTCTTTTTTAGCCTTTATGAACAGATTTGCTGTGAAACAAATGGAGGTGATTGTATGAGGCTGGTTGTGGGAAAAGGCGCGAGCAGCCGCAGCTTTCAGCACCGCGGACAGCTCGTGCTGCAGCGGCTCAAAGCCCGTCCTTCATCCCCACTTTCAAACTGCCTCTGTGCTCCTCTTCCTCCTCCACATCCCTCATAAGTGCGCACAAACCCGCTCACTGATAGTCTGAACGCTGCTTTGCTCTGGAAGTTTGCCTGCGCTCCTTTCTTTCTTTCTTTCTTTCTTTACTCTCCACTGTTTAGCCTCCTTCACACCAAACTCCTGCTTCATTTCTTGTGTTTTTCTCCTTTCATGCTTTCCTGTGCATTATGTTACAGTGAAGTGTATTTCATTTTTAATCCCAGGTATACATCAAAAAATGTAATGCATGTAGCGCTCAACCTGCGGAACTCAGAGTGTGGATAATGAAGCCATGGTGCGACTGTGCGTTATGTAAATTCACGATGAAGACGCTTTGGTATCTGCGGAGGAGGGGGGGTGCAGCTCATCTTTGTGAATTCACACAGGAACCCACCTTTTCTCAGTAACATAACTGCTGATTCCCTCATTTAAGTGATTAATTCCTGAGCAGAAATCACGCACAGCTGCCCTCATCAACCTCCACCCTCCTCCCTGGTTCTCTCCTCTGCAGGTCGCTTCACGGATCTGCCCTCCAACATGACGGTTAAAGAGGGACAAAACATAGAAATGGCGTGTGCCTTCCAGAGCGGAACCGCGTCGGTGTATTTGGAGATCCAGTGGTGGTTCGTGAAGGCGCCGGAGCCCAGTGACAGCGAGGAGGAGGTCGATGCTGAAGAGGTACAAAAGACCTTCCCTCTCTCTCTCTCCTCCTGTCTCTCCCCCTCCTTTACTCCATCATGAGCTCGTGTTTTAATCACATCCACTCATGAAGGGAGGAAAAGCATCCAACAAGTACGCGCGCTATTACGCGCCTCGTGTCACCAGAGTGTGTCGCAGCCCTGGAGACAAAGTCAAGCACTTCTGCTGGAACTTTTTACTGAGTGGGTTTATTATAAGACCCAGCATGACATACAGTGAGCTAAGAGAGGAGACGGAGCAGGTGAATAAGCAGATATTACTGACATTAAGACGATTATTATAGTGTCACAATTAGACATTGTCTCATCAAACGTGAAATAATTGAAATTCAAATTAGACATATCCAGAGCAGAAATGTGGCCATTGTTTAATTTTGTTGACATATTAGAGCTAAAATTTTCATCACTCCATGAATCAGAAAATAATATCAACAGCCATGTTTTATGGAATAAAATAAAAAAAACAAAATCAGGTTATGGGTGATGAATGATCAAATCCATCTGTGTGAACCATCAGAATATAGAGATCTCTGGCTCAGAACACATCCTTTTATGATATATGTATTGTAAAATCACTCTACATCAACTAATAGATGACTATGAAACCTCACCAGTTGATTCTTTGCATTGAGACAGTTATTACTGGGATTTCAGGTATTCTAAAATATCATGTTTAAACATGCAAACACTAACTTTTGGTGAAATCTAGGGACACAAGTAGCCGTAAAAAAGCAGTAAAATAAACATCAAATGATGTTACGGAAGCTAAATAGACAAACTCTAACATCACCATGGGTGTCTATCCTTAAAACTGATCAAAAACTTCATGCACAGTTAACATTGAAACCCACTTCTTAGTTTTGAATATTAAAATCCCTCCATATGCCTCAGAACCACTTCTTAAATAAGACACCATCATCAAGGCTTCTAATATTCTCCCACCTATTCTCCCTAAAATGTGTATTTCTTCATATTTGATTTGATATTTTTGGCTTCTAGTCTTGTAATCCCTCCACACACTGAGCAGAGAGCAGACCCATCAAGAAATAAAAAAATAAGAGCATTAATCAAGGAGTACTGTGGGGAAAAGAAACGAGCTCGTTCTGGATATTAATTACATGATAAATGGAGTAAATGAGCCTGACTGTTCATGAATGGATATAAAAAAAAGTGTCTGAATCAATACAGCCAAAGCATATTCTTCCATATTGCCTCATTAAACAGTGTGTTTGGTTATGCATTAGTGACAGTGCCTCACAGTGTTTACAGCGTTGAAATGGAGGGAAGGACTTCGCTCTCGTATTGTGTGGCAGGTAGCTGCATGTCGACGTTTGCAGGGGTTGCTGCATTGTCGTGACAGACATCAAACAGCGCTCTCTGGATTTCTGTCACAATGAGGAATGTGTGTGTGTGTGTGTGTGTGTGTGTGGTTCGATATCCATGTGGCTTTAATTATTGTCCCATTGTTGCCGAGCTCTCGGCCAGGCTTTGATGTGGGTTTGATCCCACGTGACTCTTGGATGTTGGGGCTGAAGTGGGACCATTGATGCCGACTCATTGTTACCCACATTTCTTATCACAGAGAGCTGTTTGAAATGAAAGCCACTGTGTGTGTGTGTGTGTGTGTGTGTGTGTTGTCCTGCAGTGTTGCAGTTTGAATGGGAACAGAGTCAAGGCTGTGTCAGAGACACTGCTTGGGAAGCAGCTGGTCTCCTGGAGAAGAAAAAAAATTGGGGAGGAAATGAGTGTCTTCGAATGCAAATATGTATGCAAATATAAGCTGCACGCATGGAGGAGAGAGAGAGCGGCTGGGTGTTTGAAAAGGGCCACATGAAAAGAGGAACGGGAGGAAAACAGGCGGCAGCTTCACGATGGATGGATGGATGGATGGATGGATGCTTTGTCTCAGTGACCCAGGATCAGTTCTCAACTTTATAAATAAGTACACTGTGATACTGATCTATATTAGTCCTCAGCTAGAATCTGGATTTTCAGTTATTCTTTTCAGTCCTATCACAAAGAAAAACATCAGAACATGGACTCATACCTGGATTTATCCACACCTGCATGGAAGTCGTCATAATTCATGAGCATCATGAAAAAGCAGTGAAGAAGTGACCATACGCTGGTGTTATGAGGTGTGTTCCTCCTCCATATATCAGGTTCATCAGCTTGTTTTCTGGGTTTCTACTTGAACCTGTTTGCAGGCTTTACTGTGCATTAATTTGCTCATACATTTTGTCTGAATACATCTGTATTCAGCTGCTAGACTAACCAAGAACATGCTGAACAAAGAATATCTTTATATACAAAACACAAGCAAGAGTAAAAGAATAGAAAGAAAGAAAACAGAAAAACAAACCTTGAATAGAGATACTGTGGATATACAACCAACAGATGAAATGAGAAACTATTGATCTCTAAATCAAGTTTTAAAATAGATATTGACAACGATAAGTAGAGTATGAGTATCTATATGCACTATGTGGCCCATGATTCATGTGTTTAAACAAGTCAAGTCAAGTCAAGTCAACTTTATTTGTATAGCCCAATATCACAAATTATGAATTTGCCTCATTGGGCTTTACAATCTGTACAGGATATGACACCCTCTGTCCTTTACAATGACCCTCGCATCGACTAAGGAAAAACTCCCCAAAAAAAAACCTTTTAACAGGGAAAAAGAAACGGAAGAAACCTCAGGAAGAGCAACAGAGGAGGGATCCCTCTTCCAGGATGGACAGACGTGCAATAGATGCCATGTGTACAGAATAACAACAATGAAAACACATTAACACTAACATACAAAATTGTATGGAAATGTCCAACTCAATATAACAACAGCTAATATACAGTGTGTATATATAGAATTGTATGAGAGTGTCCAAGGGGATGAAGAGCATCATCAAGCTATCAGCAAAGGATGAGAAACAGAAACATGCTTCAAGCCACAAATATTCTCTCATCATAAACGTGCAGATGGATCTACTCTGTTAGTACAATTCAGTTAATGACATATGATGGATGAGTAGCAGGTCAAAAAAGGAAAAATGAGACCATAATAAAGAACAGGAACAGCTTATGGAATAAATGAGAATTCACACTGACAGTAATGTAGTTAGCTGCATGGAGGTTTATACCAGCCACAGAAATGGAAACAGAGGAAAATCACGTTGTGACATTTGGATCAGAGCAAGAAAGAAACAACAAACAAACAAACAAACAGTGCTGCTTGGCTCCAGCATCCACAACAAGAGCTAAACGATGCTCCTCTCAGATTAGAAACGACTCGCTGCCAGATCATGATTATACACAAACAGAGAGAGAAACTAAATATGCCACCTCTGCTCCACTTGTCGTGCTGTTGACTCAACATGACAGAGGCCTCACTCTGTTTGGCATCTTTGGCATCAAATGTTTGGGTGTTTTTACTGTACATATGATTATATAAGCTACCACATGTTCCTGGTCCTCTTATGTATTTCTATGTACATATAGAAATATATGTACAGTATATATATGTACATGCAACTTCCATTGTAAACTGCATTTTAAATTTGTAGAATATCACAATATAATCACAATACTGCAATAATATTCCTATCGTGACTCAAGTATCACGATACATATTGTATCGTGACTCAGGTATCGCAGGTATCATGAAGTCCTTGCCACTTCTCACCCCCTATTTTTTGCCGTTTTGGATCATAATTTAAACCAAAAAGTAGCTCTCAGATAGACAATTTTTATTTTTTGAAAGTGAGATTTTTGTAAAGTCATAAAATGCATTAAGCTTCTTGCATTTAAATGTACCTGCAAAGTCATTTTAAATGCAAAAATTGTTTTTAAAAGATGATAGTATCGAGCAGCATGTGGACTACAGGTAGAGTCCTGCACCTGCAGCATGTGGTCCACTTCTTCTGCATGTTTTCAGGCTCAGAAAAAGTTCCTAACAGAGTGAAATCTCCTTCAGCACAGGATACACCTGACCATCCTTTCACACAGGAAATGAGCTAACATTTAAAAAGTGAAGCAGAGTGACTTTGTCGTCTCCAAAAAACTGCAAACGTTTTGGCTGCAGATAAGTTCATTCACCAGTGAGGAAACCCTGATTTAGCCTCCATGTTGATGAAATAAAACGTGCATTTGATTTTCTGTCAAACCATGTGAGCTTAAAAGAGTCTAACAGCTGATGGTGATGATGTCATCAGCCTGATGTGACCACACGGCAGTCCAATCTGTAGTTACTCTTGTAACACCATAACACAAGTCAGAGGTGAGAACAGAACAGGTGGAAGAAATGCATACGGCGGCAGTGAGTCGAGCCCGAGGCTGCTGGTCTTTGACCTCCATCACAGAATCAGGAAGCGTAGAAAGAGCAGAACGCAGCCTCCTAGCTGATCATAATAGCTGAGGGCTATGTCACACACGGTGGACAAAGAGCCTCATTTACATGTTTTTCAATTTAAAAATACATTAGTGCGTTCCCCTTTTGGTTTCCAACCCTAAATCCCTCTTTTTCTGAAGAGGTGGATTCCATTCTTCCCAGGGTTTGATCTTTTTTTTTTTTTTATCCGGCTAATCCGGCCACTATTGTTTGCCGTAAGATCAATGTATTGAGTAAATCTTTACAACCCTGTCCACTGGTAATTCTATTTGGTGTGGGATTATGTTTGGATATAAGGAAAGAAGAAAAGCTGTGAAGGCAACTGTTCGCATCCTCTCAGTTTGCAGCCACATATTTATATGATATAATAATAATAAAGGAAACAGCTTTGTGGTGCTTTCTGTGAATGAAGGGAAAATCTTTGCATATCTGGAGTATCAGAAAAGCTACACCTCGACAGCATGAATTTGGATGTTGGATCAAAGCACAAAAAAAGCACAAAGAGTCAAGAGATGCTGCCGGAGACTCGATGAATGTGAGCGCTGTTTAAAAATTCATGGTGCATTTCATTCCTCAAAAAAAAAATAAAAAAATACCGCCCAGAGTGCATGAATGGCTGCGCCGCCGGAGTCAGACCTGGATTTACCTGACTTGGGATATGTTAGATGTGTCTGTAGAAGTGAGGTGAATGAAGAAAAGGTTAGCGGTGATGCTAGGCAGCCCTGGACCAGGGTTCAGCCGAGGCCTACAGTCAGAATACAAATGACCGTTACATAAAACACCCACCAGCGCACTTTGACCAAAATGCACTCAAGCCGCTGCAAGCTTTACCTCTCCTAACAAGTGAGTTTATATATCCAGAAGGTGTAACAGCAAGGAAGCATAAAATCCATCGTCTGTCGTGCTCTCTGAGTGACCTCAGCGTCTGCCTCCCCGCCCCTCCATCACGGCCCGACTGCAGCCTCCTCCGACACGCTCGCTGAGATAACTGCATCAGGAGTGAATACGATGCACCGGGCGTAGTCACGGTAACTGCTCTCATCAGCCCCATCACCCCTGTGTGAGCACACACGTCCGTAATGATTGTAATGGTTTTCCAAATGGTTTGCAGTGAACATGAGTTCTCTGCAGGAGGCTGCTGTTTTGTGGCCGAGCGCCACTTTCATTTTGAAGCAGTAGACTGTGGACTGCTCGCTGTCAGCCTCCACTACTGTCATCAGTCATGGGAGGAAGGCTGCCTTGAAATCACTGGAAGCTGCTGCATTACGGCATCGAGCTGCTGGAGCACTGCACCAGCGTCACCAAAAAACTCAACCTTCATGTTAAGACCTATCTCTATACCAGCCAATTAGCTGAGAGCGCTTCTGAGAAAACTAATGATAAATACAAAGTTTGACATCATGGATGGAAAAAAAGCAAAATGACAAATGGTTGATTCCAGTCTCAGTGATTCCTACTGAAGGCATAAAAATTCTTCCCTTCTTGCTGTCGACAAACATGTCAAAGTGATTTTTATACGTTAGCATAATTTTTTATTGTTGAAAGGAAGAAAAGTAACTGAATTCAGAGATTCATCACATGTTCAGGGTTCCTGCACCATTTTAACAGTCAAAGTTAATACTTTTCAAGACCTCAACAAATTTAAGACCCAAAAATGTCAGAACAATTTCTTTTTGGTAGAAAATTGTCAGTTTATTGTAGGGCCCAACCAACATGGAGTTTTTGTGGCTGATGCTGATATTGATATTTAGCAGAAAAAGATAATATTTTTTTCAGCCCTTTAACACTGGCAACAATGATATAAATTAAAGGCATAACCCTTAACTTTTTTCTATAACATCAATAATACAACTTTCAATAACAAAGAAGTGAACTTTGTGAACAAAATAACATGCAAAATTGCAGTAAATCTCTGAATCCTGTGTTTTCTTATTGGCATTAAACACACCATCTGAAAATTTAACACCTACAGCAAATTTGGATGAATTCAAGACAATTTAAGACCTAAATTACCCAGATTTTAATTTAAGGCATTTTGTCTCATCTGTATTTGTAAAATATAAAAATGTTATATCTGCTATCAGGGTCATAACTCTGTTGGAGGATACATGTGATGGACAAGGTCAAACAGGAAGTGGAAGCCATGATGAAACAGTAAATAACAGTGAACGTGGTGCAGAATTGAACCATGACTACAATGAGTGTCTTAGCTTCTGCTTCCCAACCCGAAGAGGCCGGGTGTCTTTTATTAACAGCTGACAAGGACATGACGAGACAATGAATACAAACAGCACCTGCTGGGAAATGTCTCTCCAAACCAAGGACAGTGTGTTTTTATTAGCTGTATTACTGCTGGACTGCTGGAAGGATGCTGGGAAGATCAGTTTGCAAAACCTGACCCGAACACTCTGAAAGATTATTGGCTAATCTGTTAGCTATCTGCTGTACACTGCTAGTAGGAGCAGATTTGAAGCATGCAGAGGTTTGTGAGGCTGATCAGATGGTTGAAGGTGTCCCAGTCTGTCAGCCTGTCTGGTGTGCAGACTACCAACACACTGTTCTGGTGTAAAAATGAATCAATATGTTTCTTAACTCACTGAGTGCCAGCCTTTTTATAAAACACAAAGTGTCTTGTTCCAGTGTTTTTGCCCATTTTGAGTCATATTTCTAGACCCACAGAATATTTTGTACTATGTCTCTGAAAACACTGAATAGCTCAAATGAAAGAAGAGACTCTCTATTTCATCATGAAAAAAATGTTTGTTTTTACCTTGTTCCATTCTTGTTTTATCAGAGGTAGAGTAGAGGACACTTTCACCAAAATCACCACTTTTTGTCCAGATTCTCTTTGTTTTGCTCTCTAATCTCGATCGTCTCCACTTCCTGTTTTGATCTCTGTGGTGTATACCGTCTCTTTATGCTCTGACTACATCTCCCAGAAGCCCCAACATTACTCACTGGCTGTATGAGAGCGCCTTCTTGTGTCTGCTGACGAAAGACCACTTTGCCGTATTATTGCGTCGATGGCACTCAAAGAGTTAAAATGGAAATTATTTTCCTGCTTACATGAAGGAAAGCAATCTATGAAGATAAGGAAGCAATAGTTTTGTTAAGCTCTGCATATGTAAAGAAAAAGAATCATCTAGATGTCAAAATGTCTCTCAAATATTTGCTTAAATATAACTAATACCCCTGTAGCTTTAAAGAAACACTAATAGGAGAAAATGAGGCGTTTGGGGGCTATTTTCTGTGGCACATTCATTCACATTTGATGCTCTTGTTCGATGGTTTTCAATGTGGGGTCTGGAGAATCGTCAACTTTCCATTCCTTTGGTATGAATAAAGTTCTACCTCATGTTGTGTCTCTTATTACTATGAATTTCAAAAACTTTCTGTCATAAAATACCTGAAAGCAAAAATCCTCTCAGACGGCGGACCTTGGGATAACATTTTATCAGATGAGCGTCCATGATTTAATTTGCGTCGGTTTTTAGACAACAAAGGAGCTCAGTGACACAGAAGAAAAATCAGATTTGGATGCATTCATCATCGGTTTGAGTCTTTTCATGGTCAATAACAGAAGTATATGTATATATAGTAAAACATAGCATATATTTTTTGAGTTGTCATGATGATAATGGAGTGTTATAGGATATGATTGAGAGCTCTGTCAAACAACTCTGCCATAGCTCAGGAAATAAAAAGCCACATATACGTCTCCATATTGATAAATATGATTCAGACGGCCGTCTGCTTTCCTCTGAAAATCAAAGCGCTGGGATGACTCACTGGACTGTCACGCAATACAAACATAATGCATTTTGAAATGTGAAGGTCAGAGACGATTTGCACTCTTTCAAGGATTTCACTCTGTGTTTGGATTTGCACAGTTTTAATTCAGTGGGCCTTTTATGCTATTATGACACTCCTCTAACGCTATAATTTGTGTGCTTTTTGCATCACCACATAATATAGAAATATTTACATGGAAATGTGCAAGGACAAGCTGTAGGAGCAACACTAATATCTGCCTTGATGCAGGTGAGAAGATATCCCTTAATACTCACTCCAGCTAGGGTTTAAAATGCTAAACTTTTCGAAAGGACCAGTGTGGTGTCTTCTACCCTAAATAAAAGATACTGTCACACCCTGATTGGTCAGGAGAGGAAAGTAACTAAAGCTGCTCTCACTTCTTAATTAGCAGCCAGTCCTCACAACCTGCACTACAGGTGATCTGAATAAGCCTCCAATCAACAGGGAAATGTGACGTTCAGCCGAAATGACCTGAAAATGACAGAAAGCACCAGAGAAACAGGGGCTGCTGCACAATGACAATATAACAAAAGATCGCTGTGTGTTTTTTCCGTATGACTACTCCTCTCTAACTTGCCAGAAAACCCTGATGGAGACCTTTAATTGGCTCTGTTGTCAGATCCAGGGCAGCTTCAGCCATGTTGAGCCCATTCATGTGCTGCAGAGGAATGAGATGATGGAGGGAGGCATGAAGGGACGAGCAGATGGAAAAAACATATGGGAGGTGTGATGCAATAAGGATACTGGACGCCTTTGGGGAAATATCTGGACCAGATTCATACATGCATGCAGAACAAATCCTCATTTACTGACCCACGTGTGTCTGGACGGCTCTGCACTGCATGTTGGCATGGATGGTTGATGGGAACACAGTGGACTCATAAAGCAGGAACTGGCTGTTTCTTTTAAGCAAGCTGTGAGTGCTAACAGTAGAGGGAAGCTAACAGTAGCTAGTTAGCTACATGACACCATTTCTGTTGTTTTGGACAGGAATCCTTACCTAGTAGCATTGTTTCAAATAAAGTTGATTGTAAAGAAACAGCTTGATTGCTTCACATTTCCATCAAGGTCAATGAAAAGTGGTTTGGAAAAGACTCACTCTTTGAGCTCAACCCATGAGTCAAGACAGAAAATGCTCTGTAAATGATATGATGCGCTATAGCCAGTGGTGTAGTCTGCGTGATATGCAGGGATACGACATGTACCAACTAGAAAACGTAAAACAGTGTCAAAATTTTCCATTTAGGGGGGACTGGTAACATTGGGGTCAGAGTATAATCACTAGAATAAACCAGATTACAACACTGGCTATAGCTGATATATAAGAACCAAGTGTGTGATGCCATTTCTGAAAATATGCCAGAGCTAGCCAGAAAAGCTACTTTTCATTGGTTGCCCCCAGGAAAGCAACAGTTCAAAGCAGTTTGAAGGCTTTATAATTAAATCCTTAATAAGGGAGCTTGTAAAAACCAGCAGTGTTTGGACGCTGTGGGGTTTCAGTCAGTAACCGCTGAACTAACTAGAGACGTGCTTTGGCTTCTTGGCCTAATGCAGAACATTATCGAGACTCAAAGAAATGAATGATGGTGATTTGTTGGAGAGATATGAGAGGACATGTTTGGCTGTGTTTCATAAATGAAAATACACAGGAAGTTGCTTGTTTCTCAGAGTTGACCTGGAAGTCAAACATGACCTGTAGCTGTCTGGGTTCGAAGCCAAACACTGTGGTGAAAATCTGATTTGATGCAAAGTAGGTTTTTTTTGATCTAACTGCAGGTAACTATGAGTCAACCAGGTGCCGCTAGAATTAAGACAATTTGCCAAGTGGAACTAAAGAGTGGTGTGGTGAGATGAGCCGTTCCTTGTTTATAACCAGACCAGATGGGATTTAGCTGCACAGCTTTGTGTGCTACCGACACTTCCTCCTATTGGACTCACAAAATATGAGACAGACGGCTGACTGATCATCGTGAAACCAAGGAGATGCATTCAGGTGTTCCATGAACAATGCAACGACATAAAAAGGAAGTATGACAATTGATTTAAGCCCAAAAAACTGTGGAGCTGCTGATGGTCCTTTACATTACACATATTCATTTGATTACATTTAATATAAAATATTAACAAGAGCAGCTTTAAAGATCATCAGACGATGAAAAGCCCTACGATCTGATAAACTGCATTTTTAAAGACTTTTATTTTTATTTTTTTTCCGGAAATGACCTGCCAGACCTACCTTCATAAGTACAGGTGAAAATATGCCAGAAGCATTGTTGAAAATGAGAATGTTAAGAACTTCAAAAAGCTCAACCTCTCAATCCCACTCTGCAGGAACGGGCCACGGCACACTGTAGCCAAACGCCGTTAGAAATATGCATCAATCACTGTTGCTCTCACATGTCAATACATTCCCTGCAGCCAATATATTTACCCACAGCTTTTCCATAATCCACCATATTCCTTTTGGTGCTTCAATCAGCAGCAGATAATGACCAGTGATGGCAGGAAAAGAGCTTATACGCACCACAGTGGGACAGGAAATTAAACATGGATTAGGGAGCTGCTTTATCCTGGCTGTTTGATCGCAGAGGCAGATAATAACACGTGCGTAATGATGGAGGTGTTAAGGTTGGCTGTGACTTTAACGCCATGAAAATCAGCTTATATACACTGACTGTTTTGCTCGTGTTGATCTCAATGTATCAGCTCTATTTTATATCTTTTATTGCTGATGCGGCGGTGGGGATTATGCTGCTGTCGCCGCCTGATGTGATGCTCATATTCATTCAAAACAGCAGGGTTTCACCTTTGCAGCCACTGATGGTTCATCACTGGTGTTTTCAACCCGCAGCTTGGCTCAAAAGCAAACCATTAACCTCCACTATATTCACTAATAGAATAAAGAAAGTTGTGAAATGCCTTTTTCTATTCTGCTGGTGGAGAATCAGAGCTTCCTGCACACTCTATTGGATACAAACTTGTTATTTTCTTGCCAAAGCCTGGTGATTATATTTGTTCTCTGTGCACACAAGGGTGGAGGATCCACTGTCACAGACGCGTGGTCGTAAACCGCAAAGTCACTTTATTGCCTTTGATGTCAGCCCAAGTGAGCGGCGTGCAGCCGGCAGATCTCATATCTGCCTTCCTCTAACAGCCGCTGCAGATAATTCAATCAACGGATCCTCTGCTGTCACTGTGCCTCTTGACCCTTCTGTTGCACTGTCACCGAAGGGAAACTGAATCCAGTTGGTGTCACAACAGCAGTTGTCAGACTCGGAGAAGTACTTTTCAAATTGAATCAGAGGCGTCTGCAGATGATGCCTTTGAAGTCAGCTCTGTTGGAGCGCTCTTCCATTGTTGGGGATGTTACCAAGTTGCAGCCTTTTGCTTCGTTGCACCATCTGATGCAGAGATGCATTCTTTATTTATTGCACGGCGTTTGTTGATTCATCCTATTTGATCTGATGTCAAATTCATCAACACAAATAAATATGAATTCACATGTACAGCTCTTGGTATCCAGATGCACAGTGAACTGCTAGTGTTTCAGCACATAATAAGTTAAAGTCAAAAGTCAGAGTCAGCTTTATACAGGACATACAGAGGTGTGAAATTAAGGAAAGTGACACAGTATTTAAGGTGCTCCATCAGTGTCTGTTCATCCATCCTGAGCTTGAACAGGTCTGGTTCAGATGCAACCTGGTCTCATGAAATATTCGTACAAATTAGTGTGAAAAATATTGTGCTGAAATTCGTATGTAACCATGTAATTTGGACATTGTGTGACGGTCGATGCAGGCTGCTCCGTCTGTGAAAACATGTCGGACGTCCCTTACATTCTCAGCGGACATTCGTTACATTTTCAGTGGAGTAGTTTATGAGTTTGGATGCGTTTTGATCACATTTCTAGCGGGAAATATGCATTTTATTTCCATAAGCCTAACCCTGTAATCCTATCCCTAAACCTAACCATCACTGGAAGACTTGTTGGCTGTATTTCAATGCATATTGTAATGTTACGGTTTCAGCTGACAGTGAAAGGAATGTCCAGCATTTTAAGGATATCTCCTGCGGTTCTCTTTGGGGCTAGTGCATGCGCTGATCGGTCATGTTGCCGGTCATTCGTAAGATATGCACGAAAATCTGTGCCTTACTTTCCGTATGATGTCATACGAATATTTCATGAGACTACGTTGTCAGATGTGATGCAATATTCATGAAATCACTTCCAGCTTGCAGCTCGATAATCTGGTACCCCTGAATAATTTCAGAGAGCTCATTAAGAGCATGATTAATCTTAACTGTCCGAGCCGTAGCAGTGTTCTCAGTTAAATACATTGATGCTGGTGGTAAACGCTTGCTCAGCTGATGTTTTCATGATGTTTTGTCTTTATGAAACTAGAAGTTTCTCACCGTGTTAGTCTGGAGCTAAATATTGGTTAAATTATGAGGGTAACTGTTCAAAAAGCAGAAATACGCTCTGATCAATCCGTGCTAAAAATGTGCCGATCTGATCAGTGTGATAGATTACGCAACTTCAATAGGTTTCCAAAGTGGGCCAATTTACATTTGTAACGATGCTAAAGGTGTATCATTTAGCAATTCACAAAGTTTAAACCTCACCATTCATCGCCCGATACCGCACCTTTAAAATGTAGGAAAAAAATCTAAATATAACAATGTAAAGCATCCTAGCAGGTAGATGCATGAATGTTTTAAGCAAATATATTCAGGCGAGTCATTGGCAACCTCCTGATCAAAGGGCGTTATTAGAGTTTCCTCATAGATATGGGTGAGAAGGTGCCTGCCAGAAGGTTGTTATCGTCCATTATAGTAAAGTGTCGTCCCTTAAATGCACGTTGGACTGTACTGTTAGACGTTATCATTGACATACACTTTTTGTCAACAGTAAAAACTTAATAATATAAGGTATGTGATCATTCGGTGTGTTCCATATTTTTTGGACCTCTTTTGTGTTTCCAGATGAAAACTAAACATCCAGTATAAAATGAAATTATCTAAGAATGATGTGCAAATGAAGACAATCACTTGATGAATTGCTTTTTGTTTGTTCTTGAGGTGGTGAAACTCCAAGTGTGCGTTGGAGGGCAGGGCGACCTTACCGTGTATTACCAAAATGATATTACTTTTAGTTTTTACTCCGGATCATAATGGTAGCAGGCTATAGCCTGAGGAAGCTCTGAAGATGATTTGTTTCAGCTCACAGAACTCATGGCCCATAATGCCTTCCCCGAGGAGCTTAGATCTAATGTAGAGGACTTTTATTGGCTTCCATGATTCATTTCTCTAATTGCTTCCAGTCCCCTTATTCACCTATCTATACATAATTACATGCCCTGTGCCAGGTTTTAAATATGCACTGTATTGTTTCTTATTTAGCAGAAAAAAATACATGTTTAACCATTTCCATCCATCCCTCAGCAGGAAGCTCACTGTTTAATGTTTCTTTAAGCCAAATAAAAGTCATAGTCTACAGAATTATCTACAGACAAAACATATGATGATATTTGACTATAGAAAGTAGCGGTCCTGATTTTTTTTCATGGAGATAAACAGAGCAGTTTCTCCCTCTCTATTCCTCTACATTATTCAGATATGGAGCGATCATACACTCTGAGCAGCATCAATATATGCAGTCACTTTTGACTGATCATAACTCAGAGATCTAAAATGTCTGTATGAGACGCAGCAGGTTTTTAACTAACCCCAGTGTAAACCCACCCATGTCATTTATTTCCCTTTTTATTTCTGTATTTCAGATCCCCATCAGTCACTGCCTCAGCAGCGACTAGTCTTCCTGGGCTCCTATTAAAATTTAATGCATACAGAATTGACAGGTAACACATCCACACAAAGACAAAAACCAACAAATATCCTAAATGAGAAGGAAAAATTAAATTAAAGATGACAAACAAAACGGGTGTAGTTACCGCTAGGTGGTCCATGTTGAAGCCTGGTGGCCTGACGAGCTACAGCTAAAGGATTATCTGATGTTGTTATTTTATTCATCCACGATTATTTTAGTTTTATTTCAACCCAGCTCCACCCTTAGATTGAACACACGTGTATTCAGGACATGCACCATTAAAGCACAATATAGCATGCAATAAAAAGAAGGCCTTAAACCTAGATGCAAACTGAGAGCACCTCTATAAAAGGCAGCCTGAAGCTCAGGTAATAATGCAGGTGTTGCCTTCAGGCTCCTGTCATTTCACTTTCCAGTGGGCTTCAGCGGTGAATGCTGTTTTACCAAACAAGTTTGGAATATATTAAAAAGCACAAAGTGACTGCCACACGGTGAAGCTGCAGACTCTTGGGGCAGTTTCCTATTGGGTAGCCAGGCTGGAAACATTAGCAGGTTTTATATTTAGTAATTTTTGTTTTTGAGTTTTTATTCCAAGAGGAGCAGCACATTTCATTTAGCATTTTTGTAACCTTGCTGATGATTTAACGAGCTCCCCAATGATAGTTCATATCAGTAAAGGTGCAGAATATCCAGCTTATTATGTCATGTGTTCGACCACCTGGAGGTTTAGGTCTGTCACACTGTCTCCAGCAGACTTTTCCTGAGGGAATTACCTGCAATTCATAGCTTTGTCACGTTAAACATGGGGTTACCTGAGGTAAACAAAGAAGACATCATATGGAGCGTATTACATTTCCACATTTCTACTCTAACACTTAGAAAACGTGAAATCAGAGTAATGCAGGGGTAGACTACAGCCTGTTACACACCTGCTTTATTCATCAGCCTTTTTTCTTCTCTTTTCATCCTGCTTTAAGATTCTGTTTTGACAAAAACGACCGAATTGATTACTTGACAATTACCCGTCATCTTACAAGGCGAGAGTCTGAAAGAGGTTCAGGAAGAACGGTAACAACAACAACAACAAAAAAACCCATAACATGATGTTTTGAATAAGTGCTGTTTCAAGCATTTACCAGGTGATGTCAGAGATGTGCACACTTCTATTTATGTTATGTTTACATGCTTTAATGTTCAAAAACACACTTTGTCATCCTGTCTGAGAAGACTAATTTAACACTGTCTGTTTCCTTCGGTTCATTTTAACAGTTTTGTTTCTCTCTAATGATTCTGTTTTCCATCCATTGGTACAAAAAGCTGACTGAGATTCACAGACATTTGATTTTTGGCTTGTGAGGCTGCAGGACCTGCAGGACTTCATCCATGTAACCTGCTCACAGAGAAGCGACACAACAACACGCAGGGCACTCTGCAGGAAGTGTGACTTCCTCTGCAGCGGCATCATCACTCAGCGCCACCTGTCTGCCATCATTAAGCTTCCTGTGCTAACCGCCATGACGCTGACGGACTGTTTAGGACAAACAGGACCAGTGAGGCTGTTATTCTTTGACATTCTCACTTATTATTATTAAAAACAGCTCATTTTTTTATGTGAATTTCTGTGCATCCCGTACCAGTGGATTTTCCTGTCATTTGAATATGAATACACGGCTGAGAACTTAAAAGGTATTTTTTTTTACAGAGCTCATGTAAAACACCTCATAAAACACACAGGACGGAAGACTGAAGGAAGTACAGGAAATGCTAAAACTTAGCATGTCAGATCTGACTATTTCTACAAGATAATCAGGCACTGTTGGGCCGCCGTGGAGCATCTGTGGCTGATTGCTGCTTTCAGCTTTGGCAGCGTGTTTGGCATTGTTAGCTGGCTTTTAGTGCGATCTTATCAGTGGTTATTTAGGCGAGCCATCATGATGAATCAGCTGCACAAGCAGCCTGTGAAGGACAGCTGTCTGACTGGCAGCTCACACTGGGACAGATCTTAATAAATACGAGCAGGAACATAAAGGAACATAAAGGACGCAGATGCCTCCATACAGGACAAACAAATAATAAATCCAGCACGATTATGATGCACGGCGATACTATGACTATTGACTGATAAACATATATGTGTTAGAACATATGGTCTCTGCAGACAACAGGTGTTCATATGCATTTTTTGAAAATTTATATTTTAAAAGCCATGCAAATTAATCTCCTTCATAGTGCTCTATGGAAAATGAAACGCTTCACTTTCTAGGACACCCATAAATACATGAATCACCATACGCTGCTTTATAATGCGATATGATTATTGCTACAAAGTATCATGAACATATACTGTCTGAATGCTAGCATTGTGCTACAAGTAGATTATGAGTCATTGTGGGCACAGAAAGTGCAAAAAAGACATATTTGTGCAAATTTTGTTTATTAAGACTCAAGAATGAAGGATTATTGCACACACAAGGTGCTGCCAAAAGATTACAGTACTGACATAGAAGTATATAAATATAAGAAATTAAAAAAAATACACCAAAAATATATGAGAACACAACTAGTTTTTTTTCACTTTATTACTCGGTATTCATTGTGGATAGCAAGGGAAGAAATTTCATGGTGCAGGAAACACGTTTCCTTATTGTTCATGTGATATTAAACGCCTTGAATCTTTGAATCCTTCCTCAAACCCCCAAAACGAAGTGCCAGCTCTTCAGTTAGTCAGCTTGTGCAAAATGTTGAACGTCACAAGAATCGAGTGGGGGTGGAGTGTAATTTTGAAAGATTTATTTGAGATAATGTGGAGCCATCTGCAGCTGCAGCGGTCAACGAAGCAAAGTATTATGTGTCAAAACGAACAAATTCAAGCAAAAAACCCTTTTACCTGTGGTGCCTTGGAGCCTGAGCACATTAAAGAGTGTGATTAGATGAAAGCACTGTCAGCTCTGATGTGAGGCTGACAGTGATGGGGTTGGATTTGAGCAGTAAAAGACTGACGCTGACAGAAAGGGGAGAGGCAGGTAATGAAGGAAAACGTAAGAAAATACCAGAAGGGATTATTTGAGCCTCAAAGACGGTGAGAAGGGAAAAAAATAGAAGGAAAATGGCTGAAAATGTGAAAGGTCGGTGTATTACGTGTGTGATAGTGCTGTGGTGTATCTACTCCACCGCAGATAGTTAAAGACAGATGAGGGGGAAGTGTGTGTGTGTGAGGGCACGTTTTACCTACGTTATGGGGACAGATATCTGGGACTCTTCTTCCTTCTGGGGACAAAATGCATGTCCCCATAATGTGAACTGTTCCATTTTAGGTTGAAGACTTGGAGAAGAGTTAATGTCAGTGTAAGGTTAGATTTTGGTTAGGGTTAGGATTAGGATTGTGTTATGGATAAGGTCAAGGGAAATGAATGTAAAGTCCCCATAACGATAGTAATGCATGACTCTGTGTGTGTGTGTGCACCAGGCAACAGGAAGCAGAGAAATGTTCGTGCAGCAGGCCTCCTATATCCAGGGATAATAGAGCTGTCACAGTGTTTTGACTCAGGGCATTGATTCTGCCTTTAATTGCTTTCGGCCTCTGCTAGCTGGATAGCAGTCCGAGGATATTAAACGTAACGTATTGTTGTGCTAGAAACAGTTATGACACTGATCACGCGCTGATATGTACTCATGTGTTGTCAGTGCCAATAATCCTTTTATCGATCGGGGCCGCCTCCAAACAATTACAGCGATTGTTTAGGGCATAACTCAGATGGAGCGGCGCATGGATGTTTTATTGAGTCAAACTAATGATTTCCTGCATGTCTGTGCTCCTTTATTTTCTGGATAGTTCTTTGTCCAAAAAGAGGGCGAACATTCGTCTCTGGATCAGGCTCAGACGCCAGTGTTGCATGAATCCAGTTCACCAAAAGACTATTTTAAGACGGTTCATTTTAACAGCATTTTCTCTCTCTAATGATTCCATTGGTACACTGACTTCAAAATGAGACGCAAAAGCTCAAATGAGGATTGAGGTGATTTTTGGTCCTTCAGATGAAATCATGTAATTCATATAATTATATGATTTATATGACATATCATGTAACTGTTCAGCATCACGTGTCACTGTGGCAAAATATATTCCTGGAGAAGTTTAGAGGAAAAAGAGCAAAACCAACAAACAACCAAATAAATAACACAACAATATACAAAAAAAAAAAAAAAATAAAAAACAAAAAAACTAAGGAGCATAAGTATGCAAACATAAGTAAACTGTAAACTGCCAAGTCAGAGTTTCATAGTGACATTTGTGGATAAAATGAGGAGGATAGGGAGAAAAAAATGACACCATCCGTCAAATCACCAAATGTTTCAGGACCTGTAAATCACATTTATAATGTAAATATAATCAAAATTTTGTTCATCAGGAGTGAAGGCACTTTTTTTATTTAACCATGATAGTTCTTGTTAGTCACCAAATCCAAGATACAGTAAAATGAAGCTGCAGGAAACATATTGATTTCTCATCGATATTGCTCCACATATCAATAAAGATGTGTTGTTTAAAAAACAGACAGTTCTGGGATTATTTAAGGGCAGATTTGTTCCCTTTCTGGTGCAGCTCCCTTAAGCTAAGCTAAGTTAAATAACACTATAGTGGATGCCCACAGAAGAAATAATATTGATCTTCTGGGTGAGATGGAAATCAATGTGTGTTTCCTAAAATGTCAGACTGTTTATTCTGAAGTTGGTCTGTAACAGGCCACATAACAGCAGGAGGTGGCAGCTGGTGTTTTAATTGATTTTATTACCCAGCACTGATTATTAGCCAACATGTCGTCCTCTTAGCCAAAACCCAGAGCAAAGAGCTGGTGAAGTAGGAAGCTGCAAATAGTTTCTGAAGGTTGTAAAGCCACTGCTCCTTTGCTCTCTTTAGTTGCAGAACCCTAAAGTACTATCTTTATTATTATTAATACCTGCTTTAAATTGTGTGTTTGAATCCAGATCAGTAATTTGAACACAGAATTGAGAGCAGATTTTTGGATATCTCCATAAATGAGAAAATAGCCTACTGCAAAAATCTATTTTTGAACCTCCCCCATAATATTACAATGGCAAAACGCAAATTAGACATTGTCTTATGCTAACTTTTGGTGAATGTAGGTAATAAAAGTAAAAACCAGGGTTCCTACACGTCCTGGAAACCCAATTTTCCAGTTATGGAAAATGATTTTAAAAAAAAGGAACTTTTACCCCTCTGCATTTGCCAACAAAGTATGGGGAGGATAAATAATTTTCCAGGATAACTTAACCATTTCCAGGACATTTGACTTTTTTTCCCTTATTTTCCATGTTTTCCCTAAACACCTCACTGGATGTTTTCTTTCCACCAGTCTAAAAAAGAGGAAATAAACTTAAATCTGAAGGATGTCATCTTAATTATTGGAAACAAAAACTTCTGAGCTTCGATGAGTGATGACATAACAGTTCAAGTTGCCCTGTGCACTTTTCTCACATATATTACTTTCTCTTTTGAATGGAAGGTCTTGATCATAGTACTGATTCAGGTCCGTTGAGTCTCATGATGACTGGTCACTGTATGGCTTTTGGCAGGATCCAGGTGCTTGGCGATAACAAGAAAAGCTCCTCCATGACAGTGAAGCAGCCAATTCCCCAGACCCTGCAACAATTTACAGTATATAAAGGAATAACTTTAATAATGTATTTACAATACTAAACACTGTGGTGCTGTTTTCATCATGCTGGACTGAGTCTGCAGCTCATAATTGCTCGAAAGTGTTTCGGGCTAATTGTCGGCTGCAGTTATTTCAGGTTAATGTTGCCGTGGAACTGAAGCTTCATATCGGTTATTTACAGTGACAGTTTGTTTAAACTGAGCTGTGCTCCAGTTAGACACTCCACACAGCTATTTATCTATTTTAATCAAGTTTCATTTTGCACAAGCAAACAGACTCTAGAGAGAAGGGAATATATATATATATATATATATATATATATGTGTGTGTGTGTGTGTGTGTGTGTACTTACATGTTTATTCAAACCCTCAACAGTTTTATTTTAACTCTTTGAGTGCCAGCTCTTTTGTAAAACAGAACATGTCTTGTTCCAGTGTTTTTGTTCATTTTGAGTCATATTTCTAGACCCACAGAATATTTAGTACTATGTCTCTGAAAACACTGAATAGCTCAAATGAAAGAAGAGACTCTCTATTTCATCATGAAAAAAATGTTTGTTTTTACCTTGTTCCATTCTTGTTTTATCAGAGGTAGAGTAGAGGACACTTTCACCAAAATCAACACTTCTTGTCCAGATTCTGTTTTGCTCTCTAATCTCGATCGTCTCCACTTCCTGTTTTGATCTCTGTGGTGTATACCATCTCTTTATGCTCCGACTACATCTCCCAGAAGCCCCAGTATTACTCACAGGCTTCAATAGGCTACTCACCTGTTTTTTTCTGTACTCAAACTTCCCAACATACAGGATTACTTCTTAACACATCATCATCATCATCATCATGAGGTCAGAATTTATCTTGAATCAGATTCTGTTTCTCCAAACTGTGGGTATGATGACTGACATCTACTGTAGGTAAAAACTGACTGTTCTTCATACAACCTCATTTCAAAACACCCAGACTAATTTTCTAATCCTTAATTTTGTCCTCCTGACTGACTTCCCCTGAGAATATCTCTGCATGGCCCTTCATTCAGTCTGTGTGGACCAGAAAGCCCAAAATTGTCTGAAAGCTGCAAAAAGCTGCACTGATGTCTGTTTTTTCCCCAGTGTTTCAGCCCTCTTCATTTAATATAAGGTCAAGGTTTATCTCATCTTATCTTAAATCAAAAATGTCCCTTCATGGGGTTTAAATTTAAACTGAATGCACCTGAATGGGTCAAGGTCACCTTAAACAGCCTGAGATTTTTTTTTTTTTTTTTTATCTTCTACTCTCGTCATTTTGTTTGCTTTTCCATTTAAAACCAACCTCTCCCTGTGACTCAGTCTCCACATCCACCCTCCTCACTACTAATTTAAAAAACCTCTTGACTCATCCTGTGGGTTTTTGTTTGAATTACTTTCAGCGTCTGATATTTCTTTCCTTTCTTTTATTTGTTCGCCTCTTTGTCTGGAGCCACGGACCGTGAACATTACCATGGCGAACAGAGTAACTGTGGAGGAAAACAGAGGGAGAGAACAAAAGAAGAGGACTGCTGTTGGTGTGGACGGGTGGTCCAGTTGTCACAAGCTTGTACAACAGTTGGATTAACATTCAGGCAATTTTCCACAGCGTGCGTGAGATGATGAAGCTGCAAAGCTTTCGCACACAGCTTCGTGAAATTACACTCCCAGCGATGCTTTATTTACGCATCATCTGTGGCCTCCACTTGTAGAAGTCAGATGAGATGGAAGAACATGACAGGATGACAAAGACAAACATTAAAGGATGAATTTAACACAATAAGATAAGATAATACACTCATGTCCACCAGACAGTTTTAATTCACGATACGATCCGTATCACGATGCTTGAGTCACAATGCGATACATAACTGCGATATATTGTGATTTCTACTGTACGTAGATCACTGAGAAATTTAAAATACAGCTTAAAATACTAGTTGTATACACAGTATGGATACATATTTTCAGTTTTTGTCGAAATTTTCAGGGTTGGTCAGAAGTGGCCGAACTTAAAACTGATTAACTTTTGGTGGTGTCGTTGAATCGGATCTGATCACCACCAAAAATCAATCAGTCATAACTTTCTGAGCTACTTTGCAAACAAACAAACAAACAAGCCCCGGGGAAAACATAACCTCCTTGGCGGCGTTAGTAACTTTCAATAAAAAAAGTTTGGAGTGCTTTTCTAGTTATTATGTGGATGTTATGTGGATTATATATTTTTTTTTATTTAAATTTTTTATTTTAAAGTGCGAAAAAAAATCAACAACAAGAAATTAAAAATTGATATTATATCAGAAGTATTGTGATATTTTGCCATAGCTATATTTCTTCCCACCCCTAATTTTAATTCACAATTTCAGCGAATGAGTCAAAGAAAGACGTTCCACTGACCGGACTCTATAAGCCTCCAACCAATGACAGTGTGAAGGCCAGCATTAAGTTTGAATGAAGAAAGGAATAAGGTATTCACATTGCCAAGTGTGTGTGTGTGAAGCGGCAGCAATGACTGATTCAATATCCTCAGGTGGAAGCAGACAGAAAGCACTTTGGGTGAGTAAAGAAAGTCATTTCAAGCTGTCAATCAAGGAGAATCGCTGACATTTGCTTGAAGATGGACGTATCAATCACCCAGAGTGCATCAGGGTGACATCACACCCAAACTGAGGACTGGTTCCTGGAGATCAGTGGGCGCTCAGAGCTCCAGCTCCAGTCTGCTTCTCTGTTATATTTAGTTCCTGCTTCTCGGGAGTGATCATTTTTACTTCTTAGTTCGCGTGAAAACTGGAATCATGAGAAAAACTCGCTCAGTTATTGCCTCCAGCCAGTCACAGCCTGCATGCCAAGTATACATGCAACCTTTACGTTTCCACTGTAAATATTACATTTCTGCTGCAAACATTACATTTCTGCTGTAAATATTCTGTTATTATAACATCCTCTGCACGTGTGCTATGGCTATATATCTTTCATAGTTTTATTTCTATTTCCTATTTATCTGTGCCTTACAAAATTAGATTTTTCACTTTTTTTTCGACTATACATGCTATAATATCTGTCATCTTTTGGACAACTTTTTCTGACACGTCAAAAAATTAAATAAGCCAAAAGACTTGACAAAATTTTAATATGCGAATGAAAATAAAGAATCTTAAAAGTATCTTAGTATTTTACCCCCAGATGTGGTGCATCAGATTTCAGTTGTTTGGAAACCTCCTGTGCAGAAAAAATGAAGCAAACGTTAAAATGCAAAAAAATGCTTGACACTATACTCCATGTCCAAATACATCAGAAATTTTCCGCCTGTTACAAAAAATGGATTTGGTCTACACTTTTCCTGATCCACGGTTTTGTATTTTGTAGGTGTTGAGATATTTTCAGTCTGGTTTGGATCCACCTAACAGCCGACAGATCAGCCTTTCCATTTGTTGCGTTAATTTGTGCAAAAATGTGCCAGAGAATACAAAATACATTCTATATTACCTAATACATAAATACAGAACAGCAAGTAATTTAATGGGCTGAGGCCAACAATATTCTTCCATTGTATAGATCTGTATTTAATACTATATTTTCCCTCCTAGAAGACAGAAAGGTTATGTGATAATGCAGTATTTGTTATAAATTCTCAAACAGATTTGCCAGTAATTAAATGACCAAGAGGCAGCTGAAACTCTTCCCGGGTCACTGGGGCAAACACAAAGAGGGAGGTTGTCTGCTGGCGACAGCCTTTCAACATTTCCACCGACTTCAAGCGGCCAATATGTAGCTCATTATTTTCTTCATTTGTCGTGCATTCCCAACAGCAGCAAACAGACGCTGCCCTCAAACACTGAGAAATCTTGCAATTAGGTGAGTAATTATGTGTGCACGCTTTTGAATGGGCCATTGAGATGGTAACGGTATCCCATTTGTATGGTTTATGAGACCTGAGGAATTACCACAGAGCGAGCTGCAGCCATGGTCCTTTACGATCAAACTGTAGACGTTGCTCTGAGTTAACAAAGTTGCAATCAAAGGTTCTATTCTCAGACTGAAAACTATTTTTAATTGACAGTCTCTATTTATGCCTTTCAAACTCCAAAACAGGATTTTCTCAGAACAGCCGCAAGACAGAAGACCATCACAATGTGACACAGCGAGAGAAGGTGCAAATAAAAAAGTAAAGTAAACGAGCAGGAAAGTTTTTGATTCTACTGAAGTGAGCCTCAGATAATCAGGCCGCTTCCTGTTGACGGACAGGTGGAAGATTAGCGTTCACTTTTGTTAAGATAAGGCCGGAGCATCTGATGGCTGCTGACAAAATCACAGCGCTGCTTCCCAGGAGAGTGTTAGGGAGGCCAACAAAAGCCTGGTTCTTACTGCCTCTGACAGCAGCACTGCTGCACCTTTTTGGTATCCTGTGTTTATTCAGCAGTACGTAAAGAGTAAAAGTCACAGCGGTGCTACAAGATGGATTTTATTGTCCCAAAAGGGAGAATTAGTTCGTTACAAGCCGAGCGAGCAGCGCTCTGACAGTTTGATATTTCCCTGACCTTGGAACAGGCCTTGCTCAGTGGAGGTTCACGCCAGTCAGAGTTTCATTCAAATGAGGCACAGCAAAGAAGATGCTGGGAATTATTTTAACTCTGCCTGTCACCACTACCTGTGATCTATATAGCTTAGATATGCTTGGATGTTTCAGGCTGTTCTGCTTGGATGCAAACACAGACGTGCAGAGGTCTGCCGGGTGCACGGCTAATGAGGAGAAGTTAACTCTTTCAAAATAAAACAGGGAACTATGAATACATAAGAGGACGCAAAGTATGACACAACATGAGCAGCACCTTTGCTGCTTTTGCCTCTAACTCTTTGAGCGCAGCTGTTTTATAAAACAGAATGTGCCTTGTTCTATTCTTGTTTTATCAGAGGTAGAGTAGAGGACACTTTCACCAAAATCACCACTTTTTGTCCAGATTCTGTTTGTTTTGCTCTCTAATCTCGATCGTCTCCACTTCCTGTTTTGATCTCTGTGGTGTATACTGTCTCTTTATGCTCTGACTACATCTCCCAGAAGCCCCAGTATTACTCACAGGCTGCTGGAGACCACGATCAGCAAAATACTGTCAAAAAAACACTTTGACGTATTTTTATGGCACTCAAAGAGTTAAAACAGACAATGTCCAAAGAACAAGGATGAGTCTTGAGTCATAGTAGATGGTGTCATGGTTCATGGTTCAGTTTACAGTTTGAGTTGTGTTTTACCAGAGTGGGGCAGCAAATGAGTGATATCTGCTGATTGCGGCACATTAAGAAAAGCACAGGGGGCATTACAATTAAAAGGGATTATTCCACCGAGGGGATGAATGTTTACATCGTGCCTTCAAGGTTGATGCTTCGGCCCAAACCTGCTGCTGGAGGTTCATCCACCAGGGAGCATGATTTTTCCACAACGATCTTTTAATTTATTTTGTGATCGGGAGGAAATGTTAGGAACTATTAGGATTGATCCCCTGGGGGCCATGAGCATTCACAGCACAGAAGATGAAACCAGCCGTTCATTTCACGTCAACGTCCCGGCGGTCTGACCAGTGGTTGGTCAGATATCTTGATTTGCACAAGCTGACAGATAGACTGGTGCAGCTTAAAATTCAAAGGGAGCCAGTCGCTGCACGACGACAATCGATCAATATTTCCAATACCAAATCATAGCTGCAAACATCTGCAATACAGTTCGTTTTTTTCACCCTTTATTTCCCTCCATCTGCTTGTCGACGCCCACACCTCCAACATCTCTGCGATGGTTTCGCTCATGAAATTGAATGTGTGCCTGAGAGAGAGCTGAGGAAGTCGTCCTGCTGCTGCTCACATCGAGACGCCATCCATTACCCATGAGCAACATGCAATTAAACCTTACAGGATCTATGGAAGCCCTTCCCCTCTGATATCTGCAGTGAAAGCTTTAAGAGTGCACGCTCTGATTTCTGAAAATGTTTTACAAATAATGTTTTAACGGTGCGATATAAGCCTGATATACTTTATACAGGGAGTTAATGCCTGCTCAGTTTTAGCAGCTTCTCTTTTTTCCTCCACTTCTATGCTTTCATTTCTCCTCTTTTAACTTTGGGAAATTTTGTGATAACTATTTCATTACCTTCTGAAGACAGGCATGTGAACTTCAAAGCTGATATGGATTCATGGCAAAGTATTCAGAGGAGACTCCCTCTCTCCTTTTCTGTCTCTCTCTTGCAAACTTTTTTTTATCTGCTTAAAGAGGTCTATTGCTTATAGAGTTGAAGCAGCGCTGGAGCGCAGCCCTTCAATAATGCAGCGGATACCTTCCCTGGCTGTGAAGGGTTGACTCCAAACTCCACAGCAATTGTTAAATAACGTTGATTGGAAGCACCTGTCGTGTTGTTATAGCGTTCATTTCCAACAGCTCTGTGTCTCCACACCTCTGACACATCAGCTCCATTCATGATTAAACTTGCATCCATTAATACTGCTGACATGGAAACAACAAAAATGGAAATGTGAACTGAAAGCGATGTGACGATTACCATCCATCAGAATAAGATAACATCTAACTCTGTTATTACACTCTGCATGAGTAATCAGCTGGAGCATAATTATAGCAATCCTTCAACATGGATGTGACAAAACAACATGAATATCATGGATTTTTTTACTGAACTGAACCACATGACACACTGTATGAGTGAAGGCATACATGCTTTTAATGGTGATATATGTTTCCACCTCCCAACACTCATGTTATTTCAGTCCTCATATATGTTGCTGTAACATTAAATATGTGCTTATAAAAGTTCCTGTTTGCATGAATATACTGACAACCTTTGCAGGGTTCCCATGTGTCCTGGAAAACTTTGCAAACCTGGAAACGGTTAAGTTATCCTGGAAAATTATTATTATTTTTATAATACAACTGGGTTAAAATTAAATTTTAAAAATTTGTTCACAAGTTATGGGAAGGAAAAATAATTTTGCCAGGATAATGTCACCTTTTCCAGGACATTTTTTCTCATTTTCCATGTTTTCCATGACTGGAAAATTGGTCAATCATTCTCCAGGTTTTCCAGGATGCATGGGAACCCATTTTGTGGGAAGACTTTGATACTGAGCAAACCTTGACATTTTCACCTCCCAACACTCACATTATTTTAGCCCTCATATACTGTATAATATGAATATGATTTAATATAATATGCTAATAAAAGATTCTGTTTGCATGAATATACTGACAACTTTTGCAGGGTTCACACATGTCCTGGAAAAACTGGAAAATGATTGGTGATTGGTGATGGTCAACCATCCTGGAAATGGTTACATTATCCTGGAAAAATATTATTATTATTATTATTATTATTATACAACCAGGTTAACAGTAACTTTTAAACTGTTTGCTCTCAAGGCTTGGGTTCGATAAATAATTTTCCAGGAATACTTAACAGTTTCCAGGACATTTGGCCTTTTTTTCCCCTTATTTTTCATATGTTTTCCATGACTAGAAAATTGGTCATTCATTTTCCTGGTTTTCCAGGTTTTCCAGGATGTGTGGGAACCCTGCACTAGTTTCTAATTTGATTCATGTTATTGTGCAACCATAAACATTTGCCTCTTTAGCCTTTACTGCATTATTTTTGTCGTTCTGTGTCGTCTACATCGTTATTTTGCACCAGTGTTATATAACAACACATGATTAATACTGGGAATTAGCTGTCATTTTAAATTCATTTCGTCTTGATCCAAGGCTGTGTGCACTTCTGTTTTCTAACAGTGATTTTAAAGAAGCTGCAGAGCTCATCAGCTTATCTCTACTGAATGGTTGATTGTGCACCAACCCTTCCCATCTCTTACTGAGCTGTCACTGGTGTTTGCATCTGATTTCCAAATTGGCAAAACACAGCGCCTGTGCTACAGAACTAAAAAATCTCAATTCTCCTGCGTCGGAATGAATCTGAGGCTAGAAATAGGTCATGCAGTTGCTTAATCAGGAGTTTGGAGATGCATGAGCAACAGCTGCACACACCACAGTTCAGACTGGTCCGACACACAACCCGTGTGTAAGAAGCAACAGGAAGTGAGGAGGTCACAGTGTTGAATTGTGTCAAAGGCGTCTAATACCATATCTACTGAAATAGCCCGGCTCATCCTGTCTTGCAGTCATACTTATTCCTCAAAAGGTGATAGTAGGTTTCCAGTCTGTCCTCAGTCCAACAGTAGAGGATGATAAAGACGTACAGCAAGTGCGGCCAGTCATGTTGATCATGAAATAAAACCAAGACTGAGCGTCTTAAAATCAAAAGAGTCTTAAAAGAAGACCACTTAAAGCAAGGCCACTCCAATCAGTCCTGCAAAGACTGAAAGAAAATGTGATAAGACAAGCTTTTAGACCTAATTCTAAGAGACCTTTGGAAAATCTACCAATCAGCTATTCAAGATATGAACACTGAGACGATACAGCAAGTTCCTTTCTGTCTGACTGGACTGAATATATTTGGACCAAGCCTGACTGGGACTGTCCTGTGTCCAATGGGAATTTGAAAAAAGATTGTTATCCAACTGTTTTAAATTGAACTACTATAAGGGATGTAGTGTGGAATTATATTAAATTGCATTCATGTACAGTTTCAATAGACAAACCATCCATTGTTTGTTATTGACTGAAATCCTTTGCAAACGTGTACTGATGCAGCAGAATCCGTCCAACCACTGGACACAGGTCCTAAAAACAGCCCCAGCAGTGCACAGCACTCCCCTTAGGAGAAATGGGACACAATGAAACACCAGGTCTCATTTTGTCCGAACAAACTCGCCTTGTTGGAAATGACAAGTGCCAGGAAATGTCCTCAGAGGACAAGAAAATCATTTTATGAGCAGAACAGGGAAAAAAAAACACGTATGAGGCAACATCAGAAGCAGATATATAACTGTTTGTATTTGATATTTGGCATCTTTTTGCTATGAAGCCTGGTTGGTAAACATGAACATGCTGGATGAGGTATTCTGTGGTTTAAAGCGATCAATAGTGAAATATTTACCCCTCTTGGGTTTAAGTCAAGCTGTAAGGTAATACACCAAGTTAGCTTATAATGAAAGGTTCAGAAATATTCTGATAAAAAAGTTTCATCGTCCCTCCTCTCCACTGTCTGTCAGGCTGAATTTATGAGGCCTGCTGCTATAGGTAACGCTGCAGCACTCTGGAGGCTCTCTGCTTTATGAGCGGGGAGGTTTTCTGAAACAAAACAGGCTGGTTATACCTTTTCAAATGCAACACAGAAAATAGGACACAGCAGGAAAGCCTCACTGAGCTGTGATCGCCTCGTAGTGATGCTTCGCAGCAGGTTTAGAAGCAGAAATTGGTATGGATATGAACGAAATCAGCTGTGATCTATCGAGTCAAAGTTTATTTCTAAAGCACTGTTGGGTTGCACAGGGTACAGTACAATCATAAATACCCTTAAAAATAAAACAGTAATGGAATAAAATAAATACAATATTTTTAAAAACTAACTCCATCTAAACAACACAGAGACATTTCTTTTATTTTCCATCATTTTTTTTTGTTTTATCATCTTTAGTGACAAACAAACAATGAGTTTATTCACCACTTTGCTTATATAAGAGAAATTAATGGCACTCTCACGTTGCCACGGTGATGACCTTGGTAGAGGTATGTGTTGGCATCCTGATAAATTATGCTCTGTTTAACAACATTATGCATAGATCTGGAAATTGTTAGTGTGCCTGTTTGAGCGGCCTGTATCTAAACAACACTGGATGGGATGGGATGTTCTCCACAACAGCAGAACCACTAAAAGAACCAGAAAAAAAAATCTTATTTGAAGTGTTAGACTTTACACTATAATCTTAAATCAAGCACAACCTTATCTTTTTTTTGTCTCAAATAGGCAGGAAATCTTAAAATGAGGTCAATAACTGTTAAAATAAGATATATTTCATCTCTCCCCCAAAGTCTCATCAAATAAATCTTGATTTAAAGTTCAGAAACAAACTCAAGTTGCTTGATTCAAGAGTCACATAAAACGGGTTTCTGCTAATATTAAGTATATTTAGGTCTTTAAAAATAAAACTTTAAGTAATGTCATCTTAAAACCAACAGTTTCTGCTAATGTTCTTCCTGTAGATAGTGTGGTTCACATATTTTGGGTCCTTAAAAAGTTAATGTTTAAGTAATCTCATCGTAAAACTAACATTTTCTGCATATATTGAGTATATTTCATGTATTGTGGGTCTTTAAAAAGTTAAATATTAAGTAATCTCGTCTTAAAACTAGCAGTATACCAACATATTTAGTCTGTTTCGCTCACTTTGGGGCTGTAAAAAGTTAGACTTTGATTAATAATTTCAAACTCAGTTGGTAGCGTTGTCTTCCCTGAACCTCAGGGTCATGGGTTCGATCCCCCCTCCTGCTCTCTGCATGGCACCACTGCTCCCTGAGGGATGGCTTAAATGGACAATTTTTGCTGTATATGACAAATAAAGATTATTATTATTATTATTATTGAAGCCAGCATTTTCTACTTATTTTAAGCCTTCTAAAAACATATTATATCTAGATTTAATCATCTTAATTCGAGAAATCTCGTCAGGTGAAATGATATCGCTGCATGGACAGATAATTCCACTTGTTTAGAGGACCTTTTTCCTCAGATTTTGTGTTCTTATCTTGTTTTTAGCTAACCTCAAGGTCCAGGTTAACTGGAGTAATTATACCCTTTGTGTGATGTCACAGATCAGTGCATCCTGGCTTACAGTTATATGGATCACATCCAGATAACAGCATAGCTTTCATTTTCATAGGTGTAAGTATGATGATGGATGATGAGTGGTGTCATGTCTCTGTGTGGTCTGGACTAAAGGGTGATGGTTCAGGTATAGAGCCATCACCATGTGTGGCAGCTGGTTGCAGGTTGAAGACGAGGAGATAACTGGAATAGATGAGAAGATTGCTTTTTTTTCTCAGTAATGATGGCCTTTGATTGTGCTTAAGAGGCTTTAGGTGAGGCCGCTGCACAACGTGTTGATCCATCTCTCTGGTAATTGGTGAGGTCACAGGTTAATCTGTCAGCTCTCCTGTTTTTTTTCTTTGCAGACACTGTTTATCCATGTCAGTAAGGTTGTCATTGTTGGTTTTATTGGTTTCCAGAGTTTTTCTGTAGCAAACATTTAACCTTGAGAGCCCTTGAGCCTTGATTGTCCAAATTGAAGCTTAAAAACAGTTCAAGAGCTGAGTTTTTCGTGACAGTATGGGAAACCAGTGTGCCAAACTTCTCCACTTCCTCCATCTCACACTGCTAATTGTCATTCAACTTGATGTGAGTTTTGTACGGCTGCTTTTGTAATCGTGCTCGTTCAAAGGCTTTTTTTTTTGTCCTATTATCACACCACCCTGCGGCTCTTTTCAACAGTCTCACACCATTACTGTAAGCAGACTCCAGCCATCTGTAGCGAACACAGACTCTTCTTCTGCTGAAGTCCTGTGGGGAAGCCGTCAAAGTTTTTTTTTAAGTGTGAACTCGTTAGGAATCTATCCTGCACACCTCACTGTGTGTTGGGCCATATTGTGCTAAGATCATCGGTAAGTGGCTCTGAAATAGAGGTGATCTCATTATTAGTTGTGTGTCCAACTGAGGCTGCTGACATGTTGTAATGGATCAGAAGAAAAGAGCTGATTGGATTCCTCACACGAAGAGCACAGAGCTCATTTGGATGTTGCGAGGCTTGACGTAAAGCCGTCGTTGCTGTACTGCTGTAGTTTCATCCCTTCATGCAAATTAAAAGCTGTGATGGAAAAGTTTGTCCACAGGAAGAGAGAAATCTAAAGGGTACTGGGCGATGCATGGTCCAGACGAATCTGGATTTTCCAAGCAGTTGTCAGTTAGAGCTGCCAATGTACAAAATAGCCCAATTGAGCTTTAAAAACTGTCACAATTCGACGTTCTCCTCAAATGTCACCTCTCGGCTCTCATTAGGCATTCTCGTTGCGAGCAGTAAGCACTTTGTCATTCTGCTAGCCGCCGTCGACTTGAATTGACATTTCACTCAGTGTCTCTCGTTTCATTCAGTATTCTTCAGAGACTGCCTTTGCCTCTGTCCTCTCATTTCCAGCCAGGCCATTTCACCTTTTTGTCTCCCTGGAAATGGATTAGCCAGCCAAGACAAAAATTAAACTGCCAAATCAATTAGGGCTTCGCAAAAGGTGCAGATTTATTTCCATGCTTGTTCATCACGCCCTTTTCTATGCTTGTCTGTTCCATCCTTGGATTATTGGTTGCACTTTCACTGGGTGCCAACCTGCAGTAATAGACATTTAAAAGGGAAGATCACTTTCATGAAGGGTTTGGAGAGATAGATGGAAGAAGGTTTTCTCTAGCGCCACCAGCAGGTTGACAATTTGGGCTTTTAAATCATTTAGTGCCAGTCATTTTATAAAAAGAAAGTGTCTTGTTCCAGTGTTTTTGTCCATTTTCAGTCATATTTCTAGACCCACAGAATATTTTGTGCTATGTCTCTGAAAACAGTGAATATCTCAAATGAAAGAAGAGACTCTCTATTTCATTATGAAAAAAATGTTTGTTTTTACCTTGTTCCATTCTTGTTTTATCAGAGGTAGAGTAGAGAACACTTTCACCAAAATCACCACTTTTTCTCCAGATTCTGTTTGTTTTGTTCTCTAATCTCGATCGTCTCCACTTCCTGTTTTGATCTCTGTGGTGTATACCGTCTCTTTATGCTCCGACTACCCCCAATATTACTTACAGGCTGTGTGAGAGCGCCCTCTTTGTGTGTGTGTGTGTGTGTACATATATATATATATATATATATATATATATATATATCGATAGATAGATAGATAGATAGATAGATACATATATACATTTGGTTTGGTTTATGGCACTCAAACCACATGTGTTGTTATTGTGCAATATATTGTGCAAGGGATTGTATATATTTTGCACCAAAAAAAAATAACCATATGGTTGACATGTTTTGCACACGTTTAAACATGTGACACGTCCACGGCATGTGATGATGTCACTCTTGGATGATGGAAGAATATAATTTAACCTCAAGCAAATTGCATCTCTTATCGCAGCACACTGATTAAAATTTCAAACTGAAGACAAAAGACGCGTGCACAAAACTCACTGCTTAATCACAGTAATGAGTAATTTCAGCTGCAGGCAACAGTACAGTGACCAGTGGAGATATTTCAGAAGAAAGAAAATACTGCTTTAATGAGTGGATTCTCATACTGAGTGGGTTCTTAAAGAACAATAGTGTGGAGTTAAAGGGGGAACAGTTCATCTATTTTTGGTCTTCTCAGTTGTATCAGAAGAGCAGGTGTAGGAATGATGAACTACAGCTGTTAGAACAGTTTGTGACATTATGTTAACTCGTTGATGTATTTTGACGGCATTTAAAATCAAACGCTTGAGTGCCATCAACAGAATAAAATGTTAGGGTGTTTTTTTTTCGGCAGTGGGTCGCGGATGGCATTCTCCCGCAGCCTGTGAGTAATATTGGGGCTTCTGGGAGATGTAGTCGGAGCATAAAGAGACGGTATACACCACAGAGATCAAAACAGGAAGTGGAGACGATCGAGATTAGAGAGTAAAACAAACAGAATGTGGAGAAAAAGTGGTGATTTTGGTGAAAGTGTCCTCTACCTCTGATAAAACAAGAATAGAACAAGGTAAAAACAAACATTTTTTTCATGATGAAATAGAGAGTCTCTTCTTTCATTTGAGATATTCACTGTTTTCAGAGTCATAGTACAAAATATTCTGTGGGTCTAGAAATATGACTCAAAATGGACAAAAACACTGGAACAAGACACTTTGAGTGTTATAAAACGGCTGGCACTCAGTAAGTTAAACTACACACAAAAAGCTGTTTCATAAACCCATGGTGTGAAATTAACCTTAAAAAATAATGTTATGGAAATCTGATACAAGTATGAGGCAGAATTATTACGACACTTTGGCTGGAACTTGAAAAGATGATGGAAGCGCCAAAAGCACTTCAGCAATGCTTTGGGCTTTTTTTGTGACTAATGGAAGCTAACGCTCTGGGATCATGATGCTCCAACACAAAAAGAGTCAAGTGCATGTCTGAGGATGTCTGTGGTGGTTGGAAAGAGGACATGTCTGTGATTTTGACCTCAGCGTTGCACACTGGGACGGATGCGTCCTCATTCCAACACTAATGTGGCTGCCAAAGCATGTACGGGTTTAATGAACGAGCTGAGATGATAACAGTGATGCAGTGCCTGTGACATTATGGCATTTTTAGCATCTGTGAAGAGCCATGTTGCACCTTTGAGACCATCTCACATTGCAAGGCAAAACTCCTTTGGTCTTTAATTCCTGTAACATTGGCTTGTCAAAGGATCATTTCCCCTTCGCTGGATAAAGTAATGGACTAATTGTACACAATTCAAGCTCTTTCATGTTTTCTACGTGCACAATTGCAGGCTTTACATGTAATTAACATAGCTCTTGTCATAAACCAATGGGCTGTGAAGGGGATTAGTGTTTGCATGTGAATGGGACCCCTGTCAGCTGTGGGATGTAATTAGGGTTAACAACTAAGCTTAGACCCAAAACATCTTAAAGCAGGAGTCAGTGAGCATTGTAATTAGGAAGCACTTTACAGGGCACACTACTGTGCTTTATGTACTCTAACTTTCCACCCACTATGGCCTCACTTTTGTTTTTAAAGAGGGCGGCACACAGCCTCAGAGAGCCTCAGCTGGAATCTGAATGCATGCAGCATTCATAGCTCATTATCGGATATTATTAAGTTGTCCTGGCTGTAATGAATGTCGATGGCGCCGAACACATCCATCATAATTGGAGATGTGTCAGCAAGTATCAATACGCTGTCATTTGCAGGTGCCGTACACATGCAGCAGTTATCCCTGTGTTGCATTGCTCTGGAGGTTTGTTGATATGTATTCATAAGACGAATGATCTGCACTGAACCAAGTAAACAAACTCTGGAGTGTTTTCTTGCACTGGATTGCAGGAGTTGTGCGTTGAAAGAGAGCTCCTCTGGTTTTGAATTGAGGAAAGGACACAGTGAATCTAACATTATACAGCTGACAGGATTCCACATGAAACATTTGACACTTATTTTGAGAAGGTAAGAGAAGTTCAGGCTCACAGTGGTGGAACAAGTGGAGCAAAGCTAAAGCTCACATATTTAGTGTAGAACTGGTTCTCTTTGGTATCATGGTGCTATGAAATGAATGAGCAGCCTGTCAGCGTCCTGTCCATGACGGCTCTGGATTTCATCAAGGTTGAAAAGCTTACGGAAAGAGTCCTTGTTGGCTGAAATCATTCCTCTGTGAGGAAAGAAAGTGATCACTTTAATGGAAGATAAATTGGACGGAAAAAGTCCAAAGTTGGAGTGCATCCCCCTTGTTACAGATCAAAGGTGATACTGTAAAAGATTATTCGGTATTCATGTGCATACCTGGTGTTAATCACTATCTTTTCTATTCTGTCAGTCAGCATCTCTTTCAAAGATTGTTCTATTTTTACCATGGCAGCTGTCTCTTTATGATATCCATCAATAAGCTGAAATTACCTCTTTTATTCTCGCAAGCTTCCACGCTGCCTCATGCAGATGTATTCTTTCACAGCATCAGCACCAGTTAAAGTCAAATAAATCCCCACAGATTCGGTCACATTGTTCAGCATCATCACTTTTTCATGTTCCATGTGTCAGAGGTTGCTTCATCTACCTCTCTTCCTCTCCTGAGGTCCTGCATTCCTCATCAACGGGCCGTCAACTTTTTGTTTTCAATCAAAGTGGCTGTACGGCTGGATAATTAGCTCACGATGAGTCGTGGCTCACATTTGTCTCAAGCAAAACGTCACCATCACCATAGATGCTGGTCTACTTTCTTCTGCTGTGGGTGGAGAAACTGTTACCTCGCGCTCTTCCTCCATGATGGATTTCTCCTTTTATCGTATCGAGCATCAGTGCAAATGGCAGCTCCACAAAGAAGTCTTTGCTCTTTGATTCTGAGAGACTGACACCACGACATGGAGTTTCACATCTTTGAGACATTTTTCGCTATTAAACCCCTGTTGATGCTGCACTGGAACTATCCAGGCACTGTGTCACAGAGAGCACATTTGGACAGTAATACAACAAGAGAGACACCAGCTAATAACAGAATGGATCCAGATGTGCAGAGAAAACAGGATAAAGGGTGTTTTTTCATCTTAACACAGTGTGCATGTGATGTCTTGTGCAGAGCATTAAAATCACACACAAAAATCTAAAAAAAAACCCAGTTGTTCCACTGAGACGAATCTATGACCTGCTTTGAATGATTTCAGCCAACTGAAAGGGCGCTATCAGCCTCATAGATCAGAGGGTCACATGTTGCCATCACATACCACAGCTTTGATCAATGAAGTTCTATCTTATCTTATCTTATCTTACCTTAGCTTTGTTGCCCCTTGGTTCACTTAACTCTTTGAGTGCCAAAGATTTATTTGTATGTCTTTTAAAATCCAACGCTTGAGTGCCATAGATATGTATATATGCGTCAAAGTGTTTTTTTGGGCAGCAGACACAAGAGGGCGCTCTCACACAGCCTGTGAGTAATTTGGGGCTTTTGGGAGATGTAGTCAGAGCCTAAAGATACGGTATACACCACAGAGATCAAAACAGGAAGTGGAGACGATCGAGATTAGAGAGCAAAACAAACAGAATCTGGACAAAAAGTGGTGATTTTGGTGAAAGCGTCCTCTACTCTACCTCTGATAAAACAAGAATGGAACAAGGTAAAAACAAACATTTTTTTCATGATGAAATAGAGAGTCTCTTCTTTCATTTGAGCTATTCGGTGTTTTCAGAGTCATAGTACAAAATATTCTGTGGGTCTAGAAATATGACTCAAAATGGACAAAATACACTGGAACAAGACACTTTATGTTTTATGAAAGGACTGGAACTCAATGAGTTAATTTCCAGCAGAACCATGATGGTTTTGTTGAGGGTAGGAATACATGGGTGGGCTTAAAACTACTATGTTTGTACAGTGAAGTAACACTGCTACAACTAGTAGTAGGTGCAGGAGGCCATCATCATCTGTTCACATGGTTAGTCACAGATGCAAGTGCAAGAACACAGCCATCTCTGGTGACCATGGTAATTATCATGGGAGCAAGGAAGGAAGTCAGTTGATGTAGAATAAAGCAAAAAGTCCACACAGGGTGAAGTCTGGCACATGTCAAGTCATGATGTCTGATGAAAATGAAGGATGCACATCTTCCTTTTGACTTCAAACATTGAGAGTTATCAGTTTATTTTTTGGCAGCAGATATAGTTTGAAGGAGGGAAAGGTGCAGAGTGAACAATGACTCAGTGTTTCCTATTGAAGCATGGCACAGTGTGCAGTAAAGGCCACAGAGGAACAACTCAGCCGTGATTTATATTTGAGCCAGATGGGCCCTTAACGACCTGAAACCAACTTCTGCAGGTCAGTTTCATCCCGTTTGTTTCAAGCCTGATAGATAATCAATAGGTTACACCTGAGGGCTGACAGCAAGCTTACAGTATGCTGCACAACACCAACTAACCCAAGTCTGTGGAGTGGGATGTATCAGTGAAATGTTTCGGTAGGTGTCCCCACGCCCATCAAATGACGTCACATATCATTAATTGCACCCTGTATTATTTCATATTCCATCATAATTTGCACCTTGCATTCCTCTTATGCATCTATCTATTTATCTATCTATCCATTTATCTATCTATCTATTTATCTAACTATCTATCTATCTATCTGGTGACCATAATAATTATAATTACCCTGCAGTCCTGCATAAACGTCCCCACTTGGGTACTGATGATGAAACGCTATTATCTGTCTTTCTGTTGGACTTCCTGTTTACTTCAGTCACCTTAACTCCACTGATATGAGACTGACATTGTCATGTATCACATCACAGAGGCATATAAGTGAAATGTTATCGCCTCCTGTCCTATTGAGAGGACAAATTAGATGTTTTTTTTAATGTTTATTTGATACCACGCTAAACCGGCATCCCGTTATGGAAAGTGGTGATGATAAGCTTTTCACTGCAGCAAATAATGACACTTCTTCTCAGCCGCCACAGTTTAAGATTACAGGGTTTAACATGTCATATGAAGTCCACGACCTGACTTTAACCTCCTCTGAGAGCTCGTGATTGCTGGATAAACTCATTTAAATATTTGGTCCTTTTTAATGTGTTTTCCTTTCCATGGTGCGTGTCCATCAGTCGGGGTCAAGGCCCGTCCCGTCACAATAAGAGCTGTAACGCAATCACAGCAACACCGGGTGGTCTCGTCTACATTACAGTTTAAATGATAACAATTTCTCTTCATGTGACGTTAATTTAGTCGCAGCGACTCAATGGAGCCTTTTTGATGCACAATAATTGCGGAGCACATTTTACAAGAAGTCAATTTGAGATTTGCATGAAGAATGGCGGCATGTCATGGTGGAAAGGGTTTGGCAATAAAGAGACAAGCGATTGAAACTGAGATACTCGCGAGCGGCCGCGGCTTCGGCTCAGAAGGCACTCATGCAATAGAAATGAAATATAAATGGGAAAATAATGGAGGTTTATTCTGACAGTGTCATTGAAAACTTTTACATTTGCTGTCACAGGCTCCGAACTTACTTCAGGGAACATTGGTCACATACACATTTAGGTAAAGGAAAAGTCATTCTGTACTAGTTAAATACAACAGTCAGTCTGAAAGGTTTGAACGTTTTTATCGGCACTTTTTAATGACACAGCAGCAACATCTTCATGGCAGATAAATGCCTTTTACAGCAGATAATAAATGCCAGCATTCTGAATTGATATTGGACATTCATTAAGTCACAATTACCTTAATTACATTTGCAGCGCCGGGTGACTAATGGGTTCACGCTCGTAAAATACAGACTGTTTCTTTTGTGTGTTGTTTTTAAAAAAAGAGTCAATTTGGATAAAATATAAAATAGCAGACAGGATTTATTCTCAACAAGGCGAGGTGGATCAGCTGACCCAGAGCTCAAGAGATAAGGAACAAAAGACGACTTGTCCTCCCTCACAGTTCAGAGTCGTAGCTGTTGGCTTCTTAAAATGCTGCTTCGTGTAATTAGTGTGCATCCTGCTGCTGGATGTTATGCAGTGTGTATAATGTCATCCACGCATGCACTGAGACTTTTTTGAGTTAGTATGTTGAAATTCTGCTAATTTGCTGGCTGTCTTTGAGCTCCAAAAGTAGAGAAATACATCATTAAAAATCTGTCTGGCAGTGGGCGCGTGCTGCAGTGCTCATATTTCTATAATTGGCAATTTAGCTCTCAACAAATAAAAATAAACATGAAGTGTTAGATCAGCTTCCTGTTTACATAAGCCTGCAGAGGATGTGGTGGAAATGTTAGTGTCTAATGATAATATAACTGACTGTGTCCCTGCTGCTGCTGCTGCTGAGTTTGATTGAACTGCTTATTAGGTTTAGGAAAGACGCTGGTTTAGGTTAAAATAATAAGTAATTTACTCATGCTTTCACTATTAGTTACATTTCAAAACAAAAGTAAGTCACACTGCAGATAAAAAGAACAAGCTGCTTGTGTTTATTGTGGTAATCAAGGCTTGGTGTGGTTATTTACCTGCAGAGCTCCAGTGCTATTCTATTCTATTCTGCTCTATTCTGTTCTATTCCATGAGCAGTGCTTCACTGTGTCTTATAGTGACTTTAATCATGAGGATTATTCTCCTTCCTGACTGTCAAACACTAAGAAAGCTGCAGAAGTTGGTGGAAACAATCTTTAAGTGAGATCGGTCCAGTGTCTGTAGGTTTCAGCTCTACAGCTTTGTCCCACACTGGTGTTTCACTGCTGCTACAACACTCAGTAGGAGGCCAAAAGTAGTTGTTAACTAACAACAATACAACTTTTGACCACCTACAGAGCTTATTTCAGGCTTCAGAAATGAAATGAAAAGAACACAGACTACTCCAAGGATTTTATTGTTGGTTAAATTTAGTAAACTAAAATAAAACCTCAGGAAAATATGTTATTACTAAATAATAGCAAAGGCAGGGACATGAATACTTTTCAGTACAACATATGGCTGGAGACAGAGAAGGAGGACTGGCATGGACGGTATTATTAGCACAGAAAGACATTTTAATTGAGTCGTCCATGACACTCAAGAAGAAGATTTCATCAAAAATGACAAATCTGGCATTTTACAACAGTCTGGGGTTGGTTGCAAAAAATGCAACCAGCAGACCTGCGGTGCATGTTTGTACCTCGTGCACCATCAGTCCAGATAAAGGCTGCAGATGGACCAGATGCTCGCTGGAAAGGAAAGTTTCAGATTCATGAGCGTTTGCCAGATAAAGGGATGTAAAGTCAATGGCACTTCTGCAGCTAACAATAGAACCTACATGTACATAAAGAATGTGTACTAATAATAAGCTTGGCATTCTTCCTTAGTTTCCATCAAAAGCATTTTTAATGATAAAGAGAAAAACAGAATCAAAGTGGCAAAAACACTATGGAGCAGGAAGTTTTTTTATTCCCTGTCGGTGCTTCATTATCAATAGTTTAAAAAATGTCCTCTTTGATCAGTCAATAGTGACGACATGTCGCCTGTGTGACTGCTTTGACAAAAGTCGTAAAAGGCTTTTAATTAAAACACGAGGAATAAAAATAACATTCATTTTTATTACATTAAACTCTTGGAAAATAATAGAGCTCCATCAGCTGTGTTGTGATTTTAACAGCCTCTGAGGACGTTCCATAATGAAATGTTTGAGAAGCAAACCGTTTTTTTTTTCCTCCGTCTTTTCTAATTGTCACTGTGACCATGTTTTCAGACCAGAGCAGAGCATCTGTCCTCGAGTGCAGCTTTATCCTTCTCAGGTGACATATATAGACTGCACACCCAGCCCATATAACCACTGTGAAGTTTGTAAAAAGACGAGGATGAAATTGATGACCTGAAACCGTCTCCAGGACAATTAATCCTGCCTGGCCTGTTAAAGACGTCTCCTCGATACAATAGAGGATGCCAGGTCCGTCTGTGAAGTCGAGACGTTAAGAGTCGTGCATACATGCAGACAGAGGAAGCTATGGCTCCTAATTCTGCTCATTAATCACCTGTCTGAGGAACATCCTCCAGAGAGAAGCGCCCAGTGCCTCCGAGGTAATTACAGCACTTGAAGGAACGCTCATAAGTAGCCATCTTATGTCTCTCCTAGTCTGCCTTTTTTATGTCTTGGCTACAGAGCTGGAGAGAAACCTCCCTCCTCCCCCCTCCTCTCAAACCTTTTCTGCTGCGCCGCTCTTCAGCTCTTTTTCCGGGCACACATCCATTTGGCATCCGATGTGAGATAAATAAATTATAGCCTCTAAAATCAATGCCCAGTCCATGATGTAGGCTGTGGGCCTAGTGCTCGCCACCGTGTGCGAATCACCCCACCAGGGCTCAAAGAGCCCCACAGCTACACCGCTGTGCTTTCTTCCACCTTAAAAAGCTATTCCAGCCCTTCTAGCATTTTATTATTTCTCATAAGTTTTCATGGATGATATCATTTTTTAACTGATGGAGGTTTTGAGGCATCATTTGTTTCAGGAAGCCGTTACCTGGAACGGTTTTCACCTTGATTCACTGCTAACGTCTGTCTAATTTCTCGACAGAACCGCTCAAGCTATCTAAAAATACATCACAAACAGCAGCAAGAGCAACATCTCTGTGCATTTATTTTTAAAGGCAGAGCAGCGACGCAATCCCTCAGTCTGTAAACTGTGCGTTGATGTTGGGAAATGAAAGATTTATTTCCATCAGCGGGTAGATGATGCCTTTTTTTAAGTTGTCATAGTGATCTTGTCGCTGGTTTTAGGGAATCTGACACTAGACTTGCAGAACATACATATTTGAATGCAACCACAGGCTACTATCACTGTGCTAATCCTTCTTTTTCTTCTTGTTCCCAGATGGAGATGATACCAGAGCCTGATCCTGATGACGAGGGGACAAAAATAAGTGTAAGTTGAATGCACGTCATGCGTCACTGGTTGCAGCCTCCTCAAACGTGTGCCGTCATGAGTTTGGCAGCGTTTCATCCAGAGCGAACACAACGGCGCCTGATTTTCCCCGAATGATTCACCTTCAGCGGGAGAAAGGAGCTAATCAGTGAAATCAGTGGCGGTGTGTTATTACCGTCAGAGTGGTTCCCTTCCTGTTGCTCTGTATCAACACCACACACTTCCTCCTGGAGTCTTCAGAGTAAAAGAAGCATGTGCAAAAAAGAGTCTGGGATCAAAATCAGAAACTTTTCCTAACCCTAACTAGTTCCTTCCTGTCTCCTGCAAAACTGCAAAATTTCCACACAACCAAACTGCAGCCTCCGTAAAGCTTTGAAGGGAACATATTCTCCCTGTCACAGTTTAAAATGTGTGATTAATGTTGTAAATTTTGAAAACACTAAAAATTGCTTGGCTATGTTTGTGCAACTAAAGTACTCTGTAGTTTACACAGACGGATCAAGGTGAGCCAAAGAAAGTCAAAGGACTATTATTGATGAGATACTTCAAAACCAAACCATAAAAGTTTGAGAATATAGTACAATGTGGAAAATTAGCAAAAGAAAATTGTCTCATATACATGTATGATCAAAAGGTTATATACTGTATGAACATAATTTCCAGGGTTTATTCACATGTCAGCTCCACCAGCTGAGCCTCTCTGTTTCTGAAGTGACTTTTCTCTCTTTTCCTTTTATTAATGCACTCATGCACAGCTGTGAATTGCAGACTCGCTGACAGATCACAATTTAGCGATTAGAGGCTTATGAGTTTTTGATTGTTAAACATTTAATATAATACCCAAGGAAGTTCTTTTATGAACTTTAACTTTTATCTCTGCTTTAGTTATGAATATGTAATGTTGCACCAATCAACCAAACATGGATAAACTTACCCTTCACCTGAAAAGGCCAAGTTTTAATGTAATATCTAAATATGTTTATATACAGTATATATATGTATATATATATATATATATATATATATATACATATATATACATATATATATTTTACATTTTTATTTCAACGTGCAAATTCTGTTCTGGATTTACAGCTTTCCCTTCTCTTCTCACCACTCCAACAGACAGTGAAAGTCCAAGGCAACGACATCTCACACAAGCTGCAGATCTCCAGAGTCAGCAAGAATGACGAAGGCCTGTACGAGTGCCGGGTGACGAGAGCTAACTATGGCGAGATCGTGGAGTACAAAGCCCAAGCCTGGCTGAAGGTCAACGCCACCGCCAGGCCACGACGACCACTGATGCCTCCCAAGAAAAGCTCCCCGCTGCACCTGACAGACAAGAAGCCCAGGAAGTCCAGCTCACCTCTGGGCCAGGACAGCATGAGTTCAGACCAGAGGGTTTCCGCCACCTCCGCCTCTCACACATCCTCCAATACAGCTAAACACAACCCCGGCTCAGGTAAGGCCCTGTGGGAGGGTTATGTAACCAAGGGTTTTTACCAGCAGCTTCGTGATGTGACACTTCTTGAGTCACCTCCCTAAAAAAGGTTCTTTGGTTGAGATACTGAACAACATGCTTCAGCATGCATTTATACAGCAGTGAAAGGCAAAACATCCTTTTCTGGAATAGAAAGGTAACCATGGTACATGGCATCACGACTGACCCTGTGGAGCCAGTGAGACTGAATCTTCAGTATCTGGCCCCGAAAATATGATTTGAGAGCCAGAACTCAGAGAAAATGACCATGTCCTTGGTCTTTTGCATTGAAAAAGAATCCATTCTGAGGTTGCAGTGGTTGCACCAGATGCTAGTTGCCCTGTCTGACTTTGGTATGGTTGTACGGTGGTGGCGTACCGCTCTGGGAACATGGACCGCAGTCACAAATGGCCTTCAGGTCACAGTCACAGTAAAGCTGTCATCTGACTGGTTGCTCATTAAAAAGGTCATGACAAACAGCAAAGGTCAAAGGTGAATCCGATTGAACTTTGAGTGCAGCTGCAGCCTGAGAGCAGCCGCAGGCCGACCCTCTGCAGGATGTCCTGCAGTCCTGTCCTGTGTACTAGTCCTCTCCATGGTGCTGACAACAAGCCCCAATTCATCTCCATGGAAACAACTGAGGCATCAGCTCCCATAGCCACAACTACGTCACCACAGACGTTATGGTGGGTATGAATGTGGAGTCAGAGTGCCATGCTGTGAGCCTCATCACTGTGTCACCACGAACCCGAAAGTGTCTTGTTCCAGCATTTTTGTCCATTTTGAGTCATATTTCTAGACCCACAGAATATTTTGTACTATGTCTCTGAAAACACTGAATAGCTCAAATGAAAGAAGAGACTCTCTATTTCATCATGAAAAAAATGTTTGTTGCATTCTTGTTTTATCAGAGGTAGAGTAGAGGACACTTTCACCAAAATCACCACTTTTCCTCCACATTCTGTTTGTTTTGCTCTCTAATCTCGATCGTCTCCACTTCCTGTTTTGATCTCTGTGGTGTATACCGTCTCTTTATGAACTGACTACATCTCCCAGGAGCCCCAGTATTACTCACAGGCTGTGTGAGAGCGCCCTTTTGAGCTAGCTGCCGAAAAAATACTTTGACATTTTATTATGTCAATGGCACTCAAAGAGTTAATCAAACTCTGAGACCTGACTGTTGAGATCTGCTCGTTCCTCTCACTGACTCACTCTGTTAGCATGAACTACCCTCTGTACTACTACTACTACTACTGATACTAATGTTAATAATAATACTAATAATAATACTAATAAAAATGATAACTACTGAATACTGAAAGTGCTGAGGATCGTAGCACCACATATGTTGCAGGAGTGCTGCAGTTCTCTTTGGTTGAAGCCTCCAGCATTCCCAAAATGCTGCTGCGAGGCTCTTAACTAATTCTCGGATATGAGAACACACTCCAGCCTTTCATGCTGGCTGCAGGTGAGTTCTGAAATTGATTTTCAGACTTTCCTGTTAATGTTAAGGCACTACATGGTCAGGCTCCCAGCTATATTTTAGAAATGTTCAGCCCCCCCCTGAGCAGTGTCTGCGATCCTCAGGCAGGCCTCCCTCGGTGCGTCTTAATACTCACCTTATTACCGAGGGTTTTCTAGCTGCAGGCTCCTCAGCTCTGGGACTCCCTGCCTGAATCACCAGCATCTTTCTATATTAGTTTCCACATTTTTTGGTTTGAATTTCGTTGCTTCTCTTGCTGATTTGACCTCATTGGTGGATGTGACCCGGGGAAAAAATGACACGAAGATTTTCTCTGCATATTTCTGTATGCAAAGAATAATTTAACTTTGCTATAATCACATAAAAAGAATGCTCCACATAGTGATTTTAAGTTATCATTGTTTTCATTGAACTTGAACAAATGGAATTCATGAGATTAACTGCAGTGCGTCTCCATCATGGGAATCTAATACCCAGGCTGTAATTACATTCAGCAGACAGCAAAGGATAGCAATGTTACCTTTGTCTTTCATCAAGCGCAGCAAGGCTGAAAGCCCTTCCAAGATGTGTGCAGTGTAATACCTATTGAGTTGTCTCGGCAAGTGCAAACATCATCAGCCTCTGCAAGAAATGGGAAACGTGCACACGGAGCTGGTGGAGGATAATTTAACCCTTCCAGAGGTTAGCTGAGTTCTCGGAGGATGTCTTTGACAAACATGAACATATTTCACCTTTCAAAGAATCCCCTCCTGTCAATAAGAAAAATGCAATCTGTAAAATGCAGTGATGTTTCTCTGGTAAAGACAGAAATTCAAGATTCAAGATTTTTATTGTCACATACACAGTAAAAAACACACATGCTTAAAGCCATGTAGTGGAATTCTTAGATTGCAAGCTTCCCGGCAACATAAGAAAGAAAGAGAAGTAACAATGTGCACAAATTAAATGAGACAGTGCTAAACATGATTATTTCACAGAGTTCCAGTTCTTTTATATAACAGAAAGTGTCTGGTTCCAGTGTTTTTTTCCATTTTGAGTCATATTTCTAGACCCACAGAATATTTTGTACTATGACTCTGAAAACACTGAATAGCTCAAATGAAAGAAGAGACTCTCTATTTCATCATGAAAAAAATGTTTGTTTTTATCTTGTTCCATTCTTGTTTTATCAGAGGTAGAGTAGAGGACACTTTCACCAAAATCACCACTTTTTGTCCAGATTTTGTTTTGCAGAGTTTGTTTTGCTCTCTAATCTCGATCGTCTCCACTTCCTGTTTTGATCTCTGTGGTGTATACCATCTCTTTATGCTCTGACTACATCTCCCAGAAGCCCCAGCGTTACTCACAAGTTGTGTGAGAGCGCAATCTGCGACCAACGGCCAAAAAAACACTTTGATATTGAAATACGTCACTGGCACTCATCGAGTTAAGATAAGATCGAAGCAAACCTAAGTAATTTAAGTTTTTGTGTATGCATATCTACATTTCATGTCGTTTTCACACTAACATCCAGAGGAAATGCTCAGCTCGTAACAGTGTAGGTTCCTTTGTAGCAACCTTTGGTGGCTCAGAGTGAATTTTCACTCATTCACTCTTTGCATGTCCTTCATTTCCTTCAGCTCCTCGTCATCTATAAAAGTCAGTCGTTCCCTCGCTGGTCAGGCCCTGCTCTGGGTTCAGATAGCCCTCTGCACCCTGGAGCAAAACACAGAAAGATATTACTTGAAACTGAATAGATGTAAAAAGTTGAATAATCCCCGGGGAGCTGCAGAGTCAGAGATTACGAGGCAGCCAAATTATGCTGACATCTGTGTTGCAGTGAGTCTTCTGTGCGGCGTGTCTGACACTGATAAATGCCTCAGAGATGCTACAGGGCTGAGGGCGACAGAGTCCAATGACTGCCGCTCAGGTCTGAGGCAGATGAGCAACAATAGGTAAACGGACTGAGATGAAATTAAACCTGGGAGAGTGTAGATATTCACATTTTCCGCATTGCTGCATCTGTAAACAGTGAGGCACTTTCCAGATGGGGGACTGGTGAGCAGCAGCAGCAGTTTGTTCACAGCTACTCCCCTCCACTGTGTCACATGTTATTAGATCACAGCTCGGCCTCCATCGTTCCTGGCAGTGTTGTTCTTTCAGCTCAGAGGTGACCAGAGCTGAACGGAGGAAAAAACGTCCCCTGAGCCAGACTTGTCCCCCCACCCCATCCCCATCCCAGAGGCCAGCCTGGTTCCTGCATGAACGAAAAACAATATGGACTCAGCTTATTGCATAAGCTCTGGAAAAAAAGAAATCGCTGACCTTGTTTTTAATATTTTTTTTCAAGCTGCCTCGACTGCATATGTGTGAGGAAAGAGCACCAATGAGTCATGAGTCCAGTAGGTGGTTAGGAAGCGGCGGAGTGACGCTCATGGCTGCTCAAACAGTCGCACAAAAACCACCAACGTGTCATTTCAAGTTCACGTCTTTTAGAGAAGACAGACTGTTAGATTCACTGAAGCCTCACAGCAGGTAGGCCTTCCTGTCTGGGATGTTGGTTTTGCTTATTTGATATTTATTAGTAATATGTTACTGTTGTTTGTTTTGCTGAGAATCAGTAAAATGCATTTGGAGAAGTAGTGAGTGGCATGAAAAAAAAATACAACAGAATAATCAATCAAAAATCACAAATTAAATAAGAAAAAAATGGTCATGCTCATGTAAGACACTACAGTTTTTGGATTACTCAAAAAGTACAAAGTATAAGTACATCATATTATGTATGTCAATACTATAGCAAGTAACAATAACAGTTTCATACAGAACTTATGACAAAAATCCATCTTCAAAGATAGCACAAGATGCTTTGTTCTCATGTTTTGGAAGGCAATATATCCATTAATTTGTAAATGTTGTCACTTATATTTCAGTGTTATATCACTACCTCTCTTTTGGAAGAAAAATCACAGAGTTGTGCAATGTCACATTAGTAAAAAAAAAAAAGGCTGACCTTGAAATTTGTTGACAGGACATTGATAGAAGATAACATGGTGGCAAATGTAATGAATAATGTAAAAGTGCTTATAGCTCATTTGATCGAGACTTTACAACAGGCGGCTAACTGGACGACGAAACACAAATTGCGACACAGAAAAATATCCGAATTGGATGAAATGCCGGAATCTGTCATTATTTTTTTCATTTTGATTTTGGGAACAAATATTGAGAAAACAAGTCATTGTTTCATTTTTCTAGTATCAGTTTTGTTGTGGAAAATGAATGAATGAATGATACACAGATTCTGTTCATCATTTAGTAATGAAACAGAAACTGAGATAGTGTTAAAATCAGTATTTTAGCTGCAGGAAGGAGGCGCTGATTGTGACCCAGCCTGACAGATAGTGACAGTCCCCCCTCGCAGAGCCCCACATTAAACCCTAATCAGCTGCTTGTTCCTCATGTCACTTATGGCTGGATGGCTTGGAAAACTGTCGCAGTAATTTCAACTAAAACACACAAAACTGCTGGTGGGATCCTTTCATAATGTAGCGAACGGTCATTTTGGAGCGTTTTCCATCACACAGCACATTTAGCCTCGCCCACTGTTGAACAGTCGGGCTGCAAGGTAATGGCATCCAGTTGTATTTAACCAGTCAGGCAGCCAAAAGAGAGAGAGTATATCAGTCAACAAGCCAATCAGATGGGGCCTTTTCTAAAAAGAGCCACCAGGCAAGTAAGGAAGTGAGTGAAAGAGGCCGTCAGCTGGCCAGGGATCAGCAGCAATAGATGGAGGTGGCTCTAAGCCAGTTTGAGCTCCCTGCGGAGGCGCCGTGCTGATTCACCTCCCTGCCTCGCTCAACCTGACTGCCTCGCTGGACCACAATTGATATTCCACATCGCCATTTCACCGAGCCAAAAACATTTCTGGCAAAACGTAGAGTGTTGTGTTAGGTTAAGTAGGACAAAATGAAGAGCGTTCAGCGTGGGTCGGTTCTATCCCAGCATGCACCGGGACAAACCTGACAGTGTTTCTACCAGCTCAGATAGATGCTCGCAGGAAAACCCTCAGACATCATGTGAACTCAGTCCTTTTTTTCTCTTTGAACTTTCCTCCTGCAGCTGAACCACCATGTAAGAATTCAGCTGTAAATTAATCTGAAATGACTTGTGAAGACGTTGCGACCTTGTCAACCAAACTATGACAGGAAGTGGGTGGAGAGGCTTTTAGCCGCAGTGACGGATAAGAGAAACGATGCAACCACTGCCAACGCCGATAGGTAGATTTTTATGTATTTTTTTTCTTTACTCAGCCATAAAATCATCTTCCTTTGTTGTTTTCTAAAAATAGCACAGGAACTCAGAAGGTGCATTTACCTTATGCTCAGTGCATAATGTGTGATTTTTATTTGAATAACGCTGCTTTCAGTTGTTTGTACAGCACACATACTGTACTTATAGTCTCTTATAGTATGTCATTATAATGCATTATCATGTCATTATAATGCATTGCAACTATAGGAATTATAATACATTATGAACCTTAAAAACAGTGTCAGTGACGGACCAGCATGCATAAAGCATATTATATTATTAATATATTATTATATTATATTTATATTAATTTATATTATTAATGTAATTTATATTATATTATTAATTTAATTTATATTATATTATTAATATATTATTATATTATATTTATATTAATTTATATTATTAATTTAATTTATTAGTTTATAACTATAATTATTCAGTATATGCAGATTGCAGATTGTCTATATTGCATTAAAAACAATCAAGGAATAACGTATCAAACTAACAGATGAAGTCCTGGGCTCATTCATCATCCTCACTGCTGTTTTCACAAGCTATTGGAAACTAATCAGATTTAACCTTTTTGTCACCTCCTCAGGTAAAAAAAAGCACTTTAATCTTTACTCTGCGTTGTTTTAAATCAGAAAGCAGAGCTTGATCGGCTCTGGTTTTATGGTTTTGTGATATAATTGGGAAAATGTGACGCACGTCTGTGAAAAAAGATGAAATGTTATCATAAGACTTACAGTTGTTTCTGTGCAGCTCGACGCGTTCTTCCAGAAATATAACTAAACCAGAGACACCCTGAATAGAATCACATCTCACTGTATGAATTTGCATATAAACATATTGCATATATGCACATTGACTCCACTTCCTCCAGTTCTCCTTTGCCTGATAAAATCAAATTCACTTCCCCTCTTTTACTCCTCTCAGACGACTTCTCAAATACCAACCGAAGCTGCTACAAAAGCAAATCAATAATGTATGAATAACAGCCCCCCACTGTTCTGTACAAGCGTGGCTTGATCACCAGCTTCTAGTGGCAGCGCAGCACTATTTAGAGTTAAAAATACCTCTGGAGGATGTCAAGACTGACGCCACAGAAATGACCGAGCACAGCTGTGCAGCGTGGGGTGTCCTATCATTTTATAGAAGGATGTAATTATGACCCCGCACTGGTCGCTTTGCCTCACTTTATTGCTACTGTAAAGTGTGTGGTTGTTTCTTGAGGAAAAACATGTTTTTCTTTCACGAAATGATTATTTTATATCCAGACCTGTGCAGCCTTCAGCGCTCAGGTGGAGGTCCAGCTGGTTCTCCTGCCTCCATGTCAAAGTGTCCTTGAGCACAACACTGAACCCAGATTTGTTCCCAATGAGCAGGCCAGAGTGTGTAAACCCCAGAAAACATTGATTTAATATCAAGTAAGGATGTGGGACTCACTCAGTGCTGTATTTCACCTTGTGTCAGAGCTAAACGAGCTAAAGGATGCATGAAGGGCTGAGAGACCGGAGCAGGATGGCAGAAAATCTTAAAAAGATGTGTGATAAAGAGAAAATAACTGTAAAAAAAAAAAAATAAACTCCATGTTCAAAGAATTAAACTCCATGAGAAGACTGACAGCGAGAGGACGAAGACAGAAATTCTGCATTGCTGGTTTAAACCATCAACTGAAACATTTCTTTGTATTGTACACAACAATACAACAATGTCCCCATGGCTATCAGTTTACATTAAATGGCACAACAGAGAGAACAGATCAACATTTAGAAGATGAAAAAACACATCAGACAGTGACAGCATCTTTCTCGTCTGTAGTTAAGAAAATAAATTGAGTGATGAAATTCTCAGACTGTGCAGTGTTGGATATTCTGTCCTCCAGTTTATTAGAAAGCTTCCCTGATGCAACCATCAAACACAGCAGCTGTATTAACCTGACTGACGCACACTCAGTGTCCACGCTGTGAATAACAAAGCAATCTGAATGTCACAGGATGTGATTGGCTCATAGACGTGATGTGTACAACACCACTAATGTCCTTCAGTAGAACTTTAACTCATCTTCATGACAGCTAATTATAACAGCTTTTTGTTGATGAAAATGAGTTTTTGGCTTAAACCATCTCTTGATGATGCTGGCCACCAGTTTTTTATGTTTTCCCAAAAACTTGAAAAAATGACTTCGGCCATTATTTTAATAGGGTGTCGATGTGTTAGCTGTGGTTGCAAAAAGAAACCAAGATGGCGTCGGACAAAATGCAGAAGGCTTCATAATGGGTCCGCTGGGTCACGTCCACTTCTCATATTCAGTCTGTGATAAAAGTACAAACTTCTACTCAGCATAGCTCAGTGAAATCTGAACTTAAACACAATAATTAGCCCAGTGCTGCTTTATCAACGGGGTGTACTCTGTAATCAGAATCACAAATGCCTTATTGATCCCCTGGGGGAAATGGGAGCATGCAGTTGTTAACGTATAAAACCATAATATAAAAAAGAGTATTTAACATGTAAACGCTGTGCATCATAATAAAATATATCCATCCATCCATTTTCTACCGCTTATCCTCACATAGGGTCGCAGGAATAAATATATGACACAAAAAAAGAAAATATGCAGAAATGAATAAAGCTGAGTTAAGTGTAAATATAAATGCAAAATGGTAAAGGATTCATATATATATATATATATATATATATATATATATATATATATATATATGTATATATATATATATATATATATATATATATATATATACATATATGTATACATATATATATATACATATATATATATATATATACATATATGTATATATATATATACGAACACACATTCGGAAAAAAATCGACATGAAGAAATTAAATCTCAAATATTGTGACATATTGCCATATTGATTTTTTTTCCCCACCCCTAGTATTGATGACAGAATATTGTGCAGTTGGATTTATTGTATAATTTATTGAACAGTTTATAAACAAATATTGCTGGTTATCTGTTCATATCCAGTCTATCAGGATCTGTGAGAATCTAGAGCAGCAGCACTTTTTATCCGGATTTGCCAAGATTTTGTAAAATGTAAAACATGGAGGTACAGACAGTTCAATATCATGACAAACTTTTCACCAGATTAGTCATGCAGTGCCGGATAAAGCTTGACTGATGTTGCCCAGGTGTTATTTTTACCTCATAATCCCATATTAAAAGCGTGGCACTGTGAAAACCGTCGTCAGCTCATTGTTGTGGTGTGATTATTACAGCTACTGTACAGAGTTGTGAATTAAAGCAGCACATGTGAACCATCTTCTGCTGCATTTCAGCGGGTAGATTTGTGAGCTCATGTTTGCACCTTGAAATGGTACAAGATGTTCAGAGTTACTGTCCACCTTCCTCTGTGGCTGCTGGATTCTAAAATCCACCAAGAACTGTTACTTGTGAAGTTTTTTTTGGCTGCTGAGCGAAGCTGCATATTTCACCAACGTTTGGATGATTTGGCCTCAGCTGGTCTCCATCCAAAACGAGGCAAGGTCACATCCATCCCTAGATAATTAAAGAGGGTTTTTCAGCTTTTTTTAAAAATGAAACTGCAAATCTTGAACACGGTTATTGAGCAGAGGACTGTAAGAGGCCTGGTGTTCGTGAATTAGTGCATGTTTTTCCTCCCTGTGTCTGGGACTTGTAGCTGGAGGCTGATTAATTATTCTCTGTGTGAAGGATGTTTTGGCCCACAGTGATTGCTGCTCCTCTGTGGCAAGTCTGTTCTCTAGATCACCTCAAGCCAAATGAGACGGTGGTGGGGAGGAATAAAGGGTCAGAACCCTCCATTTCTGCCCTGCTACCACTCCTCCCCAGCAGCCCAGACCCCCCAGACCTGGGCCACCAGGTCCAAAGTGTCCCCCCGGACCCTTTCCTTCTCAGAACCATCGCCTGGTCTGACACAGGAATCCAGTCAGTGTCAGTATGATTTAGTGAATATTTCATTTTCTATTCCCCCAAGTCCTGCCTTGTTCCACAGGATTACAACTTCTCTTATTTGTCCTTGTTGAAGCCAATGATGTAATAATGGCTGACAATGTATTAAAATGTAATAGGCCAATAATGTAATCATTTATTACCATATTGGCTGGCTTTTGAATTATTTGCCTGGAAAAAAATCTTTGGAAATGTAATAACTGAACCAGTAATTTCATAATATACTATCATTTTATTTAAGTTTCATTTGTTATATACAACTGTGATAAGATCTCAAGCCTCTTTCACACAAATTTTCCTGCAAATTTCAGTGTGAAAGCAGTATTAAAGAGCTGTTTAGCGAGGACAGTAGACGGAAGAAAGCCTGGATTATGTGAAGACTCCCAGTGCCCACCGATGTGCCTGAACTAAAGCAAAGCATGTATGCGTATGTGACAACATCACAAATAAGTGTTTTAGTTCAGCCACTGTGAAGGACACATTATTCAACGTCTGTTATTTGAAAAATGGTCAAGTTTGTGTCATTTACTGGCTGCATTTCAGTGCCCCATTCACTCCTGTTAAATGGATATCATCAAATCCAAATATCACCAGAAATACTCCGAATGACTCCAAAGTGAAATGGGTGAGTAAATGGCAGTATAATGTGTAAAAAAACAGCACTTCCCCTTTAAAAGGAGAACCTATAAAACACATTCAGCAAAACACTTTTTTTAAAAAGTTTAAAATCTATTACATTATTGGCCTATTACATTTTAAAAATGGTGAATTTATGACATTGTTGGCTTCTACAGTGCCTCCTTTCAAGCTTCTCTCTCTGTTTCTTCACATGGACGTTTTTTTTTTTTTTATTTTTATTTTTTTGGGGTTCACAGATTTCTGCTGTGTTGTATAGTTGTCATCAGTTTACTTTGCTCTCATCAGTTCAGGTTCAATGTCCCTGAGACGCAGGCGGATCAAAGCCGAGGCTGAGGAGGCTGAGGAGGAGGCTGTGTTCTGGTTTGCAGTTGTTAGTCATGTCAGATGCTCAGTAAACAGTCAGAGCTGCCTGCACTGGTGATAGCAGTTTGTCAGGGCCGAGGCAACAGTGGCCGCCCATGTAAATCCTCTTCATAACACTTCAAAGGCTGTTTGCTTCAAGGTGGGGGGTGCATTTGTAGTTTACTGTGGCTGTTCAGTAAAGGAAGTGGAATTCATGTAACGTTTAAGTCCACTCATTGTAAGAAAATCTTCGATTTTGACACTTCCGTATTCATGTTCATGCTAATTCTGCAGTTTCACTGAGCACGACACACCGGGTGTGTTTCAGGACGTGAATATGCAAATCAAGGCATCTTCACAGGGAGATTCAAAGAAATATTTCACATAGATTTCTTCATATATGAATCTGTGCAGCACTCACAGGCTTTACAAGTGACTGCAGCCTCATGGACCAGACTTAATGAAACCATATGGCGCCACATTTGGGATGCAGAAGACGGTGAAACACAAACAGACAACCACATGTTAGGATGCAAAACAAAACACGTACCATGGCACAAAATAATGTGAATTTACCAAACTGAGGTGGCTTAAAAAAATGCATTGTCAATCAGATTTTACCCGATTTATCCAGATTTCATATTCCACAAACAGAACATGTATTTGCTGATTCTCAGGTTTTATGTTGTTTATTATTCATTGCATGCTGGTTGTCAGACAAAAAGTTTAAAAATGAATGTTGTGGCTAAATCATGTTGCTTTTCTCCATATCTAAATTTAATTTTTTACAGAGTGGCGTTGATCTATGTTTGCCGTACACTGCTTTTTATTCATTTCTCACCCTGCAGTGTACCTTTTCCTCTTGTATTTTATTCCTTTGGTTTGTTTTTATTTAACAAAGTAACTGTTGGGGACGTCACAGTTTGCTGTCCAGTCGATTATAGGTCCTTCATTTTTTCATTTGTCAGCTGCAATGAGTTTTATGTTTGGATGCTTTTAATGCTTGATGTTTAGATAAAAAATAAAGTACCAAAGTATATACGATAATAGATACATAAGAGGAATGCAAGGCGCATATTATGAGAAAATATGAGATAATACACGGTGCAATGATAAACTACGATAGAACGTCAGTGAAAGAGAACCACCCTGTGTCCACTGAGTAGGAGGAAATTGATTATACGATTTGCTGCAAACACGGATTATTTTATTTTGAAAATAAACCTGTTTTATTTTGTGTCTGTACACGACTTCCTGTCCCACACCATGAATTCATGCACCATGCTCTGACGTCTGACAAAAATAGATGCTCTGTCGATTTGTTTCGGCAGGCGTCGTTCTGCGTTCAGTAGAAAGTCAGACTGTGACTGTTTAAGTCCCGCATGTCGAGTTTCACAGTGTCAAACTTTTTTGAAGCCAATCTGTGTCAGAGGTTCGGGACAAAGCGTCAGTTTCTTATCAGTCCATCTGTGCTGTGTTTATATCGCATATCTGTGTTTCTTCTCTTCTCAGGTACAAGAATATCATCCAGCTGTGGACTGGCGGTTCTCGTCGTGGCGTGCGCTTTGCTGAGGGATGCCTTGTTATAGTTTGAAGAACTGACATGGTTTTGCGCCCTGATCTCGCTCTCGAGAACCCCACCCTTCACGCCCCTCCACCATGCGGACAGCACAGTTGGCCCTCACCTCCCCTCCACCGCCTGCGCCCAGCACATGTAAACACCAGTCACCTTTAAGCCGGTTGGATTACCTTTTGTACAGACATCGACTCGACGCCGTCTCCAGATGCGACGCTCCGCTGTGAAAAAAAAACGGACTCTGCATCTCGTCGGATGATCTCTCTCATGGAAGAACGACTTCCTGACTGGTTTCGCTGTTCAAGTTCATGTGTTTATTGCTCAAAAGTGAACAAGAAAAAAAGTAACGTGTGTAATGTATATGATTCTAGATATCTATCTGTTTTCTTTGAAACACCTAGACTTACTGTATGTGCTGTATAACTCACCACGTTGGCCATGGATCTTCATCGTTAATGGGCCCTCTCAAAGAAATTAAAGCAATTTAGACTGTTAACATCAACCACAAGGTTAACAAGTGAAAAAGGAAATGATCTCATGTGCATCATTTGACATCTTGTTAGTGATAGATATACAGGTGTGCATGCTTAAAAGAAGGGAACATGACTTATTTGACTTGAGTCAACACTTGGGAGTTCAGTGTTACAGTTTGTTGAATTTACCTCTATTTTTAAATGTGCTAGCTTTGGTGTGGAGAGAAAAAAAAGCAAAACAAATTGTCCCTTTGTCATTTTAATTTGTACTGCATCCTCAGTAGGAATAAAAAAAAAAAAACAAGGATGTCACAATTTATGCGTCATTGAAAATCCTGATATGTGACTATTGGGTAATTAATTTTAATTGACCTGTGCTCTTTTCAAATGGCATGCTTCAGTCGCTGCTCACCTCCCAGGTATGTCTTATTATTGCTGAGGGCGGATGACTATTTACCTATTTTGGATCATGAGTTTTATTACAAACACACACATTTACAGGCTGATGTTTGAGTGTTTGAGTGTGGATGAGATGAGAAGCGCATTGTATATGACCCATGTTTGAAAGAAATGAGTTAGTTTTGATGAAATCTTACAGTAATATAGTATATTTTACTTTTATTTCCAGAGGATCTATCGTAGAGATTTTTATCCACAGCATTTATAAGCAAAATGCTTCGACAATCTGACACGAACACGGGCTTCATAGTGTAACAGATACGACACAAAAATGAACAGAAATGAGACTCTTTTGTTGTTAACTTTTGAGCGAAATGGTGCACATCCATCAGAAACGCAGCTGTTCCGATTCTAACAGAAATATTTATGAATAATAGTGTCTGAAAACTATATGTGAACGTTTTCCACCATTAATTTGGTTCACATTGCTTTTTCTGCCCCCAAATTTACCTTTAGGTAACATAAAGCATGATTATGTAGTTTCTCATGTGGTGTATGGTATAATCTAACATTCATGCATAACATTCACATGAAAATGCCAACAATTACTGTGCAAAATACCCCCCATGCTTTTATTCTGCTTTGCATACAATGCAAAAAAAGAAGAAGAAAATCTCCCCTTCCTGTATAGTTGTACTGCATTCCCAAAGAACTGTGGAGGGAATCCTGTTGAGTCAGCACTGAGGTTCAAAGTGCTTAGTCATGCTTTGGGATCAGCAGCTTCCAGATGTGAGGGCGACTTGTCTACTCCCTCCAGGTCATCTTCAGGGTGCATCCGGACAGTTAACCTAGCATCACTGTCAATAGTCCACGCCACTCTGCTGTGACTGGAAATCAACTGCTGTGTTGTTGTTTTTTTTGTAAAAAACAATGAGAGTAATAATTTCAGAGCATTTAGTTTGCAGAAAGAAAAGCTAGTTTTAAGGTCGAATGGGATTTAGATGGTGACGTCGGAGAGCGTGCACAGGCACGCTTTGAGCGGACAGTTTGTCCAACCCTCATGTAAAAAAAAAAGTTCCAGATCTGTACAACTTGTAAATGAAATAATCAGCATGTTAACATGTTTTGTTTTTTTTTATTGTTCTTTTTAAAATCCATTTAAAAAGGCAGAGGCCAGTGATTGTTCTGTACTCGTAACAATGGTGTCATGTACTCATATTCAAGTGTTAACACGTCCAAAGTGGGTTTTCATCTCCTCAAAATGAACTTGGGTAAAATGTATATGACAACAACAAAAAAAAATCTATATATATATATATACATATTAGAAACATCTCCTTTATAAAGCTTTCATCCTGACCCAGGGGACTGGCTTCACTGTGGCGTCCCTGCAACACTGAGTAACGAAGAAGGAGTGATTGGAAAAATAACGCTGAGTCATGAGTTTGGGTTGCGACGGAGGCTGAAATCGGTCTCTGCGACCAAAGAGGAGAACAGTTTCCTTCATCACGGATGCTTTTTCTGAACCGCAGCCATCCCTCCGTTCTGTTTTCGACGCCACGCTCTCCATCCACTCTAGATGTGTTTGTTTCTTCTGATGTGTTTCATTTCGATGCCGTCCTGTCTGTTTGTTGAGCTGTCAAAAATCCTGATGAATTCTAGTTCTCTTTTCTTTGGTATTGTGTGAGGCTTCTGTACTGGAACATTGCAACAGTTTGTATTATAATGACGATATCAGAGTAATATTTAAATAAACCATTTTCACAGATGAAATTCAAACACAGACGAGTTCCATCCGTGTGAGTGCTGAACACGCCAGAAACTGTGAGCGCTTAATCTCTTTTTATTTGGTAGTGCTGCGAAATGTTGCTCAGAAATCAGCCCGCCCTTCATTTATTGAACTGCTCAGAGAATTACTGCCTCGACCTCTGCCAGCTATATCTGTCCAAAATGCCAGCATCTTCTCTAAACTGCTCATCCTTTGTGCCAAATTTGAGGAAATTCACGTCTTTTGTTCCAGAGATTTTTCACTCACAAGAATCTGACGGACATGGGATGACAGTCGGCCTGATATAAAAGTAGAAAAGCATTTTCTAGATAATGGTTGCTGTGTGTATATCTTTTTACATGACTTCAAGTGAAGACTGCTGTACGGCTGCTTTGGGAAGGAAAGGAAGCTTTAAAACACTTCAGCTTTGATGCATGAATTACTTAATGAAATACATCCAAGAGTGAGCATTTTAAAATTTAATGATGTATACATTTTAAGTTGACTCAGGTACAGGAAATCATAATGATTAACCTGATCAATGTGGGTTAGTGGTGTGAGAGAGTGACACCACATTAGCACTAATAAGCTCTGTGTTTCTGATAAAATTTCTTTTTTTTCTTTTTGTCCAAATTAATACTTTAATGATGCTCTTTGGTGGATTTTTTGTTTGCTGAATTCCAGGAGAAGCTTGGACAGATTCAGAAAAGATGGTTAATCTAATTTTATCAGCATGTTTGATCGGTAGTTATGACTGTGTTTTTAGTTTCCTTGATTTTCTGAAAGGAGTTCTGCTTTTCAGACAGTCTGTCAGTTACCACTGTGAAAGTGCATTAAGAGCCCTAAATATCATGGAGGTGAATGGGCCTCAGTATATTTCAAGTAAGTATAAAACCAAAGTAATGGGCAGGTGAAATACGAAAAAACTTTAATCGCTACACTATTAAACTCTAAACTATTTTACCTATTTTTAAGTGCAAAAAACAAAACAGACACAAAAGGTCAGGAACAGGTGAACACCTGAGAGCCTGGCAGAAAGGAACGAGCTGCAGGTGAGACCAGGTGAGACCAGGTGAGGGGAATGAGCTGATTGCTGAACCAACAGACAATCATTAAGCAGAACCAGATCCAAACAAAATAAGAGAATTTTTAATTATTTGTAAATTCAATTATCAATAATAGAATTTAATGCTACTACTAATAATAATATTAATAACGACAATACATTTTTATAATATATTATATATATTTATAAATAATTTTTCATTAAAAAACTGCTACAAAGTGAAAAATACAAGATAAACAATAAAAACTTAAAGATAATCAAATTAAAAACTAGTTATACAATAGTAAAAATAACAAATTTTAAAAAAAAAGTCTAGTTTCACACAATTTGACATGAATCATCATTCACTGTTCATTTTTGCATTACGTTGTCTTAAAAAATGATATTTCAGCAATTCCTTATCAACTTAAACTTGAAAAATCTGGATACTGCAGAATATTAAGAATGTATTGTTGTATGAGTTAAATGTCACAAAGAAATCAAATAAAAACAGTAAAAAAAAATAATCACAAAACAAAACAAGCGCTGCACATTTCTGAGCAAAGCTTTGTTTCATAATTTCTAAAAGACAAACCGATCGGACTCAAATGAAAGCGTTTCACAGGTGACGTCTCAAACTGGTCTTCCTGCAGCTCTCTTCGTTTTGCCAGTCAACCTTCATCAGTGAAAACCTCAGAAACAGGAAACCACCGCTCCGGCTTCAAATGGGGCTGTCCAATCTCGTCACCCATTCATCTGTTTGAAAGATAAGATAGAGGGATGGAAAATGGAAAAAAAAAGATCCTCTTTGGGATCGAGGAGCGAAGTTGGCAGCGGCAGCTAATCAGGTTTACTTATCACTGAATTCAGAATGCAAAGCAGGCGAATAGCAAATAGGGAGTGAAGGCGAGAGAGAGGAACAATGCAAAATGAAACCTCTGCCTGTGTTTGTTCATTCAGCAGCCAGTGACACAGTTATTTATGAGGAGGCAAAGAGAGGCCTCTGTTTTCTAATCAGCTCCTGCTGCAGCAGGAGGGGAAGTATTCAAATGTGCTTGAGTCGACGTCGATGCATCACAGATGCGTCTTTCTATCAAGATGTAAGATGACACAGTGAGATAAGTCAAGTTTACGTTTTCTTACGCTCATGAAATATACATGCTTACGTTGTGGACACAGGATCCACACTGCTCCGTCCTTCAAGCAAAGCGCCCTGCTGCAGCGCTGATGCTAATGTGCTCTGAGCTGCTTCCCAACACCTCCAGGACGACACTGTACATCAGATAAAATGAGGAGGATCTAAGCATAACGACACTGTGGGGATGCAGCAGCCTGAAGGTGAGACGAGTGGAGTTCACTGGAAGAATATTGGCAAGAAAGTGGAAAGCCTCACAAGGAGCCTCTCAGGGTTTGTTAAGCCGTTTGGACTTGAATTATTTTGAGTTCAGAGAGGCGCCATGCAACTGTTAATCCTAGTGGTGTTGGCTACGTGACACGCAGGTGTACGCCGTTTACCCACTAGAAAACATCCCAAATTACCCTTTAACAACTATAAATGTGCAAAGATACATACCAGCATGGATTCTAGGGGTCCGTGATTGACAGGAGCCCAGAGTTGCCCCTAATACAATTATAATACTGACAAAACAATATGACAATTACTAATAAACTCACAGTCACACTCACATTTATGTCCAGCTGCTCCAGCAGACAGCCTGCAGAGAGCGAACTTTTCAGACAGAGTGGAGGAGGAGACGACAGGATGCCTCAAAAGTCAGGGAGGAAAAAATGAAAAGTAAAAAAGTTCAGACAGGAGAAAGAAGTGAAGAGTGGACAGTTTGTCACCAGTTCTTTCAAAGGTAAGGTCTGTTAGTGGTTCATGTGATGGAAAGTTCTGGAACATTAGCCTGTTAGCTAGTCCTAGCTTTGTGCATAGTTTATAAACTAGCTCACTTTTCTCCACATATGGATTTATTCATTCAGTTCTTTCTCTACCAAGTAACTGTCATGTTGTTCTTTTCATGAATATGGGAAGTATTTTCCGCTAAGGGCGGACCAGTAACATTTCTTTTCATGGGGGTAAAATCCTTGCATACTTTATGCAGCCACACATGGCGTTGGATTATACCCACTAGAATAAACCAGACTACACCACTGGTTAATCCCTAATTTCAAGCTAGCCACAGAAGGCTTTCTCTATCTGTATGAGACACATCAAAAACAAACGTTTCCCTTAATCACAATGCAGTTTTGTTGTATGGAAACTCAGTTTTTAGGATGCAGGGCTGCAGAGAAATGAATAGAAATTTTCTAAATGCTGACCGGTGCCTCTGACTTAACAAGATGAAGGATCCTCCGCCTCGTTGGGATCTGGTGGCTAGCAAAGTGCTAACAAGCAATTTTGCTCAAAGACATTTTAACAAAGACGAAGCGATTGAAGGGCGTTCAACTTTACTAAAGTTTCTGTTGCTTGCAGTGTGTGTGTGGTGAGAGAGAGAACCTGCATTATTTATTTGCACTCATTAAAAGTAATCAATTGAACCTGGCATTGATGTAAGGCTCTTTATTGGGCTTTCAGGAATCCGTCACTGTAATGTACCGTGTGACTTTCTAACCCGGCTTGATTGTTTCGTTCCACAAAGCACCCAGAGGAATGGAAATGGACGTCAATGCTGAGAATCCGTCACTGCTGGAGAATTTACCAACACCATGAGAATCATGGTCGTATCAGCTGGAAGTGCACTGCTAGGCGGCCATGTTGCCTCAAACACAAAGAGTTTAAGCCAACATGGAGTCGTGCTGCACTGTTCAGAGTGGGTGTGTTGATTAAAAACTGAGTGGAGGCAGGAACATGCAAGCAAACAGACAAATTAGTTCCAATCAAGCCGTGCATGGCGTGCATTATTGTGTCTTTGCAGAAGCGATGCCACGCTGCAGTTCAAAATCTAAGCTGCATTCAATATGGAAGACCCCCTCCAGCACAAATCCTCCTTCCTCCTTCACATCGTCACAGGTTGCCGTGGGGGCAGGAGTGAAGGAAGTGAACTGTGACACACTGCTGTCAAACCTATTCAACTTTGTTCTGTGGCATCATGGGTAGTGAAAACAGAACAGGTGGCAGACAGGTATCCTAATGTTTCATCGCTGCTCAGTGAGCCTAAGTGCACTTTAAGTTGGACTCAAATGACTTAAAGGGAGACAAAATAAAAGCTTTTTTTTAAACATATATGCTAAATAAAACCTGACATGTGTAATATCACAGAAGGAGGAAGTGGAGAACAGAGACTTATGATCTTTTTTACACTATTTTGGTTTTTTGAGTTTTTTTAAACTCATTGTTCTGGTTTGATCTTCAGATCCACTTCAGTGGTCTCATTAACCTTCATCATTGGTTTCACCTGTGCTGCTCTGCCTCACCTGCTGCTAATCAACCACACTGAGAGGCTTTATAAGAAGGCTGCACTGAGCTGCTCGGTTTCTTTTAGATGGCAGAGGATCAACACCTTCAGTTGGCTCTCTGTGTTTTTTTTTTTAATTCTTTTGGGGAAAACGGTGTGTTTAAGTGAAAATGGTAAAAGAAACGTCAGTTTCACATTGAACGTTTTTATTATCGGTCACCGGTACAGCTTGTCCCAGTGACTCCCAGCTTCAGTCCTTTTGTTTGGAGAAAGATTTTGTCTTTTTTTTGACAGAGTAACAACACATTTTAACAAGTTTTCTGTTCTCACAGTGTCCTTACAGAAACTAAAGGTGATCTTATTGATTGCCTTTAAATTCAATGTCTGGTTCATTTTGTTAGTTTCTCAGTTGATAAAAGTGGATCCAAAAGCTTTTTTTTTTTTTTTAATTTTGGGTGGACGTCACATATTTTATTGTTATTCTTATTTTAGCCAAACTTTAATAATTAATGCTAGCTTTGTCACTTGAGGCAGCACCTGGTTAAAAACTTACTGTTTTTTATGATAACAAGTAACAATAACTTTTCATTGTCTATTTTTTTTTTCAATCATTTATTTTTTTTACTCTATTCACTAGTGTGCACTCCTTCACTGCAGGGTTTTTTTTTTTTTTTTTGCTAAGTAACATTGAGGATTGTTTGTGTGCTTGTGGATGGGGTAAACTGCAAAGGACTGTCTCTCTTGAGATGAATAAAGCTGTCAAATCTAATCAAAAGTTGTTTTCTGATGTTTCGGGAAAACAGTTGGTACATGGTCAGGGTTTGTAAAATGTGACGTCATTAAGCCACAAACGTGAAGTGAATAGAGCGACTTCCCTCTCTGCTCAGGTCCACTTCTGGACTTCTGGACACACTTCTGTGTGTCCTTACAAATCAAAAGGTTGATTACTGCTATAATAAACAGAAATAAAACAATATTTGATCTGTGGTGTTTCACTCCAGACATTCATTAACATACGTTCATATTTGTTCATAACAAACTTATGGACTTGGCCTGATAGAATTGTTGTTGAGAAAGAGAGACAGGGAAAAAAAAGAAGTTATTGCTCACTGAGAAATATATGCAACCATAAAGTATGAGTAATAGGAGTAATTTCATCTTCCAGGTCATTCTCCTGTCCATTATTTCAGTCTGCACTTATTTATCTACCTTGTAAATCTATGATTTTCTGTCTGAAGTATGACACTCTGATGTGTGAAAATAATTTAATAAGCATTTTAAAACGTGTCATTTATAAACGACGTTGCAGCTGCTACAGAACCCTACACTGTGATGAATTGGCTCACATCTGAATATAAAAATGACAGAAATCAAATATTGCTGAAGGGCCAGACATGACGAAGCAATGAGAGCAGATAATATTCTAAATATAGTCTGTAGACTAATTTGTTTTTGTCCTTTAATATAGATGAGTTTATAACCTGATGTTTTGTTTTGTTTTTTTTTCCAAAAACAAAAAAAAAACAGTCAAAAGAGAAATAGCCTGAAATAGAAATTAAATTTCAGCCTCGGGCAAAAAGTAATTTATCACAGATTTTCCTTCTGACTGAGCCGTGATGAAGGGAAGTGAGAGATAAGAGAATGAAAAGCAGCTTTTTACTGAGGAAACATTAGAGGATTATGGTTTCCTAAGTCAAACCTGCATTTAGCACATCCACTTATTTTAATGAGACACCAAACACAACTACAGGAATTAGAATGATGACACTTCTTTATCTCTTTATCCAGGCTGTGTTCTTACACTGATCACAAGTGCACCTATACTGAAATTATTTTACAGCATCACAAAAGAAAAAAAAAAAACCTACATATTTCACATTTCATGTTTCTTTTTTTTCTAAAATAAAACAAAAAGGAAAGAAAATCTATTTATGCTGGAATGATAAGTGGATCAGAGTAAAGACATGTCAGATCTTCAGCTGCTGCATCTCCAACCCTTTTTCACATGGCACAATGGCCTCTACTCACCAAAAGATTTAATGTTTTTCAGTCTGGATGATATTTTCCATAAAGCAGCATCAACATACTAAAAGCTCTTGTGTTTACTGCCGACAGGCTCAGACTATTATTAGAAGTGTCTGATGCCATCATAGAAAGAATTCTACAGAGAAATAAAACCCTGGAAGTCTCAGTAAAATCTGAATATCCTGGTTCAAATGGCTTCAAATTTAAACCCTATTATACTTTGAAATTATAATTATTCCATCCTGACAATGGAAATCTTTTAGAGAGCACTCATCAACAACACCATGCATCACTTACGTTAATGGCCCTGCCAGCTTGCTCCAATAGAACCACACTGCAGCCTGTGAGCTGCCATCTTGGTTGCATCATTTGAAGCCTAAAGGGAACTTTACACTTAACCTTTACATCCCTCCCTGTTTAAGCATTTTCAGGACGACTCCGCTGCATGAAAGATTCTCAAGTGGAAATGAGGGCTGTGATTATTACAAAGTGATCACAGATGTAGAGCAGTGGCTGCAGATGGATCCAGTAATGCATGAGAGAGCCGTTCGAGATCTCCCACTTTGTTTGTAATACTTCATTAGAAGAGCGAGAGTGGCTTCATTTCTCAGCCTCTGCTCACGCTGTGAAGAGGAAATAATTGAGGCCGTCATTCAGCGGCCACTTGTCGAGCTCCCTCTCTCTTTGGCTGTCCATCCCCTCAAACGTGACTCGTTGCTCCCCATATTTTACTCCTTTTTAATCTTTGACTTCATTTCAAAGAGAGAGGAGCACTGACATTGGAAGAGCCTTCCATCACCATCCTGTGAATCTCACTGACTGGGATTGTAATAGATGGGAGGATGGAGAAGGGGCCGAATGGCCCCAGCTGAAAAGGACAGTATAATATGTTGCTGTCTGTGAGCAGAGGCTGAGCTGTAGTGTGTATTATGAAGCTATTTAGCTTGACACTGAAATACTGCACATGAAATCATCTGCAGCACATATTAGCAGTCTGCACATGACTGCAGTGGATGGACTTCAGGGATAAAAGGAGCCCAATTAAGGAGTATTTGTGTGTTAATGTGAATGTTTAACTGTGACTGGCTGTTGTTGTATCATGAAGCAGGCAGGCAATTTAGCAAAACAGAACATTTTCATTTATTCCTTCTCCTGCATGTATCATTTAAAAACACTGTTTGTTTCAAAGGAAACCAGTAAAAAGCACCCCAAAACAACAGTATGCTCCATAGGGCAGCTCTTTAGCACTTTCTACCTTGGAATCAATGTCATCACATTGTCTGTGTGAAGTACCACGTGATTTTTCTGCTGTTTATTGCTTATGGATGAACATGGTCCTATACCAGGATATGTATCAGGCACACTTAGAGATCTGATTGCTTTATGTACATGTTGACTTTTTATGTAATGTAAAGTATGCTCAGGCAGATTTGTCTATGACGGATAGGGTTAAACTATACAGAGTCAAATATGTACTGAAGCAACATTAAACAGTGTTCGGTGTTGGACCCAGAAGATGCAAAGGTGTTTTAAAGTTGATGTGTGACAACAAGCATGACTCAGCAAAGCTGTGGGTGCAGCAGTTTGACAATACATGGACAAGATCTTTAATGAAACTATTTATTCCTGTTTCTGCTTCACATCAAGTTTCACGCATGAGAAGACTTGATGACATTTGTAACATCCGAGGGAGGTGAGATGGAGTGACCTGAGAAAAAGAGCACTGTGACTCCGACATGGCTGCAGGGATAGTCTAATTAACATTTTAATTAAGAGCCAGTATTGTAAACTGGAGGCCGTCCTCAGAGCCATGTCTGGGACAGACTCATTACATTCAGCGTTAGCCTCTCTAATGCTGTGTTACCTGTGAAAATGTCATTCTGCAGAAGAACCAACAGATTGTGTGATGGATTAAATTCTTTTCTGCTTCAGAATAAAATATGTTGGCAATTACAGAACAGTTAAATTTATCCCCCCCCCCCAATCAAACAGGTTGGATTTAGATAAAAAAAACAGTGCATGTCTAATTAAATCACATGCAGTGAGTGCATGAACTATAGGAGCGTGACGTGCAAACAGCCAACTATATCAGAAAGAAGCAAACCTTCATTCTGCAGCTGAAGCAGTGGCGTGTCCAGATTTTTTTTTTTTCCTCCCTCTCTACAGAGGTGGCCAGCAGGACCAGTGGCTGCACTTTCGTCTCCATCAACATAGCATTAGTTCATTTTTTGTCTTTTATCATAATTTTATTTAGTATTAAAATTATCTTAAATATCAGTATAAATTAAATACAACCAAATGGGACAATACCAGCGTAATACAAAGGCTCAATCTTTTATTTTTTATGAAAGGTGCAAAAATATGATATAAAGTGCCGACCAAATCAAATTAAAAAAAATTGAAACTTAAAGGTTGACTTGACAAATTCTGTCGCAGGCTGAACAGTATTCTGGTGCAATACTGCCCCCGCAGGTCGAATTGCAAACCAAGTTGTGTTTGACAATCAGTCCATCATGCAGGGTGGAAAATCAGACTTCAGAGGTGGCACATGTCCCTTCCTAGACACACCCCTGAGCTGAAGCATTGATGACAGTCTCTGCTGAAGAACTGCAGCATGCAGCAGAGGAAAGAGTCTGTTTGATATATAAATCCTGAACATGTGGTGTAATTATCATTAAATGCGCGCACACATTAAAACAGTCTCTATCATCCTTGGATAGTGTTGCTGTGGATTACAGAAGCTTTGAGACATTAGCTCAGCCTGATACATTGAAATCATTATATGAACATTAAGTCTAAAAATACATCTGAAGCACAGAGTAGTATTTTAGAAAAAGGCAGGCAGGTAATCACAAATAGCTTCATAATTAATGGTTTAGAAATCATTGATCGCAGCATTAAAGCTGGCTAAATCTATCTGCACATGCTCATCCTGTAGCCGACAGGTCGCTGGTCTCTAAAAGACAACTGTCCACACAGTTTCTAATAAAACCTGAGGGGAAATATTTTGCTGCGCTTCATTGTGCATTTTCTACTGCAACAAATACTGTGAAAAGAAATGTTTTATTGTATTTTAAAGCTCATTTTACTGCATTTTTTTTTTTTAGCAACAATGTCAGTTGACAACAAGCCAGAGTCTCTGTGATGCTGACTGGTCTGCAGTCAGTTTTAAATGCTTTAAAGCAGGAGAATTAAAGTAAATATGTTGCCGGTCGACTCTTATTTCCTACAGGATATTCAGATTTTAAATGTTTCGTATAAGCAGTGTCCAGGAGCAGTAGACAAAGCTGAGAAGAGCTGTCGTCACTGAGGGTAAATACAGCGCTGCCATGTGTGGAAACATCACCACCCCTGGTGGAAATGTCATTTCTGCAAGCACAGAATCTGGTAGAAATGTCAGCTGCCAGCCTTAGCGCTGCCCATCTCCAGTCTGGACACTTGAGTTGAAAAGATGAGTCCATGTGTCCCAGCAGCAGCACAGTGCTGGTCTGGAGGATGAATAATTCCTGACTTTGGCTTTGGTTCAAACGATGGTCAATCCGTCTCCCTCAGCCTGCACAGTGGAGAGCAGCTCCATGCCAATGACAGCACTGCTAGATATAACACAGAACAAACAGAAACAGAGTCCGACACCTGGATAACTATTCAGGGGAGTAAATAAGCTGTGCAGGACCAACCCCGCTTCTTCTGCTAAAGTGAACACTGTTTTTTTAAATAATAATCTTAAGAGGGTTTCTTCTATTGTAAGCTGCCTCCATGTAGCCCAAGAACATTTTACATACTGTTAACAAGCACAAACACACATTAATGAACATGTTTGGCTAGAAAGAGGAGTGTGAAGTCAAACAGGGATTGACTCAGTGATACGGCACAGTCACCTGCAGAGATTATTGGCTTTTAAATGGTTTATAGGATACAACACAGATCTCATTTAGATCAGTGTAAAAAAAAACAACACACAGACAGGATTTTCTTTTCAGTTTGACCTCAAATATGAAGACAAGACAAATGAGATTAAGTAGGTAGCAGCATCTCCACAGCCCCTCCACCTCCTGCAGCAGGATGCCGACACACTGAGGAGCCCTGATGATGAACCAGGCTTTCAATAAACACGAGGCCTCGTCTGACAGTCTGAGCACTCCACTTATCAACCACAACACAAGTAAAAGTGATTTAAGTTTACAAAATCTGACATCCTTTGCAAACAGAGGTTTATTTTGAAAGGACGTTATGCATGTGTCAAGGTTATCTTGAGTCTGGTAGTTAGGAGAGAGAAAAACACAGAGACTTTTAGCAGAAAGCATTTAAAATAAAGTTAAATATGCCTCCCCTGTGGTCTCTTGAGCTGAGATGAAAACCAATGCTCAGTTTAACACTACAGTTTTCCTTTTGGACAAATCTTTCACATACTCAGGTTGAAGGGCCACAGACTGACTGAGAACGGATCAACAAAAGGAATATAATCCACTGGATAAATAAACATTTACAGCGGCTTTATTTTCGTCCTGCACACTTAACCTGGGATGAGGGGTGCTGAAAACAAACCCGTGTCGTTTCCTCACTCAGCTCACCTGAGGCGTCGAACATCTTTGCAGCTGGAAAATATGATGCACACTGAACACACATGGTAAGTGCTCACACTGAGTCGAGTTAGTGGGGAATTCAGCGCTCAGTCAGTCATTTTCTGGACTTAATGGACGTGACTTGGAGAGCATTTGGGCTGATGACTGCTGCGTTTTATGTCCTTTTAGTATTCACTTCTGTTTTTATACGTCTGCAGAACGCTGTTTTCCTTCTTTACACCGAGTAGATTTAGTTATATAAAAGGAAATAAAGAAGAGGGTCATGAACTAACTCACAACCACGTTAAAAAAAAAATCCTCTGCAGGGCCTCCGTCCATATGTGCAGGGATCCCAGTGGAGGTGGAGGCAGCCAAGCCTCTGGGGAAGTGTCCTCTGCTCTGCTTATGAAAGGAAGCAAGCTTTTCTTATTTCCTCTCAGAATATGTAGCTGGTATTCAAGCAGCAAAGACGGCTAAACATGTCGACATGAAAAGCACAGCTAGCTAAAAGCTTTCCAAGCATTTTCCTGTTTATTGTCTCATTTCATGTGTGAAGCTCATTTCATAAAGAAAGAAGAAATCCTTCAAATGTTTGAGTTGAATCCAGTTCCTTTTACTTCAGGAATTCATGGTCAGTAAGAGACGGCGAAAATATGTCCGCATGACACTTTGGCTCCTCATGTTTTTGATGCATAGTTTGTAAGTTTTAGTGCAGTAAGAGTTGAAAAACTGTTTCCAACAGGGGCGTGTCTAGGTGGTGGTCGTCCCAGGTGCCACCCTGTATGATGGACTATCTGATCGTCGGATTTGTTTTCAATTTGACCTCCGACTTGAGTGTCTGGCTGCACTGGATTTGATGTTAGAGTTGGGACAGGGAATGTGAAAGATAATCACGTCATTTGTAAAGTCAACCTTTTAAAGTTTATGTAGTTTGGTTTTTATTTTTCCACCTTTCATAAAAAAATAACATTAAGACTTTGTTGCGCTTGTAGTGTCTCATTCTGTTTTGTCGTAATTGCAACTTCAATTTTAATTTCACTTTATGCTAACATTTAAGATTTTAGCAGTCAAATTAATCAGACTGTGTTGACGCAGTGATTACCGTAACCTAATCCCGTTTGCCACCTGTGCATTACTTGGGACCCCAAGTAATGCACGGGCGTCCCCTGGCTTCCAATGATGCAATTTTGATTTATTCTGAATTTTGACGCTTTCTTTTTTCCTTGTATTATATTTTTAATTTAGGCCTTTTGTTCGGAATAATAATCACTGTGCAGCATCAGTGACCACAGAGGACATTTACAGAATATTATCCTTGAATCTCAGTACGTGGCGTTCCCCTTTAATACAGTAAAACCTTTAAACTGCCTGAGTTGCATGTGTTGTGTTGTGTTCCAGCAGTTGGCACAGTCCATATTTCCTGCTACTCTTCTTACTTATTCAAACTGGGGTTGCTAGATACTCAGTCATGGCTTCAATTCGCAGTCATCCTCCCAGATTTGACAGGTGGCTCTGGCAGGCTCAGACTAGAATTTTGAAGTTCTCTCGAGAGCTAACTTCAAAATTGCTTTCTGCTTCTGACATCCTTCATCTAAACTTTTTTATCATTACCTGTGAAGGCGAATCAGAGAGACCAATGAGCTAAATTATAGGAGGAACTTTTGTGATTGTTCGTATATCTGGAGTCCAGAAGCGTTCTGAAGAGATTTATTCACCCTTTGGGTTTTTTACAGTTTTCTCTGTGAGCCTCCGACTCCTAATAATCTATGCGGCGATGACTGAGAGGATGCAGAGGCTCCTCTGGAGATATTTGATCATCATTCATGCGGTGGTGTTTACCACTTTCCACAGAAACGATGAAATAATGAAATGTGGCAGGGCTCCGCTGGAAAACACAGGAAGAAAGAGATGTTAGCATGAACGACATGAAGAGATGTGCAAAGTGAGGCCTCGATTCTCCTGCCATCAACAACAACAAGGGTAATTACTGTTTCCTAATTATCTTTCAACTCCACCTTTTTCCCCCTTTCATTCTATAGCTCCTTTGAAAACCAGGTTTCTTACGTCTTAAAATAACCTGAACCTGAGAGCTAAGCTTTAGCTCTCCTTCTAGCGTGGACTCCAGCTGCGTTGTCGAACACATTAGCATGTTTGTTGAGGCTCAGTCGATGGTGGTGGGCGTCAGCACTCCACCTCCTGCCTGCACTTCATCCAAATCAAAGCTTTATTTAGCGTTTCTGCTCAGATCTTACAATTGCTTTTGCTCTGCAGAGAAACCCAACTTTATCTGTCCAGTGAATATGATTCATCTTAATAAGAATCAATTTGAAGGTCAGTCAGGGATGTTTGCTATTTACAACTTCAAAAGACATAAGTGTCTGCACTGCAGTAGAAATCAGTAAATGACATTTACAGGAGCCATTCAAAAAAAGCCAAAACATGTAGTTTAAACACATCTAGTGTTTTGTGGTTGAACATCATTAAGTAATGTTATTTTAGAATGATGTGTGATAACATTGTATAAATTAATCTATGTTGACAGAACCTAATGCATTTTTGGTAAGATACCAAATGGCATGTATAACTCCAGAGCAGAAGGTGGCAGTAGTGTGCGAGACGGGGGTTTTAGAAACTTAACAGTTCAAAACACGTGCTGAGAGTCAGCAATGAAGATGTGAGCTAAGGCCTTCACTTGACTTAAAATAACTTTGAATTAAATATAAACCACCACACAGCAATATCACATAACTTATTATCTGCTGTTTAATTTTGAATTAATAATTTTGTCATCAAATGTTTTAGTAGTGTGCTCGCTAATGTAGCAGCATTCGTTGCTGCGGTTAGCTACTTAGCATTTGCATGGCTTGCTAAATCAGCGCATTATAATTCAGTGGACATACTTTCCTAATTTATTTTGTATGTTCACCTAACAAATGATTATTGTTATATTTACTCTTCATAATTTAATAGTAACGCCAACACCTCATTTTGACCAAGTATATTTACGTTTATGTCATTAAACACAATTTCTTGTTAAATTAGCCTATAATTGGGTGGAAATACTTTCCTTTTTTATGATGACCCAACAAATGACTATTTTAGTGCACTATACTGTTGAAATTTGTCTAAATTATTTGAACATTTCAAATATTAAACAGCGCTGCCAACTCGCACGCCTCGCCTCCCATTCCTCATACGTTTCTAGAAAGTCAGCCAAGCACCCACCCAAGCTAACCTCTGATTGGCTGAAATGCAGGAACTGTTTTTGTCAAATCAGCTCCATGAGGAGGAGCTGCACATGTCAGCTAGCTTATGAGGATGGAGAGAACGCTGCAGTGATGTTCGTCGTACTTACCAACCAGTCATTTACCCCGCACACTGCGACGTCTCACTCAGGGGCGACAAAAAAGAGGAATAATGTACTCGTAACACTGTGTTTGTTTTGGAAACATTTCCCCTTCTCTATTTAGTAAAATGGTTCCCAACTAACACTTTGGAAATGATCAATTCATCACTGCATTCAAAAATAATTTCCTCCTATTTCATCCACTGTTGCTGCTCAGATTTTCCAGCCGTGACGCCCCCTAGATCCACCTCTCACCCCGACCACGACATCGCCGCTCAGCTGGTGGGGAAACAAGGTGAGGCGAGAGAAAAGCAGTATAATTGCATCTGAGTGACTACAATGAACCCATTCACGTTGAAAACCATATTCACAAGGTCTGACGATCAGCTCGTTTGTCTCTTTATCTCTCTCTTTCAAACCGGGTGGAGGAGGAAGGAGAGTGGAAGGGAAGAAATCGGTGCAAACAACCATGACCCTGTCGACAATATGGACGGTGTTGTGCAACTGCCATTTCGTAACAAAAGTGCGTAATTGCAAATGATGACTTTGTGTATCTAACAGTTATTCACAGGAAATGAATGGGGGTTTTGATAAATCTGAGCACATGAGGCATGCACACCCTCTCCCTCACATTGAACTCAGAGTGGGGGGGGCTCTGTTATTGCAGAGGCCTGTCAAGCTCCGGGGCTGTGGAATATCCATTGTGCGCTTTTGTTTTGGCGGGATCTGTCTGAGGCAATCGTAGCATGTGTTCCGTCTTTGCCTCCGCACGCATCCGTCTGAGGAGGCGTGTCGATGTGATGAATGTCGCCGTTCGCCGGGGCTGAGCTCAGAAGAATGGAGCCCTGCATCACTTAGCATCCCATTGCCAGACACAGCCCCACCATTACAACCTCCCACAAGTACCAGGCACACCCTCGCTTGAGTAATTTTGCCATCTGTTGACAATGTTTACACGGCGGGTGATTTGTCATCACAAACAGCAGGGCAAAAATTAACAAGCTTATTTATGATCCGAGTTGCATTTGCACAATGAAAATGCCATTGGTCATGTAAAGCAGTCAGAATGCCATTAACAGGTCCGGGCCGAGGCGGCAGAGGAGATGCATTACACTGCTCAAAATGCAACGTTCGGCAGGCGAGTATCTAATACCTGTAAATAACAGCAATATTTCCAAGGAATCAGAACATATGCCACTATTGATGGGATATATTAGTTTGAAGAATTGAGATGGACTTTTCTTTCAGAGCGCAGAATTAAAGTCCTGGGAGCACAATGCTATTTGCACTTTCCCAAAGAATGTAGCTGCGAAAAGGTCAAACAACAAATTGAAATCTTGGCCCAATATTAGATGTAGAGTGAAAGACTGACTATGAGAAAACAGCCAAGCAGAAGAATGGAGAGGCGAGGGGAGGAGAAGGTAAGAAATCATTCACACTATGTCTCACCGGGCATTTTGAAAATCCTCGCAATGCTGAAAAGTGTCTAGAAAAAAAAAACCTCTCAAATGGTACATTCCTGAAGGGAAAGCATCTCATTTTGTATGTATAACTTTGAAAAGGTCACATGAAGAGCAGACAGGCATGAGAGGACTTGTGAAGCATCAAGAGACAGAAGGTCTGGAGAGAAGATCAGATCTGTTCTCTTAAAGGAACAGAGAGCAGAAATGGAATATGAGCGTTAGCTGGAAACAATGAGGAGCTGAGTGAACAGACACAAAGGGAAGATGGCATTACTACAAAATAAAACAGGAAAATGATGGGACAACATGAATGCAGACATGACAGCTGGAAATAAACTAGTGTTGACCCATAGAAGAGTTCATATGCTGCATGTATGATGCTCATTACCTTAGCTCTAAGTGAATCAAAGCCCTTACAGCTCCTAGGATAACCATCCCAGCATGCGGGATCCGTGTGCATTAATTGGCTGATCACTGCAGCTATAAGTTTTACATATATTCACTATTAATATGCATGAGGCAAACTTGCAACAGGAAATGCTGAGGTGCAGCTGCAGACATTGATTTTGTTCGGCTTGGCGAACACAATGAGTTTGTAGCGCGGTGAGCTTAGAGACATTAGTTCCAGTTTGGGTGTCATCTGCTCTCTGATGCGGGCTGAGCCACGTTCTGGTCTTAAACGCTCATCAAAGAGATGTACGAACAGAAGAAGTGAAAGCTTGATGGGTCAGCCACCTGAGCAGAGCCTTGTGTCAGCATCAACAGCGACTCGGTGTTTGTTTCCACTCCATAATAAAGCGAGGCTCAGTGTTATCTCACTCTAATATGCAACTTTGCAGTCTGCACGGCCTCTACAAAGGACTGCTGAATGTTGCTCGTCGACAGGATTTGGTCTGCTTGTCATTACAGTTGTAAAATGTATTTCTGTCACATTGTGATATCTGGCGGCAGATAAACCCGAGCAAATAGGAGTCAGCTTAATGAAAGCAAAGCACATCTGCCAGCGAGGGTCTGCCTTTCACTGTTTGGAATCTCACTGAAAAGATAAGTCTTCTCTTTTTGTAGCTGGGATAAGCTGTGAAGTGGGCTTTTCATCTTTGCTTAAAAAATAAAAGCCAAAGTTTTTTTTCATTTTTTTATTTATTTTTTTTCAAAAGAACTGCAGCACGTGTGACAGTTATTTGCTTCTCAGGAGGCGAACCGGCTCCAAACGAGCGCTGCTGCAGGAAGTGTTCACCTGAACAATATCACCTTCAGACAGCTGGAGAGCTTTATTAACAGGAAAGAACACTGCTGACTGCAATCCCTCCGTTTCATGAACTCTGTGAGTGTCAGTGACATATTTCACTTTAAAATCTGACGCTTGAGTGCCATAGACGGAACAATATGTCAAAGAGGTTTTCCAGCAGCAGGTTGCCGATTGCGGTCAATTTTTGAAGCTGAAAGAAGGTCAAGGTCACATTGTCACAGTCTATATTTTTTAGTGTATATGTTGCATTTTTTTTCATATTACTGCCTTCATGTTTATCTTTTTATCTGTTTGACACTTAAAAGTTGCTCAGCATTCATTGTGGATAGTAAATAAAATATTTCATCGTGCAGGAAGACATGTTTGCTTACTATTCATATGACAACTAGAAAAGCACTTAGAGAGAGCAGACCTTAAAGTTCCCCCGCCACCAAGGAGGTTATGTTTTCACCGGGACTTGTTTGTTTGTAGGTTTGTCAGTTTGCAAAATAACTCAAAAAGTTATGAACAGTTTTTGACAAAATCTTCAGGGTTGGTCCTAAGTAGCCTAACTTAAAACCGATTAATTTTTGGTGGTGCCGTTGAATTGGATCCGATCACCACCAAAAATTAATCGATTTTAAGTTAGGCCACTTCTGACCAACCCTGAAAATTTCGTCAAAAACCATCCATAACTTTTTGAGTTATTTTGCAAACCCTGGTGAAAACATAACCTCCTTGGCGGAGGTAATAAACACTTTGAATCTTGTAGCCAGGGTTTAGAAATAAACCACAGACATTTTTTTCTTTTAATAGAGCTGGATCTTTTAATTTATTGCATTTCTGGACAAGGAAGTTAAAGCCAGACTTTAACATTAAATGAGGCAGAATTATGGGTCTCACACACGTCACATTAAGATCCACGTTATCATAAACAGTCAAAGCGGCAGTTTTATTTCTGCTAGTGACGGAGAGGGTTGGACTGTTCAAAGGTCAGCTGATATCTCGGTCAAGACTTCCTGGTTTCATAGGTAGCCAAGCTAATAAAAAGCTAGCAGATGATAGCTTGTCGGCTCCCAGATGACTGCTTACCTGCTTTCTACCTGCTCAAACACGATTGGTCAATACTACTCCAAAACCAGAACTTCTTCGACACCAAAATCTATCCTCCAGATTCTGAATTCATGAGCAGAAATTATCTAAAAAAAAAAAAAAAAAAAACCAGCTGCCCCCAGCAGTTCAAAATCAAGACAGATCCAAGATCAGAAGTCACATTAAAAGACATTTCATTAATTAAGAGACGTGTTTTATTCATCAAAGGCCGTCAGCAGTCGGAGTGGCGAGCCGGTTTGATCATGCAACTATTACTGATGTCGAAGCAGAGCCTGCAATCGTTGCACATATGTGGAATCACTCCGGTGCAAGTGGCACTTCCCTCTCATGTTCAAGATGAGCGTCTCCTCCTTCATGAAAATTTCACCAGCGTTTGATAGAACGAGAAACTCTTCGCTTCATCGATTCTGTCAGAAGTGTCTGTATGCAAATGACTCCGTCAGATAATCTCCAAAGTCAACTCGTGATGTTTAAGCCTCCTGACAGGAACCTCGCTCTTTATCTCAGCCACTTTTAATATCCTCTGTTTTTACTGTGTACTCAACACTCCACAACGGGATTGCTTTCTGCTCATTTTTATGCATCTTATTTTGGAGTAAATTTGAGTTTTGTACGAGGATTAACAGACGTGGGTGAGCGCATCTTTACTGTGGTGTCAGGAAAGGATCTGCAGTTAAATGAATTCAGCTTCTGCTCCGACAGTGATCGCTAATGAGTATTAGTGTGTGCATGGAGCGAAATACAGTTTCCCTAAAACATGTTCCTGAAATCTTTGAGTGCCATTGATGTAGGAAGTGGAGACGATTGAGATTAGAGAGCAAAACAAACAGAATCTGGACTGAAAGTGTCCTCTACTCTACCTCTGATAAAACAAGAATGGAACGAGGTAAAAACAAACATTTTTTTTCATGATGAAATAGAGAGTCTCTTCTTTCATTTGAGCTATTCAGTGTTTTCAGAGACATAGTACTAAATATTCTGTGGGTCTAGAAATATGACTGAAAATGGACAAAAACACTGGAACAAGACATGTTCTGTTTTATAGAACAGATGGCACTGAAAGAGTTAAAAAATATTCAGTGAATCATTTCCGAGGCCTGGACAGCTGTTAGAAGAAAAAAAAAACAGCAGATGTGTGAAGCCATAAATTAGCAGATTTATAGTGTCGCTGCTCCATGGAGAGCATGAGTACATGTGACTATAATTACTTAAATTATTAAAGTAATGTATTCTTACTGAAGACAGGTATATTCAGACATGTTAGAAAGTAGAAACAAGAAAGAAAACAAGTTTTTCTTGTTTTTAATATTTTCAATTTAAATTCACCAACCACAGCATCATAGAGAAATTATAGTCATAAAAACACAATAAATAACAACAATGACATAATAGAAGTTATAGTAGGAAGCATTTACAATAAGAGGGAAGAATTGCAAATTAAATGTTAAACATATTTGATAAATAAAACTTTCACTATTTGTAATGTGATTTAAAAAATAAATGTGGAAAATAAAACAATACATTTAATTATCTAATTTAATTTGCAATTAAAAACAAATAAACCAGGAAATTAATGATGTAATTCTCAACTAAACCTGATCCTCCAAACTGGAAAAAAAATCCCCTCACATTCAGCAGCATCTTCCTGCCATTTAAATAACCCTGGTCACATTTGTTAAAGAAAATATTAAAATCCTTATCCACTGCATGAAAACAAGTCTGACTCAGAAGAAATATGTTTAACACTGTAATGCTGTTTTTCCCCTGAGGGACCGTGAACGATGAGCAATCTCACCAACTAGATGTATTTTTCTTTGTTGCTTTCTCACTTTCCAGACCATCATGCTGTTTGAGCCCTGCAGCCTTCATGGACCTCAAACAGGGAAGACAATAAACATATGAACCCCCCAAAACACAAGAAAATACGCAGTGAAACTGGCTCTGAAAAGAAGAGCCGGGCTGTCCACCTAACCATAAATCATCATAGCGATCAATAACAAGAAAACCCATGTGGGCCCCATGCCCCGAGCATAAACAAAAGAGAGACAACAAAGACACAAAGTGAGTGTGTAACATGATCCGACGACTAAAACAAAGGGAATTAGTGCAGATATCAGTCATGACAGTGAACACAGAGCTGCACCTCGAACCAAAGAGCTTCTGAAATGAATGACAACATGTTTCCAGCCCAGTGAGCTGAAGCATCGACAGGATCTGGGGTCAAACCGTCAGGGATGAGGTGAAGGCTTCTGGGTGGTTTTGATGGTCCAGAGTTATCACAGTGTTCAGCCTCTTTGGTGCCATGGCTCTGTGGTAAAGATGGAAGTACAGCATTGTGTCATCATGTGAGCTGCAACACAAACAACGATGAAGAGCGACGCCTCGTCTCAATAAACTAGAGGTTTCGTTTTCCTGTGACAGCTAACAGTTATCTAACATCACCTTCTATTAACTCTCTGAGTGCCAGCCCGTCTATAAAACAGGAGGTGTCTTGTTCCAGTGTTTTTGTCCATTTTGAGTCACATTTCTAGACCCACAGAATATTTTGTACTATGTCTATAAAAACAGTGAATATCTCAAATGAAAGAAGAGACTCTCTATTTCATCATGAAAAAAATGTTTGTTTTTATCTTGTTCCATTCTTGTTTTATCAGAGGTAGAGTAGAGGACACTTTCACCAAAATCACCACTTTTTGTCCACATTCTGTTGTTTTGATCTGTGGTGTATACCGTCTCTTTATGCTCTGACTACAACTCCCAGAAGCCCCAGAATTACTCACAGGGTGCAGGAGGGTGCCAAAAAATACTTTGAAATACGTCAGTGGCGCTCAAAGAGTTCATGGCTTCAGTCTTGTTTGTCTGTCTGATGACACTAATAGCTTCTGTTTGAATCCATACAGCTGTCGACAAGACCTGAAGAGTGTTTTCACACTTCAATTGTTTTCTTTTGTTGTTAGTTACCAAAACCAAAACTTGCAGCACACAACCGAGCATCTGTTGCTTCCTGCTTATCATCTCTGCAAAATAACCAAACGTTTAAGTGATTACTCACAAATAAATTCATAATACCCTCCAAAAAGTGACCCACTAGCCTCTTTGATAGAAACAGGTATGTGTTGTGAAATCTGCAGACAGAAACTCCTTTCCCCGTCGCTGGGAATCCAAACAGGATGATGTATCGCTGAGGAGATCTGGCATCTCCTTGATGTCCATTTGTTCTCAGCAGTGTGGAGATAAAAATCACAGGCAGGATGGAGACGGGGAAGCTCTGTGCAGCATGATGAGATGCTCTACTGTCCAAACAAAAGAACTGATGTGTTTCTGATGGACTTCTCTGCCTGCCTGTTGGATGTTATTCCCCCAGCCTTCCTCAGAGGACTCCTCCAGCTTCCAGATAAAGTCCAGTTCCTTCAATCAGGACTCTGCTTTGCCAGTTACCTCAGGTATCAATTAAGTAAAGGAGATCTGCACACCTGAACAAATGAAACTGTGTGCATTGCTTCTTAATCTTAAAGTATACCTTTAAATTACAGAGCTGAACCTGAATTATTTATTTTATAGTATGATGTGCATTTTTCAACAACAATGCTGTAATTTTGACTGTAAAATCTAGTATTTTTAGTTATTGTACTAGTGATACTGCTATTGACTGTAAACTTTGCTGCTAGAGCTTTACTGTTTTTTTTTAATTATTTTTTACTGTTTTAGTGTTTTTGTCATTTTCTGTGTTGTAATGTACAGCACTATGGAAATCTTGTGTTTTATAAATAAAGTTGGATTGGATGAAAAACAAGTGCTGCTGTTTTTGGTGTTTCCTGTTTTATTTTGTCGCTCAGCTCTCCTCCAGATTGGGCTCACTTTACTTCCTGTCTTTGTGTTTCCTGCCTTCATCATTAGCTTCACCTGAGCCTCGTTAGCCCTGCAGTCAGCTGACCTGCTCACCTGCGTTCACTTCTCTAATTAGTCCCTGACTGGTCATTTGCTGCACAAAAGGATTAAGTGGCTTTAACCTGCACAAATAAGACAAAGTGAAATGCACCACCAAGCACATCAGTGTTCCCAGTATGAAAATGACTTGATGCAGAAACAGATCAGCCCTTTTCAATGTCGACGAGGCACAAAGCTCAGCGCCAACAGCAGTTAGAGTGGAATTATTAGCCTCTTCAGAGACTTTCCACTGGTTGTAGACGTTGTCATGATCAGTGACAGAAAAAAAACTTAAAACTCCCCTAAATATCATTTTTTGGATGACAAGTTCACTAATTATTGGTTCCCTATCCTGCTGCCAAAATTGCATTCAGCGATATGTTCTGTGAAGCAGAGACGTGCAGATAATGGATGAAAGAAACGCCCAAGTCATCAGCGGCGCTCCGATCTTTGTGAATATATGAGCGAACTGACGACCGTTCCTCACCAGTGTATTAATGTTGTCTTTAAACTATGATCAAGTGAACAAACTGCTGTCATTAGTCAGAACCAATGAAGCTCTGGAGTGATCTGAAAGAATCAGCATAATTAATTGTTAAAATCATGTGGAGTTTGGGACTTTTTCCTCACACATCCCATCACTAATTGAACCGTCTGATTTTCCTGGCATTGCAAGGTGCTCTGGTGGTTACTGTAGAGAGAAGTGAGAGTGGGATCCATCAGCTGCTGACAGATCCTCACACATCTCATCGAGTTTTCCATGCAAGTGCTAGAAAACATTTTAAATAATCACTTCCCTCAAAGTTTGTGGCCTTGGCTCTCTGGTGTCGCCGTTCTGCATCACTCTCCTCTTATGTGAAAAGCCCACTTCATTTCAAGCAAGACACTTTGTCTCCACAGTAAAACACTGAGGGTGACCCTCTTCTAGAAAAGATAATTAATGTGACATTTGAATATGCCCTGATACAAATATGCTGTTTTTTTTTTTTTGTGAGCACAGCAAACACCAAACATGACAGCACTTGTTTTCTGTACTAGGCAATGCACACAGTTGTTATAAAAAACAAACCATCTTATTCCATGTGTGCAAAATTTCTACCAGCTGTGCTGCTTCACTGTAGTTTTTCTTAATTTTTGTCCTGATGCTCATAAAGATTTATGAAAAAAAAATCTTATTTTATTTTGTCATTGAGGCCGCAAGTGATGAGCAACTTCACTGAGAGTAGAAGAACAGTCCACATTCTTGCAAAAATTACAACAAAACTGCACACAAAGTCCTGCTTATGGGAAAAAATATGATTTTGCAAAAACCACTGTTGTAAACAAACAACACTTTATGGTGGTAATGACAGGATATACAGGAAGGAGCAGTCACTGGGATTACAGTAATAAAAGCAGCAAAAGTGAAAATCACCTTTTAAATAGTGAACAATTAGCAGAATGGATGCTGACAAACAGCTGTATAAAACGCTGGCCTCCCCCTCAGGAACTGTTTCAGAGGTGCAGGGAGCAGTAACAGCATTATTTCTCCAGTCTCCATGAGGCTGACGGCTGCATCAGTGTGAGTTAAGCTCAGTTGGTAAAGCACAGGTTTTCCAGAGCAGCAGGGGACCGGACCACATGGTGGGGGAGTTATTGTGGAGGTCAGACAACTGTCAGTCCAGCGCCACTGCTGCACAGCTGCTGTTTCTTTTCTTTAAACCCTTCAAATAGTCCTGCTTACACCAGACTGACACATACTGGAGAGTGCATGTGTTCAGCAATCCATCTCTGAGCCAACAGCAGCTAAAAAGCACCACGCTAACTGCTAACGGCACCCACAATGCACCTGCATGTTCAGTATATAAGAATCTGAATGAAGATTAAGCACAAATGGTGCACACTTTTTAATGTATGCTTTAATAGTTAGTGTGTCAAATATACCATCATATGTGAATACATGCAGGATGCAAGCCAGCCAATGTGACCCACAACCTTCTGCAGTAGGGTCAAGAGCTCACGTCATGGCTTGTGTGGGTTTGATTTAAATGTAATTAACCAGATCAAAGAGACAAAATGGTGTTCAGTTGTTTCAAGTTGAAGGGTTTTCTGTTTTATGTTGTGCAGTGATTAATCGAAATAAATCCGCAACAACCTGTGATTAATCGTTTGACAGCCCTACAGTGGTTCATTATGTAGACTAAAGGGATTTAAAGTCCTTCTGTGCTGCTTGGCATGGACAGTAACTTGTGATGTAATACAGGGTTCTTGCACCATTTTAACAGTCAAATTTAATACTTTAAGAAGATCAACAAATAGAACAATTTAGAAGGAAAACAGTAAGTTTACGGTAGAGCCTGACCAATATGGAGTTTGAGGCTGATGCTGATATTGATATTTAGCAGGAAAAATATCAGATAACTGATTAATCTCCAATAATAATTTTTTTTTCAGCCCTTTAACACTTGTAATGATGATATAATAATGTTTTCCTATTGGCATTAAACGCCTCGGAAAATTTAATACCTACAGTGAATTTAAGACCTTAATTAGCTGGATTTTAATTTAAGCCATTTAAAATTTTTTAAGAGCCCTGTAAAATAATCTGAAGGAAAAAATCTCTCATAATGACAAAGAAATGAGTCTGAATTGATGCATCCTTCATGCAGCAACTGTCAGCTCTATGTGTGTGAACAGAAACATTCAGTATCTCAGAGGATTAACCATCATAACGATGATCCATACCTGCATCTCTTTCCTTGAGAAATAGAATAAAATCCTAACAGCTTTCATGAGTGAGAGGAAGCTTTCCCCCCTGAGAGATGACTGTTTATCACATTCACAACAAAAACATGGAATAAACAAACACTTCACATGCTAACACAAAGTGCTGGGGCCGTTGGTGGTGAGCCAGTGACACGCTATTAGCCCAAAGCAATTCCACGGCATTGACACATCACTGTACACGAGTGGCCCTGAAGGCCACATTTCATTAGCAGCATTCCCCCTCTGAACACTTTATCTGTGTCGTAATTGTTGTGGGATTTGGTGAGGCGGGGGGCGAAGGAGTGCGCAAAATGAAATTGATGTTGAAACAAGGGAGCAGCTGTCAGGAGCAGCTACCTGGGGGGTATTTCACCACCGAGCCACAACTTCCATTGATGAAAGTCTCACTTCATTAAGCGTGACTTGGTCCTCTGCTTTAGTTCAATTTCACTAAACTAACTAGTGACTCCTCCAGTTAGGATTAATGAAGTGGTGGCAGGGTTGGTGGATGCTATGTTGAAGCAGTCACACTTCAGAAAGGTTGTGTTTTTTACGCAGAGCTGCATGCAGTCGGATGATTACAAGCGTCTAATGACCGAAGAACAGCAGCAGCACTGCAGCCTGATTAAGAAAGTCAGGGGATGCAGTCTGCCAGTGGAACGCTGATCACATCAATTTGTCTAATCAGACTAAATTTACTTTAATTAAAAAGACACTCCACACTCCACGGCTTTATTTACGCCGCGCTCCTTAAACTGTGAAGTGGGCAAATTTGATTCCAAGAACTTTTGTCATGTATAACTAAATGATGCTGTATCCAAACACAAACTAATCCTGCGAGGAACTTTGAACTCACTGACTGTGATTTCAACATCTTTTAAAATCTGACGCTTTAGTGTCATCGATGTAATAATACGTCAAAGTGGTTTTTCAGCAGCAGGTCACTGATCATGATCTCACACAGCCTGTGAGTAATTCTGGGGCTTCTGGGAGATGTAGTCAGAGCATAAAGAGACTGTATACACCACAGAGATCAAAACAGGAAGTGGAGACGATCGAGATTAGAGAGCAAAACAAACAATCTGGAGAGAAAGTGGTGATTTTGGTGAAAGTGTCCTCTACTCTACCTCTGATAAAACAAGAATGGAACAAGGTAAAAACAAACATTTTTTTCATGATGAAACAGTCTCTTCTTTCATTTGAGCTATTCACTGTTTTCAGAGTCATAGTACAAAATATTCTGTGCAATATAATAAAATAAATAAAGCCTGTACACAGAGGAAAGGCATATTCAAAAAAAAAATAAACTGGAAACTGTTCTTAAAAGTAGCAGATTAACAAGTTACGGAGGGTTGTAATATGCAGCCTCACTGATCTATTTTTTATTTTTCTTACTCCACATGATGACCTCAGACATGATCAAAGGTCAAAGGTCAGCATATCACACCAAATCTGATGGATGAGTGATGACGAGATGCTAATTCCAGTTTTGTTTTCATTGATTCATTTCATTTGAGTTTGAGCCGAGCTTCAGAGGCTTAATGGGAGCAGGACTGACTGACACCTTAATCTCACTTTATGAAACACCCTCTGGTGTGAAACACATGCTCTTATCTTTTCATTTCCCGCCCTGCCACTTCCCACCTCGACGTCTGGCTGTCTGTTAGGATTGACTTATGACTCCAGCTTAACTCTCGGCTACAGTAAATGTCCTGCTGATAGTTTTGCCGTAATATCACAATCTGTCTTGCCGGTCACGGTGGGCACTTTTTGGAGACAAGCTCATGTGAGGAGGGCCCAGAGGAGCAAAGGAGCCAGGCAGGTGAAAGATGACAGGCGGCATGTCTTTTTCATTCAGCCGAGCTGAACAGCAGGTACAGACTCAGTGGCACATCACCTAAATTAATAGTTGACCCGCTCGCCACGTGGCCGAGCGAAGAGTTATGGCCGGAGCACCGCGGCAGGACAGGCAGCAAACATGGCTAACAATGGGGCAGAGGGATGTTTGATGAGGGGAATCAAAGCAGGGGCCAGGAGGCTAAGATGGATGGATTAGCTGTGTTATCAGAAAGGCCACTGAGGCGCTGCACCGGCCGTCCTCACTGGCTTATCATCACATCCAACTGGCTAATCCAATTTGTGGCCTCCTCACTCTCCCTCCTCCATATTCAGCCATGTTTGTGAATTTCTAGGAGCTGAGTGGAGTGTCAGGTTCAAGGATTTCACAGCTTCCTGAGCCCTGATAGAACACTTCATTTGACCACTTTATAGGAAACAAAGACAGTGTCTTAAATGACATCAATATAGAGTAACCTGAAAGGAAATTGGATGCTTCTGCAAACTATGAATACCTTAAATGATGTTTCTAAACTCTTTAAGTGCCATTGACGCTAGAGTGCCATCGACGTAATAAGTGTTTTTTTTTTTTTCCAGCAGCTGGTCGCCATTTGCTGTCTCCCGCAGACTGTGAGCAATTTTGGGGCTTCTGGGAGATGTAGTCACAGCATAAAGAATCAGTATAAACTACAGAGATCAAAGCAGGAAGTGGAGACGATCGAGTTAGAGAGCCTTGCCTTCATCCCTTAAGACTTGGACCTAAATCTTCTGTTAGGAGGACCACACTTGAGAATTAAGCAAAATTATAAGAAAAAGAAAATGCTGAATGTGTACTAACCTATGGGGCAAGTAAGAGCATACACTGCAAAAAAAACAAAATTTTACCAAGAATATTTGTCTTATTTCTACTCAAATTATGTCTATACACTTAATTTCAGAAGCAATTGCTTACAAAAAATTGAAGCAAAAAATGCTTGAATTCATCAAAAAAATCTTCCAGTGGACCAAGTGCAAATGTCTCAATAAGATTTCTTGAAATAAGACATAATTTCTGAGAAACAACACCTCCATCTTAGTGCAAGTTTTGTTCTAATTGATATTGTCTGAAATTAAGCGTAAAGACATAATTTAACTAGAAATAAGAGAAATATTCTTGGGAAGGTTTTGATTTTTTGCACTGTACTAAAATGCTCTCAATAAACCACCCACAGTTTGAGAGTGGCACAGGATCATTTTTGACCTTCTACCCATGGAATATTTAACATGCTGGTCTATATTTTATGAGGTATGGACAACGTTCCTTCAACATGTGGGGCATAGAATAAGTAATACATTATGGGAGGTACTTCCCAAGCTGAGGAATGATGGCTAATGTCAGTTATCCTTGTGCTATTGTTACTATTAGTATGTATTTTTCCATGTATATTTAATTTTTGACTGCTCCACTGTTTGAGAACCACTGTCATAGAGGGTGGGTCTGAATGTAAATCCCACATCCTGTATGCAGAATTTCTAATAAAGATATGTTCTCAAAAAAATATATACAACTTATCCCTGGTTTGCATGTTTTCCTGGAGACTGGAAGGGTCAACCTGACATGAACAAACGAAATAAATGGGAAAAAAAAGTGGCACCTGTGCAGAAATCTTAACCAGTGTCAATAAATTAGTGTGAAGGGGAAGTATCCGAGAGGTGGATTTTAGCAGGAATTACTGAGAAGTATTCCTTTAAATGTACAAAGGAGAATCACACAAGTCAAACAAACATGGTTGTTTGTGCTGGGTTGACTGAGATCTGGAGCTTTATATCATAAAAATATGGTGAAATATCATTTTTGGCCCATCTGTGCCTTTAAGGGTTAACTAATAGTGTTACTACTGGCACCAAATGTACTGTAGTCAGTGTGTATCTATTCATTTCCTCTCACTTTAAGCAGATTAATCCATTTTTCATTAGCAGAGCTCAATCTTTCCAAACTTTGCCTCATTTTATTACTCCTCTCAGTATCTCAGGAGGATCAGCACACATTTATTACATTTGATTTGCTTTCAAAGGCTCTTTTAAAAGCATATTTGGTATTTTCCATCGACATGAAAAGAACAATGTAGAACGTTTCAAACCCCTGAGAGGATAATTAATTTCGAAGAAGGGTTTTTTTTTTTTTTTATTATTATTGAGCCAGGTTAGTCATGCGAGCATGAAATCGATATGACGTGTAAATCAAAAATAAATGAGGTTTTCTTTTTGTTCCCTATGAACAATCATTTCACATTAATTGCCAAGTAGACTTCATGCTTTAAAGTAATGGTCCAGCTCGGACTGCTTTACATAATGCATAGAGCACAGGCTGGATTTAAAACAATTTACTTGTGGGGTTAACCAGGCTAATGACATATTCATTTTCTGCACGGAGAAGCTACACAGAGCCATGAAGTAAATGAGCTTTCCATTGTCCACTGGCACACACAGACCACTCTGAGCCTCGCCTTGGTACAACAAAGGCTGTTGGGGCTGAGATTTAAATGATAATGAGATTGATCCCTCATCTTTGAAACTATGGTGTGAAGTTCTAATTAATAGCCATCGCCATCTGGTCGATGCTTTTTGAAGGGCGTGAGGTGCCCAAAAACCCCACGAATACAGTCAGGTAGACTTCTTAACAGAACAGATGTCATTTGTTCCATTGTTTTATCAGAGGTAGAGTGCACTTTCACCAAACTCACCACTTTTTCTCCACATTCTGTTTGTTTTGCTCCCTAATCTCGATCGTCTCCACTTCCTGTTTTGATCTCTGTGGTGTATACCGTCTCTTTATGATCTGACTACATCTCCCAGAAGCCCCAAAATTACTCACAGGCTGTGTGAGATTGTGATCTGCAACCCACTGCCGAAAAAACACTTTGACGTATTATTACGTTGATGGTACTCAAATAGTTAAAACACACTGTATGACGAATAAAGTGTTTTTTGTACATTAAAGCGTCCACAAGTAGAAACCCAAAATACAAATATGAATATGGAAATATTTTTCATAATAGCACTTGATATGCATCTGACACTGTTTTCATCTTTTCATGGTTTTGGCTGATCAGAAAAATAATAAACACACCAGCAGTAAAATGATTAGAACACACCACTCTTAATAAACTGTAGTTATAAGCTGCCTTTGGTAATTTCACATTAATCACATTAATCCTCATAAAAACTCATTGATCATTTTTAAAAAAGAACAATGCTTTTCTGTTCTAATGTGGTCCAACTTTGATAAATGACCTCATGACGTTCAACCTTTAATTGTAAATGAAAAACTCTATTTGTTCCAGTCCTCACAGTTGTCTTGTTCCTGTTCGCTGCACTCGTTTGCATAAATGAGGAAATATTCTGTTTTGACTCGTGGTTGTGGAAAAATAAAATAAAAAAAAACACGGTAAGATCAATAGATGAATCAATAAATGGTCTCGCACCAAAATTTCACTTCATGGATTGAGAATAATGAATGTGGACAGGCTCTTTCCTCAGGCTGTTTATTTCCACCGGCTGTCTGTCCTGTCAGCTGTTTCATGACATGCAGACTGGATACATTTTCCTTTTTATGGCACCGAGTAAGTCAGCTGATTGACATGAAATAATGTGAGATGTTTTGCAAAAAAAAACTTCATGGTGGAATTTGGTCCTAGAAACATGGACTGGAGAAGGATCGACCACAGAAGAGCCGTGTATCATTATATTGTATAGAATATTTAATTTCTGAAGTCAAAGTCATCACCAGACTAACAGGACTGCCAGAGTGGAAACAGACTGGCTTTCTGTTTAAAATGCAGTGATATCATGTTAGCCTACATTATAAACATACAAATACCTGTTCCACATTTTCACAGCCTGATTATGGCATCTAGTCTTTAACTCATTCAGTGTCAGTCACTTTAAAATAAACAGAAAGTACCTTGTTCCAGTGTTCTTGTCCATTTTGAGTCATATTTTTAGACCCACAGAATATTTTGTACTATGAGGTACTATGTACATGTGGCCTTTTGGGGAAATTCATCTACAGGAACTGTTCAGGTATTAGGTTTACTCCTGAATCGGTAAAATGAAGCACATTACTTCAAGTGATGTCACTTGAGTCCACTGGTCATGTCTTTATGTCTCTAGCTCTGCTTTGGTGTTCCAACACTGAAAGAAAGACACCAAATCTGAGGCTGACAGTAATAATTTCTTGTGGGTTTGTCCTTTCATTGATTCTGCAGTAACTTCATCCATGCTCATGTGCAAATATTGATTGGTCTTCAGTCAACTCACAGCTTAAAAGTTATTTTTTCCCACCATTTTTTTTTGACATTTCCTGTAACTGATGCACAATAATTTGCTTTGGGATGAATAAAGTTTTATTTATTTGATAGCTGTCTTTACTTGAGTGTGTGGAAACTCTTTGTACAGTTTCACATCTGAAGTTTTTGTCATTAAAAGAAGGTAAGGGGTTCTGGTAAAGCAGACGGCACTATTAGAGATGGCCACCTGAGCAACACGGGTCACCTTTTGTTGTGAAATGATGGATGTGGAGGCGGCATCAGCCTTCAGGTGACACAGGTGACGGTCTCTCCTCTTATTACACCACTAATGGGAGAGAAAGCTGCGAAAAGGCACCAATCGTTACCCTCCGTAAGAACCAAGGTCACAGAGGTCACAAATTAACCAGCCTCCCTCTGCTCACTCTTTTCTTTGCTTTTCACTTTTCATCTTTCTCCATTTTCTCCAATCTATGACACGTTTAAATACCATAATCACCACAAAGTTAAACTTCCTTACTATTTTCAGCACTGATTAACCTCATATAAGTATCTAACAGGAACTCCTTTATTCACAACAGCTGAGAGAACTGATTGAGGCTTCAGGGCTCTATAGTTGTGATGTTCTTTGACTGTACAGGTAACATAGCAACCGTCAAAATGGTTAATGCATTCCCTCAGTGTCTGCTGATAAACACCAAACACAGACAACCCAGAAAGCTCCATCCAAGCTTTTTGCTTTCCACTTCCTTTCAATTAATAACTCACACCTTCATGTCATCCTCCCTCTGCTTCATAAAGCATCTATGGTGCTTTCAGGACAGCTGGGAACTTAGAAACATTTTGAGTTTAATGCTTTCATCCATCGATAAATACAGTGGTTGGGATTAAGGAATTTCAAGCCTAATATTTCTAATTTATTGTGACTGAAAGATCACAGTGAAATTTAACTCCTCCCTAGGCGTTTGTATTAGCAACACCTAGAGTGCCAGTGTGTGTGTGTGTGTATATATATACAGTATATATATATATACACACACACACACACACACATTTTTCCTTTTCTCAGAAGCTTGATCGCCATCTCCTGCACCCTGTGAGTAATGTTGGGGCTTCTGGGAGATGTAGTCAGAGCATAAAGAAACGGTATACACCACAAAGATCAAAACAGGAAGTGGAGACGATCCAGATTAGAGAGCAAAACAGAATGTGGACAAAAAGTGGTGATTTTGGTAAAAGTGTCCTCTACTCTACCTCTGATAAAACAAGAATGGAACAAGGTAAAAACAAACATTTTTTTCATGATGAAATAGAGTCTCTTCTTTCATTTGAGCTATTCAGTGTTTTCAGAGACATAGTACAAAATATTCTGTGGGTCTAGAAATATGACTCAAAATGGACAAAAATGGTGCACAGTTGACTTCTTTGTTTTTTTTTTCCTCTTAAGGGAATATTAAGAGAAAATACACAATGCATTAAAGAGAAAGCTGCTGCAGTGTGACACACACAGACTCCTTCCAAACCCTCACCAGCCTGCATTCCAGGACACAAATGAATTGTCTGGGTGTCTTCAATTATTCAAACAGTTGAGTGACCTTCAGAGAGCACTGGGATGGTCTGCAGCCTGTTGTGAAGCAGTTTAGCTGAGAATAAGTGTCTCCAAGTCACGCCATGCTACTCCACCATCCATATGGTCCCTTGAAGTCTTCACAATGATGAGATCACAGGTTGAATTGTCGGCAGACTCATGTTTTGAATTGCCAGTCTGTACGGACTTGCTTTAGTTTTGTTGAAGACGTTTCACCTCTTTGTCATCCACTGGTAGTGATGGTAGATGGTTGATATTTACATCTTCAACAAACCTGTTTTTGATCTGCCTCGACCTGGATGACTGAGAACCTACACAGACACGCCAGTCCGTATTCTCCTGATAATGAACTTTTGGGTATAACGACAGTGAAAGGAGCCAGCTGGGGTTCATTCTTGGCACATTCAGACCCTGGAGGGTCTCCATGTCTTCGTTGGTCTTGGGACTCTCTCAGGAGGTGGAGATGTGAAGCAAATGTGGATTGGCTTGGATGAAGGGATTTGTGTTGTAGATACTTGGAAGATCTGACTCATGCTGCCTGGGATCAGCCCGTCTTTACACTGCTGTAGGCCTACACTCTCTCCTCCTCTGCATGGATTCATGTCCCATTCATGACATGATTGGTTTCTTCTTTGTGCTCTCCTGGATGATGGTTGTACCTGCTGCAAAGGCCCACCAACTGCTACTATCATTATTTCCTCCGTTATCATATTATTATAGCTTCTGTGCTGTTCTTCTCTCGCTCCCAACCCTGGCTCTGCCCAAGGTTTCCTTTTTTTTTCTTGCATACTCATGGGGGAATGCTCGGTCTATATAATTACAGAGTATGGACTACAGGACTATCATTCAAAGGAAATCTGAGCTCTTCCATAAATCATCAAGAGGCATTACCTTCCCCATAGGCATTCCCTCCTTGTTGTACAATATCAGTATTCATTTCCTCCCAGTAACACAGGCCTGAGATAAAAGCTGTCCTTTAGCTCTTTGAAGCCTTGATTGATTCGGTGACACTCCCAGTATAATTAGAAATGGCTGCAGGAGAATATCAATGGCCGGGATCTCAGGGGTGGCCGCCGAAACACAAAGTCTTTTAACTTTGAACAAAGGACAACGCTGCTGCATGTTAACATTATTCCTTCCACACCATGACGTTTGTTTCTTAATGATGCATCAGGGACAAGCTCCTGTAACCTTCTTGTAATAAACTGATAAAGCATAGTTTTGCAGTTTTCTTTTAAACTCAATAAGATTGTATCTCCAGTTAAGTGATCATGTGTACATGTAGGGTTTCTCCAGAGAGTCCACTCACAAAGTAGCTTGCAGAATTTCCTAACTGGAGTCCCTTTTGCACATTTCTGTTTGTGGTTTTACTACATCTGAGGAACCATCAGGATGAGGGAAACTTGTTTTTTTAGACTGTATTTCCTCAAACTAATTTATTTAGTCTCTTCTTTCATTTGAGTTATTCAGTGTTTTCAGAGACATAGTACAAAATATTCTGTGAGTCTTAAAATAACTCGAAATGGGCAAAAACGCTGCAACAAGTCACGTCCTGTTTTCTAAAAGGGCTGTCACTCAGTGAGTTGAATATAAGTCCATGGTGAATGGATGGTTGCTGCAGAGCCATGTGACATTAAGGCTACCTCAGACACCCATAGGTTCCTGATGTTATGAGCAGATTCCTCAGGTGGAATTCAGCGCTCACGCTCACAGCTGCTGCTCATTACCTCACCTCCCAGGTGTGATTAGCTTGTGCTCGTTAGCCAGCTAGCACTTCTCTCAGCCTGTTATTTACACCTGTTTCTGTTTCTCCATCCTCCAGCCGGTGACCCTGAGATTGATCAGTGACAGGTGATACGTGTCATTAGTATGTGGCATCAGCTCACACCACCCTGAGGAAGGATATTCCTGGAGTGTCTGTGTGCTGGAAATAAACTCATTTGCAAGATTCACTTCAGCCAGTTGAATGTTTTGGGTCTTTGAAGGTACAGTAGTTGATTCCTGTACAGCGCTGCTTGCTTTTAGGTGCGCAGGAGGAGATGTTTAATAGGACCTGTCAGTCTGTCCACTTCCACATGAGATCAGTCGTGCTGATCTCCACATGAAAATACAGCAGTCCTTTACTAAAAGAATATTGTCCTCACTGCCGAGTTCTGTCTGAGTCATCTCATCACAGTGGGAGATTGTCAGCTCTGACATGTTTCATGATGTTCTCCAGCTGAACCTGAGAAAGTGCAAAAGGAGCATGTGGCACACTGTGTTTGATAATTAACGGCACCAGGGGGTTATTACTGTTATCTGTCCTGGATATACCTCCTCTGCAAGCGGGCACAAAGCACCAAAACTGTAACATCCTCCATCCAGTGAACTGGTTTTCCTCTCACTGCTCTGAACAGAGCAAACAGAAAAACCATCCCAGTCTCTCAGGCATTAAATCAAAGATGGCACCAGATCTTTTCCTTAAACCCTGATTCGAAGGTAATTGATCACAGCTGCCACAATCAGCAGAAACAAATGTAAATGGAGGGGCGGCTGTTCCATCCTTGACTTTAGGGCCTGTTTACACATGTACGGGTATTTGTAAAAACAGACTTTTCCCTTCATTTGTGCCTTTCATTTACACACAAACCACCGTTTCACCCCTAAAAAAAACTCTAGCAAAAGTAGAAATTTAGGAAAATGCTGTTTTCGCATTTGAATGTAAACGGTGGAAAATCTACGCACCAAAAGTGCGATCTTTTTGTGTTCTACGGCTGTCAGAATGGTGTATGAGCAGTCAAGCATTCCAGGTAGCAGTAGTGTTTATGTTGGTGTACTTTAAGCTCCTCTATTACTGTATGTACAGGAGCAGAGACGTATTAGGGCTCGGAGGAACAGGAAGTCACTCGTGTTACTCGTTGTTGTCGATGAGGCTTCTGATTGGCTGCATGGTTTTCTCCTTCTTCCTACACTGTCGCTCAATGGCTTGCCGTAGTTATGATGGCTCTCGACAGTGTATTTATGCGGGTTAATGTAAACAGAAACTGTTTTGAAAACGAGCGGAAGGAAATATTTGTTTATCAAAATACCCTGCTCTGTGTAAACATAGCCTTAGACCCCAAAAATATTTCAAGTGACACATCTTCCATACTGCTCACTTTACATGGAGGGTTCTTGCAACAAATATGGTTCATTAGCACATAAAGTATAACTGTTACATGCCAGAGGACCTTTTCTTTCTGTGATTTTACAGGCAGACAGGCCTAGTTTAGTAACTTTTACTTAATATATTTGGCAACATCCACTCATGCCCTCTTCCCCACATTTTGTCTTGTACAAAGCCCATTTTTGTTCGAGGAAGACATAAAATAATTGACCTTCTGTAAGTTTAGGTCATACATCTCTCTGAAGGGGTTATATTGCATTTTTATTTGAACACAGAGCCAAGTAGTTTGTGAAAATGTGGCTTTGCATTTCTGTAGGTGTGATATGAGGTGGAAATTTATGCAACATGTTTTATTTGAAGTTGTTGCCATTCATTGCAGAAATGTCCAGTGGCAACATTTTGATCTGGTGACAGGGCTGATAAAAATCCTTATTGCCTGTATGAAACGCACTCTTACCTTCAATACAAACCCATCCGACCCTACCCCACAAAAATCTAAAAACTTTTTTTTAGGTTGCTAAAGACTTTTGTCATTATTTGAAATCTGGTATGTCATCACAAACATTTGGTTCCTGCAACAGGGTGTCTAAAAGACCTGCGTAAATATTTACCATTGTCTCGTAGCGTCACATAACTCCACCACTGAATTCAAGACATTTCACAGGTACCAGTGTTCATTTTATGGTGCGACACATCACGCCTGGATGACACAATACATCATTACACATTGCGGGAATGTGAAAAACACATAAATATTGTATATATGCCATGCAAGGAATATAAACACAGACAACTTTAGATGTAAATTTGGTGCAAATATCCCGTTGGTATCGCGGCCCACCCGCTGTGGCTTTGAACGCATATCAATGTCTCCTCAGCTGCAGCAGCAGACGCATCTCCTCGCTACTCGTCTTATTCCTGGCCTCTGATGTAACTGCTGAGCCACGTGGGACATTGTGTAACTTATTTATACGTTCAATCTGATGTATAAACTCTCAGTGCCCTTTTGTCTGCCATTAAAGCATAAAAACATACTACTGTTGTACTCATAACATTTTGAAAAAATGATGATAAAGGGAAAACACTGTGTTCCATTCTGGGCTTTTAAAGCTTTTGCGTTTAAGACGAGGGTCAAGTTCGCCCACCGGCATTAAAATGCAGCAGTGAAACAGCTGGAGGCAGAATAACTGTAGTTCACAATGAAATACAGACACCAGGAGATCCATTATGTTGGCCTGTTTGTGCTCCAAACAATCCTGATGCTCCACTGAATTAAAAAGTAGAAATGGGAATAATGTTTTCTGATTTGTTGAGGTTGGGCAAGGGGATTTAATCTTATTTTCAGACATTTTTTTGCATGGTTTAAATGTTTTGTGGTATTTTTAGATGTCAGGAATGTGTTCCAGGCTTTGACCTCTCAGATTTAAATTATCTTATTACTTTAATATCTGTGACAGTATTACTGACTGGCATGTGGCTGGACATTCACTGGGCAAGAAAAGCTTTCAAAGGTAGATGGATATCTATCTTTGACCAATAAGACTAGCATTTTAAAATGTTTGTTTTTCTCTCTTTTTCATTAAATGGCATCATAACTGTTGAAATGCCATTGACATTTATATGTCAAAGTGTTTTTTCAGCAGCAGGCACAAGAGGGCGCTCTCACACAGCCTGTAAGTAATAGGGGGGCTTCTGGGAGATGTAGTCAGAGCATAAAGAGACGGTATACACCACAGAGATCAAAACAGGAAGTGGAGACGATCGAGATTAGAGAACAAAACAAAATGTGGAGAAAAAGTGGTGATTTTGGTGAAAGTGTCCTCTACTCTACCTCTGATAAAACAAGAATGGAACAAGGTAAAAACAAACATTTTTTCATGATGAAATAGAGAGTCTCTTCTTTCATTTGAGCTATTCAGTGTTTTCAGAGACATAGTACAAAATATTCTGTGGGTCTAGAAATGCTGGAACAGGACACTTTGTTTTATAAAAGGGCTAGCACTCAAAGAGTTAATGTGTATCATGTGTAATAATACACATTTCAAGCCTTTTGTATCTTGTAAAAGAATTGATGTCTTTTGTTGAAGCGACTGCCCAACATCACAATTCTTCAGCAAAAAACCCTCCACGCACTATAATAAACAGTACTTGTTGTGTACAGGCATAACTTGGGGCGTACTACTTATTTTGCCTTTCTGTCCTCTGACTGACGCAGATATTCGAAGCCACAAATCACAAGCTGTGAGGTCACCATGTACTTAAATAAAAAGCACCAAGAAAACACAGTGACATTTTGTAATAACTGCCTTGATGCCATTCAACGTGGAGAGGTTGGAACAATGTTAAATAAATTGCTTTGCAGTGACCCGACACTGACTCGACTGCTCACTTTCAAGTTTGAGCTCCAGTAAAAAAAAAAAAAAAACACACAGAGGATGGTGTTGCATCAGTATGCTCAGAGCAGGAACTGCATCATTTAAACAGTGGCCATAAATGGTGTCTGGCAGGAGAGCGCTGTGAGTGATGAAGACAGACCAGAGAGGGGGACGTGACAACACACTGGCTCTCTGAAACCCTCCATTAGCCGTCTCAAGAGGAGAACCAACACCGACTCGTAGATCCTGTCTGGCTGCTGTTGAAATGTGGAGAAGTGTTCACATACTGGCTTCTTCAATACGATGCTTTATAAAACATGAAACCACTGACAGCCTGGCATCAAAGTCCTGGTTGCCCTATTTCAGTTTATTTCTGCCTCATTTCAGAACAAAAGGAGATTCTTCAAAATTCTGTTTTCCACAGTCACCCAATGAGTATTTGTTTCTGTAAGGGCCATGTGGAAGCCCAGGAGACTGAGGCAAGATCCACAGCAAAAAGGCAACTCTTCTGCTCTGTCCTTCAGTAAAACATGAGGGAATAGTGTTTGAAAACGGATGTTTCCTGTTTGGTCATCCCTGCTTACCTGCAGGTGTGTCCTGTGGCTGTGATAAAAGTCCAAATATGACACCCCACTGAACCACTCCTCATTGACTTTGATTTAAAACATCAATGAAATTATGACATGATGTAATATCTTAGTTTCTTTTCTTAACCTAAAGTTCCCACCAGTGTTATGTTTTGTATTAATCAGCAACTGTTAGCATTATCAATATGGCAATATATATATCGTAATGCTTTTTCTTCCCTCAAAAGTCATGTGTTGGGTTTGGGAGTTTAAATCCGTAACAACTTCTGCATGTTGATACCCAATACTCACCCCTAGATAGCATGCTGCTAAAAAGTGCTTTATTTAAAGTAAAGGATTATGGTGTTGTCTTATTGGTACAAAGAAAATCCCTGGCATTAATCAGATCCTTGTCTCTGCAGCAGTTGTTAAATGGTAAATGGATGCTTCACACACTGTATGTTGTTTCCTCATTTATGAGTGTGATGTTCTGTAGACTCCACATTTAGCCCATCGAGCAGATCGCTTTGAAACGATCAAGGTCATTTGACATGAACTTCATTCAAGCTGAAGCCAAACCACAAACGACAAGCTATTTATCCACTCTGCTGTCTAATGGAGGAGCTTCAACTGTACATTTTGCCAAATTCACTTTGTCCAAAATCTCCCAAACGGAACAAAAGACTTCCTCAGAGCTGGATGGTGTTCCAGGAAATTCTGCATGCAGATCAGTTCCTCTGGAGATGACAACAAACAAACCTAATTTAATCAAGACAAATGTCTTATTATCAGTATGCATGGTACATATTTCCTTCACATATATAATACATAAAATCTTTATTTATCTCTCTTTGGATTATTGTAGTTGCATATAATAATTTCCCTACCAAGGCCCTCTAAAGACTAAAGAAAACATAATTCCTGCCTATTATTATTCTCTGGTATCCAGAATGAAAGGGTTAATCCTCTGAGATCATGAATGGGATCTTCTTGTTAGATTGTGATATTTCTGCTGTACTAGTCATGCAAATTTACTGCATGCCCTGATTTATTCTTGTCTGTATGATGATGTTGACACTGATCTTCGCAGTGGTTTATCACAACCTCTACTATATTATTTATAGTCTTCCCATGGTATATCTACCACTCACTGTGCGTGGATATACATATGTACAGTATTTGTTTGCAAATCAGAGCAATACAATGGAGAGAAAAACTGAAAGCAGAGAAAGCTCCAGTTGGATTGTTGGTCTGTCACAGAGGAGAATTTTATACATTTCACTTTTAGACCAAAGTCTTCATGATGTTGACTGGTCTGCAGTCAACTTTGATCACTATTAAATAGTAGCTTTAACCTGTTAGCTTGTAGCTGCTAGCTTCTCTGTTGCAGGAAGCTTTTAGTAATGGTGCGATGAAGAGACAAAATAGCAGCATGCAACCAAAAAAAAAGTTATGCTTTTCCTTTAATCCCATCAGCCCTGGTTATTCTACTGGAGCTTTCCTGAGCAGATAATATACAGCAGAGTCCCAACTGGTCTGAGAGGAGCTGCTCTGCTCATGACGAACTGGCGCTCAGTCAGTCCCAGCGTACATTTCACTGCACAGAGCTGCATCACATGTAAAGCGGGTTAATTCCTTAGTCCCATGTCTTGAGGGCTTTCATAATAAAAGGTCTTATCAGGGGAGTCCTCTTTGTTCGCAGCCAGAATTACCATGTAGCCTCCAGTGTGCGCACTCTGCAACACACCAGCAGCTCAAGACTCAAAAGTTTACTAGGAAACTAAACTGCAAACTTCCATTAATGCTGACGGAAACAAAAAAAGCTCTCCTGGAAGTTTTTCTGACAGCTGGATCAAAAAGATATCTTCTTTAGTGACATCATAACAGTGGAGGAAATGCAGCTTATATTTCTGAAATATATAAATATCATATTGCAAAATAATTCTCTTCTCAGTTTCCTCAAATTCTCTCAACCTGTTTTGGAAATCAGATATTTCTGATAAGCTGAATTTTGACCATGTCTGAAATCACACTTGTGCTGGTCTCCACTTTATCTTATTTTATTGCACTGACACTGGACAGTCATAGGAAAGCATACAAAAAAATAAAGACTGCAGGTTTTGAAATAAATGACAATATAATATAATAATGATTTGAATGATGGTGAAAGGTTTTACGGCCATCGAAATGCAGTGCCTGCCAGTCGCATTTCACTCTCTTCTGTGCCACTGTAAAACACAATGAAGCGTTTGAACGACTATAAAACTGTTTACCGTGACCTTGATGACACCGATTCACCTTGAATCCTCTCAGCTACAGAAGAGAAGAGTCCTCCTATCCCCAGATTCCTGCCGGCTTCATAGCCCAGTCAAGAAGAAGAAGTGGTCAGGGAGCCACGGCGTTGCACTGTGACACCCATCTGCAAAGTCATTACATTCCCAGATTAAAACCTATTACTAATACTGATTGCTAAAAGCCAATGAGGCGTAAAATGCAGCTTTTTTGCAATCAAGGGCGAAAGAGTGATTGACTCGAACGTGAAGCCAGAGTGGAGAGTTTGTCTCCGGCAAGAGAAGCAGAACCTGGCCTTTCTTTTACTGAACCTATTTGTTAAACACAGGCATACAGTACGCATAATGCAGGATTATAAGCACCTTGTGCTAATAAGGAGTATAGAATAAATGAACGGATAGCATTGAAGCTGTTGCACAGTGTTCGAGGACCTGCAGTGCTTCTCATGTTGCACCATCAACACACAGAGACTCACAGGTTTATTTGTTTTCTGGCCTGGATTCAGAAGAGACGCCTGGTCATCAGACAAATGAATGCAGTCATGTGTAGATAAGTGCAGGCTCATACGGGCCAAAGACTCTTCACTGTGGGTCAAGAGACTGTGCTGGTGTCTGATAATGATGTCTACACAAACACTGCAACAATGGCAAGACAGTACTGTGTGTGTGTCTGTGTTTCAGAAAGAAGATGCTCAAACACTGGAGAAGTTTATCTTCATCTTTAATAAACCAGATCTGATGTAACAGAGCCGAAAAGAATTAACAGGTTTGGTGAAGAACTTGTTTTTTGAAGAGTCAAATGAAAGAAGAGACTCTCTATTTCATCATGAAATGTTTGTTTTTACCTTGTTCCATTCTTGTTTTATCAGAGGTAGAGTAGAGGACACTTTCACCAAAATCACCACTTTTTCTCCAGCTTCTGTTTGTTTTGCTCTCTAATCTCGATCGTCTCCACTTCCTGTTTTGATCTCTGTGGTGTATACCGTCTCTTTATGCTCTGACTACAAATCCCAGAAGCCCCAGCATTACTCACAGGCTGCAGGAGACTGCGGTCGGTAACCTGCTGCAAAAAAAACCCACACTTTGACATCAGATTTTAAATGACATCAATAGCACTCAAAATTGCCTGACAAGTTCCGTCATTAGCATGAAGGCAAACTGCACTTTATTCTGACTCCATCCTGCTGCTACAAACACTCAAGAGTGTCAATCCATCGCTGAAAATAGTCCCCAACTAATGCACCATTTCCTCCATTTTGTGTCATATTCACTAAAATCTACACTGTTCAGCTGGAAGTTTTAGGAAAAATCACTACACTATGCTCTTTTAAAGATTTAAAAGGATGGATTTGTTCAGTGATTTCATCAGTAATAAAGTCCTGAGTGCAGATCCAGGATGGAGACTGAAGATGCACTTAAGGAGTTTTATTATCTTGGCAAACCCCAAAAAAACATTACATCCAAGAAGGTCACACACATTCACTACTGTAACAGCGTTCATTGATCTATTGAAGTGAAGACAATGAACAGAACTAAGCTCACTACAGGCTGGCACAGTGCTGGGATCTAATTCAGATTCCATGCATTCACCACATGTGCTGTAACTGTTTCCTGTTCATGCCAGGACCTTTCAGTTCTGTTACAGTAAAAACAGCTTCAGGAGTCACTGTTCTGCACTTCTATAATTAAGGCGACTGGAATAAATATTGATAGATATATAATTTGTATGCACTTTCTCACTGTTTTGCATCTCAGAGCTCTGCCAGCTCCAGACAGCAAAGAGCAAACAGCTTGTTATTTTTAATATTATCTCCATGCATATGTTTTCATTATTTTTTTTTATTTTTTTGCAAAAACTGACCACCTTCCTTGTAAGCATATTATCTGTTTATTTACAGCATTTTGTTTTCTATCATACTCTCTCCCGCCCACGATGTCCATTTCTTTTCTCTGATGGGTTTCAGTTCAGAGTTAGTGCAGATGCCATGTTTCATTGTGCAGTTTTAACAGCGGTTTGAGGCGCTGGTGCTCCTGATGGCCAGTCTGGACCTGCTCCGGTCGATGCAGACTCAACACTCAAGTGAAGTCAGTGCTTCCACAGGTTTAAGTATTGTGTGGAGTTTCCCACTGGTGTGGACTGGATAAGACCCAGAATAGCCCCTCCAGCTGGAGACAGCCTCGGTGCATGGTTCTACCACATTTGGTGAACTTTCACACCATGATTAGAACCATGACAGCACAGACTATTAAAGGAATGGATGTTCCCTGTAGTCTGCCAGCATATGAACAACAGATATGGTTTGCAATTACTTGTGAAATAGAAGTGGATGGTACAAATGTTGTGCGGCACGAGTGCAAGCAGCATACCATCCATTTCACTACAGTGCACAAATGAACCTTTGCTCAGGCACTTTCTTGCGAGAGTGGGCAATTAGATTTGAAACGATTCTAAAGATTAAGGCCTCAGAAATCCCAGGATGGAGACATTAAGAGGGAGAGAGAGAGAGAGAGGGAAGGCAAATGATAAAACTGACAATAACCAGGACAATGACATTAATAAATCAATGAACAGAAACGTGATTAGTTTGCAAGATGGAGCAGAAAAAAAAAAAAAAAAAAATGGGGTATCAACCATGTTGGCTGGCTGGTGACATCACTCACACATCCATACATACCTACATGACAAACAGTGGACTGTAAGTGTTGGCTGCCATTTGTGGTCATTCACAGAAAGCTAGAATAGAAAGCTTACTTTTTCCAGAATTTAACTGCAAATGGTTTTTTTTTTAAGAATTTGCATCCCTGTACCCACTGTTTCACCTACTGAGCATTTGTTTACCACAAGGACTGTTTATTTCTGTCAATCAATAATTTTGTTTCCAAAGTTTCTCTGCAAAACAAAATAAATATTCATGAAAAGAAATCATTTATTCACACCAAATCTTAAGTAACCTATATCTGTATTAGCAAGACAATGTGCACACACACCATTCAAAGGGTTAAATTATTTACATTATGTCATTATTTACATTTTAAAGCTTGTTTATAACAGTGTATGAATTTAAATTTTCTCTCAGGGAAATTCATATTCTTCTTTATCTGACCTGTGTGGAATGAATGGACCCTGAGCGAGGCCAAGATCTTCAAAGATACACATTTTATTTGATATTTTGTTATTAGTAGGGATGTGTGTATTGATCTTAATATTGACACCAAGAAGAGTATTGTATTGGATCCATACTTTAGTGGCAGTTTCTCCTCTATATGTCCAGCAAATTACCAGTTTTCGCTCTCAAAATATTATATTTTAATATTATTTTATCATAATCCTAATCAACTGACAGCAAAAAAAAAAATCACAAAAATTCGATGATGATGTTTCAAGTAAAAAACATCAGTTACTAATATTAGGTAATGCATGCATTCATTACCTAATATAAATAAATTAAAAAATAAGTCTTGGCCCACTCAGTTATCACCTTCATTACTGATCCCCAGGCAAACATCACCAACATGTGGTGATGCATGGCAGAGGACAGTTTCCATCACTGATCTCAGATCAGATCAGAGGACACTCCAGTTATGAAGAGGCTTTGGGGCTCACGTCTTCCAGCCCGGGTGAATTACTCTTCAGGCTGAATCACGCCAACTGCTGTTGCTGTCGGTGATGAAGGGGCTCTTTGCTTATGCAGCGCTCCCTCTGAGCTTCTTGTTTGTGCCACACAACTTCATTAACATAAATTTCTCAGTGAGTGAGATGAATTCCCTGCACTGAAGAAAGCGACGCCGAAAAGTATTCGCCGTAGACCCTTCCCTCCTTCAAATCTCAATTTTAGAAAAGCGTCCTTTCTCACGCATGACCACACACGCACAAACTTATTTTTATTCCACTGATCCGATTCTCACTCCCCCCCCCCCAAAAAAAGTGGTGACAATGAAGTGTGGCAATAATCCTGTAATTGGGCACCAGATGTTAAAAACATCTGCCCTGTCTTTTTGTGTGGAAACGCCCTCAGCCCATTGAGCAGGGAATAGTTTCTCGATCAAATTAATAGACTGAAAATAAATTTCCTGGATGGAGTTTTTCACTCTGATAAACAAGTCGTGCTTTTCTCTCCTATTAGTTGTATCTGTAATGGTATACTATGTTTAGCACGCTGCCTTATTATGCAGGGATCATTGGAGAATGTGCCAGTGTTTTGGATGCTATTATATTTGTTTGTGTAATGAAGCCATCTGCTTTCCATTCTCTCTGTACAATTCCATTAATTAGTGCCACAGTTGATATTAGAAACACAATATTGAGAGATTGCAGGAGGGGTCTGGAAAGTTGACAGGGGGGCTGAGGTAGAGAAGGGGGGAAGAAAGCGAGAGGAAGAAAATGAGCATGGCTGGGAGTGATTGCAAATGCAGATGGTTATGAAGCTAAGGCAGATGGCGTGTCAGATTGATTATTGTCGCCGACGCTGCATGATAGATACGAGGCGAACACTGAGCTCTCCCCTCGTTTCAGATGACACAGAGTGATAGAGACGTGTCAGCTCGCAGGGTAAAGTCATTCAAGCTGTTCCCAACTATTTAGACCCATCCGTGTGTGCCGGCCCGTTCGTTCTTGACAAGCCGATTACACCTATACATAAATAGAGCCCGTCATTATGCAGCGGACATGTGGGATATTGGCGGCAGATTTACCCGCCATGGTGCTTTAACGCCGTCTCGTCACGGCAGCATGGTTGCATTCTCTCCGGCCACATCATTTGGTGCAGGTGGCCTTTCAGCTGACCTGGCGAGGAACGATAGCAGCTCATGGCCGCCCTTCAACCTCCAGCGTGAAACATCAAGAGCCAAATGACATCTGACGATGTGAGTGATGTAAGCAGTATGATGATATGAGACTGTGATCCACTTTAATTTCTGTTTCCTGTGGAGGATCCTCTGAGCTGTGGTTCTCACAGGGAGGGACAGTCATTAACAGGGCTGCTCTGATCATTCAGTCTTATTGACAATGCAGTTTAATCATTGAGTCTGTGTCAAATAGTCAAGCCTCCTTCATCAGTTTGAATGATATTGTAATCTTTAAAGGCATTTCAGTAAATAGACAAGTAGAATTACTGCTTCTATTTCTATAAGACTTTGGGTGAAGTTGTCATAAATAGAATAACTGTGAGGTCATTGTGACCTTTGACCACCAAAATCTATACAGTTCATGTTTGGGACCACCTGTTTGTCCATCCTGACCTTAGCCCAGTCCCCAGGAAGAAGAGTGCTGGCGTAATTTAACATGTACGTCTTTAGAAATACAACACTTGTGTGCCATAAACGTGTATATGTCTTTCCTTTTATCAGCAGCTGACACAAGAGGGCACTCTCACACTGCCTGTCAGTAATATTGAGGCTTCTGGGATCAAAACAGGAAGTGGAGACGATCGAGATTAGAGAGCAAAACAAACAGAATCTGGACAAAAAGTGGTGATTTTGGTGAAAGTGTCCTCTACTCTACCTCTGATAAAACAAGAATGGAACAAGGTAAAAACAAACATTTTTTTCATGATGAAATAGAGAGTCTCTTCTTTCATTTGAGCTATTCTGTGTTTTCAGAGACATAGTACAAAATATTCTGTGGGTCTAGAAATATGACTCAAAATGGACAAAACGCTGGGACAAGACACTTCCTGTTTTAAAAAAGGACTGGCACTCAAGACTGATGTGATTACAGTTTATAACGCTGTCATGAATGTAAACAACTAATTCCCCGCTGGTCTGTGTGAAAACAAGGTAAGATCCCTCTGCATTCAGAAACATTTGATAAATGATGCCTATTACAATGTAGTGTAAACGTTCTTTAATAGGACCTTTATTGACTGCAGCAAGTTTGTCTTTCTACTGTACTGTGTTCTGTCTTTGGGGACCAAATTCATAGAAACCTGAATCTTAAATGAATAAGTTAATGTGCAAATTTAAATGACTATATCTAAAATGTGTAGTATTTACAGTCCATTTATAACATATCTGCCATACTGTTAACCTGCCAGTATCCATCAAAATAAAGGAGTGCATCAAACCTTTTGCTCTGCTTTTCTTTCATGCACTTTAAACTGCATGAATAAGTATTTTCTATTATATTGAGGATACGTTTCGACTCAAGTTCATTTAAAAGACATCAAAGCCTGAACAGTTTGTTCCCATGGGATGCAGGAAAAGGAGAGAGAAAGGAAAAATGTCTTTTCTGGGTTGTATTCAGTCATGCATTGATACAGCACATTTTCAAAGTGCATCTTAAAAAACACAAATTCACATCCTTTCCATGTGGACTTGCTGCCATTTTACATTTTCTTAAACATCGCAACCAAACAAAATTGTGCATTTCAGTGGAATTGTTTGTGTCTTTCCCAGAGGAGGCGGGCTAAAAGCAGGAGAAACAAATCTGAATAATGACACCTGGAGTGATGCACATCGGGGACAGTCTCAGGGCTTTTCTCTCAATATTAGTGGCTTTTTTTTCCCCCCATCTTCAGCTGCAGCTCAGAATAAATGTGCACATATGCTGGTTTTAAAATGTTAATCATGATCAGATTGTTCTGCAGTCATGGAAAAGAACTACAGCTTCTGGTTGATTTTATTTTGAAAACTCTCCGAGAACATAATCACAATAATGTTTTTGCTTTTGGCATGTCATTTAACACCATAGTCTGTACTGACTGTTAAGCATTAACTTGTTGAGTACCATAGATGTATTTATACGGGAAAGTGGTTTTTCAGCAGCTGACACAAGAGGGCGCTCTCCCACAGCCTGTGAGTAATTCTGGGGGTTCTGGGAGATGTAGTCAGAGCTTAAAGAGACGGTATACACCACAGAGATCAAAACAGGAAGTGGAGACGATCGAGATTAGAGAACAAAACAAACAATGTGGACAAAAAGTGGTGATTTTGGTGAAAGTGTCCTCTACTCTACCTCTGATAAAACAAGAATGGAACAAGGTAAAAACAAACATTTTTTTCATGATGAAATAGAGAGTCTCTTCTTTCATTTGAGATATTCAGTGTTTTCAGAGACATAGTACAAAATATTCTGTGGGTCTAGAAATGACTGAAAATGGACAAAAACACCCGGCACTCAGAGTTCAGAGAGCATCACCACCTATAGCTAGAATAAAGAAGGAAGTGGGAAAGAGCAAATTGTGACGTGTAAAAGAACAGCATCCTGTGGATGAGATTGACATTTTCATCAGAGTTGCTGTTAAGAAGGAAATCTGGATTTTGATTGAAAGTAGTAAATAAGAGCTGTGATCGTCATCAGTGGAGGAGGACTGAAACAACACAATGAGTCACTCCTTTACTTCTCTTATGCTACAGTAGATGTGATGCTGAGCAAAGTACAAACAAACTGTTCCCAACAAACTTTCCCACTAACGTCTAAAAGCACAGAGGTGGAAGAAAAAAAAAAAAGCTCTCAGTTGTTTGTCTCATGTTGATCAGCGTGTCGGCAGCCAGCTTTCATAACGGCTCCCAAACCACCAGAGAAAACAAGCACTAGCTTCATATTTGTTTTTCATCTTAAGATTGCTTCATGATAAACTTAACTCCCTTATTATTGGGGGACGCCACGTTGCGTCTTCTTCCCTCAGCTCTTCAGTCTCTCTAGAAAAAGGCAGTAATCAAAAAGAGCTTCAGCACTGTTTTTCCCCAAAGACACCGTCCGGCTGCTCTGTCATCAACAGCAGTTGTTGGTTTTAATTGTACTTAACCTATTAGTGTGGAGGGATTTCTGGATTTAGCTCAAAAAAGGAAGAAGAAAAACCAGCAGAACTGGCAAAATAATTAACGTATCATGGGGTGTGACTATGCATTCATAACATTTGAAGGAAACCACTTAGGTTTGGGAAAAGTAAAATATGAACACAAACTTCATTTTACAGTAAACAACTCAACAATGGGGGAATTATGTTGTGCAGAAATCTCAGTTATGTTACTCAACTTGTGATTTTTTTTTAAAGACATATCGAGCACCTCGTATCACCATAGAGGTCCCATATGTATCACTTCATTCTAGGGATGGGAAAAAAAAATGATTCCCCTCCCCCCAAAAAAGTCATGTTTTGGGCCAAATCTAGAGCAACTTCTGTACGTTAAATAAAAAAATAAAATAAAAATAATCCACGTTAATGCAGTAAATTTGACAGTCTTAATATGCATGATTATGTACATACTGTATATACAACTTGTATTTTAAGCTGCATTTTCAATTTCTCAGTGATCTATATAGAATATCACAATATCGTATCGTATTGTCAATTATCATGATACGTATCGTTAAGTCCTTGCCAATACCCACCCCTACGTCATTCATTTGACACTTTTCTCCCCACTCGTAACAAACAAACTCTACAAAGATGATTTTTTTTAAACTCTCGTCTCACCAGACTGAATCAGTAATGACAAAATCAACAGAAAACAGATTGCACACTGAGCACAGCAGCCTGCTCCTACTTATAATTAGTTTGAGTAACTAAATCCATTAATCTTATCAGGTTCCCTAAAACCTTCAGACACTGCAGTAATTGATGTTGCATTTTACATGTGTTTACATGATCACAGCGATATGAGGAACATTGATATTCCTGTTTGTGTCATAAATTCATTAAAATCTTTATCTTAATGTCTTGGGTGTTTGTTTTCCTAAAAAAAGAAGAAGAAGAAAGGCTTAAGAGTCCAACAGAAGGTCAAAAAAATGAGGAGATTAATTGTGAAGTTTCCTGTAATTCCATCATCAGTCAACAGCATGTGAAGAAATGTTGCTGTAAGTGTTTGGCTGCAGGCTCTCCCTGCAGGAAATGGTTTGGTAGGATTTTCTCCTGCATCGTCTGAGGCTCCACTCACAACGACAACATGTGTCTCTGTAAACAACACTGCTGTCACTCTTGTCAGCACAATGCTTTTCATGTCTGCCTCACCAGGTTAAAAGGTCTTTGCGACACCATTCACTCTCTGGAGACAGGAAGCAGCACAGGAAGTGTTTTCACCCATTTGTCATTGGCTGAAGAATGGTTCAGTGCCTGCTGGTCAAGCGACTAATATCACGCGCACTTTTGTTTTTATAAAAGGGCTGGCACTCAGTGAGTTAATAGACCGGTCCTCAGTCTTATTAGCTTGGTCCTTCACAGTAACAGGAAATCGCTAATAGTATAAAAAATATTTCACATCCATGAAACAAAATCCTTTCAGACATGAAAAACTGGGTTAGAATGTGCATCGGTGCATACTGTGGGTTGCTTTATGCATGTCTTTCCATGGCTTTGGATAGCACATCTGTTTCCCTGCTTCCAGAAAACCTCACATGTTGGTTCATGTTCTGCAGGTGAGATCACATAGTCACTAGTAATCAGCGACACCACAGTGCACTTTAAAGATGGTAGCTTCACTCTTGGAACGGCTTCATTATGTTTGTTTTTTTAAGGAGTAAGAGGAAATCTTGATATGCTGGAAATTTACTGTGATAGTGTCTAATCAGCCAAAATATGCTCTATGTTCTAATTACACTCATCACGTCATAACTAACTGCTGTATTGTATGTATTTTTTAATCTTCCAGTCAGCCATCAGGTTCATTTTACATCAACTGTCAAACTCTTGAAACTTGTCTGGGTCGTGGAATTTGTCACAATGAAGTCATTGTGGAAAAAAAAAAAAAAAAAAAAAGAAAATCAATCAACCTGAATTGCACATTTCAAGAAAGTTTCATTATATTGCTAATTGATTTTCACACTGAAAAGAAACCTTTGAAATCTCTAAAACGGCATAGTGTGCAGTTGAGATGAATGTGAAAGTTTCACACAGAACTGGTTCCAAAGCAAAATATACACCAACACATCTCTTACAAGGCTTTCTGTCCCCCTACTTTCAGGTGTTATGGTATTAAAATCTACACCAGGTATCACAGTCATGGATCGTTGTGAATCAACCCACCCAGAGCCTGTCCTGCGTATTGATTTATTCATTATTTTTACAAGCACGGGCTATTTATACTTTGGGTTTTTACGAGAACATTTTTAATGTTTAGTTAAAAAAAAAAAAAAAAAACAACCTCTTTATTTTCTGTTTTATTACCGGCTGTGCTGCAGCACCTCTTTTCAGCCCCGGTCTGAGTTCCTCTCAATACATATAACACACTAAAGGAAAGGCAGAATGCATTAGGTGCCATTAAAATGGACCCCGAAATTGTTTACAAGAATGATTCATAGATCTAGCCTGTTAATTTTGCTCTCAAATGCACTTCATTTTAAAAATGTACAACATTTTCCTCTGGGAGAGTATGGCCCCGGACTCTGTGGAGTTTGAGCTCCACCCACCAGTGTCGCTGTGCGAAACGCTGTATTGCATCATCGATTGCCTTAGAGATCAAAAAAACAGTGCCTTGACAGGGAAGATGCATCTTTTTATGCTTCACCAGAAAGACAAAGAAAACTGTTGGATCACTTTTAGTTGTTGCTGAGAAATTAGGTTTCCTGTGTTCAGGCGTGAGAGGAAAAGCTCTGCTGCTGCTCACTTCCTGCCTGGTGGAAGGTGGCCATTGCTAAAAACAGACTTTTGATTTGTAGATTTTGGTGATGGCGGTCATAACTCATGCTCTCTCACCATGGAAACCAGAGAAACGGGACCATCTCGCCACAAGCTTTTAGAAGATTGAGATGGTAAATCTGCTTTGCATCACCCTATCAGATATACCTCATAATCAACTCCCTCTTGATATGTGACCAGGAGCAGCTGATGGCGTTAAGCAATAAAAGCCCTTTATTGGTCTCAGCAGGAGCTGCTCATGTTTGCATCTTGGGTGTTTTCTCTTATTTGTTCTGTGGGTAACTTTTTTTTTTTTCCATGCCGGTTCAGATTTTTTTTTTTTTTTTTTTGTTATGGTTGTCTGCTCATTCTGTCCTTCATTAAAATCTGAAATCCATCCATGTCAGGATACTGAGGTGCTGCATTTAGTAGATGATCCAGCTATTTATCCCAATTATGACTTTTCCCTTCTACATACATGTAGATCGTTGGCTTGACTGTGCCATTAAAGCACCATCAGTGTGTTAATCTGGTCGTTGCAGTGGCCTGAGCTGCCCTGATGCACAGCAAACAGAGTCAGCATTAGAAACAATTTGCTCCAGATCTCTCTGGATAATATGATGCAAAGCTGGAGAAATAGCGCTACCGTGTTACACAGATCGTATTGGACAGTGCTCTCAGGTTCACTCAAGTTCATCCCAGTTTTGTTGTCTGGTCTCGTTGGCCTGAGGGTAGACGATCTGCTTCTGAAGGCTGGTTTTCTCATGTGACCTGCAGTTTGGTTATATAATCCCTACCTGCTGTGACAACTCTCAGCTTATGTTAGTTAGGTTCAAGAAACGGTCGCAGTGGTTAAAATCAGTAAATCGTTCGGCAGTTTTGTTTCAAACAGCACATGAATGTAAAGCAGCCTCCTGGTTGAAAGTCTTGTCTTCGTTTGACCCTTCCATCCACCTCGTCCTCCCTATGCAGGAGTCATTGAAGGATCAACAAGGACGTGGTCGTCTAGTGGACAGCTGCAGAGACCATATTTGGACATCTACATCTCAGAGACTCCCCAGATTGAGCATCACTCTCCACCCCGTCCTGTCAATGCATTTATCTTCGAGTCTACAACTAATTAACATGCCCGGGGTGAACTTCATGATGAATATCAGAGTCGCTCCAGAGATAAGTTCTCAGATGGATGGAGACCTGTCAGTGCTCGTGACACACTCCCACGTAAAGCAAGTGGTTGAGCAGCCTGAGGAACCTGGAGGTGTCCATGGCAACAGAGCTGGATTTTTCTTTTACCTCGAAGATGAAAATGCATGGTAGATATCCACATAATGTACATCAATTATGCATGAAGTCAAGTATTCCGATGTTGTCACAGTGTGACAGAGGTAATCATCATTAACTAGTTCATAGAGAACGCAGAGTGATAAGGCAGGGGGAGTTAAACATGCAGCATGGTGTCAGCAGATGGACAGTAGTGACTATATCACATGATGATGCTCTCCTTTCCCTATTTCACCTCTGTCTGTTTTAGCCTCCTCTTCTCCCCAGGGTCCTAAAGCTAGAGCAGCTGCAGTGTGTCGCTCATTTGAAGACTCTGTCAAATAGCCTCACTCACTTCTTCTGTGGCAATTTCATGGCCTGTTGATCCTATTTTGGGGTCAATTTCACTACAATTATGGTACACATTCTCTAATCCACTGCTGCCCATTCTGAACGTTCAAAAATGAAAGAAAAATATGGCCTATTTTAATATCTCCATCTCCCTTTGTCAGACCACACACACAGGATTGTTCTTTATCTCCAGATGGTCCGGCGCTCCACTGGTGGCAAAAACAAGCAGAAGACAAAGGTGCATAAATATGAATAAAGGCTAGCTGTCAGCCTCTTAATGAGGTTAGTGAGTAATGGGCTGCAACAAGGCTGTTTGTCACTCGTTGACATGTAGCATGTGGACAACTTCATCTAATCCAACTGTATCTATTAGATCCTGCTGCTCCCAGCTGCTGATGACACATGGGGAATATAATGCTTTCTGAGCGGTATATTGATTTAATAAAGAATCTAATGGCATACCGTCACAGAATACATTGTGCTGCAGTATATCAGTAATGATATCTAAGAAAAAGCCTGTGGTCTGTTGACCAAACAGCCTTTATATGCAGAAGTACATACATGAAATTTATAAACAGCAGGAGTGGAGACGTTCAGGGTCGACCAGCCTACAAACGCTCCCTCACTTGTTGAGTTTGTTGACTTAGCAAACACATTTATTACACTGTCCAGCCTGATTCAGGGCAAATATGCACCTTTTGCAGATGCTAAACTTGCACAAATTAGACAAAAACAACAATGCACATTTTAAATGTGCTGCTGAGATAACATCATCTCCACCCACAAAGTCTTCAGAAGTGTGACTTGCATACATTCAATCATCAGCCCCTTCATTAGGAACACCTTGTTAGTACTGGATCAGATGCATTTTGAAAAATGACACTGAACAAGGCACTTTCTGTTTTATAAAACAGGCTGGCACTCAGTGAGTTAACATGGGAGCATCACACAGTTGCTGTGGATTTGTTGGTAGACTGGGCAAAGTTGTTTCCGATATAATGTTGTCCAACCTAGGCGAGCCCATGGGATCACTAACTGGGAAGTTAATGAAGTGAACTACAGTTTGAACCTAAAAGCTTTAAATAGGGTTTTATTTAGGTTCTACAAGGACACTGTAGGAACAGAAAACTCTCACCACCCCACACAATACTCACTTTCACATCACTTTCATTCAAGCACACCATACCAAAAAAAAAACACACAGAAAGCCCACTGAAGGTGTTTGACCCTCTGCCATCGAAAAGAAACAGAGCAGCTCAAAGCAGCCTTCTTATGAAGCCTCTCAGTGTGGTTGATTAGCAGCAGGTGAGGCAGAGCAGCACAGGTGAAACCAATGATTTCTGATGAGACAGAGAGCCTAACATCACTATAATCAGTCACAGGAACCTTAGAAACCACTGGAGAACCTGATGTGTATTTAAACTGCTTTTCTCCCACAGACCTCCTCAAACTGGTTTCAGTAATTTCCTCATCCAGGCTGTCTACCTGTCTCTTAGACCCCATCCCAACTGAAGTTTTACCCTTAGTGAGAACCTCTTTATTGACATGATTAAATTGTCTTTGCTGTCAGGCTGCCCCAATCAGTCTATCAAGAGTCTCCAGCTGATCCAGAACGCTGCAGCACCTGTTCTGATCAGAACCAGGAAAAGAGACCATATTTCTCCTGTGTTAGCCTCCCTGTTTGGCTCCCTTCCAGATTTTACAGTGAGCCTATAAGGCACTGAATGGTCAGGCACCATCTTATCTTAAAGTGTGAAGCTGTAAAGATCAGCCAGCCTGACACCAACGATCATATCACTTAAATAACCTTTCTGTGCTATTCTGATGTTCACTTTACACAGTTGCAGCAGGTCATCTTGACTTGTCTACAGTCTGAAAAGTCATTTTTACTTTTCTCTCTGCCATCATCCTGCCTGCTGTGCACTTTGCTCTACCCTGATGCAAAAAAGAAATCATGGGCTTGTTTGCGCTGTAATGTCATTAGCACAAGATCTTTTGTGGACCCTGAAAGAAAGCGTTTGCAAATGATCCACACTTCATGGTGCCTCCTCAGTTAATGGTCCACAGTGCACCATCGGTTGCTCCATCCATTATAATAAGCACCAAGCTAGCAACTGTGTTGATCTCAGACCAGAGCACACGGCCAGTGTCTAACTCCTGGAACAGAAAGATGTTCATCAATCAATCACCGTCCAATTAAACAGCACTTTATGATTAACTGATTAATGTGAAATAATGAGGAAGGCTCGCTGCCATGTGTAAAATGACAAATGTCAGCCTGGGGAGGGGCACTGCGGCTATCATGCGCTAATCATAATGGACTAATCCATTAACAAGGATACAGCAGCAGGGCTTCATTAACTGAGGTAGACGCGTGCAGCCCTAACTTATCTCTCAAGTCGAGTGTCTTCAAAGAGACAAATTACTCCTGTGTTGTGCTGCAGGTATTCCAGCAGGGAGTGTGTGCGTTTCTTCATGCGCTCGACGATGTGCACTTGTGTACATGTGTATTTAGTAAGCTCAAATGGCAAGTTTGGAAAGAATTACCAGATGGCTGTGTTCTGAGGGGGAGATTGCCAAGGTTAATGATAATGAAGAATTAACAGGATTGATGTGTAATTAGACTGATGGATGGAGTCACGGGGAGCGCATATTTGTGAGGGCGCACAAACGTGCACTATAGAGCGTTATTCCCTCAGGTCTATTATGCACCGCTCATCTTCAGGCTTTAATGTGATGGAGGACAGTTTAAATGCCACGCCATCATCATACGAAATCAAATGCAGATGATGCATCAGCTCACCGTGTCGCCGCAGCAGAAACTCTTATTTCATACAACACAAATCTACACCCAACATGTTTAAATTTATCATTTCTAAATCAGGACTTACTGTTGGAGCTTGATAGCTTCGCTGCTGTAACATTTTAGCACAAGGCCCTGGTGAAGCCATTTTTTTGTCATTTCCCATCTCCTATGTCTTTATCTCAGTGTAATCTCACCGGTGCTTCACCCCTAAATAAAGCACTCTGTGCACCCATAAGGACCTCTCTGGATGGTGTAATTGGCTCCCCTCTGATTGAACCTGAAATGTCTTATTGGAAACAATGAGCTACATATACGACCATGTATTCACACCTTGAGCTTCATTCTCCGTGAGCAGAAATGAAAGGAGGCATTATTTTTGGATATATTTGTCTGTCGCTGCTCAGTTGCGAACACTCTTCTCTTTTTCTATTTCTTTTCATAGAGAGTACCCACATCCCAAAACACAGCTCTTTTTCTTTTACAAATCAAACACACCTCTTTATTTATCTATTTTTTTAAGAATAGAAAACTACTTAAATGATTAAAATGTTGCTCTATGTTACTTAAATTAATACTTTTAAACAAATATGTCCTTTCTGACCGCAGAGTTGTTGCAAATTCTCTGATAAATGCACACCTGTATTCACATAATTAATCTGAATGGACAATATTTATGTGCAGCCTGGTAGAACACGTCTTTATAATCTGACCGCTTCAAAATGGTAAAATGTCAAAAATCAAGGTATTGTATATAGAATATGTTTTATTAATTCATAAGCAGATATTCGTGTCCCGTTTTATTTCCTCTTTCTTTACTAAAGAGCCACATTTAGTGGTTCATTGTTTCACCAAAGCCATGCTATAAAACTTCCTTGACGTCTGAACCTTTTTGTTCTTGTTCTTTCATCCTGGAGCTCATGAATGTTACTCAGCTCACTGCTCGCTTATTCATTTACAAATCACACCCAGCATATCGATACACAGTGGAGCTAATTTAACACGACTTACAGTATGTTGAATCAGCCACAAAAAACGTTAACACTTTAAGTGGAGTGAACGAAAAGAATGAGGAACTCTTCAACCGTCTGAGAGGAAGCTGAAAATTAAGATGCTGGGTGACAGTTCAGTCAGCTCCAAAACAGACACAAAACAACAAACAACAACATTCATCGCATATAAATTTATTTTCGCTTGAATTGAGGCTCCACCACATCCTGTGCTGTGCTGTCACAGGATGTGAGTCAAATTCAAATTGCCAGGCAGACAAAAAGAGTTCAGTGGCTTTAAAATGATAAAAGAAAGAGCTTCATGGCAGCAAGTCCAGCCTGGTTAACAGGGACGGGACAGAAGAAAGTGAAAGTGATCCAGATTCAGGTTTCAGAGGCTGAATAGCAAAAGCACAAAGCACGTCAAACAATTCATATTCAAGATTAATCACAGGCTGATGTAGATTAGATCATTTTTAATCTATTTTAACTGTTTTACCTGCAAACAGAAAGAAGGGAATATTTCTGCACTGAACAGTTTCAAACAACTTAACAAAGTTTTGTCTCTTTTGTTTTATTATTGTGGCTCGTTATTTTAGATTTTAGTTGTTTTTATATTTTTATTTGGAAAATGGTAATTTCTCACACAAAATAGACAACGGCTAAATCTGACGTGACATGGACATTTTTGGTTTTAACTGATTGTTTAGCATCTATTGTGATTCTTCAGAAATGCATGGGCCTGGGGGAAGTGAGAGAGGCTGCACACACATGTACAGAGAGTGAAATAAAAACACCTTTCCTGACATGCACTTGCACTTGTGGTTGCCATGGTATCAGGTGCAAACAGGTGCATCGGGGTTGATGGATATGCATCATCTGCTGTCCTCATGTGTTCTAAACAGCATCTCCGCTGTTTCCACCCGTCCTCAGAGATCAGAGGCATTAAAGCTGCAGCATGTTTCAAACATAACGATAGTGACTAATGATGGAGGGTGGAGGAGTGAAAATGGAACGCACCCTAAATCTTTACACAGTGATGAATGGCTGTATCATGTATGTTTCAGAGCGCAGAAAACAAGGTCTGAGAGTTTTGAACCAGTTTGTGTCTCAATCACTGAATATCTTTGAGCACAAAAAACCATCATGATTTACACCAAAGAAAATGTGAAGTTTCTCCAGTAGCTCCAGAAAATATATATACATATATTAAGAGGGACAAATATGAATGATGTCTGTTTTCTTGCTGGCAATTCCTGTAAAGAGTGTTCCAATAATATCACAGTTTAATTAAAGCAATAGTTCAACTTTCTGGACAATAAGCGAGATGAGAAAACTGATGTCTGTGTGAAGGCCATGCAGTCACCAGGGAGGAGAGTTGGTGTTTTGTCTCTCTGTAAACCACAGAACAGAAGATAATATGAAATATAAAGAAAAAACAGCCAAAGCTGGCAGACTTTCACATCTTATAATCTTATATCTTCTGATCACCAGCAGCACAGATAAAAGTAGCTGCTAGACTGAGTTTCCTTAAATTTAGATCAGATAAAAAAATGTGATTTTTGGTATATGTGTTCCATATTTGACCCATTCTCTTAACCAGGTTGGGTTTTTTTTCTCTCTTTTTGGGCCAATTATATCATATACTAGTATTGTGTTCTTTGTTGTGGCCTATGCATGGTCTGCTTAACAAATATTAAAGATCATTTGTAATATATAATATCAATATATATGTAAGTAACCAAATAATGCTGATACATGAAATCAAAATGAAGTCAAAGTTTATTTCTAAAGCATTTTTTAACAACCTCTGTTGACCAAAGTGCTGTACAAGGTACCATATAACCATACATATGCTTAACAATGAACACAATATTAAAAGACTAAAAAAAAATTTAAAATGTATACGAAACAAAAGAAGACAGGGAATAAAAAATAAAGGATAAAAAGGTCAAAAGGAATTAAAATGGTTGCAAAAAGTAAAGAACAATAAGCAAATTTTGCCAATGAATATAGTGTATGAAAATAATTTCATAATAGAGACCAAACAATCAATTTGGAAATTAAAAATTTAAAACAAAAATTGCATTATCAGGACAGATTTCTTGTCAGGGAGATGATGTAAATGAATGTTCTTGAAATTAAAATATAAAACAACTAAAATCTAAAATAACAAGCAAAGCAGTGATTCAAGATTTCCTGTTATTTTTTAAATCCACATTTGGGTGAAACTTTCATTTATTTAATTGTTTTCAGATCCCCATTCTTCTTTCTTCATTCATTCTTCCTGGGATCATTTTAAAATTTCACTGCATATTAAATTAACAGGTTCACACCAAAACAGAAACAAAAACAAAAAAAAAATAAAATAGAAAAGACATAACTTCAAACAAATTCAAGTGAAAATAAAAAATAAAAAACAAGAACTTACAAAAATTCAAATCCATGGTTGGTTAATAACTGCTTTGTGTTTGATTGTTTTTTTACTTTTTAAAACTTTTCACAAGCAGTGTTTAGAGAAATCTAAAGGAGACAAAGTGTCCTCTGCAGCATGTGGTCAGTTTGTATGAACGCTGCTACAAAGCATGTGTGACAATAACAGGAAGTGTTCAGACGCTCCACTGTCTTATTCTGAAAATCTCACCACCATCTCACCATCAGTTATGTATCCTGTCTTTGAGCCTTCCAGTCTGTCAGGTGCTTCTTATACTGAATACAGGAAGTAGAAAGCGTCTGTGATCTGAGCAGAGACTGCCGGTCAGGAACGACCTCCGCGCTTTTGTAAAACCATCGTCGACACTTTCAGAAGAAAAGTTTTCCATGCAGCATGTCAGACACTATTTCTGTCTTTCCACTGAGCTCCATCTCAGCTCTTGTATATCCAGGAGCATCACAGCACAACAGCCGCTACTGAATCACCTGACGGTTTCACGGAGTAGGAATTTATTGTCTCATCTTGTGTTTACAAGCCCGGTCCCACGTGGACCTATAAAACCACACCGCAGCCAGTACGGGTCAAAGTCAGCAGTTTTGTGAGTAAAACAGAGGTCGAGAAACTGTCAAGTTTTCTGCCAACCTCCGGCAGTCCTGTTAGTCCGCGCTACCAAGTCATAAAAGAAAAGTTTACTCTGTCCAGCTGAGAGCTCGAGCACCGATGCTGCATGATGTACGCCATAAATACTGCATACGTGTGTCCACCGTGAGGAGATGCATCACAGATATTACAGCCTGTCTGCTACAAGTCATTTACAGGACACTTGCCCTCAATTCATGCACTCCTGAAGGTTAGGCCACACATTCATTTAGGCAAATCAATATCCTTTTATTTAGCATAGTGCTCTTAAATGCCGACTGTAGCCTTGTGGGGAAAATATCAATGAGTCTCTCCCAATAATGTTTCACAACCCTCTATTTGGATCCCTGAAAATATTTATCAGAGGGGCACATTTCACTACACAAGCATGACAAATGGATGTGTCAAAAGAGAAAGTATCACCAGGGCAGGCTTTTAATATAATTATTAACTTTGACTTGCCCTCATTTTTCAAAGGGCCAGGGTTGGGGGACAGAGCCAGTGGTGGTTTTCTTTAACTTTCTCAGATAACTTGAATTGGATGTTTGGGTGGACAACATTTTTTATTTCAGGGGAAAAAAAACACACACATATCGAGGTTAGAAAGTGCAGGGTTGTCATTTTAAAACAGCCTTGACATTTTCCGCTGTTTCCAAACATCTATAATTTCTCTGACACATAGAACACATACTTTTCTTTTTTTGCTGCTTGGTGAACCAGGAGGCGACTCTCAAGTGAAATCAATCGATCAGCTTCAATGACTGTTTTTTTTTTTTGTTTTTTTATTTTTTTTTTACTGAAACAAAAGAAGGGTTTTAGATATGTGTAATGCTCCTATGGTTTGCACACACTTTTATTCTAGCACATGATGAGGAATGGATAAGTCAAACTGTATGATTAACACTCACACAGGATGTCATGCTATTGTTCCAACAGTCCTTTATTCTGAAACCCCCAACAGTCCAAAATGAACCTTTGGCCTGAACGTTAATTTTTCCAAAACTCTCTGTGCAAAGTCTATTATTATGCAAAATATCATCACAGTTGCATTTTTATTCCCTGCCAGTATGAAGGCATGATTGATGTAACTACTCTAAAACTATTTGCTCTGCTCATGCCTAAACCTAACCAATCCAACATGAAAGCAACGAGGGTTCTGTCTTTGTAAAGAAGCAAATAAAACAGGAAGGTTCCATGATGTTTTCCTGCCTAATAGTTCAGACCAATAGAGCATTTTTGGACTATTTATGTTTCAGAATAATGATCCAGTGGAACAGCAGTTTGGTAGACAGGTAGGGACTTAAACCTAATGAAGAACACCCATGCAGTGCAGATCTGATTTTTGAAGTAAGTTTGGGATAATAATCTAAAAAAATTTTACTAACTAAACTCATAGCTTTGTATTGTTGGTTGCCTCAGATGTCAGATGTTTTTAAAAGTTACTGATTTATGCAAACATGGTTAAAATGGGAAACACTGGCACTGTCAGTGGTGTACGTAAAGTAGGGCTGTCGAAATTAACGCATAACGACGGAAACTCTACTTGGACAATCTTTCCAAAAATTATTGCCAGAGATGTGCTAATTTTGACAACCCTAATTGCATGAGAGATTAATGCTTTGTCAATGCTGGACTGTTTGTTTGCTGAATTCCAGGAGAAGCTTGGACAGATTCAGAAAAGATGGTTGATCTAATTTTATCAGCATGTTTGATCGTTAGTTATGACTGTGTTGTTAGTTTTCTTGATTTTTTGAATGGAGTTCTGCTTCATGACCTGCCAGCACATCTCTGGTAGTTTGTCCAAGTAGAGTTACCGTCACGGAAACTGATTTCGACAGCCCTGATGTAATGTGATCTTTTTTGAACATAATTTATATATTTCGCAAACAAAGAATGATTAGTTCTGTTTGTCTGAAAGCCTCACAGATATTTTCTTAATAACATATATTTACATTACTTTGGGGTGAAATACATTACACTCGTGTCTTTTCTGTCTCTTTTCTCCACTTGAGGCTCAAGCTGAGATTTCCCAGAATGACTTCTTAAACTCCCAGGAGTGTCTGACTTGTTGCATCCAGCTGTTACATATATAGAGAGGAAGAGTGAAAGCAGACAGCCATAGTGACAGTAATAGAGGGAGAGTTTCCAGTCCAAAAGAAAATAAAAGAAATGAGACAAAAAATTGGCATGTCTTGGAGCTGCAGTGCAGTCAGGTCTGCTGAGGCTACTGTCAGAGCAGAAATTGGTACGTCTGCCTCCTGTGTGATGGATGTTTCCCTGTATGACTGCTGAGCTCCACACTGAAGCTTCGCCTCTTTGATTGTGAGGCTGACACCAAACCCTGATGTTAAATTCATATTTTAAATCGATGAAAACATGTCTCCGAACAAAGCGTCTGCAAAGCAAATGTATCCATCAATAATGAGTGAAAAATAACTCCAAAAAAAGTCTCATAAGAACATATTTTAATGTAATTCAATCATGGAAGCCTGAGTCCCATTAGGACATTTCAAACTTCTGATGTAAAACTGTCACAGTTAGCCTTTATCATCTCATATAATATGCATTAAACCTGTTCATTTCACGCTGAAGACACTTTGTCGATTATCTTATCTGAATTGACTTCAGTATTCACTAAGAAGACAACATCTACACTTAAAGTGGAAGGAGAGATTTTGGAAGAAATTAGATCTCAGGTCTCAGTGATTAACTGAGTAGGAGAGAGAAAAAGTCAATTCCTGCAGACACTCATCACCTCTGCATTGATTTATTCAAAAAGAGGTTTTTGGTCACAAACTTTCTATAATAGTAATATACAGTAATAAATAAACAATAAGCAACAGCAATGACATGATAGAATAAGTAATAATAATAATAGAATATTTAGTATGTTACGTACTAAATAAAAAGGAAGAAAAATATATATTTTAATTGCAAATGAAAGTGTAGCGTTTTTTCCATCTTCAGTCATATTTCTAGACCCACAGAATATTTTGTACTATGTCTCTGAAAACACTGAAGAGACTCTCTATTTTATCATGAAAAAAATGTTTGTTTTTACCTTGTACCATTCTTGTTTTATTAGAGGTAGAGTAGAGGACACTTTCACCAAAATCACCACTTTTTCTCCACATTCTGTTTGTTTTGCTCTCTAATCTCGATCGTCTCCACTTCCTGTTTTGATCTCTGTGGTGTATACCGTCTCTTTATGCTCTCACTACAAATCCCAGAAGCCCCACTGCCGAAAAACCACTTTGATGTTGAAGTAATCCAATGGCATTCAAAGAGAAATTATCAGATGATGATGAATAAAATGTGTTTCTTTTTATTTGTTATGTGACCTACAGAATAAAATTTAAAAAGCAGTGCAAAACGGTCTGGAAACTATAATAAATCCAAACCTCAATCATGCCATCGACATACAGTAGAAATATTCAGCTATATTTGTTGCTGTTTAGCCTTTCGGGACGATTGATTGAAGACCAGCATTGCTCAGAAGTAATTTTACGTTTCTCGTGTTGGATTATATTTTCCCTCTCAGCTCCAGAAAGTGGCCACAGCTGCATAATAAAACAGTCTGAGCATAAACCTGTTGTACGGAAAGCTCGATCTGCACATTTCCATAACAACCATGCCATCATTCAAATGTGGGTCCATCAGTGGCAGCATGAGTGGCTGTGTCAGGGACTGTGTCTTCATTAAGTGTCCCTGTTTAGCAGCTCTGGCTGTCCATTATTCACTGGCATGTGGCAAAACATTTCTATCTGAGAAGCTGTGGAAAGATGTCGGCTGATTGCTAAGTGACAGTAATACACAGGAGACACACTTTTAACACACACACGTACAGGTTGCTAGGCGACGGTAATGCTTCTAATAAAAAGTTATGTATGGCTTGAGTGTCACCTGTGTGGCTGTGAAGCTGTCAGTTCTCTAAACAGGAGAGTGGTGCTGATGGGTTGCTGTCAGCAGCAGACTGGAGGGAGAACTGCTGCATTGGTGAGCAGGACATCAGTCTCTGGGGAGGGGGACACTTTGTCCTCAGAGGTCTGCAATATGTCCATGTGTTTAAAAATCAATGAGACAGTTAGACAGGCAGAGGGGATGATGATACCTCACCACTGTCTCCGCCCGTGGATGGGATTCACTTTGCTAAACATTATGAACGCTGTCCTGGCTTCAAAAACATCCTGAAACAGCCACGTCTGGACCTGAGTGACCTCACAGCAAAGAAAACAAGTATTGGCCTTCATCTAAAATCTCCAAAACCATCAGTCCATTCCAGACTCCACTCCAGCTCTTCTATCCAGCAGCAGGATCCAGTTGTGCCAAGATGCTGACAAAGTGGAGGGATGTCGGCCATGTTTGTAGGATATTTAGCTGAAGCAAAAATCCTCATGAACAAGTTTCCTGTGGTGGAACAGAACCAGGAAGTTTAATACGACCAACCTGATCAGCATTTGAAGCAGCATCACACAAAATAAACAGCAGGAGGATTTTCAGGGTCCTCCATTTAGTTTTTGTTTTATTCTGTTCAATTGTAGAATATTCTTATGTTTAAGTTAAACTAGTGGTTATTTTTGTACTTAATTTTTTTGTTTTGTTTTTATTAGATTTATTGTTATTTTCAGGGTCTAATTAATTTATTTAATTGTAGAGTATTCTTATGTTTGAGATTAAATTGATGTAGCGGACTGGGTAACTCATTGAGTGCCAGCCCTTTTTTAAAGCATAAAGTGTCTTGTTCCAGCGTTTTTGGCCATTTTGAGTCATATTTCTAGACCCACAGAATATTTTGGACTCTGAAAACACTAGATAGCTAAATGAAAGAACAGACTCTCTATTTCAACAATCATTGGTCCAGCCCATTTTCATTTTTGCATCAAATATCAAGGTTTTTTCACAACCATCAGAGTTCAGCATCATCGTATGAAATGCAGATGTAAACCCACTGGCAGCAGTCAACAGAGTGTTGGGGGAGTGGATGAGTCCAGTGAACACAAGGCAGAGATGCTCACATCCCATCGTCACTAATCAGCTGTTGGTTTGTGTTCCATGTTCACATCATTTACTTTCATTTTCACTCTATAAACATAGTAGTGTAACCCAAACTTTGTCTTTATTTCCTAAAACTCATCAATCATCCTAAAGTGATGCCAAGGGTACAGTATGCGACTGGCTGGTTGGCTTAATCATATTTGTAATTGGGTATTTTTAATAATAGACCACAGAATACTTATCTATATTAATATATAACAGCGCCAGTTAGGCTATATTTAATTCATGGTGGGTGGTAAAGGGCCTGCACAACAGAAAAGAGAGAGGAGCGAGACACCAGCATCCATACCTGAGCAGATGGACAGGTTGTTCATTCTGAAATATTCAGCCTTTTTCTGGGGATCTTTCTAGAAAACCCAGAGGCTGCACTGGGATTGAAGCACTCAGAGGGAGACTTGTCACTCTCAGAAAGATCATCAGGTTAATAAACCCAAGTAGCAACTTAATGGCATGACTATCAAGGGAAACAGCAGGAGGCTAGGAGTGACAGCGCTGGCTCCAAAGCTGACCAAAATAACAAAAGTGAGTATCAGAATAACGGAGGCTCATCTACTTCATGCGCCCAAAATATTCAGTTGTTCAGCAGTTTTCAATCACTTGTGTCGTCTCTTCTCAGCATCTCGTCTAATCCCACTATCTGAGCATCTGCTCGTCACCAGCTAGCGGGTGGAAACAGCTAATCTGAGAGTCCGTCTTGTTTTCATGCACTGCTAATGATTCATGACGATGTTGCTCTCCGTTCTGTCTCTATCACATCATCTTTACTGTCCATGTCATTTCGTATCGTCCACTCCACCTCACTTTTTCATTTCCTCACACTTATACATCCAACAGTGTAGCTAAGCTAGTGCTAGCTTGGTTTCTGATGCCCTGATTGGCAGAAAAACAAAGAAAGTTGCATTTTTTTATTTTACTCTCAACTCAGGTACAATAGGTGTGATCAGATCTCAGTGGCTGACGGGTTATGAACCATACTGTAAATTGTAGTCTGTTTTTCTTCATTTTCTCAGAGTAGAGCTGCTTGTTTCTCGCTAGTGCAGTTTGGTTCATGCATTTTCTTTCTTTTGTCTGTGTTTATCTTCCTGTTGCAGGTATAAAACACTCAACACAAAAATGTCTTTGTCACACCTCTTGGCCTTTTCTATGACGTCAAAACCACAGTTAAGAATTACAAGATGAGGCTAAAAAACATTAGTAAAGTGAAATGAACGGTCAGTATTTATGCGAAGCAAGGCAATATTATTTATATGGCACATTTCAGCAACAGGGCAATTTAAAGTGCTTTACAAAAAACATCAAGAATTAAAAGCATCAGAGTATAGAACGTTAAAAGCATCTAAAGACATCTAAAAAAGAATAGGACACAAAATCCAAGACTAAAATTTTCAGTGCAGTAGAAAATAATAAAAAAAGCAGCAGCAAACAGAAATGTCTGCCTTCAGATTGAGGTTGAAGAGCGAGGCTGCAGTATAATCTGAATTTGCTTTTTAGTTTAAACTCTTTAGGGCAGGACTGTCAAACTAATAATAGGTAATGGGTCACATTGAGCCTGATCAGGTGGGCTGCACCAGTTAAATCAGCACATGATAAGCCATCATTAATAAGACATCAAAATGCTTCCCTGACTTTTAGAGTGAAGAAGTACAAGTTTATTCTGAAAATGTTCACGAATCAGACGACAAGCAGTCCGAGGTGTCTCACTGATTTCTAAAAACAGACTGCAATTTCCTCAAAGCTGCCAACTAAAATGCATCCTTCGAAGTGCGCATTTGAAGGCCGCTTACGTCACAACGCTGCGCGAAGGCTGTCCCAATTCGTTCAAACTCGAAGGATCCTCCAAATGCAGCCTCCAAATGCGTCCTCCTTTCCCCCTAATTCGGAGGATGCACCGCTACTATCCTTCGCAGTCTCCCATATCCCAAGATGCTTTGTGCATCTGTTTTGTCTACAATGGCGGCTAGCGGAGTTCACTTTTAAATGTAAGTAACATGTTTTTCCCGTAACGCCAGAGTTAAAATGGCCTTACAATTGGTAAAATACGTGACGTTAATAACGCTAACATCACAGGAATGTAGAGCCAGCTTTGTAACGTTAGCTTAAGGCTAACCTGTTGATACGAGGAGCTCATTTAACTGTCCGTTGTCTTTTCGTGTGTATTTTGTCGCGAGCGTGTGTTTTTCCCGGGCTTGGGGAGCAGACGTTACGATGTCGTGACGCAATCAGGAAATGCTCCGAAGGCTAGACCGTCCCATTTACCGACGGTTGACGCGGTCTACGGAGGTGCCTCCGAAGGATGCAGACCCTGAATTGGGACACAGCTACAGAGTCATCCATTGGGCCGGATTGGACTCTTTGGTGGGCCGGTTCTGGCGCTCAGGCCATATGTTTGACACCCCTGCTTTAGGGCAAGTCAGATATTACTCTTTCCTACGTTTCTGTGATCCATACTTTATATTTGACTGAACCTTTCTGAACCTACTCTCACCATGTACTGGTGTCGGCCTGATGCATTGATTTATTTTTCTGTTTTACAGCACTTCTTGTATCCAGTAATGAGCAGAGTTAAAAGCCAGGTGTGGAGGACGGAGAAAAAAAACAATGTGGAAAATTTAGCTGACACAAGGTGAGATTAGCCCTAATTTCCACATTAACACAAGCCTGGATGGGCTATGGATTTTTTAGTGCTATCGATTGTCATGAAGTTGTGCTAAACTGGTAAATTCTTATAATTATGATAAACTAGACAGTCAAATAGTTTGTTATTAATAACGGTGCAAACAGCAGTAAAAGTGGATCAATAGCAGGAGGAGTCTCTGCTCTGACATTAAACAGGATCAGTTTCTTTTGGAATCACAAAGGATTATTAGAACAGCCAGTTTTCAATAATCATTACAGCAGATTGGACTCGTCGCTTCAGCTGACGACTCTATTGACTTTCATGCTGCCATCCTCTGCTGCACAGCATCTGTTCTCAGGTCAGCGTGGATGGACAGCTGTTATTATTTTGTCTTTAATTTGTCAAAATGATTCCGTTCGAACAAGCCTTTTCTTGTTATGACGTCACTTTGTCTCGTTTTATCATTTTTTTTGTCTTACATATACTTTTTTTGTCCGTTAAATACTTACCATCGTCATGTCAGGTCAGCTTAACTTTAAGGATTTGGTTCCTCTCAGATATAAATCTACTGTGTGTCTGTAAAGTAACTGTGTTCTACGAGAACATGTTTACATGCTTTAATGTTGAAAAAACCCTTTATTTTCCTCACACAGTCTGTCTGAATATGCCTTTATTTACTGTTTGTCTGAAACACTTCGTTTAACAGAATTCTGATGGAAGTGAGTCAGGGCAAAAGTTTTGTTTACTTCCTGTCAGCTGATGTCCTTCGCATGCAGCAACAGGAAATAAACTGGGACACATTCAGAGCTTTAAGTAACAAAATACTGTATATACACACATTTATTTTGAAACTCCTACATGAATCTTCCACATTGTCAGTGCTCTTCATGGTGCGTAGGCAACAAAAATGTGATGCGCAAATTTTTAAATCATGCTCAAAATGCATTTCCCAACCTTATGTTCCCTTCATTATGCCTCCGTTCTCCAACTAAACAAAATAAAAAATAAAAGGATGCATAAATTGCCTTTGTGAAGAAGAGCGTGGTAATAAAGCGTGCCTTCCTGCCGATCTCCGGCTCGTCACAGGGGGTGTTTTGAAGCATGCGGGATATCTCTGGCTGCACCTTGAGCTGAGGGGCAGAAAAAAAGATCAGCCCACATTATAATCCAGCAGGTAACACAGCGGCGTCAACAGAATTAGATTAAAGCACAAGTTTGTACACACAAACACATGAGGGCGAAGGTACGAACAGGAAACCCACACATGTGCTATAAACACACATACGACGCAAAAGCTGCAAACCAACATGGCGCCTCGGGCTGTTTTCAGCCTCGTATTCATTCATCTTCCTACTTTTTCTTTCAACAACATATCTTCTTAAGAGATGCAAACTGCCCTTGTCGTGCAGGAACATGTGAATCCACAGTTATTGCCAAAATCGTCGTACTATATTTGGAAAATGGTTTGTTTTCATTGTGGCTCCTGACTGGATTCAGCATGTTTCTCAGCATGCAATGGCTCCAGGCGAGAGGAAAGAAGAACATACAAACTCCAGGAGAACCACAGGCGCTATGCTGGGATTAAGTAGTAAGCGTTATGGTTTACTGTAGGCGTGACAGACATTTTGATTTTTGCTGTGTTTGAACATAACTGTCATAAAAGGTTGTATTATAATCCCCATTCATACCACATGACTGCAAACATCATCATATGCACCATATCCATGGAGAGGAGGAGAAAAACATGTAGACAATTCTGCAGCTGTGAATAAAATAAAAAAATTATGCAATGTTTTCATCAGTGTTCAATCACCTTAAATTAAGAATCCTTGCATTTCCACTTAAACTGAGTCTTTCATATCTACAAAGAAAGTCCAAGAAGAGCCTGGAACAAACAAACCAAACACCACCTCAAAAGAGAGACGTTCATGTTTTTATGTTACCTGAAGGCCACCGTAGTTGCCCAAAATACCTTGAATATGTGAATGAAAGTGGTTTCTATGGAAACCCACGACTCCCTCCTTTACAGTCTTCTCACTTTAGATCATCACAGGGGCAGAATTTCTCGACTGAACAGTTTTTTAATCTGTTGTGACCTCCGGGGTGATCACAACCTCATGAAACTTCACTAGCACAAACTAGAGATCTGCAGAGGATGATGCATCTCCGAGCTCGAGTCACAGAAAGGGAGTTTCTGAGCAGTTTCCAGAACAGAAGTAGTCGCCATCCAATAGGCAAACATGCCCTTCTTGCAGAAATCTCCAAATGTCAAAAGTTAAAGTTAAAAAAAACATAAGATTTCAGGGTCTTTTGTGGCATTTTGGAGGGAATTTTGATCAATTCAATCCAATAATTGTTCCACAGAAACGAGCTGTATGTTTAAATGAATAAAACTGTGTGATTGATTATGCCTCACTGTATTTCTTGTGTTATGTATGATGACTGACTGAACACAATTCATCCTGTTCTTTATTTTTATTTCTGTGCATTATTTCAGAACAGTTTGACCCACAGTGCTGAGCTGCATCATGACCTCCATCCACCTCTAAAAAGAAAAGAGGCAGTCTCTGAGTGGCTCTGTGAGCAGCTGCTTGTTGTGCATGTTGATGAATTATTTGTCTGATTCTTGAAGTGCGACCACACATACTGAGATATGCATATTCACCCTCACACATGCAGTATGTGATGTCTTTAATGCTGCAGCTGGATGCTGCTCCTGACTTCTTTACTCCACTGTTCGCTGTATCAGAATATATTGTTATCTGCAGCCTATTACAGGAAATTAATTAAGAGTGTAGGAGGAGAGAGCAGACATGCATTAATTTCAGCTCATTTGGGAGACACAATCTCCATGAAAAGTTGTGTTTCACAATAATCTGTTTTGTTTTTTTTTGTTGGTTTTTTTTTGGTTTGTGTAAACACATTTACGACCATGAACAAGACGAACCAGGCACGACGTGTTAGTTTACACATTAATGCGTTAATATACCTACCATCAGACTTTATAACATCAGCATCACTGTCTGTTTAAATTTTCTTTCTATTTCTACAGGTCACATCCACATTTACAAATAGTAAAAATAATTTATATATTAAATAATTGTGTTAAATTATTAATTTCATTTGCAATTAAAAATATATTTCCCTCTGTTTTATTTAGTACATTTTGCAGTCTGTGATTAATTTTTCGGAGCATAAAGAGACGGTATACACCACAGAGATCAAAACAGGAAGTGGAGACGATCGAGATTAGAGAGCAAAATAAACAGAATCTGGACAAAAAGTGGTGATTTTGGTGAAAGTGTCCTCTACTCTACCTCTGATAAAACAAGAATGGAATGGAACCACATTAGCTCTAATTATCACAGTGTTTATGAAAACATTTCTCTTTTCCTATTCATCCATTTCACATTACAAATCACTCTTAGCTGGATTATTTGTTTGCCGAATTACAGGACAAGCTTGGACAGACTCAGAAAAGATGATTCATCTCATTTTATCAGCACGTTTGATCGTTAGCTACGACTGTATTTTTAGTTTCCTTGATGTTTTGAATGGAGTTCTGCTTCATGACCTGCCAGTTCGTCTCTGGCAGTTTGTCCAAGTAGAGTTAGTGTTGCAGAAGTTAGCACTGATTAATCATGTTAACGAGCTAATTTTGAGGTATCAACAGATGTGTATTTTTCCTGTTGGACAGAGCTGCTTCTCTGTTTCCACTCTCTGAGCGAAGCTAAGCTAACTGCCTTCTTCTTTAGTCTCCACCTCTCATCAAACTATCAGTGAAAACATTTTTATTATTGAAATAAAATGCTCCTTTGGCTCTCTTGACCATCCAGAAATATCGAGATCCATTTCATCAAACACAGATGCCCCTCAGTGACGCACACAGCATCCTTTTCATCTGAATGAGATGCACCAGGCTTTCAGCTGTGACAATATGAGGCGCTCAGATCAACCACAGGGAGGAGGATGGGATGAATGAGTCAACCAACACAGGACTGTTCATGTCACACAAACACCGCTTTTTTCAGCCAATGAAGTGAAGGTGGGATATTCAGATATTATTCAGGTTTTAGAGCCATTTTTTGGACATTTGGAAAATGCATCTCAATTAGGGTTTTGAGACGAGAGCCTCTGCTGCCCTCTGGTCTTCTCTGGAAACATCTAATTTTTCTTACACTTCCAACCTCTCCATGAAGGCCTCCTCCTCAGACTCCTTGTAGGACTCCTGTCCATCCTCGTCGGTTTTCTTTGCCTGTTTGGAGGTGGAGGTGGAGGAGGTCTTGAATCGTTGTCTCACCTCCCTGACTGAGTGACGTTCAGGCTCACGGCTACTTGTGTTGCAGCACATTAAATTTGCTTCTCATGTTGGGTGGGTCGAAGTTCTTGGCCAGGAAACATCAAGCAGAGGAACACCAAAAAAAACAATGAGTACATGTGAGTAGAGCCAGCAGAGTTTGAGTGGAAAACAGGAGACTCGTCTGGCCTTAGGCCTCCCCACCAAGCCCATCTCCGTCCATGCAGTGTGGAGGTATTGAGCTTGTTTGTGGCTGGACCTTTGCCTGCAGTGGGGAAAACCAGCTGATTTTGTGGATGGCACATATATCTGAGCTGCCAAAACTCAACACTCTCCAAACACAGATTAGAGAAAACAGTGCAGTAGTGACACAGAGGAGGACTGGCCAGCTGGTTTGGCTGCTTCCTCTTCTGCTGCTTTCATGTCGGTCAAGACCCTTGGGAAATGACCACAGACTGATGCAACAAAGGACAAGAAACATTTTGATTCAGCTCCTGTTCACTTAATAACAATTAGTTCCTTCCATGTCATCGATGAAAGTGCCATGATAACACCTCCCTCTGTCCCTCTAAAACAAGAATGGAAAAAAAATAAAATTAGGGCTGTCGAAATTAGAGCATTAACGTGATCAATCGACCTAAACGTGTTAACTTGCGCGACGGTAACTCTACTCTGGACAAACTTCCTGAAATGTGTCACCAGAGATGTGCTTACAGGTAATGAAGCAGAGCTCCATTCAAAAAATCAAGGACACTAACAACATAGTCAGAACTAACGATCAAACATGCTATTGCTACAAAAACGTCAACACATTTTCAGAAATAGAGTTATTGTACATAACGCAATAACACACAAACACAGTTAATTCATGTTAACATGCTAATTTTCACAACGGTAACTCTGCACTCTCTGACAGAAAACTCATTTTGAGCTCAAAAGTTTTTAGTTGGCGCCACGCCTGCATGAAAAGCATCCGTGTGTGTTTGCATCATGTAGCATTTAGCACAGCTGTGTTTAATGACACATTTTGATCAGAAGAATGAATGGAAAGCTATGACCAAATGGCAGCTCTGTGCTAAAAACCAGTGGATAACGTGCAGCTATGACGAGCTAATGCTAACATGTGTTACCTTCCCAAGAGTTCAGGTCCCAAACAACCGACAGGAGATCCATCCCTGCATTACAGCAAAACACTGAACACAGATATAAAACAATGTCACTCTGAAAAACATCTCTCATTTCTGATACTCCCCGACGAGATTAAAGAAATGTCTGTTTTCATTCTTTTCCACAAGTTTCTCATTTATCCACCAAACCACAGCAGAGCTATCCAGCAGCATCTTATCAGCAGTGGTGCACGGCTTACAGACAGAGCTGTGATGTTAACAATGCCCAGAGCACGAGTTTGTTCTGTCTGAAAATGATGCAGCATTTACAAACACCGCAGTCACATTTCCACCTCTGAGCATACATTTTCCTACCCTGCATGTTGCTTTGTGAGTGGGCAGGAGTGAAGATGAATCATGTGTGGTCTGATGTGCCTCCTCCTCCTCCTCCTCCACAGGAGCAGCAGCAGTGGCTGTCTATGAACCCTCATGGACAGAATTAATAGGCCACATGTTGCCCAGGCAGTCTGTTTGCTTGGCTTTGCAAAGAGCAAAGCGAGCCTCCGTCACGAGGGGCTTTTCTGTAAACATATGATTTACTCATCTTCTCATTAAGCTGTTTCCCCCCTTTTTTTTTGACACGGCACCTGTTGTGTCTGCAACGAGGATGAAACGAGCGGATGGAGAGTCTGCGCCGGCGACCAAAACATGTGCAACACTCCGACATCTGCAATTCAAACAGGAGTAAATAATTAAACAGGAAAACACTTTGAATGAAAGTCCTGCACTCAGCACTCCAGTGTTTGTGAGAGGAATGCACTGAAATAATAAAATTCTGTCCCGGAGAGAGAGGGGGGAAAAGAGTAATAGACAAGCAGAAAGTATTTCCAATGTGATGCCAAGCCATGCCTTTGGTCATTAGCATTAGCTAATGTACAGATTGCAGGAAAACCATTATGAGAGTGTCTGGCGGGGCCCCAGAGAGCCTCCCTCTCCTCCTGCCCATCCATCTAATTCTGAGTCTGCTTTTCAGTCCCTTCCCTTTGCTCTACTCTGCTGGAGAGCTTGATGAAAGAACATCTGCTTCCCTCTGGGAAGTCCTCCTGAGCAGCATGACAGATTCCTCCCCACTGCTTAGGAAGCGTACAGCAGGCCGACACACAGGTGACCATAATAAAGAATATGAGCGTCCACAGGAGCTTTATTTACGTTTGTTTTTTTAGTGGCAGTTCAGTAAATGCAGTGGAGCTGAAAGAACGAAGCATTTTAAAAATAGATTTGGTGGTGTCACTTTCTATTTTATTGTGATAGTAACATTTCTCTCTGCTTCCAGATACCTTGACTTCCTGTCGTCTTGTGTTGTCTCTCCCTCCCTAATCTTATCCAGTCCTTGTCCTCGTCCTTGTTTCCCTCTGTCCTGTAGAGTCTTCTTTCTTGCACAGTAGCTGCACTGTGGGTCCACTTCCAAAGCACTGGCTGCTGTTCAGCTATCTGACGGAGCACTCTGTTGTCTTGAAGTGCTCCTCTTAGCTCCCTGTGTGAGTGCAAACCATTTAAATACAACTGGTGCTACAAGTGCATATAATATTTTTACTGACCCCTTTATACCACTCACTTTCTGAAGTACTTTAAATCCAGAGAGCAATTCATTTTCATTGATTTCTCTGCACATCACCCGATCATCCCACAGCGATCATTCGTCATGTCCACTGACGATCGCTCATTGATTTTCATACCTCAAAAAAATGAATGCATCAATGCATGCCTGCAGAGTTTCAACAATAATGCCGTTTGCAACACTGAGAGTCGCCCAAAATGATCATTGTGAACATAAACATGGCTGTTAGCACTCATAGCTGTTAAGCTAGCACCTTGTGGAGGACTATGATGATGATGAAGACAGTATGGCTGAATATGGCCCAGAATCAACATTAACATGAGCTGTTTGTCTGCACTCTGGCAGGTAATATCAAAATAAATAGATGCCTGAATTGTGTCCATATCCATGTTCATGAATAAATCGTTGACAAGAAGACAATCTTTTCTCAGATATCTTTTTCTTTTTTTTTTTCTCTGCACATTTCAAGCACCCTGCACATCTTTTGCTTTGTCACTGTTCATTTTCCAGAAGTTCGGGAGGTAATTTGAGCCGACAGCCAAGTGAAATACATATTAATGAATTTTGGCAGAGGAGCACCTGACTGCTTGCTGCAAACAGAGACGTACAGATGCTTTTTTCTCAAAGACAAATGAAAACAAAGTAGGAAAGCTCCTCTTGAATTTAATTATATGTGAGGAGCTGCTGAGAGTCACATCATTGTCTGCCCCTCTGATGAAATGACTGAAGAAACTTGGTGAAAAACTGGGAACAATTTACATGTGAAAGCAAGTAAAAACGTTTCTGCTCAGGTCTTTTTATGAATTATGCACACTGCAAAAAGAGCAGTTTAAGAGAGACACTTATTACTTATCAGCAGAGAAAACATTGATACAATTTCAGCCATGTGAGCGGCGTTTGATCAGCATGACGAAACTTTGACTTTGGAGCTCGAGCTCATGGATCAAAGATGGAGGAGCCGTGAAGACATCTTTAGAGGGTGGAGATGTTAGGGGTGGGTATTGGAAAGATAGAATACATTACTGCATTATTGTGATTGACCACTGCAGAGCAGGAACAGCCCACCAGAGCTGCAGGTGTGGAGATGCTCTGATCCAGTCCTGTTTGCTTCTTGATGTCAAACTCCTGAAAAATCCTGAGGAAATGTTCATTTGATCTCTTTTATATGTGTAATAAGAATACACATATACTGTATAATACAGCATGTAAAGGTTTGACTTTTCTATCAAACTAAACCCTTCACCATTCACTGAAAATCGTCCCTGGATGTAAATTGTGCGATATATGAGGACAGCTCCAGGGCATTCAAAGCTATTTTAAGATGATTAAATCTTCTCCTTTTTCCATCCAGGATAACTCATTTTATCAGACGGCATTTCCATCCCACAGCGACTGCTCTTGATTGTTTGTTTGCGTTGCAGCCTCCAGGTAAAGCAACTGGCAATCAGGTGTAAAGGAGCAGAATCATTCTTATCCCATCAACTTGATTGGAATTTTTTTTTCCAGTTTGAAGGTCATATGATTTCAACAGTTTTGTATTTCTCTAGATTACAGCGTATTTGTCTGTTTTTACCCAGCTTCCCTCTCCTCAGTCTGAAGAGTTTATCAGCTAATTCCTCTCTTTCACTGATGTATTATTATGGATGGGCTGTGCATAATGCTCTGGCATCAATACTCAGCGCCTTGTGCATGTTTTCCAGTGAATACACATAGATTTCTGAGCCCATTGAAAAGGTTCCTGTCGCAGGTAATCAATACAAAACCATGTTTGCTCCAACTCAAGCCTGAGCTCTGCATGCAGATGCTTGCTTTGTCTCTCGGTGAGGTGAGCATTGTGTGTGATCCGCTGACTAAGCTCTGTCTGTAGAGACTAAAGCCATGAGAAACCAGTGGAGTCAAAGCTCTGGAAACTTTATGCAAACTAGCGCTGCGCTTTGTTGGATCTGAGCTGAGTCTCTGGTAAACACAGAGTGGGGAGAATAAAGCAGTCAGTGTGAAGACGTCCTTCCTGGTCAAAGTGAAGTCAGTAGGAACATAATCACTTGTTGTGTTCACAGTCAATAGTCAATATTTAGTCAATAGATGTTTTTCTGTTTGGATCTGCTCAAACAGGAACATCCCTAGTCAAGAACACTGTTGTTGTTGTTGTTGTTGTTGTTGTTGTTGTGGTGTTGATGCATTGTTGTTTAGTATAAGGAAATACAGCAACCACATAATATAAGCCAGTCCCTGCAGGATGTCTCAAATTGTTGTTGGTTTTTTTTTTGATATAGTTGCGATCAGAAATGTTTGATTTTGCAGCAGCTTTTCTTAATTAATAATTGTAAGACAATGCACAGAGGTTTATGTGATTTTCTGGTAACTGGCAAAAAAAATGCAAGTGAACAACAACTAGCATGAATGAAAAGAGTCACATGCATGAAAAAAGTTTTCCCCCACTTTCATGTAAAACATTAGCAAACTTTTTTACGCTGCATTTTGCCGTTACTTTTGTTGGCAAAATGAAAAATGTTCACTTTCTTCAAACTTTTGTGTCACGTTGGTGAGTGTCGCATCATTTATTTTTTTTCCAAATAATGAGGGAAATCACAGGAAGTTTGAATAAATGTAAGCCACCGCAAATATTGCAGCATTTGGTTGAATTCACGTTAATTATTGCAATTATCGCAACGCGATTTCCTGGACCATATGGTATAAAATTTACAGATTGAGCCACTGTGGCAACAGAACTACATGTTATCATATACTATGTTATATTATAATATATAATTAGGGGAGGGTAATGTCAAGGACTTCACGACACGATATGTATCACGATACTTGAGTCACAATATGATACATTATTGCGATATTGTGGTATTGTGATATATTGTGATATTATATATGTGTACATATAGGGTGTTAATGTGGTTTATTTTTTATTTAACTTTTTATTTCAACATGTGGAAATTGTAATCGATATTAACAAATTAAAAATCAATATTATATCAGAAGAAAAAGTATCATCATATATTACCACCCCATATATTAAATTAAACAGTATTAGATTACATTCCACCAGAACAGCGTCTCACCTTCACGTTGCCGTTGCTTTCTTTCTTCTCCTCCACCCTCCCTCGTCCTTACGCAGCACTTTATTTGTTGTCTCCCTGCTTTTCATTCCATGTAGAAATGGCACTATAGGAAGGACATGGGAAAACTAATGAGACTTTTTTTTTTTTTTCCTGCCGCAATGCAGAGAAACGGTGTGATTATGGGGTGGGGTATCAAGGAGTTGGGGAGGCTTGGTGTGTCTGGTAGAGACCTGGATGGAGCTGGTAATGATGCTGTAATTATATTTGGCATGAGAAGGTGGCCGAGGGGCTACCGTTAATGTAGCGTTAGGGGAACCTCATTAGACTTTCACATGGCCTGACAGTTTCATTAAAGCCCAGTCGTCTCCGTCTGCCAGCACAAGTCCAAAGTATTTATAAAATAAATCTTTAAGCCACCGCCCCCCATCCCCATCCTCTCCTCTTTTCCTGACTTCCTCTTACTCCATCTGTCTATTTGCATATTAGTATAACATCACTTCTGGATAATCGATGGAGAAGGCAAAACAACTTTCTATCTCCCCCGTTCGTGGTTAGGTCTCTTTTAATTTCAGCCGCTCATCTATCAGTGTAATGGTTCGGCTGCTATTGATTACCTCTTTATGAATCACCCGCTGCAAGCTGGCAGAAATGTGCCCGGTCAAAGTTTCGCTCTGTGCCTCATTTGTTCGTTTTCCAACAAGTGTCGGCCGTGTATCAGAAATGTCTCTACATGCCACAGAGGACACGAGGTAGATCCAGGTTCTGCAGAGGATGTAAGCCAGATAATCAAGTGTTTAACACACACTGGCACTCAGAGGAGCTGAGGAAGAGGCAATCAGCTCCAGCACAGCTTCCCTCACTTCCTCTGTGGACGCTCTCACATCTGACTCGCTTTGAGCACTTGAATCGATCACAAACACCTCCCCTCTCCAGGACCAGACAGGCTGCCATCGCTTGGATGCTGGAGGTTTTGTAAAATGACTTCATGCCCTGCTTGTGATGGGGCCAAAGGGCACTTCAGCCAACAATGGCGCTACAGCAAAGCAATGCAAGAGGCTGTGTAGGTGTGAGCATGTTGCTCCGGGGTAAAAGGTACAGAAGATTCATCAAACATGAACGCTCCACCGCGGTTGACTCCTCTGAGGCTGGATCGGATAACTTTGGAAACTTTGGTAGTCGGGGAGAAGTGAGTTGAAGTTCCATTCATTTGTCTCTTTTCTCACAGTCTTGACTCATAGTTGGTGCACTTCAGCAGCTTGGATCACAATGAAACTCCTGCTTTAATCATCAGTGTGAAAGATGAATCAGTTAAAGGTACAAGTGTAAGAAAGAATTTCAACCCCCAAGGAAACATCCAATCAGCTAACTAGCTTAGCAGCATGTGATGCGACAGCAAGGAGAAGCAAAAGTTTACAGTGTTGGGAAAACTGTCTTTTTTTCATTCCTGGTTAAGAGTTATAACATCCTTTTTAACTCACCCACCACACTGCACTGGAAAACCCTTCAGATTCCACTTGTTTCCACATTTCTGAATAAAACTGTGCCGTTTTCATTCATCCAGATAACTTTATCTGACCTTGTGCTCATGGCTTTTTGTAATATTTATTCTGATGAGGTGGCTTGTGTTTCTTCTGACGCTCTTTACATTTGCATTTATGTTTTTATGTTATTTGCAAACTAGGGCTGTTGACGTTAAATCAGATCAAACCAAAAGCCTTTATTGTCATTATATGACAGTGCTGCTCCACATGGTGCTCAGTCAAATGTAAAAAAAATACTAAAGCTTAAAGAATAAAATAGAAGAGACATAATACATTTTCCTTTTGGTCCATTTCACGTTACAAATTAATCCTTTAACAATGTTCTTTGGTGGATTATTTGTTTGCTGAACTCAAGAAGACGCTTGGACAGATTCAGAAAAGATGGTTAATCTAATTTTATCAGCATGTTTGATCGTTAGTTATGACTGCATTGTTAGTTTCCTTCATTTTTTGAATTGAGTTCTGCTTCGTGACCTGCCAGCACATCTCTGGCTACACATTTCAGGAAGTTTGTCCTAGTAGAGTTACCGTAGTTAGTTAACGGGTTAACCCCTCTTAATCATGTTAACATGCTAATTATAACAGCCCCAGTGCAAACATAACAAGTCTAATCCCTTGTATGGCAGTGAACTTGTTTCTGATTCTGACATTTTGTTCCAAAAAGCACTGAAGATGGTTTCTGCTTTTCTGAGGCTGGCCTCCTCCACACCGACACATTTCTCATTAAAATGAACACAAAAGGCTGGTTTGTTCTGTATCCAAGGTGCTGAAGAGACATCTGGACACAACATCAGTCCAGCTGTTCTGTCCAGAGCTTGAACTAATGGAGACACTGAACCGCCTTGATCTTCCTCCAGTGGTCCCTGCCTCCACTCGATGACCTTTGACCTCTGTCCTTCTGCTTTTCACAGGAGTCTCTTGTTCTTGTTATTGGAAACTCAGTTAAGCTTTGACCTTAACTACTGGTCAAGGTCAACCATGGACTTTCACTCTAAAACTGTTCCTACATGTACAATAAAAACAGAGAAATCTCCTGGTTAAATCTGCTGAGCACATTCAGACTCCATTCTCCTTCCTTGAGCTCTGTATTAATTGTTTAATTTAATTATAATAATATAAGTGTTTTTTTCCCTCTAGACACCAACAGACTATGAGTGTATTCATGAAGTGCAAACATGTTAATAATAATAATAATATGAAATAATATACTTCTGATACAATGGAGAGTAAGCTGGAACCCCACAGGCTGCTAATGTTAAGTAAACTTTCATTTTTAATGAAGACCCCCTAAATGTTGCTGCCAACAAATGTAATAAAGTGTGATAATCTGCAAGTGTAATATGCATCAGGAAATGGAAAATTAGCATTAAAACTCTGTAGACGAGCCAAAGTGAAGGAGGACTTCCAGAGATCACCGCTAATGCTTCCATCACAAACTGCTGTCTGCATACCAGCCAGCAGGAATCAATGGGTTTCTAATCTCTGAACAGACTCTGGCTGATTCATCTGAGACTGAGGAGCTCGTCCTCTTCATCCTCTTCATCCTCAAACCTGCTGCCTCTGATTCTGCTCCTCATCGTCCACGCTCACCTGAAGATCTCTCAGGAGTGCCTCCCACCTGCAGTGCCACACTCATGTTTAATTTAGGGGATCTCTGTGACGACGCTCCGCCTCCTCCTGGTTCCCTCAGGGGCCTCAGGAGCTGGTCTAGATCCACCCCCCCTTCGTTCTCTAATCCGCTGAGCCGCTCAGCCCTGAGCTGAACTCACTGAGTTCCTCTGCAGGACTATTTCCTGTCCAGATGGAAAAAATTTACTCTCTACGCATCCCTGAAATCTGACCCAACCTCACCAGACATTTGTTAAAAAATCAAACTTTTTGAGCACATAATTTTGCTGGGTAGCAGCTGCATCTCTACTAAGGTGTGGAAATGAATGTTTTATATTTCCTGTATTTGTAATTTCTAAGTGCGCTGTAACATAGCACAAAGGCAGCATGTCAAGGTGACTTTCTTGGGTGGAAAGAAGTGATCCTTTTCCACTTTTTCACCTCAGCTCATTCTTTTGTGTGCTTTCTATCATCACTCTGTTATTGATTTGATATGATTTTTGCAGTGTTACTGTACCTAACAGCATGTATTATATAGTCTCTTTACAGCAGGTATGCCTATTTTGACAGCAAATTTTGATTTAGTCTTAGTCATACTCTTTAGCCGTCTGAATTTTATTTAGTTTTATTCAAAGAAGTATCATTAGATTTATCTGAGGAAAATTTAGCTTCAGGTTTAGTTAAAATGTAACGCATAATTTAAGAGTTTTTCTTGAAATTCCAACTCACATACTCATGAAGGAGACATTTATAAACCTGTTCTGATGATTTGAATGTGCAGACACAGTTTTTAATTTTTTTTATTTTAAAATTAACTCATGTTGAGTTCAACAGAAAGTGTCTTGTTCCTGCATTTTTACCCATTTTCAGTCATATTTCTAGACCCACAGAATATTTAGTACTATGACTCTGAAAACAGTGAATAGCTCAAATGAAAGAAGAGACTCAGATATGTTCAAGCAAAGAGGAGGGAATCCCTGTTTATCATCATCATTAGGGGATGTGACCTTGTGTTGCACTGACCTATAATTGACCCCATGGTCGCGATCAATGGGTTATTACTGTGATGTCATCGCGTGCAGTAAATCACATTTCCATACAGCAGTAATATTAACACTGAAGAAATGCAAACGCAGCTTTATTGGAATTTTACGTTTACATTCCTTCAACTGAAAGATAATTTTCCATTTATCTTTACAGTAAATAATTTATATTTCCACAATATAATGATTTATGACAATCTTTGTTGCCCAATTCAATTTAGTTGAGCATGAGAAATGGCTGAAAAATACAGTATGAGGAAGTGGAAATATAATTCAGAATTAATGATATATATATATATATATATATATATATATATATATATATATATATATATATATATATATATATATATATATATATATATATATACGCTGTATATATATATATATGTTGAGCTGATTTGATGCTTTGAAGGTATAAATTATCAAATTAAATATTAGGTCTTTATCAATGAATATTAGGTTTAAAAATACTGAGGCGTAATGAAAGGTTAAAGAGATTCAGATAATACCGTCTCTGCAGACTGACACTATTTACTGTAGTAGTGAGATTATTCCTGTGTTTATGGAGATTACTGGAGCGCTAATGAAGATAAGCGAAGACGAACTGGCAGAGATCAGGGGAAGCTCAGGTGCAGAAAGTGAATTGAGAGACAAAGACCAAAAACTAATAATAAAACAGGAAATAATAAGTGAAAACCTTAGAGGAGAGTGGTGCATGCTGGGTCCTGTCATCTGAGTACTTTAGGCTATGAAATGATAAAAAAAACAGAGTATCTGTGCCGCTCAGGTCTCTCTTCAGGGGCTTATTTCCCCAAACGCTACATGCTTGTTTGTCAAAACTATCTCATCTAACACCTCACACTGCTCTTTCAATTTCTGCACCGTGCACACACTGTTTGTCTTTCATATAGTGCAGAAGCCAGCAGCTCACTTCAGGGAATATCCAGCTCCCTCCCTCTTAATGTGTGGCCAGTCTTCGGGCATCGACTTTTCAGGGAATTCAGACTCTTTGCATCAGATTAAATAAATTGTCTATTTCTTAGCAGACTGAGGCATCACTGTGTTGCAAAAATGTGTCCTTAAGCTGAATAATATGTGTTTTTCTTGTACATTCTTTGAGTTTTTTTCCCACCCACGTGTCCTGCTGTTGCTGTCTTTGCTTTGAAGAAACTAATATAGCTGTTTACCAGCACATGAAATTACCAAGTGAAAGTTCTGGGGAGAATCACATATATGTGCTGAGCTACTGTGCTCTTAAGCAACTCTTTGGCGTTTTGACGCTTATCACCCACAGACAGGTTCGCTCGAGGCGCTATCATATCTGGGAGCACAGCCTCTGTCGTCTGCCTGGTCGTTTTTTTTTCCTGTTTTTTTTTTTTTTTCTAACACCTAACATCTGAGGCGCTGAACCCATCAGGCCCGAGTCAAAACCCAGCTTCCTGTCTTCACGTAGCCTCGGTGCATGGCTTTGATTTGAATGTGAAACACTGTGGGGAACAGGAACTTCTCCTCAAATGTCCCAGCATTTTAGATTAAACAGCTGCTGCTTCTCTTTCGACTCGCTTGATGTTCTCTCTGCGTCTTTTCGTCTCTGAACAGATAATTACAATACGTGGGAGGTCAGAGTAATGATATAGAGAGCATGAGCAGGTTGATTACACCAGTTGCACAGTAAATATCCACTGATTAGATGGTATATTTAGTCACTGCAAATGCAGCAGAGCTTGTAATTGTCAAATGTCTCTTAGCGTGGAGAGTTTTCTCCACTTCTTGGTGCACTGGGACACGAGTACATTTATAGTTATTTTCTGTAATCATTAGTCTGGCTGTATTCAAATCCCTTCTCAACACGTCTCCAAGACGATGGGGGATAAAACCCACTGTCCGTTTTCAGCAAAAATGCTAATATGAGGCTTCAACAGTTTGAGTTCAAATTAATATCTTCCAAATTTACAGCCTTTCAAGTGCGACTCCCCCTTTGTGTTTTCTCAGACAGCGTGTCCTTGCTGAGCTGCAGCGGGTAGATGCTGCCACAAAGAGGACGGTTTGCACTAAAAAGACTGAAGCACTTTCTTGTTTTGCCTGATTCAGACATGCTGAAGTCTCATATTAGCGTGTTTTTTTTTTTTCACAGAATGAAGGATTTCTTCAAAAATCAGCCTGGTCACCAAAAACATCACATTTCCATTCGATGAACTTGCATCGTCATTTACTCTTTGATGGAGTTTTACAAAAACTAAGTTCTGTTTTTGTTTAAAACTTTTTCCCACCCATTGTACCTTTCATTTATATGGAAACATATTTAAGTGACATGTATAAGAGGAAGAATAGCTGCAACCAATAATGAACTCTTTAACTCCCTTTAAGTGTCATATAAAACAGAAAGTATTTTTTGTCCATTTTGAGTCATATTTCTAGACCCACAGAATATTTTGTACTATGTCTCTGAAAACACTGAATAGCTCAAATGAAAGAAGAGACTCTCTATTTCATCATGAAAAAAATGTTTGTCTTTACCTTGTTCCATTCTTGTTTTATCAGAGGTAGAGTAGAGGACACTTTCACCAAAATCACCACTTTTTCTCCAGATTCTGTTTGTTTTGCTCTCTAATCTCGATCGTCTCCACTTCCTGTTTTGATCTCTGTGGTGTATACCGTCTCTTTATGCTCTGACTACATCTCCCAGAAGCCCCAGTATGACTGACAGGCTGTGTGATCGGTGACCCACCGCCAAAAAAAGACTTTGACGTATTATTACGTAGATGGCATTCAAGCGTCAGTTTTTAAATAACGTCAAAATTCATCAGTGGCACTCAAAGAGTTATAAACCTCTTTCTGCTGAATCTCAAACATCAGCTTTGATACGTCTACAAGTCGCAGAGACTAGCTCATTGAGATGCAGGAGAGTTGACTTGTATTCATGTGTGAGTTTGGTCACAGGTAGAAAAACATCCCAGAGGAGGATAATTGAGTCTGAAGAGCCAAATTCGGCAGTGTTTCCTAAACACCAGCCTGGAGGCAGCTCTTCATCCCAGGAAAAGAAAAAACACAATAAACCAACATTCAATCATTTCCCTCCCTCATCCTTGTGCTCTTTCTCGGTATGAAGCAATCACCGAGCTGCCGAAGCGACGGCGCTGCACTTACATCACCTTCCAGGATCCTCCCGTATTAAAGTTCACATTTTTCCGATGCTGATCTCATGCAGCCATTTAAAATCACAGAGGTGAGAAATTAACCGACCCAGCTTCACAATGCAGAATACATGAGGTTTGCGCAAGAGTGAGAGGTGCAGCAGTGATCTAATTCAGCTGCGGTGTTATGAATGAGTGCACTTTATTATCTGAGAGCACAAAAAGAACAAGCTGCATTTTAAAAGGAGAGCGTGATATAGAGTACAGTGGAGAGCGAAAAAAAAAAAAAAAAGCAGGACGTTATCACCTCCAGCATCTCTGTTGATAGATTGTTCGGACAGGATCTGAGCGTGCACGTGAGCATGCACGAGCCAACGTGGACTCTGTGGGCTGTTTCTATTTTGAGAGTAATGGCTGCTGGATTCAGGAGGGCCTGTTTCCATCTAATCTCCTTGACTTCTAGACAGGCAATTTGGGACACAGAGATGTGTTATCAGAGGTCCACCTTGATGGCGTGCTCTGATACATGCTTACATCCTCACTGCATCTCAGAGACTATCGCCATGGCGACGATCTCATCATCATCAGAGCAGTGAAAGAAGGAAACATGAAGCAAAATGACAAGACGGTAATTCATACATGTGGTGTTGGTTGTGTTCCAGCTTGTAGCACTGCTGGCTGCTTTTTGGTCACCTGGGTTGACAGTGAAATATCTAAAGTTCCACTGGTTGGGTTATATCGTGGTCAAATCTCAAGACTTCATTGGGTTTTTGTTAAAGTGTGCTGGGTGTGTGGTGACATGAATTAAGAGGCAAACAGTGGGAGTGGAGGTGGGTGGAGCTAACCCAAGGCGTTCACCCTTTTTTCAAGGCTGTTGTTCATTTTCACTTTCAAGGTACTATCAACTGATGTTGTTTTAAGGATCGCCAATCCCACGACCAATCAGGAGGAAGTAGGGTCCAATACTCAACCAATCAGGTCACAGAACCCACAGAGCTGCACTGATTGGTAGTTATAGCAGGAAACCATATTTCCTATACTGACGTATTTATACGTCATTTAAAATCCAACGCTTGAGTGCCATTAACAAATATATATGTCAAAGTGGTTTTGCAGCAGCAGGCACAAGAGGGCGCTCTCACATAGCCTGTGAGTAATACTGGGGCTTCTGGGAGATGTAGTCAAAGCATAAAGAGACGGTATACACCACAGAGATCAAAACAGGAAGTGGAGACGATCGAGATTAGAGAGCAAAACAAACAGAATCTGGACAAAAAGTGGTGATTTTGGTGAAAGTGTCCTATACTCTACCTCTGATAAAACAAGAATGGAACAAGGTAATAACAAACATTTTTTTCATGATGAAATAGAGAGTCTCTTCTTTCATTTGAGCTATTCACTGTTTTCATAGACATAGTACAAAATATTCTGTGGGTCTAGAAATATGACTGAAAATGGACAAAAACACTGGAACAAGACACTTTCTGTTTTATTAAACAGCTGACACTCATAGAGTTAAGCACAGAGCACATCGTACAGGACAGGAAATCATGCAAAGACACAAAATTAAGCATTGGATTTATTTTCGAAATAATCTGTGTTTGCAGCGGATTGTATAATCAGCACAAAGAAACGGAGTATTTGTTTGTTTTTTAAATGGCGCTTTAACACCATGAACGAGGAGAGCTGCAACAGATGGATCAAAATCATATGTTTTGGGTCATGACAAAAAAAAAAAAAAACACAGAAAGCAGACATGGATTTGGACGTGAAACGTGGACTTCAGCTGCATTCATGCAAAATTCATCAACGCAGCACTTTGTCACCTGGTTGTCTGGAAGTGTTGATAGTTTACCATGATTAAACAGTCAGAAACTTTTTCATGTTTTATATTTCTGAGTCTCTGCTCTGTTCTTTCTGACGCTGCTCTCTCTCTTTGTTCAAGCTCTAGACTGAATGAATGGTGTGGGTTTAAAAGAAGTTAAAAAAAACTTATTTGAATGTAAAATCATGTGAATAGCTGTTACATTTCCCTGTAAACAGGAATGTATCCTGTCCATAATGGGTCAGTGAGCACTAATGGGAACTCCTGTCTAAAGTAGCTGTAAGAGCAAATTCAATCATTTAACATTTTACCACTGATGTCAGCCAACAATTTGATTATGGAGGCAAACCCCTCCACTTCCACTGAGTCCAAGGAGAAAACTGATGTCACCTTAATTTAACTACACACTTTAGCCAAACTGAACATTGTTGCTTAAAGTAAAAACTTCTCTCTCTTGAACGCAGAGGACATTTCTCCCATTCAGACCTCGCTCGTCTCACCTCTCTGTTGTTTCTCTCCCTCGAGGAAACTTAATAAAGGTGATCACTCTTAACTAATGGACCGTTTGAAAGTGATGTGAGCAATTCTGGTAAAATGCAGCGTCTTTCCTCGGGGCGCATTTATAAAACAAGGTGGGGTTGACAGCAGCGCCATGGAAGACGTGTAGTTGTGGAGCAATTAGCTGTGTCAAACTCAACGAATGTCTCCGCTACGAGCCGTAAAATCCTGGCGGCAAACTGCAAAGATATGCTCACAACTGCTTATCAACAGTTGGCCAACGGAAGGAGATGGCATGAGATGGCCCCGACGTGCTCACAGAAACAGTTTGTGGAGTGTTGCATCACACGAACAACGCTTGAAATGCACATTTATGCAAAACACAGAGCCTCAGCCTGGTATCCGCCCACTAAGTCCACATTTCCACGTCCTCCTGTGGATGCTGCTCACGCTGCTGCAGAGCGTGAAGAGCCCTTCAGCAGACAACCAATACACTGTAGAGGGCTTCTGGGAAATATTCACCACTATATAGTGACCGCACGAGAGGAAACATAATGAAACTGTTCAAGCTCATTATCCTGACCACCAAGTGCATCATGGGGCTGTGTTTTAAGAAGGAAACACGTCTCCATAAATATGGCATAATTTCAGCTCACAATGGGACAAGTTGAATCATTCTTGGCATACTTGCTAAATCAGGAAATGCCTCTAAAATCTACTGATGAGTTTGATTTGTGAAGCACAACAGTTACACTGTGAATTTAAGGTGGTTAAGTTTAAGCTGGGAGTTTATTACCAACCTCAAACTAATGCAGTCTGAAAGCAGAGATTAATCTGGAGCGCTTTATTTAGTCTGGATACAAATAGTTTATGGGGTATTTGTGACATTTCAACAGTTTGATGATTCAACGCGTCATGAACATGACTACATATTCACATAACACATAATTTCTTCTTCAAAATGATTTAAAACTATAATAACCTGTGAAAAATGTTTTCACCGGGGCTTGTTTGTTTGTTTGTTTGTTAGTTTGAAAAATAACTCAAAAAGTTGTGGACGGTTTTAATGAAATTTTCAGGGTTGGTCAGAAGTGGCCTAACTTCAAACTGATTAATTTTTGGTGGTGATTGGATCCAATTCAACACCAAAAATCAGTTTTTCGTCAAAATCCGTCCATAACTTGTTGAGTTATTTTGCAAACCAACAAACATACAAACAAACAAACCCTGGTGAAAACATAACCTCCTTGGCAAAGGTAATAAACATCTACAGAACGAGTGAAAGCAAATTACTGAATGTAAAAGCCTTTGAAGTTGCCAATTATTTTTTTTTTGTTTTAGTTTTAGTTGAGTGCTGTAGAGGTGTTGCACTAAACTGAAGGGTGTTTCTGTTATTTTGTCCACCCTACTTTTTCTCCTGGCTGCTTTATGATCTCTACCGTTCATCAGATTCTCGTGTTTACATCTGAATAAACGCTGAAAGCAAACCAAACATAGAGTATCTTCTCATTCTAAAATATTCTGATAGCAGGAAGGTGAAACTTATTTCAACAGTAATATTATGTGTGCTGTCAGGTCGCCATCATCGTTTACAGTGTGTGGAGAGCATCTGCAGTGTGAATAATATAAATAACAAATGGATGATTCCATATTTATATTTTTTTATAAACTAGAAAATACTTCCCTTTTCTCTGTGATGCAGCAAACTGGTGAAGAGTTATTAGACTTGTGTCTGATGCAGATCAAAAACACACATCTGTTCCTGAAAACTTGCGTGGGTCAGAGATTTGACAGCAAACATTAATTTGACACTTGATCATTTTTATTCTGCTGCATAAATGCAGCCTGGTACTGTAAAATCTACATTTTTTTTGTCCATGTTTTAGTGTTTATGTCCACCCTAAAGTCTCTCTAACAGCTAACTCTTCCTGTAGATAGAGGAAGACGAGGTGAGCTCCAGGCCTGGATGCAACATCCATGTCTCCAGGGATCAACACTACACCACTGCTCCAGATGGCCGGTGCAGCTGCACCAAATATAATATTCTGTTTTGCCCTTATATGGTGAATTTGTACGAGGACCTTGGCTGTAACGTGTTTAACTTTAATCCATGCAGGTAGCAGTGAGCTGCTGTGTCTTTATTGCAGACAAAGCTGCTGTAAATCAGTTCTCCCTGCCTCACATCTGTGTGCTGCCGGTCACGTCTAATGCAGCTCTGGCTGAGCGTCGCACTTTGGCTCCACGCTTGTTTATGGCTGTTGGTGTCGACGGAGCCGTGGTCGGACTGTTTGTTAAATAAAACATACTGCTCAGGGGGGAACTCGTTAGTGCCAGCTTCCCTCTCTCACACACACACTGCCTATCTGTCAGATATATGTATGAACGCAGGCACATTCACACCAGATTAGCGCCATGGGAAACCTTGAGTTGACCATTAGCATGAACACCAGGGTTGAGAGCTGAATAAAACTGTGCCTGAGGTTAAAGTTCCCACTTTGTTCATGTGTCATCTGCCCTGGTGAACACAGTGTGAACATAAACAGGACATTCCTGTGCACGGCTCGTTTTGACCCGGGTCGGGCTAAATTACCCAATGATGTTCTGGTTTATTCCCTCCAGGGCTTCAGATCTGCTCACTCTCTACAAACAGCAAAGTTTTGGTCCACTCCCATGACTTCAGTCTTCCTGTTGATCGAACAAATCAAATGTGCAGCTACACCATCTTTAACTCTTTGAGTCGCATCCATTTTTTTTTCAAAGTGTATTACTATACTATACTTATTCCAGCGTTTTTTGCCCATTTTCAGTCATATTTCTAGACCCACAGAATATTTTGTACTATGTCTCTGAAAACACTGAATAGCTCAAATGAAAGAAGAGACTCTCTATTTCATCATGAAAAAAATGTTTGTTTTTACCTTGTTCCATTCTTGTTTTATCAGAGGTAGAGTAGAGGACACTTTCAGTCCAGATTCTGTTTGTTTTACTCTCTAATGCTCTGACTACATCGCCCAAAAGCCCCAAAATTACTCACAGGCTGTATATATATATGTCAGTGGCACTCAAAGAGTTAATGGAAGCTCATACGTGAATTAGTCCTACATCATTCTGGGAAATCCCACCAATTAGGGAATCCCGCTGTGATCAGTGCATGAGCGACCATGTTTAAATACACCTTATATAGAGATCTGGCACAACTTTTTTATTGATCATGGCTATATCACGAGGATCTAGATCTCCTCAGTGTCCGAAGAAGAAAAAAAGACATGCGTGCTGTGTGAATTAAATGAATGGTTTTGAGATGATACAGTCTTGGGACAGCCAAAGACACCAAATTTGATTTGATTTATTAATTGCTCTTCAGGATGCAAAGACAATTCCACCATTTTTTGTAACCCTAGTGTTAAGCTCTGGCTACATGCATGATGCTTTCCTCAAACTGTCAGCTCACCTGTCAAGAACACACATCACCGCACATCTCAACTGAATATAACAAACATGGTTCAGACAAGCTGGGTGGAAGATGAGCTTCTCCCGCATGCCTGAACCCAAATGAAAAAGTTATTACCACATGCTGCTGACACTCAATTTAAGAAGTGCTGCTCCAGAACTGAGCCAGAGATGCTGCTGTGCTCATAAATGTCAGTTCACAAACGGGCATGGACAATACTCTGCTTCACTTTTTCACTGTGGCAGAAGAAAAGCAAGCACAGGAAGCAGCTGTGGGTACGCAAACCCTAACCCTAAATCATACAGTCATTTTGTTTGTGATGAAATCGTGCAGTATATCTGCGTAGGCAACCCAATTTTCACACAAGAACAAGAAGAAGTTTGCTAAACTTAGGTGTTATCCTGCTGCCCACAGTCAGCAAACTGCCACTGTCAAAACCCTTCTTAATTAAACCCAGCTCACTAACAAAGGACTCAACCATTGACGAAGGGAAAAGGAAGGAATAAAAGAAGAACCAAACTACACTAACGGCTCATCCTAACCCGCCTCTTGCTTGAGTCCCATGAGTCCAATTAGCTGCAGCATTTTCATATGTTGCAGGATGATTACGCTGCCACTCAGCCCGGCCTCAATCAGGAAGGGAGGCTCAAAGGAAAGACCTGGGCTAACTCAAGCATAGCTGTATGAAAGAGGAAGCAGAGCGCCGTCGATCTGCTTCACTCAATAATACATCTAAACTGAAACCTTACAGAACAACCATATGACACTTCATGTGACTCAAATGAGCATTTTTAGATGAGTCGCCACTGTGGTCGAGGTTTGGTTAAGTTTAGGCAACTAAAACTAGCTGCCTGCCTCACCCTAAAACTCGACTGCAGACTGCAAACCATTATGACCTGTTAGAGAGCTATTTTTATAAATATTTGAAGCTTCGTCAGGTCTAATTCCCTGAAAGGACTTTGGCACCGGGAAACATTACCGCCTTTGTATGCATGGGACTGACAACAAATTCTTCATCCAATTATCTATAACATCTCCAGATACTGCAGCAAAAGTCACGTTTGAGTGGATCCAGGAGCTGATGGAGCACCAACAGGTTAGCTTCAATGCTAACTGGGTCAGAATCAAAAACAAGTTTATTTCCAAGTAAGTTTGCACAAACAAAAATTTAGCTTGGTATTCTGATGCATGACATATAAACACAGTGCAGAGATGAGAACCAATAGATGATAAACTGACTAATAATAAATATACATGCAAGAACTCTGATTATATGATAAGAATAGAATAGAATGCCTTTGATTGTCATTATACAGTTGTACAACGAAATTGTACAGCTTCTCCCTTTTCAGTGCACAAGATTAAAATAAGTATAAAAATGATAAATAAGTATGAAAATAAGTATACAACTCTAGATTGTAAATACAAAAATAAGTATAAAAATTTGCCTTATAGACAAATGCAAATATGAACATGATTTACAACAGGGATAAATAGCGTGAATGTAAACAGGAAATGTTAAAAACGTATTGCATTGGATGCTACACTATGTACAGGATAACTGAATTATAACGCACAGTGTTAAATAGGACAGCAGCAGTGACAAATAACGAGACAAAAACGGGCAATATTGCAGTTACACAGAGACAAAAAACTGTTCAGAAATGTGCACATTAAGTGTGAGATCATTTGATGAGCGACCGACAGAAGACCGTCGGCATGACACCAGCTTTAGAGGAGGTTTGTGTTGATATCAACTGGTCTCCTGTTAGAAAATCATTAACACAACGACAGATTTCCTTCCTCAGGCTGCTGAGGCTTTTGAAAAGTTCCCCGTCAGTCGTCGAGCTGATGGAGCTGCACAGTTTGGCCATTTTCCCCTGAAAGGCTCAATGTCCCAGACTCCAGCGTTCATCCCCGGGACGACGTTCTGGCGTCTCATCATGCTGCCAGCACATGAATGCATAATGAAGCCCTCTCTGTTTGGTTATATGGTCGCACGTCGCCTCTCGCTCTGTGTTTTCTGACAGGTGAAATGAACGCACCTGCCTGCGACACACAAACTCACAGGTTTGACTGCAGGCTGGCCGAGCCCTGCGGAGGCATCATGCTATTAGTCTTATTTACTTTTAATGTGACAGAGACAGAGAACAGCACACTGCAGCCTTTTATTACAGAGCCTTGAGAAATCGAGGGTCATGCATCACTCGCCCTCCCCTTTCTCCTTTCTCTCGGTCTATCTCCTCCGTTGTTTGTCCCCTCTATCCATCTATCAATTCTGCTCCTTTCAGCACTGAGAGGATACATTATCTTAAGTTCACACATGGCACACAGAAGCCTTCCTATCCCCTCATAACCCTGCCGCTCTTATCCGTCTCCATTTTCCACCATAACTCACTTAGAGGTGGCATCTCCGAGTCGACAAATGGAAGAGATTTAATTGGAAAGTGTTACAGGGGAGGTGGGGCTGTTTATTGTCTGCTGGAGGAGAGATGCCGCCATGATGGAGTTGGAAGGACTGACTTTGCAGAGATGCTTCGCCTGGAGGTGAGCTGCTGCTGCAGAAGACGAAGGAGGAGGAGGAGGGAAAGGCCACCGAGCGTAGCTAATGTCTCCATACCACCACCTCCACTAAACTACTGGACACCGTAATAAATGTTATAATATTTTTGACTCTTATATTATTCATCATTTTCTCTCGGCTAAATTATTTATCAATGCATTTCCAGCTAAAGTGAGAGAAAATTGATGATCCAAAGCTTTCACGCACTCTGGATTATGGAGGCAGCAGAGCTCGAGGCCACCTAAAGTCTACACACTCTTTCAACACTTCAAATCATTCCTATTAACGCAAAAAACCATGACGTGGTGCTTTTTTTTCCTCCTCCTTAAGAATCGAGGTAAAACCAGAGTGTTAACCTGGAGACATCACATGATGTTATTCATCTGTTTTTACTGATTTTACGTTATGATTTAAAGCTCGACCATGATGTTTTTCCAGTCTAAACGTGTTAAAGGTGCAAAAATAACAGAGATTCATCCACTAAATAGCAACTGATATAACCAACCAGACAAGTAAACGAATAACAAGACATTATTATTTTCTTCTAAACATGCTTATGGTACCGGCAGTTAACTCTGTTATCTAATTCATAAGAGAAAGCATTTCAGCATGATTAATTGACAATTAACTCAATTAGAGCGTGTAAATGAAGTAAATGAATGCAGGCGATTTAAGCTGTCAACACTCAGATTTTAATTTGTTCAAAATTGTAAATCTGGTCTGGCTGGAGATATTAGACGTGCAGTTATAGACACACACGTGTGTTTGTTGTGCTTGTGTTTGCTCTGCCTTTTAAGATTATAAAGAATATATTCACATTTGGTCACTTCATGCATCAAAAGCACATCAGATAGCTTAAAAACATGTAAAAATATTAAGATACAAAAGCATCTTTGTCCAAATCACATGAGTATCTGCAGGCCACTTTCATCAAAATCACCACGTTTTGTCCAGATTCTGTTTGTTTTGCTCTCTAATCTCTATCGTCTCCACTTCCTGTTTTGATCTCTGTGGTGTATACCGTCTCTTTATGCTCTGACTACATCTCCCAGAAGCCCCAAAATTACCCCCAGGCTGTGTGAGAGCGCCCTCTAGTGCCTGCTGCCAAAAAACACTTTGACATACTGTATATATACGAGTTAAAGTGTCTTAAAGGGCCAGTGTGACAGATATCTTTAATTATGTTTCCATTTGTGTTTAATCACCTGAAGTCGGCCATGTTTCTGCAAACACTGACTCCAGAGAGGCTTTTCGTGTTTGTTTTTGGGTTTTTTTTACATGTCAGTGACAATTTATTATTTACTGCTAAAATGTGACAAGATCATTGCTCCTGTTACCACATTAATCTTTGAGAATTCTCCCCACCAACACCAGCACACCAGTCTTCCTATATATGCTCACTGACATCCAGTGCTCATCAATTTTACAATTTTATGTATGATCGTGTAAATAAATCAAAAACTGTATTTTTGCCTTCTGAACCAGTCTTCACAGACATATAAATAACTGTTTCCTTCATGGTTGAGCATGAGCATGGAGGTAAGAACGTGCACAATTAAAAGTAAATATATGTGTAGGCTGCAACTACTGGTTAGGTTAATTATTTTCTAATTAGTTATTTTTTTCAATTGCTTGTGTGTTTTGTCACTTTGATATTGACTTTAATATGTTATAAACTTTAGAAAAGCAGTAAAATCTCTATATTTCAGAGGATGAAAACAGCATTTTTCTGACCATTTTTGCCCAAAAAATACTGTAACAGTTAATCGATTAATCAAAGTAGTTGTCAACAGGTGAATCGATTGGTCATATGTGAATTCAATTAATTAAGCATTTATCTGTTGTCAAGAACTTAAGTTCAGTTGAAGACAAATTAGCTCTGGACTGTGATTAGTTCAACCTTTAAATCTGAGGTTTTTATTACATTTTGTGTTAGAACTGAGTTTTTACGTGCTTTCAATTTAGAAAATAGGTTTCCATGTTAACATTTGGTGCAGATTTTCTCTCCGTCGTCCTTGAGTGCATGTGGCAGAACTGCTGATGTAGAAGTTGTCCAGGAAGAAGTCAGCAGAATGAAATGTGAGGAAGATTAGGAAAACATTTCCATTGTACAACTGTAACCCCAGAGCTCCGACTGCATTAACCGCTTTGATAAAGAATATAATAGACAGCTTTATTGTGTGGAGGGGGGAGGAAGTTTTACTGGTTTCCTCTAAGGCACAATTAAAAAGACATCATATTGTCAAACAGAGCATTTTTAGCACAGCTCTGCCTGGTAGGTATACAGTACAGCTGAACACTGCTGATTATCACTGTTCAGTGTCAGCACTTAAGCTCTTCACACTGCAACACACTCAGCTGATTGGATCTTCTTCACAGTTTCAGGATCAGGAAGCAAAAGCACCTCAGTTTGGTTCAGGAGAGACCTGCCTGTGCATGAGAAGAACCAGCGGGTGTTTGTCAGAAACATGTTGATGCTGAGGCTCGACGCTTAATATCACAATAATATCTGAAAGCCATGACAGACGTTTAGCGTCCAATCAGAGCGCCTCGCTTGATTTCCTCCTGTCATCTGTCCTCCATGTTTCCTGCAGTGTGAACACATCCAGCTATTGATGCTACGCTAAGAGCTAATGACAGGAGACCAGAGAGAAGGTTCTGGAAGTTACCATAGTGATGCTGGTCACATGACAGTAGTCACAGGCAGTATTTTTGGTGATGTTTATGACGTCTTTTCTGACGTTACTTTGATTTTCTGTATTTTACTGCCTTTGTGTTCTGATTTTAAGCTCAGCCAAGAAATTTTCCCTTAACTAAGTGGTTTGAAGGACTTACTGGTTTTAGTCTGAACCAGTTACCCCTCGTCTGACCTGACTGCAGACATTTACTTTGTGTACACAGGACACACAGAAACGTTGAAAAGCCTCCACAGATCCTCTCCTGCCCACCTTTGGTCTATTTTCAAATATGTACAGAGCTTTTCTTTTTTAAATCTGCATAGACAGAAGCCACTTGAGTTTGAACTGTCTGGATGGACACTTTAAGAACTTGAATGACATGTAGGCTTTGTGAAGGGTTCAGGATCTGGGGTCAGTGCTCCACGATAAATGCACTGAAGGTTCCTTCAGCAGCACTGTGAGAAAAGTGTGAGTGTTTGGAAGTGTGCTCGCAGAGCGTCCTTGAAAACTGCCTCTAAAAGATGCTTTTCACGTTCAAGCAAACAGTCCCTCACATACATTTAAGTCTTGGGGTGACAAGAACACACAGACACTCAGCAGCCTCCTGCTCCTCCTTTAAGGCTTCTTATCAAGACTGGCGGAAATATCCTTCCTCCCAATAAATCCTCATAAATAGATAAACCAATCTCTATTAAAAGGTCTTGTTAGATGGCGAGAGTCCAGGTGATAAGGTGTCGTCTCAAGGCGGTGTCTTACAGAGGCAGCCCGTTTTATGATCAGAGGTCATTCACGTCGTCCATGTGCGGTTGCCAGATCGGGACGCGGTGCTGCGCATGTTAAGCAGCAGACTGTTTGCTTCCACAGATTATGGTGTTTACGAGCAGGACCGGGCACCAGCGACGCTTCCAAACTGGGATTCAAGGACAACTGCCAGTGGATATGATTTACTTTGCATCCCTGCTGTGACTAGAAGAAGTGCCACTGCCAACATTTGAGCCACGGTGTCGAATCGTGCTGCTCTAGTTCTCAACTTTTTCTTTTTTTTCACAAAAAACTTTAATTTGGCAATCTGAAAAAAGCTGAAATTACATATTCCTGTCAATTTGTTCAATTCCAAGGTTGCAGAAACTGTCCTCCAACTTTGTGGAAGGATTAAACTGGCCCACCATGAAGAAAGATGAAGTTTTGTATGAATCCACTGATCCAGAATGAGGCTTTTATTATGAAACACAGAGGAAGGGAACAATGGTATGAATACATGTGAAATAAAAGCCTTCTCCAGGGCAGCAGCTGCTCTAACAAAAGCTTAGTTTGTGGACCTTTTTAGGAAAATATCTGTGTTGGAGATACTGCACATGTTAACAAGAAATCTCCTGTTTGAGTGTCTTCTATTTTACCACTAAGTCTGAATTATTTAGGGATGTTTCCATTCAAACACAAAAATGTCGTTATAAAGTCTCAAAATAGTCATGTTTGGGTGAACATAAAAAATTATGAAAGTATTTACACCAAATTATAATAGGCTCATTTAGCACGAAATTGATTTGTTGAATGACATAAATGTAAATATGCTGGGTCAACATAAGGTGTCGTCGTTACTATTAATCAATTATGAGGGGTAAATCCAACATAATAATAAGTTATGTGACATTTCTGTGCCGTGGTTTATTTTGAAGTCAACGTTATTTTAAGTTAAGGAAAGGACTTAGTTTACCGTCTTCCACTGTGAACACTGCTGAACTGTAAAGTTCCTAAAACTCCCGGCTCGCTCACTACTGCCACCTTCTGCTCTGGAGTTATACATGCAATTTGCTATCTTACCCAAAATGCATTAAGTTCTGTCAACGTAAATTAATTTAAACAATGTTAAGTTATTGCACATGATGCTAAAATAACATTACTTAATGATGTTCAACCACAAAACATGACTATACATGGTGGAAGATAGATGTTACACTTAGATTAATGTAGCAGACAGTTTAGCTTTTTTGAGCGTACTCACTCCTTTGGCCCATGACCTTTTTTTATACATCCCGTTAAACAATTTCTAGCTGTCAATGCCAGCAGAGCTGAACACACAGTCATGTCATTAACTGGGATTAATGTTGATTTTGTCAGACTACATTGTGATTATAAAACACTGATCTCATCTCTGCAGTGCACTTGCTTGGGAACGACTTTGGCTGACAACAGAAACAGAATAATGTGTGGATGGGAGGTACGATTGCATTAAAACACATTTTCGTCACTGTTGTCTCTCACTGTGATTAGTCATTTTAAACATGGATGGAGACGATCAGACAGCTCTGCTGACAGTGCAGCTATACTGTAATGATCCGGTCATCTGGGCTGTCTGTTCCTCTCCAGATGTTCCAGATGTTAGTTTTGATGTTCTACCCAGAAAATAACTGCCCAATTAAAGCAAAGTGAACCAGGGCTACAGACCAACTTTTTATACTGGTTACACTTAGGGATGCTCCTTATTGTTTTTTGTGTTTAGATTTTTTTTTTATTTGCTGTCCAACTCTTCATTTCTGATTCTGATATGTGCAGCTTGCAGCTTTTTACACAGAATATTTTGCACTAGGTCTCTGAAAACACAGGGGTGGGCAGGAAGCCACAGGAGAAACTCAAGCTGTTGTTGACCTCCGGACTCAGTTCTGCCCGATTTTAACTTAATTTAGTTTAATTTCTTCAATGTGGTTTCAAGTTGTTTTGTGGGCTAACCGCTAACTCACATCTCTGGTCAACGTCTGTGAAGATGCAAACACTCGTGGGCATGGACGTACGTAAACTGACAAAATAACGACAGCTTCAGAATAAAATGCTCAGCTCCATTGAGTGAGCGATGTCCACTGTCCTAATTTGCCATTGACCTCTAGCGGAACGGTCAAGAACAGCCAAAGGGCCGGATGTGTGCCGTACAATGCCAGGTCTGCTCCAGGCTACATGGATTGTTAAGTATACTGGAATATTTTGAAGGAAATCTCCGAAAAAAAGGATATTTTTGGAGTGACTGTATAGCAGCCATTAATAACACTGCATCCTCCTCAGCTGTTAGCAGTGCACACGACCCATTAAATCACTGTCCTGTTCCTGTTTAAGCACCATGAGGATTTGGAAACTGTTGCTGAGCAGTCCAGACTGGATCTGCCACTGATGCCTGATGGCAACTACACAAACCCTTAAATTAACTCAGCGTGGTGGGGGACGACACTTTTCATTACCTTTTTGTTCTGGCCCAAGAGAATCACTGTCAAGCGCGGAGAATGATTCGGTGAAATTCGACAAAAAGGAAGTTGTTGGGAAACTGCAGGGACGGCGTCGCTGGAGAGCAGACTCTGGATCCACTTGTCTTCCAGGTATGTGGGACTGAGTGTTTAAATAAGTTTTGAATACCCCGTGGTAACCTGGTGACTGGTTCCTGCTGGAATACATCTCTCAACAGGAAAGAAAATGGATGGATGGATGGATGGAAGCCTTGAAGGCGGATTGTGAGACAGTCAATTTTTTTTTTTTTTTTGGCAGTGAACATCACTCCCCTCTGCAGAGGAGTCAGATTGTGCTGCAGGAAACGCTCCCCCCCTCAGAGGGCATTGGGTGCCGCTACAGAAACCACTTGAAGCATAAAGCTCCTGTCTCTCTACTCAATAATACACACCTGCTGCAGGCAGCTGCAAAAAAAAAATAAAAAAAAATGAATAAGCAGGGCCTCTCCTTCACAAAGAGCCATTTTACTCTCTGATAGTGTTCAATATGCTCTGGAAAGAGAGACCCAGTCACAACTCAGTACTCATCACTGCGATGTATTGTGAGATTTTATACCAGCTCATGATGTGAATTTTAAAATCACGTGATTGTCTCCAGCTCGTCATGTGTCTGAGTGCTCAGTGTTTTTATCTGCTAGTGTTTTCTGTGTTTGCAGTCAGGGTCTGAGAGCAGCTTTTTGTCCAGTCAGTCAATCAAAAAGATCCAAATATTGTGAATAATATTTCGTTTTTACAGTAAGCCATGCATTCCTATCAGGGGAGAGGTGGTGCACATTGATATTATGACACAGTTTTTTCACAAATATCTGCGACTTTTTGAAATCTATGCGTTAAATGGAGCAATGACCCCTCAGAAGAAATGGAAAAGAAATCAAAACGAATGGTTTGATGGAACCATTTTTATTTTTATCTCAGCTCGTACATGTTTAAGTTCATTCATATTCCTGCTTACTGTTCATGTTTACTTCTAGTTATGTGTGTTTATTCTTTGTCCGGTCATATTAAGTTACTGTCACTCTCATTTAGTCATCTTGCACTGTTTGTCATGTGCTTCCTGTTTTATTTTGGTATCCATTTCCTCATGTATAAACACTCCTTGTCTCCATTTGTTTTGAACCAGTTCATCATGTTGGACTTACTGGTGACTATGTCTGGTAGTATATTTATCTTTACCACACCAGTCCAGTGCTTTCCTAAATTAATGTGTATTTTTCCTTGTCGACTGTTGTCTCGGGTGATTTAATGAAGGTAAACATCACAAAAGCTGCACACTCATCAACATATCAGTATGTTTATATCACCAAACCAACCAATCAGATTTTAGTCAAACGTTACGTTAATTAACACAGGGAGTGTTGCTTTAAGTTGCATTGCATTGAGCTCTTGGCCACCAACAATTTGCCCTGATGGCAACTGAATTTGTAACGAGCATATCAGTGATAATCTTTGGTTTAACCAAACCTGACATTTTCCCAATTTATTTTTCACCTTTTCAGGCCTCTACTCTTTAAACATGAATACATAAGGAATCACACTGGGACTCAATCAAGTAAAAGGCTGAAGCTGAGATGTTCTGAGACATTTCAAACCTGTGTTGTTTCCTGGTAAACAGAACCGACCAGACTAACCACCAATTTCTATTTCTGCACTGCAAGAACTACATTAAAGTGAATGAGCTGAGGGTGTGACTGTGATATATATCACAAGGCCAAAGTTCAGATCCACTGACTCTCAACGAACACATGAACTGAGTTCAATTTCAAAGTTTTGTTGCGAGAATTTACTGGAAGGCAGATTGAAGACACCAGTCCTTCTCCCTGCTCCTTACTGGCCTGGATTTGGTATAAAAAAAAGTTGTAAAAATGATGCCTGTGAGGATGGGATTATAACACAAGAACATCCTGTTCTGTTTCTACCTGACCGTTTGTAATATTTGTCGATTTACATTTTGGAGGGAGAGAAAAAGAACAACACATGACCTCTGTCTGTCGCCGGCCAGATATTATCTCACAGCAGTTATTATGTCCACAGACTCAAACAGCAGCTCAGTATTAATGACCTGCTTCCGTCGGGTTGTGGCTCATTAGATTCGATGCGTCTCACCATGGAGTCAACCGCCGTCTGATGTGGCCTCGCCTGCAGCATGCAGCTCTAGGAAATGACAACGAGTCCGCTCTGACTCCAGCAGTCCTCTTATCTGTGCTGCTGCTGTCATGATGAGGGGAGGCAGGGAGTCCATGGAGGCTGGCTTAAAGTCCCTGGTGAGTCAAGCAGACAAAGCAAGGCTCCAAAAAGTTGGACAGTAACTTAATTAGTGACTTATTAAATTACGGTCCACGGCAATTGATATGCTGCCCTGAAGCTAATGCAATCATATTTTGCATTTCATTTTTTTCCTCCTCGACCAGATTGACTTTTGCTTGGTTCAATTATTTTCACAGACCAGCCTTCTCCTCCTGTCTTTGGTGGTAATGAAGCTCTTCAGGGTTTTTCTTGTAATGCTATTTTATTTCCATGTTTCATGTCTTGTCCAATTACTTGCCGTCATTCCGCATGCCCAAACTTTTCGGAAAATCGTTCATTATGTGTGACTCATGATGGCTTTCATAAATAATGGGCTTCATTCAGGTCCACACACACACACACACACACACATAGATAAAGTGGATAAACAGGATCTAGTCTGGTGGGCATAGATTGTTTTTTCTTGGAAATACAACTAATCAAATTAGCTCTAAAGTTCATGGATGTTTTGCTCGACATTCCTTCATACAGAAGGTCTTTGGAGACTCACATTGAGCAACAAATTGTAATTTTAAATTTCTCAGAAAATACCATTACCAATAAGAAATCCACCAAAAGTCCTTGTCATGGACATTTTACTTGTTTTTGTCCATTCAAACTTAAACTGACTCATGAGTTCATTGAGGTTAGGTATTCACCTTGAATGGTTAGGGTGAGGATAGGTCGTCAGGCAGAGTTTTCCTTCTCACCTTCAAGACACAACTTGCCTGCTTTTCTCTGCTTTTCTAGTCTGATTAACAATGACCTTAAAATAACAATGGTCTGTCTCTGGAAGGACGACACAAACAGAAAAATCAGAGGATGACACAACAGAGTTACTGCATTTCTGAAAGAACATTGGGTGCAGCAGGCTAAGCATTAGTGTCATCACACACCACCACCACATCATCCGCCAACTACGACCTTAACAATAACATGAGTCAAGATGAATGACCCGACTGCTGGTCAAAGGACTACATGCTCTATTTTTCCATCTGACTCATTTTTAACTCTTTTAGTTCCATGGACGTGTTTGTACATCAAAGTGTTTTTTCGGCAGCAGGCACAAGAGGGTGCTCTCACACAACCTGTAAGTAATTTTGGGGCTTCTGGGAGATGTAGTCTGGTCATAAAGAGACGGTATACACCACAGAGATCAAAACGGGAAGTGGAGATGATCAAGATTAGAGAGTAAAACAAACAGAATCTGGAGAAAAAGTGGTGATTTTGGTGAAAGTGTCCTCTACTCTACCTCTGATAAAACAAGAATGGAACAAGATAAAAACAAACATTTAAATAGAGAGTCTCTTCTTTCATTTGAGTTATTCAGTGTCTTCAGAGACATAGTACAAAATATTCTGTGGGTCTAGAAATATGACTCAAAATGGACAAAAACACTGGAACAAGACACGTTTTGTTTTATAAAAAGGCTGGCACTCAGTGAGTTAAAGTACAAAAATACTGGGGTACAAAGTGATATGTAAAGGAACAAACTAGCAGGAGTGGTGGTTTAATTTCTGCCTTTGGTGCTGATTATATAAACTACATTCATTGCAGTAGTAGAAAATATACTGCAGAAATTCAGAATGTAATAATGTGAAAAACAGGAATAATGGAAAGCCTGCAGCAGTGTTTATGATCATCACTGATGAAAGTGTTTTCATACATAAACTTCTACATGCAGAATTTAATTTTACTAAGATTTCATGGCAATTTATTGGGATCAAACCGCTTCTTTATGGTTTCCAATTCCCCTTCAACTATACATGAAATGACTTGTTTTGCTCTTAGCATGTCCAACATGGACACCGTGGACCAGGAGAGAGCTTCAGGACTAAATCTATTGATTATAATACACATTACATTTGCATGTGCATGTGCTGAATGCAAGACTATTGATGTATTTAGCTATTAGCCTTTGACAAAGTGGCATCCAGTGCAGATTGAAAGTTTGCATTAATAATCAAAAAATGATGAATGGGTCATGGAACTATAAGCTAAGTGACATAATCTAGTGCATGGTCATTTATTTTTAGAGATCAGACTGATGGACAGTTTTCACATGCATCAGACCTAGAAGGAATGCGGTATGTAAAAAGATGGAAAATAAATCCATTAAAAAAAATCATATATCACTTTAAAGGATATAATTGGAGCCTGTTTGACAAAATCAGTAAGAGTTTGATCCCATATACTGTAAAGAATGAAAATTCACATACCAAACCAGCAAACTCAGTGAAATATCTATTTTATTCTCATTAAAATAATGAAGGCTCACAACTAACTGTAACAACAGTTATATCATTTTTAAAGCATCTGCTTTTATGTGTCTTCTAAGTATGACTTTTCACAATAAAACTCAAAAAGACCAACACACTGATACAGTATTTATGCCCAGCATTTAATAATTATCATTAATGGTGGATTTGCCTGTGAGGGCAAAATAAATCCACATCAAGTTCAACTTAAATAACCCACAATTTGACCCACAAATTGGTGCCATTGACAAAGAGAAAGGATCTATTGGCATCGCTGACCTTTCAAGCAACAGAGAGTCCAAAATGGGGCAAAGTCTTATTAGCTGTGAGTCCCCATCCAGATATAATTATTCTGCTTTAAACTGCCTCACAAAAGTAGTCTTCCAGACTATTGAAGATATCAGCCTGCCAAATATCTGGGGATTCCTAAATGCAGAGTTGAAGCCAGGATGGCGGCTAAAACGCTGTGAACAAACCTGCACTCCTTACATGTCCTGGATGGTAACAGACCAATCCCAACCGTTTATCTACATGTGACGATAACTGGTCAACACTGGAGATTCTGAGGGAATAGAAGCTGTGATGAAGAGTCGCCAATAATGGCAAAAAAGTTAAATAAAATGCATCCATCTGGTTTTCAATGGTAGTACTGTAGACGTCTGTTAAGGAGTCTGATGGCAGTGGGAAGAAAGAGGTTTTTGATTTAGAGGTCCTGCATTTAGCAACTGAGCGAAAATAGCAAGCTTGACAATTAGCATTAGTTTTCATATTCAATTTGTTGAAAGGATTAAAAATATAGAATAGAAGCTCCACAACAAACCAAAATCTGTATGCCCATGACTTGTGACATCTAGAACATTCAGAATAGAATAGATTTTTTTTTTAATTCATCCCCCACAACAATAATGAAATGATAAAATAAGTGATAAAATTAATGACAAATATTTACAGAATGTTCTTAACAAAGAAAATAGATATTCTGTATCGGATAAACGGTAGATAATGGATGGATTATGGAATTATAACTGGGAGATTCATTCCACATAAATGTGATATTCTGTGTTTATTCCAACAGTTGCACCTTCCTCCTCCTCTACTGAAGTTATTCCACAAGTGAAGGTCGCTCTTCAGGAGTTTCAGAGCAGCCTCTGGTCTAAAGATGAGCTCTAACTACTGCTCTGGCCTCGGGCTGCTTCAGGTCGCAGCCCACTAATGAGTCAGGATACTTTCATAGCTCAGGATGGAAGAGAGAAATTGCCTTGGTGTACGTCTCCATTCATATTCTATTATGTTCTATTTTTAACGAGATGAGCTATAGACCTTACGGCCAGTGGCTAATCAGGTCGATGATTAACAGCAAACAGCCCTGCAACCATTCTGCGACGTGTCGTCACTCATTTTCCACTGAGTTCAGCATCTGCTTTAGTTTAGACGTTCTGACTGATAATATGACACCAGAAAGGTTCATTATCTTATCTTGGCTTATTACATTACAAACAGTATATTTAGCTGACACTTTTATCCATTAAGTGCATTTCATAATGAAATAGAGCTGAGCTATTCAGTGTTTTCAGAGACATAGTCCAAAATATTCTGTGGGTCTAGAAATATGACTCAAAATGGACAAAAACACTGGAACAAGACACTTTGTGTTTTATGAAATGGGTGGCACTCAATGAGTTAAGTTAAGGGAAAAATTCATGGTTGGGCTTAAAATGAGAATGTAAAGTCAGTAAAACACATCTATAAATCAATGTCACAAACAAACAAAACAAAATGAAACACGCAACAATAAGTTTGTTTCCAACTAAGGTAAAATTCAATTTCATTTCCTTCCTGCACATAGAAGATAGAAATAGTGTAAGGTGCCTTCAGTCGTTTTACCTTAAATTAAACTATGCTATTTGTTTATGCTTAAACTATGGTGATAGAAAATAAGATGCCTGGAAAAGAGCTTCCTAATGAATCCCAAATCACAGATTGCTGCTTCTACTGATGAAGAAATCTAAACGACCCTCGTCTTAACTTCACGTAACCCAAACAACTCTTGGATGTTTCATGTTTGAGCCTTGATTAATCTAAGCTAACACGACACAACATGTAAATAACCGATCTTTGAAGTGGAGGTCGTCTATACGTTCTGGAGATGAAATTCATATCAACCTTCTAATCTGACTTTGAGTCTGATGGTGAGCTCAAGCTCGTTTCCCCAAATATCCCAGCGCTCCTTTGATGTCAATCACATCCAAGTAAGACTAAACCCAAGTGCTGAACTCTCTTTGAAGACGTGACGCCCAGCCATAATGTGGCCCCACTGAAAATCCAACTTCCTAACCACCAGATTTGATCCACTTTTCACTTGTGATTTAGTCCCAGTGGCTGTAATATGGCCTCCATTAGCACCTGTGCGCCGCCTTTCCCTTTCAATATCTCAGCGTGGCAGGATGGCCGGATCACCCTCTCAAAGTGACCCTTCTCACTGCCCACCCCTCCCCTCCCCCCACCTATCAAATTGATGAGAATTAGATGCCACTCCTCCAGTCGTGCCTGTCTCCCCTTTAATTGGTGTTTGATATTCTGTGGTTGTCATTTCAAGAGGGAGAACAAGGGGTTGCCATTCATCATGGCTGCTGCAAAGGAAGGCGGGGAGGTAAGTGTCACTCAGTCTGATGGCTCTGTAATGTGTTTTGGGTTACAGACACTCCTGAGCCGTCTGTCAGTTAGCTTAGCCCTCCATCTTTCCCCTTATTCAGGGGACTGAGATTTCATTTAGCCATCCCGTCCATCAGCGAAATGTTGTCCTCTTAAACCTTTCACTTATAAGCCGACTGGTTTTCCTGGACGTCCAGAGGTATCAGCGGAAATTTCTGAAACGTTCTCACCCCCGCCTCTCCGCCGAGCACATCGCTGCCAGTGGATATTAGATCAAAAATAAATTTGAAGTAAACTTTATATTTTCAAGAGCAAGTGAAAGTCCTCGGTGTGGAGTTTCATTCAGAGGGAGGAGGGAGGAAACGATACAGTGGTTCAAGGTGTGTTCATTGGACGTGCCTCACAGATATGCTTATGAACTGTCATTAACAGTGTTCCCAAAAAACAGACACAGTTCATCCAGGGCTGACCTGATGAGCTCTAATTTAATTTTAATTTAAAGAAATTTAATGAAATAAATATGATTCATTCTTAATTAATCCTTTGCATCAGACTCAAAATAATAATACACCCAAAAAAAAGGAATTTTCATGTTTCCTGAAAAATAAACCAAAATCCACAAAAAGTTGCAACCTTGCTTTATAATGATCTAAAAACTCTTTGTTTGACCAGAATTTATCTGGTCTGTTTTTAGAAGATTTCACTGATGGAAGTTATTTCCATATTCTTGTGTGAAAAAGTTTTTTTAGGGTTTTGGAGATCATTTTAAGGAGTTCCCTCTCAGTTCGTATCTGTTGTTCCAGTCTGACAATGGGATCATATATCTTGTGGACAAGTTTGTACAGCTGGATCATATCTCCTCTATAAACAAGACTTGGTCATTTTAAATATCTTAACCTCTCTTCTTATGGCATCTCTTTCAGCCCTGGGACTAGTTTGGTTACTCTTCTCTGAATTCCTTCTATTTTTTTCTATACATTCTACTTTATAAGGACACCAAACAGTCCATCATAGTTTAGAAACCCATCTTTTCCAAGCATATAGAAGAACCTGAATTCCCTAAAAAACATGAATAAAAATATAATAATTCATATTGTATCCCACTCAGTCCCTTAAAGCAAAGCACCTGAACACTTCTTGCACCACTGGTGAATCCAAATTACCCAGCAAGTAAATGGACCAAGTTGATCGTGTCCCTCTATCAAAGCTCAGAGTGTTGTTGGCCACTTTTCAAGGCACACTGTTAAACAGCCATTTGAGCGCCGCTTGAGCTATCAAGCAATTTCATGCAATAAAACAGCCTGGAGAAAGCTTCCATGCAGACACAGTTTGTCTATATGTGTATTATTTGTTTCTGCATTATCTACATTTATCTACAGTCTGGGGCCAGTTCATCTGCATAATGTAAGCTATTGTCCTCCTGTTTCGCTTCAAGGACTTGCAGGGCTATCTAGCCATACATCACATGCAAATAAGTTACCTTTTGTGTATTTCGAGCTTCCTGACCAGCTGGAAGAGCGTTCACTTGATCTCAGTCAGGCTGACTGTGTTCTTTCATCTCAATTGTTCCTTTCTAACGGTTGGTTTTTAACGAGCAGAGCTATGTGAAGCCAGAGTGTCTTTAGGCCCATTATATGAGATAACCACCTATTGATCTCGTTGTCATATCAACCGGTTATCTTGTTATCGCAACTTAATTGTCTCTAGATAACAATCCCAGCCTGAGATAATCATTAACTTTGGACATTATCTGAGTTCAGTCAGAGACACTCGATGTCAAGGAGTGGACCGTTTAGAGCAAATGGTTGTACAGTTTGATTTGGTGGAAAAAGGCTCCTTTGCTCCTCATGGTGAGAAGTGTCCTCTCAAAAACAAGGACAGCATCGGTTGTTTCAGAAATTGCCCCAAAAAGATGATCTGCTGACATTCCAGAGATGAAACCCTCTGGCAGCAAAGGAGGAAGTCAGGTGGGGCGTTATTATGAAGCGAGTCCACACAGAGAGGAGGTCAGGGTGGAGGGATCAACCAAACATCTGAATAAAACATGAGTGTTATTTTAAATGGGGCTGGAGCTTGTGTCCTGTCATGGACACACAATTTCCCATCTTTTACCAAATATTTCTATAATAATAAGATAAGCTACAAACAGCAGAAAGTGGATAGAGCAACAGAACAATAGAGCTATGTAAAAAAAGAAGCAGCAGAGGAGCTGAATTCACAGCTTCTTTTCAAATCTTTAATCATCTCATTAAAGGCTATTCAATTCTTACATAATCCAGACACATCATCGACTTTTTTCTGGTGATGACAGCTTGAAAATATCTCCAGATATGTCAAAATCTGTTGTCTTGAGCACCTCCAAGAAAGTGTTGTTGTTTTTTAACTCACAACTTCTGCACCAAAGTTTATTACAGCAGCTCTTCATTGAATTTGTAATGGCTGCCTACAGTGTGATGCAGTATTCAATCCCTCTGTGGCGGCTGAGATCAGTCAATCAGGAGGGGAGTGTTTGATAAGGGTGGCCAGGAATAGGTACAGGTAGGATGGGAATCACATGGGGAGCTATATGGACCCTTTCTGTTTCGTTTGCACCATGTTCCTGTCAGCAGTCAGCGCTGTAAAAGAGCCCGACGGGACCTGTCAACATCTGTCAGCAAGTGCACACAGGAAAGAAGCCGATGCCTCACTCAGTTTAGCAGAGAAAGTGGAGAGCTGCACGCATTTGCACCATTAAACTCAAATGATTGCACCTTTCTGCAGGCCAGCACACAAACACAACTCTTTCTCCACTAACAACCAAGTGCTTACTGTGGCAGCCCATAAAAACATGCTGTTCCAGCACCACCCTTCAGGTTAGCTGCAGCATCCTTCATGATGTCTGCAATCATCGCAGCACGACCTTGTATTTAAACAGACCAGTGCACAACATCCCGTACTGATGTTCAATTTTTTTAGCTGCCCAAACACAACAATGACATACTGGAGTTTCCATATGGAGCTCAATGGTTCCTGCCTGGTGATGGGGCTGATAGTGCATCATGCTTTTTGTCCAGTTTAAGTCATATTTCTAGACCCACAGAATATTTTGTACTATGACTCTGAAAACACTGAATAGCTCAAATGGAAGAAGAGACTCTCTATTTCATCATGAAAAAAATGTTTGTTTTTATCTTGTTCCATTCTTGTTTTATCAGAGGTAGAGTAGAGGACACTTTCACCAAAATCACCACTTTTTCTCCACATTCTGTTTGTTTTGCTCTCTAATCTCAATCGTCTCCACTTCCTGTTTTGATCTCTGTGGTGTATGCCGTCTCTTTATGTCCGACTACATCTCCCAGAAGCCCTAACATTACCCACAGGCTGCTGGAGACCGTGATCAGCGACCCGCTGCCGAAAAAACATTTTGACATGTTATTAAGTCGATGGCACTCAAGTGTCAGATTTCAAATGATGTTGAAATACGTTGATGGCCACTCAAAGACCTAACAGCATCTTTATATCTTTTGTCACTTCCTCCAATTACACACATTCAATGTATCCATCATGCACAAAAACGTACCATGCCAACATTTCTTCTTGACAACTGTGCTGTTGAAACCCGTTTCAGGCTTTTAGCATATCACTGCACGCCACATCGTTACCATGAAGCTTTTATTATTACTTAGGTTTAGGAAAATCATCATGTTTGGAGGTGAATTATGTCCATCAACAGTCTTTCTGTGTTATTATTCTGTCACTAGCTCTGAGCGGAGCACATTGTATATATCGTGTTGTCGCTGTACATGAAATGCTTCACATTTCACCGTGTCATTTGTGTCGTTCGGTAAGGCCGGGTTACGGCTGACAGCTGCTCAGCGAGAATAAAATACGTCTTTATCAAGCTCCAGTCGGGACTGCAAGGCTGAACTTCCCTATGAACTCGTATCCTTCTGTCTTTGTCTGCCTTTGTCTCCAAACTCCCGTCTCTCCATCGGATCAGAGTGATGAAATAGTGCGCTGCCGAGCCGCAGGCGTTTAACGACATCTGAATGGCTGCCAGCCATTTCATATGAGCTTTTCACACAAGAGAAGAAAAGGCCTGCGATTCCTCAGATTAGGGTGCGCTGGATGCTGCCAGTCTCCTCAACATTGTGCCTATTAAACCTCGGCAGGAGGGATTCCTGAAGCCACCGCTTGCTTCCAAACAAGACTGGAATCTGTGCACACAGCCTGAAACTGCAGCGCTAATTCCTCTTTCAACAGTTTTTTTTTTTCACTTCCGACAGCTAACTGATTTCCTTTAGGCTGTCTCTGTGAAGAACACAGGGCTGTGATGGTTCGACATCGGTTCAGACTCCATCTAAACGCTGCCGCCTGCCTTCATGTCGAGGCCACGCTGTCCTAACTCCCAGTTAACGTCAAACCTCTGGATTTTATTTTGGTTAAAAAATACACCCTAAACTGTTCGTTTTTGCTTCTTTAAGCACTGAACTTCCCTATCTCAGATTCTTCTCGTCAGGTAAAATCCAGTGGGTGAAGTTGCTATGGTAACACAGAACCTGCAGGTGAATAAAAACCTTGATTGCAATCCAAGTTGTCTCTATAGTGTCATTTTTCAAAGTATCTGAATGAAATCAGGACTGTTTATTTGCTCTGCTGTGAATGTAATGCACAGGTCATTATGAGCTCATCTGGGTGGCAAAAGGGTTTCCCTGCTGGACTTTGATAAAAGAATTCTGAAGTAATATAATCGAAAAGAATAAGCCTGTGCTGTGTTATTCATTCTCCATGTCTTTAGTCAGTCTGTGGTACAAAGTCTCACAAGTGTCACCTTATTTCAACAGAAACCAAAGAGCCTTGTTGTTAAATAATACCTAATTTTTATGCTATTTAAATAGGATTGATGATATTCTATATTTCTCTTTTTGCCAAAAAATAATGGACCTGTATGTCACCTAAAAACGATTAAACAATGAACCACATCATAGCTGGAAATAGACCCTAATAAGTGCACTATTCCCTCCTGCCAAAACCACATTTGATATAAAAAAAAAATATAAAGACCAGATATTTTTTCCACAGGCAGGGTGAAAAACACACTGATGGTTTTGTTTTGGTCTTTTTCATGTTTTTTGAAAAATATGTAACACCAACACCAGCCTTAAGTGTTCATTTCTGTGTTTTCTGGATACAAATCATTGTGATGCATTCACTGTCTTCAGGCTATTTCTCCAGCTTGTTTCCCTCATATCTCGTCCAGATTGGCTAAAGCTAACTTCTGCCGTAACTGAGACTTTCATGATCAGCCTCTTTTGGAAAAGATGCACATATATCTTTGTCTTGTTTTGCTCACAAAAGGAGTTATCTGATTCAGCCAGACCTCATGTGACAGTAACAATACATAACAATACAACAACACAGGCTAAATAAACAATGAAAACAGGACGTGACGTCAGCTCAACATTTATTTTTCCTTTCTTCAGGGTTCCCGCGTTCCTTAAACAGTCTTAAAATGTCTTAAATTATAACCCAGGAAATTAATTAAGGTCTTAAATTGTTTCACTGTAAATTTGCTGTAGGTATTAAATCTTCAGATGGTGCGTTTAATGCCGATAGGAAAACACAGTATTCAGAGATTTACTGTAATTTTGCATGTTATTTTGTTCAGATATTTTGTTCCTGGGAGTTGTCCAATTAAACTTGTAGAAAAAAAAGTTTTAAAATTTATATTGTTGTTGCAAGTGTCAAAGGGCTGAAAAAAATCTAAAAAAAAAAAAAAAAAAATCAGAGATTAATCGGTTATTGGATTTTTTTTTTCCTGCGAAATATCGATATCAGCATCAGCCTCAAAAACTCCATATTGTTATGACATTTGTGGGTCTTAAATTATATTTGTTGAGGTCTGAAAAAGGTCTTAGAAAGTATTAAATTTGACTCTTAAAATGGTGCAAGAACTCTGTTCTTATGACATCATCTCCAACTAAAAATGCACATTTTTCTACGCAATTATCCAAAAAAATGTTAATGGACTCCATGAAACAGACTGTATTGTATTGTGCTTACTGAAGTGGAAGTCGTATAAAAGGCCTAGCATGGGACTGAATCATGACTCTACTGTCACTGAAATGGAGAGGATGGTAACATTTCCATTAAAGAAGAAACTTTGCTTGAATTGACACACAGTTCCACAAAGGAAGACTTTGTCATTTCATTTGGCTGCTTTTCCTTACATCCACGACCTTTTCTGTGTCCATTTATATGTCAGGAAAATCCAAGTGGACAGGTATTCAGACAAATCTGGGTGCAAAAGTTGAAACCAAATTAGAGACAGGAAACGCGTCGCTGTGTGTTGCACATTATTACTTTTGGAAAGCCATAAACCTGCCTTTGGAAGTGTTTGGAGAGTTAAAAAGTCGGTCTAAATAGTTCCTGGGCTGTTTTCTACTGTCTGTGGCTGGTAGATGAAACACAAACTTATGAACCATCTGCTGGCTTCGTTTGTGTTTCACGTCATTGAAAAATGAAGCTGGAGGAAAAATCCACCTGAAGCGTGATCTTCTCATTCACTGTTAGGACCTTTACATGTTGTGTCTCCTCATTCACTTTTGGTGAAGTTCATCATTTTTGTCCTGTTCTCATTTAGTGTTTTATTTTGTAGTAATGCCTTTCTGCTCTTGTCTCAGATCACTTTGCTTCCTGCCCTTGTGTTTTCCAGCTGTGGTGATTATCTCCACCCTGATTGTTTCTAGCTGTGATCCCCTTCCTCATATTTAAATAGTCTCGTCTTCACCTGTCCTGTGCCAGTTCGTCTTGTTCTCACTTTTCATGCCCATTGCTCTGTGTTTGTTTTTATTGCTACTTTCTAGTCTTTTATATATTTTTTTTATACTTTTTGATTATTTTTCAGAGTAGCCATGTTAGTTTTTCCTCATTTAGATCATTCTTTTATTATCTTGTCTTTGTTTTTACTTACTTTTGATCAAAATAAATACTTTTATTTTTGAGTGCCTTTGACTGAGTCATTTATTTGGGTTCAAGCTAAATAGTCTCATCTTCACTTGTCCTGTGCCAGTTCGTATTGTATCTTGTATCTTTATTTACCTGTTGAATCTCCACTTTCCCATGTCCACTGATATTGCTGTTATTGTTTTTGTTGTTGTTTGCTACTTTCTAGTCATTTATTTCTTACACTGATACTTAACTCATCTGTTATAGTTTTGTTATTTTACCTCCTTATTAGTTTTTTCCTTTTTTGAGTGATTATTTTATTATCTTGTCATATTTTTTGTTTGTGTTTTTATCACTCGTTTTCTCAAGCACCTTTCATCAAAATAAATACTTTTATTTTTGAGTGCCTTTGCCTGTGAGTCGTGCATTTGGGTTCAAGCTTCATCATGCAGTCGTTACAATACCTAAAATAAAAAGTATAATGCTGAAATTCATATATACATCCAACAAAAACAATGTAAATGTAATCATAAGCAGTGAACACAGCAGACTTTCATCCAGGAGAGGTTTGGGTCCTGTGTGAAACCAGAAGTGTTATGGTTCTGCTCACATTGCTGCTTTTTTTGGGGGGATTTTGGTTTTGTTGCTGTGCCCCCTCCCCTTAGTCAGGACCAGTTATCTTTTCCATTATTCACTGTGTCACTGTAGATTATTTCACCTGTTTGTTCGTCCTCGGGGGACTTTTTTCTCGTTAACATTTTCCATGATCTGTCTTTAATAACTGCTTTTATCACTGAGCTGTCTGCGGTGGGGAAGTCAGAGTGGTTGTTTCCTGTCTCCACGCCGTCCCGATGAAGATTTCATTGAGTTGAAATGAGTCTGGGACTTTTTACATCTCACCTTGTAAAAATGAAGGCCTTTTATTAAAGTCTCCAGGAAACAGCGTTCCTACTTCGTCATTGTTTTCTTGCAGAACCACACAAAGTCATTTTTCATTTTGTGGCAATGTTAATGTTTTCATCGCAGCCACATCATAATAAACTGTTTAATTTTATGACTGAGGAGGAATATTTCTAGATCTGTTTTTCATGTCTCATGCCTGCTGGTGTCGTTTTAACAGATAAGAGGGCAGCTTGCTATCAGATGTTAGTCCAGCTCAAAAACACAATCCATAACTGTGACAGAGGCAAAAAGAAATGTCTTTCTGAGTGTTGCAGCAGTCTTTCTCTGTACATGTGTCCTCTGATATCCAATCTCCACTGTCATAACAGTTCCACCATAATAATAACCTGCTGCAACAACAGGTTGTGAAGCAGATGTGAGTCAAAAGACAGCAACCAGGAAAAAGTTTCTGCCAGTTTCAGCCTCATATGACACCTGAAGAACCACATCACCACTTGGTCAAGTGTTTAGGTTTAGGCAACAAAACTACGTAGGTTAAGGTTAGAGAAAAAGATCCTGGTGTGTGCTTCAATCATAAATGAATACAATTTTTTTTTTTAAATATAAACTTCCTATTTGTTTGTAATATTTTTTATTGATTATTATTATTATTCAATCATTATTATTATTATTATTATTATTAACATAATTAATATTATTTACTATGTTTTTTGTCAGTTAACTCAGGAGATACAGAAATGGGGCACAGTATGTTTTAATTTAAACATATATTGACAAAAAAAATGAAAAAAATATTACTAATTCTGTCCAAACTTTGTAATCGAGGGTTATGTGTTCAGCAGCTAGTTGGCAGAGCTACCAATCACTGGCTACCATGACCTGCTTCACTTTCACCAGTTTACCACCAGCTTAACGAACACGACCCTGCTAAACGGTTATCAGCTCCGTAAAACAGCCCAGGTTTTCTCAGTCTGGCTCTGAAAGCGTTCACAAACAGCTCTGCAGCATCATAAATATGGACAAGTCTACTGTCAGCAAACTGAGAGAAAAACGAATGTTTGACAAATACAGAGCGGTTTAACACATAATCCAGGCTAAAAGTAGACTGCCAAACGCCGAAAGGACAGCTGGCCGACTCGATGGTGACACTCTTCATTTGGCTTCATCCTCTGGAGACAATGAAGATTCTGTGCCAGATTTTATTCCAGTCCAACCAGCGAAGAAGAGTCAAGAGACTCCAGTCTGATGGGGCTGAATCAGACTTAAAGGAGCAGTGAGCAGCATGTAAGAAAGTGATTTTTTTTTCGAGTATAACCACCTGACGTTAACAATGGTTGTATTTTTGTTAGCTTAAAATGAGCCGCAGTAGGCCACCATGTTTGTACATATGTAGTTTGGTTTCAGGCGATTGCAATCTGCAACCTCACCACTAGATGCCACCAGATCCTGCACACACTGCACCTTTGAAGGTGTCCATCGTTGTCATAGCAACACAGTCAAATAGCTCAGCGATAATGTCTGAGCTATTTGACTCAGCAAATCTTAAACAGATGATATGCCATCAGATTAACATTAAAGTTCCAGAAATAATTGGCCCAACCCAACAACAGCCACGACTCTCCAACATGAGCTGATGATTTTAATGTATATTCATTCATAACTATTCATCTTTCCAAATGGAGCGTTCAGTGAGGCCTGAGGGTCATTAATCCTAATCTTTTTAAAGGATTATAGTAGCTGGCATAGTGACAGGCAACTGCATCAACACACATCAGAACAATAGAGCTCTCTCTCTCTCTCTCTGACAGTACTGCACCTTTAGAGCTCACTCTATCATTTTTTCACTCTGCTCCGGAGGTGAAAAGTCACACTTTACTCCAATGCAAATCCCCTCAACTCATTATGCAGCAGAATCATGACGTGTTGCTGCGAATAATGGACTTAGATCCTGAGACTAAATGAAGAAGAAATGTGTGTGAATCATCCACCCACTTCTGATGCTGTTTCATTCTGCTTAAAATATGCAACAACTGTTTCCACGAATGATGTCTGAATAATAATAATAATGATAATAATAATAAATATGCAACAACTGTTTCCATGAATGATGTCTGAATAATAATAATAATGATAATAATAATAAATATGCAACAACTGTTTCCATGAATGATGTCTGAATAATAATAATAATAATAATAATAATAATAATAAATATGCCACAACTGTTTCCACCGAATGATGTTTGAATAATAATAATAATAATAATAATAATTAATAATAATAAATATGCAACAACTGTTTCCACCAAATGATGTTTGAATAATAATAATAATAATAATGATGATAATGATGATGATAATAATAATAATAAATAATAATAATAATAAATATGCAACAACTGTTTCCACTGAGTGATATCTGAATGTTGACCCTACAGGATCCAATTCATAATATTTTATATTGTTTGTTATGACATCACATACACATACAGAAACAAGCAGGCAAGATAACTGAGATATTTTCAGTCCCATTACCTCCACATAACGAGGATCTTTCTGATTTTCCTGTCAAAGTGATTTCTGCTGCAGGGCTAATTTAAATTATCAGCAGGCAGCCACTGATGCATGAATCAGACACTCAGTCTGCTTGATAAAGTAAAATTACATGTCAGTGGCATGATAAAAGCTACATACAGTGTGTATGTCTTCAAAGGGCTACAGACAAGTATGGAAACAATAACTTTTCTCATCGTGTTTCATCTCAGAAGACACAAGGAAACAGGAAGTTTTCAGTTTTTGACATTCAGTACGTTTGTTTCTCTGTCTCTGACTTCAGCAGGAAGTTTATTACACACTTTCAAAGCGACTGATGTTCACGTCGTCAATGTATTTGCCTTTGTGAAGTTTTATCTCTGCAGCTCTGTTGGTTTTGTGCATTGTGTCGTCACAGGGGAAATACTGCAGAACCGCATGCTGTCAGTGCAAATAAGTGACTGCCTGGTTTCTGTGCAAACACAAATATTACCGACGTGATTCAACTGAAAGAAAAATGAGCTGAGATGGAAGTTTTAACACAGTTAATTGTGTTGCTCTGCAAGTGGAGACGACTAAAACTGCCAGAGGTCTGAACACAGAATTCTGTGTGGTTTTGTTTGTTATAGCATTCTAGAAATGTTCCTTTTACTTGATCATTTGTTGCATGTTTTACACATGAAGTTCAGTTTACTTATGAGGAGTTCAGTCAGATAATCAGAGCATTTTTTGAATCTGCTCAGAATAAGCAACAAATAGACACTTTGACGCATTATTACGTCAATAGCACTCAAAGAGTTAATCACTGTTTTTAACTTGTTGACATCTGCAATCCTTCTCTTATCTTTATTTCACTCTGTTGCTTCTTTAGACATTTCGACAACGTTCCCAGTTCTATGTTAATTATGAGTTCCACTTTCTTACTTGCTGTATCTTTGTTTCCTATTTTTGACATATTTTCTACTTATTCTACTTGTTCACTGCTTCTTCTAATTTTTTTTTTATTGCAATGTTGAAACATTGGAAATGTCCAGTTTGTGGAACGAATAAAGGGTCTTATGTTGTCTCTCGTCTTTAAAAATAGCTCTTAAACTTCTAAAATCTGCTCAGAAACGTCACTCTTTGTCGCCAGAGGCTCTTCTGTCATCTCATCGACCAACGGCAGCTTCCTGGATTGCAGATTTTAATGATACTTTAATACTTTAAATAAACTTGTCGTAGTCATTGTGATGATAACTCGGTGCTGTCACCTGCAGATCTTAGCTTTAATCTGATGCACTTTGAGATCAGTCATCTTGTCCAATGATGTGGTGCACAAGCAGTAAATACAACTTCTACTCCGGTTTATTCCTCTATTATTCATTTTTTTTCTTCATACTGCTTTAAAACTGCTACGCTGTTTCTAGCCATCTTTCATTCCCTTCCTGGGGACAAATTAATCATTCCCACTGATGTTTATTCAGTCCCTGCAAAGGAACATTGATGAATGTGCATTCTGCCCATCAAATATACATAATGAAGGTTGGAAAAGCCGCACTGCTCTGAGTTGGCCTTCATTTGCCTTTAACTAGGCTTTTTCCCTCCATCTGTGCCAGCACATGATGACATTTTATGAGAACAGGCAAAGCTTTCAATAAATTAGCTTTTAAATATCGAGATGTGAACACCGAACACTCTGCTGGGCTTTCTTATTTCACCTCACTTCTTTTTCCAGATCTGACTGCGCTGTGATATTTTCTTATATCAGTAAAGGACGTGGATAGCGACACGTCCATATTTGCTCAGACGGAGGATACAGACAGCCATATTTAATCACAGAGCCGCCGCGCTGTTTGCTCATCTCGCCGAAGCAGAAGCAATTTGTCATACTTTGCAGGAGATAGGTCTCAGTCCGAGCTTCAAACAGAGACAATGAGAAGTCTGACCTGGGTCTTTTACTATTTCACAGAAGCACTTTTATGAAGCATTGAGTTCAAAGGTACAATCGCTTCTCTGAGGGAGGTTTCTTCACCATGTGACAGTACAATCTATTCACTGAGGACTTTGAAGTTTGCAAAAGTCCTGATTGTGACCTCACAGAGCCTGAGACATGTGCTTCTTTCATACATATAGAGCTTGTTGCTGAAGCGTTCGTCTATTTCTTCGCTGTGCAGTGAGTCATGCTTATGGAAAAGCAGAAGAGGAGGCCAATTAAGTGTGTTTCTCCAGGCAATGTAAGGGAGGAAGAACAAGCAAAAACAGAAAGAAATGCTCCATTAGATCGCGGTGTTATATTGTCTTCTCACCACAGAAAGGTATACTTAATTATTCTTGCTTAAGTGCTGAACTTAAATTTAATGGATCGGGGGTCATTGCAGGTCAAGGTCTGCTCGTTCTCTCTGTGTGAAGCATGACGTGAAGTTTCTGTTGGTGAAGAAAAAGCTTATTTCAAAGCTTTTATTAGATTCAGTCATTTGTTCCAGCAGCAGAGCACAATGTGTCAAAGGTTAGGACTTCTGCTGAATATTTATGGCTCTCACACGATGGAAGTTTGTGCTTTTGTTTAGTATTTGTAGAGAAGAAACTAACAGCAGTGAAGCCATAGTCACATCGTTTAATGAAAATAAATGTGATACGGTATATTAATCCTCTGCATCAGATAATAAATAATAACACACCAAAAAAATGGAAAATTATCGAACAAAAAATAATTCAAGTATTTTCATGTTAGCACAAAATTAAACCAAAAAGTCACAACCTTGCTTTGTACTTTACTTTTTTTACTGTGCATTAAAAATACTGTTATTTATTGATCATTTCCCAGCAGTTTTCCAGATCATATTAAAGATTGTAATGATAGTTGCTCGCTCCTAAATAGTTTAGCTTTGCCTGTTAGTATCCCTCTGATAATCCACACTAGCATCAGCGTAGCTCGTAGCTTCCAGCTCAAACTGGAAGAAATTCATTCACATTTTAATTTTACACAGATGCATGTTATAAATATATCGTCAAGTCTCTCCAGAAATACTCAGGTAAAGTTGGAGTATTAGTGAAACAAGGGCTGAAGCAGTGACTAAAGGTAAGAAATTCACACAGCTGGTTTCACTGCTTCCCCTCGTTGTGCTGTCAGGCCAAACGGCAGACCCAGTCGCTCCTGGAAGGATCTGGAAAGTAAAGAGAAACAGGGTTTTTAGAGGCCAGCTGTCAGCCCGGCGAAGCCTCCTGCTCTCCGTCGACAGAGCAAATAACACGTTGTCTTTTTTCCATTCATTTTTTCGTCAAACTTTGGCCTCCCTGGCGCCGTGCTCTCTGTACACAAACTGCAGCGCTATGCCAAACTAATCTTGGCTAATTGGTGATTCTAGACTGGGGATTATTGAGGAAGCAGGATTCATCACAGTAAACACATGGTAAACAGGGAATGTTTTCCAAGGCTTGGAGACGGAGCAACTATTGCTGTGTTTCGAAATCATCGCGGGTGTTATCACGCAGCGTTGCTCTTCTGAGAGTTCTGGGAAAGGTTTTTGCAAGTGCGAGCGCGGCAATTATTGTGTCTCGTTTGGCTTTATGGTCGGTCTGTCAGGAGTCTTTGTGGTGTCGCTGGAGATGCAGCAGTGTGTCTTCTAGCCGACTCGGTCCTAAATGAGCCGTTCCAACAGCTGACAGTGATGTCTCAGCCTAACTACAAAGCTTATGACCGGAGAAAACTCATGCTGCTGTCTTCCCCCGACATCCTCAGCGACTATTTAGTTTTTTAGTGGTTCAGCATGCAGAACAAAGCCAGGCTTCAATTAGCTGAGCTCAGTGGTTCCCAGTTGGTGTGCCCATAAGGAAGAAGCTTGACATCACTTTCGAGTCCTTTCCTGAGTTCATTACGAGCCGCTGTGATCAAAGGACACGCTGGATGTTTGCTTTTATCTGATGATAAAGGACACGGAAGGGATGAACGTCAGTGGAGAAGCCATGCGCTTCATCATGAAATACTGTGTACAGAGACCAAAAAATGCTTCGATGTTTGCAAATATACATTTGTTCCCTTATTATAACGATGCTCTATCTTTGCTGCTGGTACCATAGAAATTCCCCCATTTGTACTAAAAGTCTGTGGCCGCTGTAATGTTCATTATATGAGAAAGCTTTGAAGTTATGGCGCTAAAATGTGAAGTCAGACCTCAGCTCTGCATTAAAGGCAACTTACTGTACATTTTGTGTTTTTCTATATCGTTATTTCCATTGTCATGTTTTGTGTAATTTGACTCAACCTTCTATTTAACATGCATAGAAGGTGTTAATACAAATGTTTTTCACCTGTATTTAAATCAAGTCAAAGTTTCTTTATATAGCACAAGTAATAGATAAACTTTAATAAAAGTAAATATAATCTTTTTTTTATTTCATGTCTATTTCTAAAGGTTAAATCCAAATAACAAATAGCAAAAATACATTTTATTCATCTAATAATTGTGTTTAGCTAACATGTCATTTGCAATTTAAAATAGATTTTCTTTCTTTTTATTTAGTACGTTGTAAATATTCATTTTCTTATTATTACTTATTCTATGATGTCATTGCCCTTTCTTATCACTGTAATTCGTCTATGCTGAATTTCTTTCTTTCTTTCTTTCTTCTCTTCTAATTTTCTACAGTTATCTGTATGTTTTTCCATAGAATGTTTCTAAGATATTTTTCCAGGTGATTTATGATATATATACTATGTAGAGTAGATTGACTCTCATTCTTGCAGACCATGTCCATGCATCCTGCTCTGCTCTGTGGTGAGTTGATGTTTTCTGGTTGTGCACTCAGCTGTTCGTCTGACAGTCCAGCCTACTTTTTCCAGGTGAGAGAAAAGAGGAAGTGATGAAAATGTTGATCAGGTTAAATTAGGTGGCGCTCTAGTACAATAAGCCTGCTTTGACCTCACGTGTTACTGCTGGAGACTGAAGACCTGCAGACATGAATCAGGGCTGACAAAAGTGCTTCACCACCTCTGCATGGAAAAAAAACCCACAAACTTTATATGTTTTGCTGCCCCGTAGCAACCACAGCAAGCAACACAAAGCCTCAATCCACATGTCATCTGCTTATCTGCAGACAGATGAAAAGCTTAATGCAAACGTCAACGTTGGTCCACAGGAATTTCACCCTGAACACCTTTAGAAGCCAGCGTGTTCGTTTGTGTCACACAGAGCGTGAATAATGCACAGCGCTACTGTTGATGAGAATGAGTTGGATTTTTTGGAGCTTTCACACCGTGAATAAAAGCATCAACAATTCAAAATGATCACTACAGTGCAGTTGATGCATATGAGTCAGAAAAAAGTCAGAATTTTGTAATGCGTGCATAATGACAATAAAGACTCTTAAATCTTGAATAACAGCAATACGCTTCTGAATGGTTGGTTTTATTTTGAAAAACTCCCAGATGGCTCACTGGAGGAAAGTAATCTGCACGTGTGTAAAACAATAAAAATATCCTTGAAATACTTAATGTCTGAGCTAACAGCTACGAGCAAAGCTATGCTAAGTTAAAGCTACTATTTGTCAGCAATCAAGTGTCGATAGACCAGAAGATGAAACTAAATGAAGAAGTTAACTCCAGCGGTTGTTAAGTGGTTTCAGCTTACTGCAGACCAGTCAACATCTGCTCAGAAATAATCAACAATCAATTTTTAAATGCACAATAAAAAAATACATTAAATATGATTAAAAAAATTAAACCAATAAAAACGCCAAATTTGATGAAAACATGTCAGACTAAGGTGAAAGTTTTAAACTCCACAACTAAAGAAGTAAAGCAATTAAAAATATCAAAGAAGAGCCAGTGACTGACAACTTACACAGATGAGTAAAGCAATATTAGAAAAAAGAAAAAGAACAGCCCTGCTAAAGAAGCTACACACCCAGTTTTTACATAATCAATGTGTGAAGCCAGTTTACATTTCTAAGTGCTTTCTGCTCATGTATTAACATAGACTCCTTCAAAGCTCCTTCAGCCACCTTGACTTGTGTGTAATTGTGGTCAGATCTCTTATGCAGGATGTCACAACAATATTACTGCTCAGCTGCTACTCAAGCCAAGCATGATAATCTTGTTAGCCACACTGACCTCACGGCTCAGGTCCCTCTCAGGACTTTAAAACATGTTAATTCTCAGAGCATTTCCACTTTAGCAGGACAGAAAATGCCCTTCTCTTTGGGATATATGTTCTATTGATCAAACACACTCAAGAGATGGCTGCTTTTGTGACCAACCACACATTTTCACTTTCATGCATACAAATACAGTTCAGAAACTAAAAGGTCCTAGACGATATCTGACATTTTTTACTTCAGGTAAACAGTGAAAATAGATTAGAATTTGTTTCAACTCCCACTGCCTGCTTGCACACATCTTGAGGCGAACTCCTGTCAAACTCCAGTACATTTTTGTTGGTTTTAGCATCATCTTCATAGGTCTTTAGTCGTATGACATGAGCTGTCTTCAGCTAGTTGGATGTTCCAGATGAGCTGCTTGATGTGGGCATGCAGAACACTGGCATCCAAAGGTCTTCATCCTTTTCTGCAGCACAGTTCAGAAACTGAAGGAAAGGAAATGTAATAATGATGGAACTGCTTAATACTGTTTTTAAAAGCTTCCAACTTGACCAAAAAATATGACCGCAGGCCTATCATCAGGAAACAGAGCTCAGGTAACTCAGTGAAATACCACATACACTTTTTGCATGGTCTGAGTTGCAAGACCTGGCGAAGTTTTGCAATCGAGCAGATTGATTTACCTTGGATCTTGGATCCTAGCCACACAAGGACACAACCTCTTGTCAGGGTCCTCTCATGACCCTCCAATGCCTACTAGGCTTCCCTTCACATGTGTTCAGGTCCAGTGAAGGTGTTATTCCTATGATTCCACATGGAAGGCCTCTAAAACCACTGGACTGGAGCTATGACAATGGATATTAGCCTGGGCAACCACAGAGGGATTTGTTGCTTCGCACCCCATTCCAGTGCCAGCTGTTATCAGACCAGTTCTGATGCTATTTAGGGATATAGGCAAGGCCAACATTGTCATCCACATGTCTGCTCTCCACCACCTGATCTCTTGACCTCTTATCCCTGGGGGTCCTTTGTGAAGACATCTTCTCAGCACTAAACACCTTTTTGCAAAGCTCAGATCCAGGTTTAGACTTCTGGCCATGATGAAAAGTATCTCTTTTTTCCCAGCATGGAAATTCAGGGACCTGAAGGACACTAAGAACATGTGGGAAGTATGCGCAGGTCCACCAGGGAGTCCACCAACCATTTCCTTGCTCCATGGTTAGTCCAAGATTTAAAAAAAATAGATTTAGATTTCATCTTGCTTTAAGAGTTCATTTTCTATTTTAAGTGTTTAACTTTAAATCTTAAGTCAGTGAATCTCGTTTAGAGAAATTATCTCGCTGCATGGACAGAAAATTTCACTTGTTTTGATGACCTTTTTCCTCACATTTCATGGTTTTTGTCTTGTTTGTAGACAGACTTTTTTGCAGTGTGTGTCTCAGTCCACTCATCCATATCTGGGAATGGTGAAGAAATTTACCTGAATAGAGAGCATTTCATTCTCAACATTTCACTCTATTCTGTTGTGTTTCTTTCTTAAATATCATTTTTATGGCTTACATATTTGATGTGCATGATGGTTTTCCAGGCTGATAAGTGAAATCTTTCATGCTCGGTATCTCAGAGCTGCACTTGACTTGAGATAAACTCCTCTAATTTCAAGCTGACAGGCCGTCAGTGTTTAGCAGGCTTTAAGCCTCTTGGTATCATAACATGTTAGCCAACACACTCCTGGAGTCCATGCAAATGAGGCACTTTTGTGTTACGACCACTTTAAGCAAACACTGCTGGACTGTGTGGGATTTGTTTCCCAGAATGCAGCTTTGCGAAGTTAACTTGTTGCGAGTTCACCGTGGGTCTCCCTGTTTTTTTCTTTGCTTCCATTAATTATAATCCTGTCAACGGCTTTCCATATGCGAGGAGCGAGGGTTTGCTGCCGTCTCTTTGCGCCTCGGCGGCATATAGAGCCACGGCTGGCACAGTGAGACTGAGGGAAGTGTGGGCCGGATACGCTCCCCTTCACTGGCAGGCAAAGGCTGCATTATGCTAATATAACAACCAGAGGAAAAGACAGAATGAGAAAGAGAGAGAGAGAGAGAGAGAGACTGAGGAAAGTGAACAAAAAAGAGAGTGTGAAGAAGAGACGAGGGAGGCAGCCGTGGTGCGAAAGTGAGCGAGAGAAGCCACCGTCTCCACATGCGGGGGCGAACATGTTGTCATCTCCTGCATTTAAATGCCCCCCGTTCGCTCTTCTCCACACATCATTTAAATTGGGTCAGACAAGTGTTGGAGAACCAGTTCAAATGCATTTTCCCAAATAAAAAAACACTGAAACCTTCTCAGCGAGATGCATTTTGTAGCTAACATCCCGACTTGCCAGTCTCAGTCAATATCTAAACACTGGTCACCTTGCCGACTCCACAACGTATACATTTTCTTTTTTGCATTCATTGTGACCAAGTGAATGGTATTTAATAAAAGCACCATCAGATGCAGGAAAGCTCCTGTAAGCACCTTTTTATGTTCCAACCTTTAAGATTAAAGCACGGGAGCATTTCACGGCACCATCTAATGTCAGCTTAATGGAATGGCGTGTATAGAAAACAGAATGCAAAGTGAGCACGGTGCGAAAAATATGTCAAAGCAGACTGTAAAGGCAAATGAGAACGCAGGTCTCAGCAGAAAAAGAAGAAAACAGAACGACAGAACAGTGCCGTGTTTCTGCTGCCTAAGGAAACGGACACTTCATGCAGTTTCTCTGCTTTCAAAACTTATTCCATCTCAAAGACTCAAATTCAATTTTGTGATAGAGATCTGACCGCTCTTTGTAGCATTTTAAATACTTTGGTAAAAATATTAGAGAATATTTTTGAAGGCAGCCTGAAGCACGGGGAGAGTAAGCTGCTAAGCTGCTTAGGACCCCCGAGTGAGTAAATTACACATGAGAAGTCCTTTGTTCATGGTGACACTTTAATTGTTTAATATGTTTTATGAAAGTTTGTGTAGTGTTTTTGGCATAAGATATTCTTCTGCCTCATATTCTTAGAGCACGTTTTGCAAATCTGCAAATACCCATGAATTTTTTGTTCAAGAAAAAACTTTTCAGTGTGTCTGGGACATCAATTTTAGTAAAATAAGGAAGTAATAAGTTCTGGATGTACTGGAGTCTGCTGAAGAGCTTGGAAGATGAACTATCGTGTGGATGGAATAAACATGCAAGCTTTGACTCAGTAAGATATCGTTTGGGGCTGTCAAAAGAAGTGCGTTAATGTGGATTAATCCATCATCATAATTAATCTGATTAAAAAAGTTAAAACAATTAGCCCATCTACAGCACAGAATGACTCTGAACATCTCTCTGATTTTTTTTTTTTTTTTTTTAGCTCATGCAAAATGAAACACTATAGATTAAAACTGAACAATATTTAATCGTGATTAATCAAAACTGATTAACAAAAACCTGATTAATCTAATTTTTTGTGCTCTTGAAATTCAAAGTTAGGCACTCTGCTGTGAATGCGTTCGAACACATTACTCTTCAGTCTTGAGTGCTATTAGTTGTCTTTGAGCACACCTGATGCTTTGCACTGTGCTGTTAACTCCGCAGGTTCGCCGCTGTCTGAGCTGATGGATGCGTCCTGCAGGATACTAACAGCCGGCACATCGACAAACATCACTGCGTCTTAAAACAAGGACAACTTGATTGATTCATTTCAGTGCTGCTGCCTCCATTTGTGATTACTATTATATTTTTGTGTCGTTACCACAGGCTGCTGGATAATACATCTCCATCCACTCTAGCACTGGGCTTAATTGTGTCTCTGTAATGCAAATTCACAGAGTTTATTAAAGGCTGAGTTTCCAGAGGATGATAAAAGGCTGCGTCCAGTCTGTGTTGTCATGAGGAATATGGCTCAGAGTACATCATCCCCATGTGCTGCTGATGTTCTTCTTTACTTTCACACTTTGTCCTCATTACTCGATCACAGCTCAACAAACCCGTTTCAGTTGCTGGATGAAGCACAGCTTTCCTACTTTTTTTCTGGACAAATACTGTCATTTTTGGTGAAAGTGTCCTCTACTCTACCTCTGATAAAACAAGAATGGAACAAGATAAAAACAACCTTTTTTTTCATGATGAAATAGAGAGTCTCTTCTTTCATTTGAGATGTTTTCAGTGTTTTCAGAGACATAGTACAAAATATTCTGTGGGTCTAGAAATATGACTCAAAATGGACAAAAAACACTTTCTGTTTTATAAAACGACTGACACTCAATGAGTTAAGTTTCTTAATTTATGAAACTAATACACTTACCCTAACCAAGCGGTGTTGTTGCATTATTAAACCAAAAAAAATACAGAAACTATACTGTGAATATTCTGTTTACGTCCAAAAGTTTTTCCAGGTGAAATTTGTGATTATCCCATAAAGATAATCGTACGACAAAAGTGAGACTAAATCAGCTGCTTCTTTCACCATCAGATCAACAGGACAGGAGGCTTCATAACCTGATAATCCGCAAACATGCAAATAAACCATAAATAAAACATTACTCATCGCTTTTCAACAGTTAGCAGGAAGTGTAGACAGTGCTGTACTGTACAGTGCAAAAAGCAACATAGCGCAAAAGGAACAATATAAAAATAAACAATAACCACTCTGTTATTGACTTTTTTAATCTTTCAGTTTGGTGCTGCACCTTCTTCCATCCCCTCTTCGTCCATTTGTCCCATTTAAAGCCTTCTGGTGGTCTGTCCATCTCGTTCCCTCTGGGTCTGAGGCTCAGGAAGACGAATGAGCTGTACATGTATCTGATGTACGATCCTGCAGGTGAGAGCGCCGCCAAGAAAACTCTGACTTTGGCGAATGAGAATCTGACAGATTGTAGGCCTCAGAACGGAGGGGTGGACACTGTAGGCTCACCATCATCGCTCTTTAATCTGCCACGGCCCCAAAGACTGATGTTCACCTTTCTGCCATTTATTCTGCTCGACCTGTTAGCGCAGACAAGGTCAATCTGGCTTGTCGGGCTTCCCCCTCTTCTGGCTCTGGATTGTCCACTTCAGGACAGAAACTTTCAGTGCTGAAGTGCGTAATTGCTGTGCACAAAATGCCACTAATTTCCGCACTTAGACAGCCACTCGCTCGGCCCGTCGCCTTCTTAAAATGCCCCTCTGCTTTCAGTTTGACCTACAACTCCCAAGTCAATGTTTCCTCTCCGTCCTCCTTGTGAATAATTACAGACTTTCATTCTCACTTGTGTATTTAATCGCTGATTCCTTCCATATATTGGAGGATCCAACGTGCAGGGACAGTAGAGAATTAAAGGCGTTTTGTCAAACAATGAGCCGTGAGGATGCTGTTGTACAGCCAGTGGATTGGAGAACCGGCTATCAGAGCAAGGATGTGCTCAGATGGCAATAAATCCCACCAAATCCTGTTGCCCTCTGTCAATTACGAGGCATAATCCCTTTCTTTTCTGAGAGTCAAATGGGCTCTCAGCGCACTGGAAAGCCAGGCTCAGGCAGTGGTTACCACTGCAAAGAGGTGAAACACACAGAGAGAGAGTAATTACCAGAATTACCATGTGGTGAAAAGGCTCTGGCAGCATGACAGTCACACAAAACATAAGAACAATGATGCTTGTCCTTCATTAATTTTCACAAAATGTCAAATCAGTGTATAGCAGTTACTAAAAAAAAGGATCATCTTTGCCTCCTCCACCTGAAGAGACAATCATGTCTGTTTTTGGACAAACATCACAACACTGCACACTTTTGTTTCATCTTTATGGGCGAGTTACAGTAAGTTTGCATTGTTGTTCTGTGGTTTTTGTTAAGTATTTTAAAACAGGCAGGTACATGGTAGCAACTGGTTATTACAAGGAATATTATTCTTGTTACAAAGGGTTGCAGACAGCTCGGAGTAATTACTCCATATTCCTCCTTTCTTCTTGTTATTTTTTAATCTAGAAAAACATGTCTAGTAGGTTTACTAGGAAGGTTTATTTCTTGGAACATAAATGGATGCAGTAGTCCTATTAAGAGGAGGAAGATATTATCATTTTTGAAAAATACTCAGGCAGATATAAATTTTAGAAAAACATCACAGTATGAAAATAAAATGTCAGTTGTTTGTACAAATAAATACTGATGCACTGCTCTCAAACATTAAAACCGCTGTGTACTTGTCTGCAGAAACAACAATAATGAATGAGGCCCTTTGTAGAAAACAGAGAATATTCATCAATAATCACATATATCTAAATGTCCAGGCGTCCTCACCACCATGGTTAAGTATTGGGACAGGACATGGAGTGCAGGTGCTGTTTTTTACTTTATGCGTCTTTATGCCTCTTTATGCATCCAGCGTACATTAATCACTGCAGCTGGATGCATTTGAATGGAGCAGCTTTGTGCCATTACTCATGTTGCATGCCACAGTGTAATTACGAACGATGTGTGCTTTTGCTTATTTATATTGAATTATTCTCCTGAGAGGATAAATTTCAGCCTGAATTCCATGAAATGTGAATGTTGGGTTTAAAGGACAACATTTGAAAAATATCACTTTTTGTGTTTTAAATTAATGGCGAAAAGCTGCATGTATTTTTATCGTGTCTTGCAAATTTTGAATTCCAGTTTGGTGTTGTTGTAAATGCTATATACATAAACTTTGACTTAGGTTGGTTAGCAGCTAACAGCTAGCAACCGTGAGCTTCACATCAAATCTGGCCCCTCTCTCCCCCAACAAAACACAAAAGCAGCTAGTTTTGTTAGCAGTTAGTCTTACTAGCAGTTAGTCTTGCTAGCAGCTAGCTTTGCCAGCAGTTAGTTTTGCTAACAGCTTGTTTTTTCCAGCAGCTAGTTTTGCTAGTTTTGCTAGCAGCTAGTTTTTTTTCCAGCAGCTAGTTTTGCTAGCAGCTAGTTTTTTTCCAGCAGCTAGTTTTGCTAGTTTTGCTAGCAGCTAGTTTTTCCAGCAGCTAGTTTTGCTAGTTTTGCTAGCAGCTAGTTTTTCCAGCAGCTAGTGTTGCTAGTTTTGCTAGCAGCTAGTTTTTCCAGCAGCTAGTTTTGCTAGTTTTGCTAGCAGCTAGTTTTTCCAGCAGCTAGTGTTGCATGTTTTGCTAGCAGCTAGTTTTTCCAGCAGCTAGTGTTGCTAGTTTTGCTAGCTGCTTGAAGCTGGTGCATCATCAAACAGATGTGCATAGTTGTTAAAAACAGAGGACATGATAAAGCTAACAGAAGAGGTGAGACAGTGAGAGGAAAAGAAAAGCATGGAAGGCAGACACAAGCTGTCCTCTACTGTGAATTCATTTAAAACACCAGCCAAATACAAGTGTGTCACAACATGAGCCTTAAGATATTAAATTCAATAATTCATGCAGGCGTCTGTGACTCGCCATGATTTATTTGGTGTGCTCTACTCTGCCTGAATTAGCCATAAAACGTGATACAACATTTGCAGGCGCTGCACAAATGATATGTAGGCTGTATGTTTTTACGTAACCGACGCAGTTCATCTCCTTCGACTAAATGAGTCAGGCTTGACTTCAGAGCGGACGGATCTTTCCTTCAGCTGGGAATTAATTTCTTAATGTAGTGCATAGCCTGCGCTCGTGTCATAAAATATGGGCCAAGTGTTTCGGTTTTACAGCTACGAGAGAGCCATACAATATTCATCGTCGCAGTGTTTACACCCAGAAGCTCCTGCACTACTTGTCTACTTACAAGCTGGACTCTTTATGCTTCTATAATTTTCTATCATGCTGATCAACTCTGACCATGTTTCATTAATTTTCTTAATTTACAGCTGCTGGCGTTACGCCTGCTTGCATGGGCGGTGCAAAACTGTGTTTACAAGCTAGTCGATATTCCTCTTAAAAGTTAACTGGAGTTTATCATGAAGGAATATGATGACACACTGGTGATGTTGATAATAACACAGTGACTCGATCAATTACAGATATTCCATCGAGAAATAAAAATACTGGGCTTCATTCATGAAACGTGCGTATGTTAGAAACTCAATTCAAGATTCTGGGAAATGTGGTTAAAAATTGTTTTAAATTGACGTTTCCTTTCTTTCTCATTTATTTTATTTATTGAGAACACGTGTAAAGTTCTGACATAAATATTTTAGATGATTAATTATTGTTGTAATTAGATTAATTAGATTAACACGGTTCTCTCATCTATATTAGCTATTAGTCCTGTACATTGTAATCTCAGATCTTACCTTTGTTTCCCTGTTTTGACATATTTTCTACCTATTCTACTTGTTTCCTGATGTCACTGCTTATTATATTTCATCTCGTAATGTTGCTCCGTGCAATTTACTGTCAGAAAACTGGTGCGAATAAAGGATTTTCTGATCTTATACCCATTTTATTATATGTTATTATTTATGATCTGCTATTTGGGTTCATCCATTTTGATGTCTCCACTGAGCTGTTTTTCAAAATAAAACAAACCATTAAGAAGCATTGTTTTCGTTCTTCTCCATGACTGTGGCAGGAAGTAGGATGCTGCTAGTGAGAGTTGGTCGGAGCTACAAAATAAAAGCAAGAGCTAAAAATAAAAATAAAGCATTATGCTTTGCTAGCCCTGGTTTTAAGCCAAACCATGCGGTTCTTGATGTGCCGTCAAAGACAAGTTGAGTTAATAATAATGTTTATTCGTTCCCAGTATGAGGTGGTGGCGACTATTCTTGATGCCCTAACAGAAGCTGATTCGAAGAACTGTATCGATGTAAGAAATTAAACAAACTGAAGTCGTATGTCGTTGGTGTTGTTTGATTGATGCTGTGTGTGTCCCGGTTCATCACATATGGTGATGATGACAACAAACAACACCTTTTCCAAGTTATATTTATACTTACTACCTCTGTTTTTTGAAGTTTTTGATAGTTATATTTACTCCTCATGTGTTTCTAGTATTTTTTTTTTATTTTCTGAGTCTTCTTAGTCCCTGTGTATCCCTGTTTTACCAGCCCACCTTTTGATTGTTGAAAGATTCATGCATTTGGGTTCACACCCTCATCATGGAACCATGACAATGCAAGCCAAACAGTCTGATCCGCTTTCATTTTCTGGCGTCTCTTTCCTCGGTGTAATATCCTCTCAGTGGCCACTTCATTAGCAACACCTGCCCGGTAAAGCAAACACTCCAACCATCACATTATGTGGCTGCAGATCATGCATACCCAGTGGAGAGGTCCTCAAAATGAGCCAGATGTGTCGACCGAGTGACACAACAGATTCAGTGTCATGAGAAAGTGATTCAATGGAGGCTGCACTTTACAGGAAATGATGCGACAAACAAACAAGAAGCAGCCACTGCTTTAAATGGATATGTATTGAGAAACACATAACCTGTAATAATATATTCCTGAATCACAGACTCACAAAGCAAATCAACTGTCAACGACGTAAAAATGAATTCCGTTTTCATTTAGAAAACAAGGTAATTATTCTTTCATAGTAAATTATACAATTAATGCCTCTGTTTCATCTTGTGTGTCTGCGGTTCTGCGTCACTGAGCTCCTGTGAGTTAATGTATGAGACCCCCTGCATGTGCCAATGATATTCATTTGGTATCAATCTACACTAATAACGCTTGTTACACTTCCTGTTTGTGAGAGAGCCGTGGGTACGACGTGAACACAAAAGAAGAACTCCAAAATACTGGTCTTTCAAAGTCCACTCTCAAGGAGTTAGTGAGAAAAATAAAAGATGATTAAATCCTATCACAGAACTCAGAGATAAATGAGTGATGCTGAGTCTACGAACAAAAGACGCTCCTGAGGTGGTTAGTATGAAAAATTACACTACAAACAAGATGCTTGCATGAAGGTAAGTATATTAATTAATCTATTTTTAATCTAGCAATAAACAAGGACGCTCGCAAGAATCTAAAATCTACAAAGGATAAAGAAATCAGTCTTTCCAGAGGCAGCATGGAAAGTAGCAATGGGCACAACGAGTCAAAACCTTTCAAGGTCTGTTTGAGAGTGCAACAAAAGGCACGTTTGTAATAATGTGAGATTTTTTTAATTTCTCATAACATGCAGGCTCTGTCTCTTTTGCATCTTAAACAGAATAACTGATGCTTTTTCTGAAAAAAAAATCTAAATTTGACGTTTTCCTTTCACTTTAGCGCTCAATTTGTTTACACCCAGCATCAAGCTGACAATCCTGGCCTTATGTCGAAAGTTTCATCGGTGATGTCCAACAACACAGCAAAACAGCTTAGTGACTAATACTTGAATTTTCATTTAACTCAAAAATCTCATCCATGTGGCTCACTGTCAGGTTTTGGAGTCACTCAGGCACAGATTCCTACTGTTTTGTTGAAATCTCTGGGAAGTTAAGCCATATCATAAGACACAGAAAATACATACAGCAGCATAACTATGTATATATATCTTATTATATAAAGAACAATGAGAGGTAACAGTTTCATACTTTAACAGAGTGTCTCTGACTACAAAATCCACCACAGGACCAGACAAGTCTGAGCTCACACGGTCATTTCAGATGTGAAAACTTTTTGGTTTTACTGATTGTTTTCTCCTCTTCCTGAGCCTGCTGGCTCTCCAGACCAGCACAGAGTCCTCTTCTGCTCTCCTGGGTTCCCTCAAACAGTGGAACCATCAGAGAGGCCCAGGGCCTGTTCTCTCTGCTGCCACCAGACGCCTACACCACAAACCACAAACCAGATCCTCTTTGCTGCAGAGCAGAAACAGCACACAGACCCTGGTCAATATATATACAGTATATACATAAATTGCTTAGAAAATGTACTCGAGCACCACCCAGTGTCAAGTTTTTTTGCCATAGCTGTCCTAAATTAACAGTATTATTTATTACCAGAATATTTAATATTTAATTTAATTTAATGTATGGTTAATCCACCAGTATGTGCAAGCTCTTTAATCAAAACTATATCTTTAATAAATTATAATTATTAAAAAAATGCTGTTTTACAAAAAAAGCATAAAAAAATATTAAAGTACATTTTATTTTTTATTATTTTTTGACTGAGATTTTAAACTCCAGTTATTTCCTGTCATTCTTGAACAGGAAAATGTGTTTTGTGGTTTTCTGTATGTAAGTCTTTGTATTATGCCATTTTTGTTGCTGTTGAAAGTAAAAACACATGTATGCAAAATAAATCCCACTTGAAAAGAACAGAGAGGTGCTGTTAATCTGTACTAAAGAGAGGATGTGCATCATCCATGAGGAATAACAGAAGAGTTTGTGTTTGCTTAGAAAATGCGTATGCATGTTTCAAAGGACCATATATTTGCATTCCACATGGGAAAATTTGAAGTATAGCCAACTAATGAGACATTATGATGTGGGCCAATTCCCATCATGAAGCCATGCAACCATGATAGATGTTTAGCTTTGTTCTGTTTGCATGGAGTTTAATGCTAATGCTGCGCTGCCAAGCCATCCTTTTAGTAGGCTAAGAGTAGCCAAATAGTCATTAGGCCGTGTCATATGGAAATTATATGGAAATAAGTGGCTGGTGTAAGGCATTAACTTTACTCAACCGAATCAAATTTGTCAATCTGGATCCCAATCACCGCTCACTGTGATGCTGGGTGACAGTTTGGTGGGTCGGCTGCAGAGAGCTTTACCCCCCCACCACCCACCCATCAGAGTTTGATGAATGAGCATCTGGGTGTGATAAACTGTGGACATCAGGGCACCAAAAACAAGCATTTCTACGTGTCTCATAAGACCTCAGCGTTAAAGACCAGGCCCGATTATTGATGTCTCATATTTACAACCTGTTGATCCAGTGAGAGACGACTGGAACTGGTTCAGACCAGAAAGCCAGTCACTGGTTCAGACTAGAGGGCAAAAGGTGGTCCATCCAGGTAAGACTAAGCTGCTCCTAATAAAGTGGCCGGAGAGTGTATGAGTTTGTATTTATGAAGCACTCTTTAAGTGCACCAGAAGTGAAATAAATCAAACATGTAAGCTGGACCTTTATCTGGGGATCAGAACATCATGGTCACTGGGAGAACTGGTCTGTTCTGGATCCTGATCAGAGCACTCCTCACCCTGGCTTTGCTTCAATTACATTTCTAGGGTTACACATGCCGCCTCATTGGGGGGGTTAAGGGTGCAGCAGATATCTCTTTTTAATTGAATTTTCAGTTTACTTGACACAAAACATTTTTAATCACGCCTTGTTGTTAATTAATTAGGCTGTGTTAAATTACAGCTGCAGCAGAGGGGAAGTGTTGACACTCCAATAACACATTCTGAGCTTTTATCACAGCAGAACCTGAACACAGCTTCACCTCCTCTGAACATCCTGTATACGGTGCTGTAACATTTTCACTATCACACCAGGAAACCGCCGGTCCATCCGGAATCAATCTCCAGGCATCTCAGTGAATAACTTCTGTGGGTTTATTTCAGAAGTACATCAGAAAATACAGCCACATATAAAATTGTTGCTACCTTTCCAAAAGTATTTCCACAGTGAAAGATGGTTTAGTTCACACAGAGCTTATTAGGTTCCACTTCACTCTGTGGTTCGTCCTCTTCTAGCACAAACGATTAAACTCTCCTCTCACCAGACTCCATTCACTAAAGCTGTAATTTAAGCTCTCCTCTCACCAGACTCCATTCACTAAAGCTGTAATTTAAGCTCTCCTCTCACCAGACTCCATTCACTAAAGTTGTAATTTAAGCTCTCCTCTCACCAGACTCCATTCACTAAAGCTGTAATTTAAGCTCTCCTCTCACCAGACTCCATTCACTAAAGCTGTAATTTAAGCTCTCCTCTCACCAGACTCCATTCACTAAAGCTGTAATTTAAACTCTCCTCTCACCAGACTCCATTCACAAAAGCGGTAATTTAAGATCTCCTCTCACCAGACTCCATTCACTAAAGTGGTAATTTAAGCTCTCCTCTCACCAGACTCCATTCACTAAAGCTGTAATTTAAGCTCTCCTCTCACCATACTCCATTCACTAAAGCTGTAATTTAAGCTCTCCTCTCACCAGACTCCATTCACTAAAGCTGTAATTTAAGCTCTCCTCTCACCAGACTCCATTCACTAAAGCTGTAATTTAAGCTCGCTCTCACCAGACTCCATTCACTAAAGCTGTAATTTAAGCTCTCCTCTCACCAGACTCCATTCACTAAAGCTGTAATTTAAGCTCTCCTCTCACCAGACTCCATTCACTAAAGCTGTAATTTAAGCTCTCCTCTCACCAGACTCCATTCACTAAAACTGTAATTTAAGCTCTCCTCTCACCAGACTCCATTCACTAAAGCTGTAATTTAAGCTCTCCTCTCACCAGACTCCATTCATTAAAGCTGTAATTTAAACTCTCCTCTCACCAGACTCCATTCACTAAAACTGTAATTTAAGCTCTCCTCTCTGGTCTTCACTGCACTGATTAGTTAGTTTCTTTTCTTTGACTGATTGTTTGACTTTCTGAACTAACATCGCATCCACAACAATATGTTGTTTTGCTTCTTGTCAGTACTTCCTGTCTGCCCCTCCAAATTGGAAGTACTAATAAGAACTAATTTATTGGATATAATGGATATATAATGGTCAGAGGATGTAGGAAAATTTCCTAAATGTGAAAATATTGTTATGACGCTTGAATGATGGGAGTTGTTGGGAAACACGTCTGAGGAGCATCATGAAAAACAACCACCCTAGGACCTACCCTTTCAGTATAGTCATTAAAAATCCAGTGAAAGTGGAAACCTGAAATATATTTACTGTTATCATGAAATCATGAAACCCTCACTGGGCTGTCACGCTGCTGTCCATGCAGTCTGAATCACTCACTGTCTGTCAGCCTGCCTGTTTGGTCTGTCTATCAGCTTCCTGCAAATCACTGTGGATGGATAACAGCTTCAGCCAAATGCCTCAAATGCTAATGGCTCTTTTTGTCTATTTCAGTGACCGGTACGATCGCACATTCACTATTGCTGACTCATGTTGATAAGAGGCCCAGCTGACATTGCTTATTTGGCTCCTGCTTCTAATTAAAAAACATCCGGGTGTCTGATTTCCCCCCACCACCACCACCACCACTTCTTCCCCAACCGGCTGATCCATACTGAACTCCTGCAAGATTAAAAATGTTAAGTGGTTGGCTTGAGGCAACCGCAGAGCCCTCATCACTTCTAGTGGTGTGGTTTCATAAAAGTAATTCAGTTATTGATTCGCCAGTCAAAAGTGATATGTGCTGGAGACTCGAGGGCTCCGTCGAGGTTGATCTATAGGCGAGGTGAAGCTAAAAGAGACACAAGTGGGCGACGCACACAGAAAGAGATGGGAAGTTCAAATAATTAAGTCGTGGATGTCACGCTGACGACTCGGCACAGAGGTGACATGACAGCTGCTTCACTTTCTGAATTCATTTTGATTTTTTATAGATGTCAGCTTCTTTCACATTAATATCTAAGCACACAGACAGAAGTGACATCCCCCACATCTGAGAGTTGTTTTGAGGTGAAATAAATTCCCTTTGTCTCAAACCAACTGCCAAATATGAATTTATGAACTGCAACAAGCGGTTAAACATGAAGAGAGACTAAAAAAATCCTCTGATGAAATGTTCTGGTGCTGTGATCGGCCAAAAAACAGTAAAAACAGGCAAGATGATGATAGAGGAACAGCTGATTAACTGGTTTGTTATGTTACAGTCTTATTCCAAAAGGGAGTAAATTCAATTTTCCATCAAAACTTGACACACAACACCCCTTTATGACAACATGAAAAAAGTTTTTGGGAAATCAAATGTCCATGAGGATTCACAGTCTTTGCCTTGAGGCTCTAAATTGAGCTCAGGTGCTTCCTGTTTCCACTGATCATCCTTGAGATGTTCCTGCAGCTCACCTGGAGTCCACCTGTGGTAAATTCAGCTGATTGGACATGATTTGGAAAGACCACACACCTGTCTATATAAAGTCCCACATCTGACAGAGTATGCCAAAGCACAAACCAAACAGGAAGTCAAAGGAATCGTTTGTCTGACAGAAATCAATTTAAATTTGTTGGTTTCAACAAGTTATTGTGTAACTCAGATTCTATGAATTCTGAATGAGCAGCAGGAGTTTCCAACCAAGCAGGACAACGTCAATAACAGATGTCATTTCTGTTTTATTTTTAAATCTCCATTTGCTGCATCAGAGACTGGCATCTATTTGGTAATCAGAGACTAGTTTTCATCTTTTTAATCATGTTTTGAGGTGAATTTCTCCCAGTGAGGTATAACTAAAATCCTTTTTGATTCTCTTTAATCAAAATGATATCTTTTAATGCTAAAATTTACTTAATGAAGCACAAAGAGTCCCAGTTAAAGATTGTCATGATGCTGCAGGTTCTAAAACATTTGTGTGGATCCTGTCTTCTATAATAACCTGGAAGTTTCGACCTGTTTATGTAGAAAAACGATAATAATGGGGGGGAAAAAAGGGTCCAACATTCAGTCTTGTCAGGGTCTAAAAGTCTTTGAAATAGTATTTTGTCTATGATAGCACAATGAAACCTTCCACTGCTTCGATTCTGTCTGAAGACAAAAAATGTGGACGATAAAGAGAATTAATATTAATCCCGTCAGTGTTTAAAAGCTCTATTGTTCATCCTCACGTTGCAGGAAAACAATCCGTAGGGCCGACGCTGCTGCCGTCTCATGCTGCGTTCTGTTCATGTGGTGCCGAATGTGAAAAAATAAATAATGCATCACACTATTAACCCAAAATTTCCCATCTATTTTGCTAGATATAAAACTGCATGGTGCTGACATTTAGAGATGCCATGAAGGAGGTAAACCAACAAAGCATCTTTGAACTGAATTGATAAAATCTCTCAGGGATCAAACATGGAGTCCTTCTCTGGGTTAAAGATTTTTTTTTTCCAGCTGGTGTTAAAATCCAGGTTATTTATGGTTAGTTTTCATGATTCACTTTTATATCTGATGAAACTACAGTCGCTGTAGAAGCAATATATTCTAATTTAATGCAGCAAAATGGTCTGGTCCAGGCAATGATGAGCCCTACTGGAGTTGGGGCTGTAAAAAGCACATCATTAAGCCTCCCTTAATAATTGATCTCCTGCTTACCTGACACAGCAAACAGCTTCCCTGCTCTTTATCTTGTTACATTAATCAGCTTAAATAGAATTATAACACCCTCTGACACTGCTTCCTGTTTGGATATTAACTCAGGGGTCACTGTGGACGCCTCGGCCGGACTAGAGGGTTTATACTGTGCAGAGTGAACAGAAAATAAGACAAACTGTTGCTTAAAATGTGGAGTTTGGTGCCTTTCTTCTTTCCCACGCTCCATCTGACCCTGATGTCATGTGAAAAAGGCTGAAGTGATAGTTTAGTTCCATATTCAGTGAGTTTATCTCCAGTAGATATTCACTCACTGCAAAGCCACCAGACTCCTTTGATAAAAACACTAATATTTATCCTGTGGTTAAATTACTGCTTTTGTCGGTGGAGTCTGGTGGCTTTGAAGACTGAGGCTTTCTTTGACCTATCTCCTGCAGTAATGCACACTACGGTTACTGTAAGCACTTCCTGCAATACCACATAAAAATAACCATCCTGTTCCCTTTAAGTGTTAAAATGTGATGTGTAATACCACTATACTATGTGACATGTGCAACAATGATAAAACATAACGATATAAATTGTGTGCAGAAATGTCTGGATATTATGTGACTTTTGCAAAAAGAAATAACACATTTGTGTTATTATGCAGTGACAAATGAACAGTATGTTTCCTGTGGCTTCTTCACAATAAAAGCCACCCCAATGGAATGATTTTAATGTGAAGCAGCAACAGGATGTTGTTTCAGTTGTGTTTTACTGCTCTTGAGATTGTTATGTTGAGATGGATTACATGTATGTACTATATATATTTGCGTTTGAATCCAACCCAAAGTTGCTTTTGTTGTTGTTGTTGTTGTTGTTAAGTTCTGGTTCTGGCACAGGCCGCCATGGATGATGGCAGTAGTCCCGGTCGATGGTAAAAATTGTCCTGGTTAGATTGATTGTTCTTGATGGAGGTTTATGGGTCCATAGTTGAAAATTTTGCTGTACTATGGAAACTCAAGAAAAAGGTGAGTATTTGCAGACAAATGTTTGTAGTGTTGGCTGTCAGGGGCTGGAACTGCCACAAGGCCGGAACTGGCCACAGGGCAGGCAGAGCGCCCCACCACAAAGTTAAAAACAACTTTATTAATTTAAGTGATTTAAAATCAAGTCCAATTGTTTAAAAAGAACCCTTTTAAAAAAGAAAAGGGTAAAGTTAAAAGACAACCTGAGCTGGTGCAGAGGAGCAGTATTTGGATCCCTAACGTTTCGCAGCTTGGCTGCTTCACAGAGTAGGTAGCAAGGATGATAATCTTCCAAAAAGATGTTGTTTTGTGTTTTTGTTTGTTTTTTTTTAATGATGAAGATTTAGTGTGTGACCAGAAAACTCTTTAACTCATTGTTGTGTCAATGCTTGATAAGAATTTCAATGGTTTTTATCACAAAAATCAAAGAGTCACCAGGTGCTGTTACTTCCACTCCCTGATGCTGTGACGCTCTTTGAGTTTTGGGGCATTAAAACAACACAATCGAGAGAAATTAAAGGGGAATTCAACGTGCAATTACCCCTCAAAAGCCTTTTGTCATGTGGCCATTGTCGTTGCTGTTTGAAGACAGCCGAGTTGTAATTTGGTACTCCATGATGAAATGAAGACGAATGGATGCTGGGAAGAGGTGCAGCGTTCCTCCTCCGGCTGGTATTGCAGAAACTGTTTTAAAAAGAGAATTCTTGCAGAATTTTATCTGAAGCCGTTATCACAGGAGACAGGAGTCTGAAGAGATGACAATTAAAAGCATGCCTTTCAAAGCCACAGCTTCAATCAGCCAGCGCTAATCAGAGCCGCCTTCATGTTGCCCGGATCCTGCCGAGCGCCAGGACTCGACTGGAGAGACGGATCGCTGTAGGCCTCGCTATCTTTGGACAAATCACAGGCTAACTGCTGCAGCAAAGAGCATGATGATGAAGCGAAAGATGAGATGAAGTGTCAAATTATTTATGATCAGAGCACGGCTTTGGGACAGTCGCACGGTGGTTTCTTATTAATTGTACAACCCCAGATACATCCTCGCCTCCCCCCTGCTGAGCTAATCCCATCCACCCATGTGACATATCCAGCGGTTCCTGAATATTTCCTCACCAAGCCGAGTATAATGAAGGCTGTCATCTGGCTCTAGAAATGACTTAATAATAATCTAAAATGTCCAAAACAGTGTGGCGATACAGGCAGAAGCCCTGACTTCATTCCTGCTGGATAATATCGATAAATTCAAGTAAAATCCATAATTTAAGACTCTAATTTCTCTACCGTGCACAGTTGTCAAGTTTCCTCAGAAAACAAGAGGCTGACATGGAGTGAGGACCTAAACTGTGTAATTATGTGATCCAGACCTTCTACAGTAACACATACATATATTTATTTTTATTTCTTATTTATGTGCATCTTTAAGCTGAGAGACTCTCCAAAATTTTGTTATGTATGCATAATGACAAGAAAGATTCTTGTTCTTTTGGGTTCAGTTTATTTCACTATTAACAGGTTTGAAATAGCAGTTTGTTCTATTTTATTCTACTTCTTCCTGTATTGGTAAGAAGTGGAAGATGCCGTAAAACAGCTGCTTCAAAACAAATAAGCAATTTATTCGGGTTTGTTTTGATCAACACTGGTCATGATGTGATTCTGACTTTTGAACCAAGATGGCGGAGCTTTGAAACTACTTAGTGTCTGTCCTCCTTTTATTACATTTAGGAGCTTTACTTTGAAACTACTCTGTCCTTATTTTATTCCAGTAAGGAGCTTTACTTTGAAATGATCTGGTATATAGCCTCTTATTACAGTCAGGAACTTTACTTTGAAACTACTTGGTGTCTGTCCTTCTCTTACTACAGTCAGGAGCTTTACTTTGAAATGATCTGGTATCTATCCTCTTACTACAGTCAGGAGCTTTACTTTGAAATGATCTGGTATATATTCTCTTATTACAGTCAGGATCTTTACTTTGAAATGATCTGGTATATATCCTCTTATTACAGTCAGGAGCTTTACTTTGAAACTACTTGGTGTCTGTTCTTCTCTTACTACAGTCAGGAGCTTTACTTTGAAATGATCTGGTATATATCCTCTTATTACAGTCAGGAGCTTTACTTTGAAACTACTTGGTGTCTGTCCTTCTCTTACTACAGTCAGGAGCTTTACTTTGAAATGATCTTGTATCTATCCTCTTACTACAGTCAGGAGCTTTACTTTGAAATGATCTGGTATATATCCTCTTATTACAGTCAGGAGCTTTACTTTGAAACTACTTGGTGTCTGTCCTTCTCTTACTACAGTCAGGAGCTTTACTTTGAAATGATCTGGTATCATGGTAGCAGCAGTCTGCTGTGAACAGGACTGTCAGGTTTAGTAGAGCAGGTGAAGGCATCCAGTGACTCTTAAAGTCCATACTGTAGAAATGTCCTTGTTTCATGTGTTTTTGGTGCAGTATTTTCCACATGTGCCTCTTAAAATAATGAAAGCAGCTCCGTCCTGACTGTCCTGACCTTCCTCGTCTCAACACGCCGCGAACGCACCAACGAGAATTTCATTAGCGTCGTCTCTTCAGACTTGTAGTGTCCCACTTCTCCGTCCCCTCACATGTGACACAGATGTGATGGTTTTTAATCAGCGAGAGCAGCAAAAAGAATCTGCCTTTTTATTTTATTTTTTATTTTTTTTATTCCGTCTGGACCACATGGATATGTAAGACACGGTGCCAAATCTGATCCCTGAGGCGAGTGACCTACATGCGACTTGCATTTGAGCGCTCCCAATTATAATCTGTCAGTGTTACCATGACAATAAGTCGCTCACTCCAGACACCTGGTTTACTTCAGCATCGAGGACGAGGAGGCGAAAGAGTGGAAAGCGAGCGCACACAAAAAGCTGCCACTCCGGAAAGACGAAAAAAAATAAAACATGACACATTTGGAATAACTTCTGTTTCACCAAATTCAAATTCAATACCTGCCTTCACACTGTAGGTGATTTAACATTCAGCGCAAGCTCCCATCATCACACTTTTTTTTTCAGGAGGCTTTCACAGCCTGACAGGAATGGAAAATATTGGGGAAATACTGGCATGTGAGGCAGCGAATGCATCTGTGAGCAGCACAAACTGGGTGTTTGACCATATGTGGCTACAAGCAGCCAGCGTGAGGACGCCGGCCAGGCTGAGGCGGCGCTCGGCCCACAGCAGCTGTTTGGCAAACAAGTGAAATGCCACCGCGAAGCGAATAAATAATCCATGCCTTTAATTAGCAGCCCCTCTCCCACCGTCCTCCTCCTCTTGATCTCTCGCCTTATTTTGATGTCAAGGGCTGGAGACAGGATTTAGCTTTCAAAGAGAATATGAGAGCCGCCGCCTTAGTTCAAGGGTGATCATAACCTGAAACCTTTAGACGCTGCTGTTCCAGCGTGTTTGGATCCAAATGGAGGCGAGGCCCAGAGCAAAAAAGACTCTTGACAGCGTTCGTGAGCAACGAGTGATGGCCCGATGTTTTTATTGTGACAATGACACGGCCATACTGATGCTGCTGTGCGTTTGCAGCCGTAAATCCAAGCCGGTGTCAGAGTTATTAATGACCGGGACGATGAGACGAGGTGAGATATTACAGATCTTCAGGGGAGAGGTTTTAAACAGAAACACATTGTGTCCAGCAGCAATCGGAGGAAAAGGATGAACTTCTCTGCTAACCTTTTAAAAGAAGTTTGATCAATACTTGGTGCTAGTTTAGCAAATATTAATGCGTCCACAGGGGATGTGGCGTCTGCATGTGAAAGTGCAGATATTACAAAGTTCCTCATAACTGAAGAGACAAAGTCTCACCTGTTTCTTCTCTCAGCACTGTACATTATTAGAACTTTTTTAAAGACTGAGAGGCAAATTAAGACAAATATAAGACAAAAATAAATGGTATACCTCTATCTATTAACTTTCCAGCATCACATTAAATCCTAAATATGGTTTCTCTCCGTCACTTTAAGATTCTGGTCTGAGGTTTTTGAGGAACAAACATTTTAATGTGTTCTTGGCAACTTTAGACTTCAGCACATAATAATGTAACAGCACAGAGTGATTAAAAAAAACCTTAAGTAAAACCTGGATTACTGAGAATCTGTCGTGCTTTTATTCCATTAAGAAGCTTTATTTTGACATTATCTGCCTTCTGCCCCCCTTTTGATCCAAAAAGATGCTTTACTTTTGAAATGATCTAGTGTCTCTCATCTAATTACAATAAAGTGCTTTATTTTGAAATTATCTGGCATCTGTCCTCCTTTTATTCCAATAAAGAGCTTTACTTCGGAATTACTTGGTGTCTTTCCTCTTTTTATTACAATAAAGAGCTTTACTTTAAAATTTTCTGGTGTCTGTCCTCCTTTTATTACAACAAGGTGTTTTACTTTGAAATTATCTGGTGTCTATCCTCCTTTTATTACAATAAGGAGCTTTACTTTGAAATTATCTGGTGTCTGTCCTCCTTTTATTACAATAAGGAGCTTTACTTTGAAATTATCTGGTGTCTGTCCTCCTTTTATTACAATAAGGAGCTTTACTTTGAAATTATCTGGTGTCTGTCCTCCTTTTATTACAATAAGGAGCTTTACTTTGAAATTATCTGGTGTCTGTCCTCCTTTTATTACAATTAAGTGCTTTGCTTTGAAATGCTCTGATATCTCAATGCTTGTTTACATCTTTTACCGTCTTATTTTGATAGTTCCCACTGTCACTCTTTCAGGTGTTTTTTCATAAAGCAAAGCGTTGGATCTCTTTAAATATCGACCTGGTGATGTCACAGTGATCTGAAATTCATAGCTCTCTTGACTGGATTTGGTCTCAACAGTTTCTTCCATCTTCACTTTATTTTCTGGGTAATATATTAGATTTGCATTTCAGTAAATTGTCATAACTTCCTGTGAGTGTTTACCCTTGAATTTCCTCTGTTCCTTCTTGTCCTTGTCTCATAATGAAGCCCGTCCAGCTCCAGTTCTGTCTCAAAGCCCGTTGAGACAATGTGCATTAACTTATGGGTTATACAAATAGCCTTGATTTGAAAGACAGTGGCAGTGTTGCATTTATGGATGTCCCCCTCCACGATTGTTACCTTTCTGTATACACAATATATATGTTAATATCTGATGTATGTATAGGTATCTGTATGTAAATGTGTTTATGAGATAATGCCATGCAAACAAAAATATGTGTCAATATGAATGCAGAGGAGGCAAATATAAGAACATAAAAAGATCACTGTAGTGTGTGTGTGTGTGTGTGCATACAGGAAATGAGGAAACAGAAAATCAGATTTATGGTTAACATGTCAGAAAAACAGTGTGGACCTTGAATTTAATCAATGCACAGACAGGACAATGACTTGACTAATAATATCACGTGTCATTTTTTACCCGTCATTCATCGTCAAGTTAGTTGTTTTTTATAATTCAGAGTTTTTAGTTTAATATTTCCCACTGAGCTCTTGATTGGCAGCTTTTCATAAGTGATGCTAATTCTTCTCCCGGCTGCAGAATCCAAATTGACAACCGAGCCTGAAACGCCTCCAGACAGTCGCTTCATCATTTGATCTGGATCTGGCTCCTTTCTGCACCACTGGGAGATTTTATTCTTCGAAAAAAGAAAACACTCGTGAGTCACCCTGTTAGCGATAATTATTTGAAAATGATATTAAAGAGATATTGTTTTGTAGATTTGAAACAGATATCCACGTTTATTATAATTTCAATCAATCTGTTTCTTTTTTTGCTAATCAAGCTACTTGCCGCCGTCTTGTTTATTTTGTCAGTTTATAGACAAAAATAAATTCTCATGTCACTTTTTTTTTTGAATGCACCACCAACAAACTAGTGCAGTGTCTAAGCTTGTTGTTTTTGTTATTATTATTATTATTATTAATTAAATCATTGGGCCCAACCATTATTTTCTTCATTGAAGAGTCACAGAATAAAAGACTAAAATATTTTTACTGCCAATCTTCATCGAATCTAGAAGAAATTTTCCAAGTAACTCCCAGCTAAACACTGGATAACAACGTGATGATTTATTCCTGAACTTCCTTGTCCGAACCTTCCTCTGGTGTATTTGAAGAAGAGGTTCTTGCTTCTTTTTGACTCCCCACGTTTTCAGACTTATCGACTATAATAAATAAAGTCCACCTTATAAAACAACCTTCTTTATCTCTTAAAAGCCTCCCTTCCTGCAGAGATTTCGCTCATTCCAGTTCATCCGCGGGCCTCAAACATGTCCCCCGTCCCCCATCATGGTCTATTTCTCCAGGTCTCTCCATCCAACTGAGCCTGTCGCTGATTTATTATTCCGACTCACCGGTGTCAACCTGTGGCCGGCTGCTCCGTAGGGACCATGTGATGATCGATGGGAGCCCGGAGGTCAGGCGAGGCTGAGGTGCTGAAGAGATGCTTGGTATTCAACAGACTTCCTGAAAGCAGCTTGATACCTGAGAGGCTGCATTTGAGTCAGAAGAGAGGGTTGTGAATGAACATGAAACACCCTGATCAGCGAGAAAGAGGTTCACCCTTAAATTAAATTCACTTTACAGAATCATTACAGCAGTTTAGGGCCACAGTGAACGCCCAAAATCACCTGTCCTGTCACAACTAGGGCTGAAATGTCAGAGATAGACCCTTAAAGTCCGAGGTGATGTTTAAAATGTCTTTTTTTGTCCAAAACCTTGAGATGGTTGTTAGTTATTGTAGTATATGATTTAAAACAGAGCAAAGAGGCCGATTTTTAACTCACTGAGTTCCAGCTGTTTCATAAAACAAAGTGCTTCACAGGACAGTTAAGTAGAAATATTTTTGTTGTAACACAGAAACTGATCATGACATGATGGATTTGATAACAAACTAAACAAATTGAACAGAAAGTAGATGAGAAAACAGGCTGATGTTCACAGGTGAGTAATGAAGGATATGAATATATTTTCCCAAAATAACAATGTGGCGTGAAATGAAGTGAAAACTGCTGAACTTCCTTTGAATATCGTGCCGTTTATGCGCCTCCTCAGGTTGGAGAAACACGGCAGCTCTTTCGATCGGACTGATATATGAGGCCAGTACAGTATTGGCTTCCTGTCCAAAGTTTTTATGACTCTACTGTATATCATCCTAAGAGGTTTGGTTACTGCAGGGTTTTCTTTGAGACCAAAAGGTGACATAATCTCTTAATTGTGGAGGTCTAAAATCTCATAGTAAGCAGTTTCTGATCAATCAGAAATTTCGGAGTGAAGCGTTGAACCGACGTGTGTCACCTCTGATGCTTGTGTAATGGCCAGTTATTGATTTCTAGATTAAACTGATGCGTTGTTAACATGCTGCTCTGCTATAAGACTTTTGTCATGATTTTATCGCTGCTCCTCGTTGTGTTTTACGATCGTGACTGATGTTTTTTTTTTTTCTTTTGTCACAAGAGCAGAGTCATTTAAATAGCAACAGAAATGATGAGATAATCTGTCTTTCATCTCCTATTAGCTGTGATGTTTGTTGTCCCAAATAACTAATGATGATGATATTACGGCAAAATGAAGCCAAGTCGTGGTGTTCTTTAAAAAATCTCGTATTTATTAGCATGCAGATTTATGCAGCCGGGCCACTTAAGTCTAATGAAATAATCCTCTCCATAGGAGGGTCCTGTGGTGCCGATTCTACCATGCTGATGAGTTATGTTCACAAGAATGAGTGGAAACAGACAGACGCCACCATGATGACATTCAGGACATAAAAATAAAACAACTAGCTGTCAGAGACTCCTGATTACCATCTGAAAGTGTGCTGCTCTTTGAATAATAATTGTGCTGCACAAAGAATCATTTTAGTTTTGTTTGGTCAGTGTGCTTTTTCATATGAACAGTCAATTTCTCAGTTATCTCCAAGTGAAAGATCAAGTACCTGTTATATATGAGGACACTACAGTTATTTGACTGAGGTCTGAGTACATATTTTCTTGGTGTGCTTAACTGATGATATAGATGGAGAAGTGGAGTGGCTCTCATGCTCAAACCATTTTCAAACACTATGACTATTCATCTCTCTGGTCACTCGTTAATAGACACTGATTTAAATGCAATAAATGGATTTGAAAAAGGATGCCGAAATGATGACATATCTGTGGTGATTTCGAAAACATCTGAGTTTATTCTTTCAGGTCCATCCACAAGACAGCAAACAAACAATTTTTGAACTGCTTGTTTTTTTTAATGGAGTTTGGCAGTGTCAGGTTGTGCTAACATTCTAGCTGCTCCATCAACACCCATCAACACATGAAGTTATGTGGTCATTAACATAGCAGCGACAAATAGACAGTTTTTGGTTTGTACTAGGATGATTAATCAGAGTTAAGGTGTTAACTCTACTTGGACGAACTGGCAGAGACGAACTGGCAGGTCATGAAGCAGAACTCCATTCAAAAAATCAAGAAAACTAACAACACTGTTGTAACTAATGATCAAAAATGCTGATAAAATTAGATTAACCATATTTTCTGAATCTGTTCAAGCTTCTCCTGTAATTCAGTAAACAAATAATCCATCGTTAAAGTATTAATTTGTGACGTGACGTTTTCTTGCATTTGGTTCTGGATGCCCTCGGAAGGATTTGCAACTTGTCAACTCATCAACATTTCATTTTCAGCGTTTACAGATGCATGGATAATAAAAATAAAACGTTCACTTCCTGGATTTAAAGTCTTCACCATGATGGGAAAGATAACGTGCAGAAATATTATAAAAAGTGCAAAAGCTGCATCTCAGTCATGAACATTCCCACAAAAAATATAAATGTGAATATATGTAAGTGTAAAGTCAAAAAAACATGAACGTATGTGTGACTGTTTTTCAGTCTGATGACACTGCAGTTAACATCCTCCGTGAGGTTTCCTCCACAGTTTGTTCTCCTAATGCACACAACTGTTTGTCTGAGCAGCTTCCAGAGAGGCTCAGCAGCCGTTTGCACACCTCAACAAGTTGGTCTGGTGTTACGGTTCGACGAGGTGAAACCAGGATAAATGCAGCCGGTTGGATGGAGAGTGGGGCAGACAGAGGGAAGAGCGAACAGGAAGCGAGGGGAGAGCGAAGCAGACATGAGAGCCTGAGCTGAATAGTGATGCAGTCAGCTTCCTCTGTTTTTTTTTTTTCTTTTTTTTACGTAACGTCTACAGTGCATAGCATCTAGATGGTGAGCGGGAAACCACAGCAACGGCTCAGACTCAATCAATGTGAGGAATCTGTTGGTTCTGCTGTTTAGCAGATGTTTTTTTATGGCATAAAAACTGAGGAGAAGCAGCTGAAAACATGCTGAATGTGACACAAACAAAGCTCATCTTCAGGCTTTAAAGCATGGAAAAAATAAAGGGACGCTTTATCCAAAATGTGGAAGACATTTTGTTTTGTTTTTTTTTTCTAATTAACCTTGATGAACTGAAAACTTCCTGTTGACAGAATTAAAGATAAAAAACACGACAACTCCCACACCAGACATTGGTGTTATATCAACCTGTTAATCAAACCCATACCCTAAATCATCCCCTGCTTTATGGTCAGTTTGACTCTAAATGGGACCATAATTTACTAAATGAACATCAGGCTGTGTTGACGAAGACCTGAAACTAGAGACTGAGACCATAAACTCAGGTTTACAATGTTTACTGAGAGAATAAATCAAGAGAAAAGTAGAGTCATTTTCTAATAGACTTCTATGTAACCAGAGGTAATACCCTCTACTGGCTGAAACACAGAATGCAGCTTTAAAGATCTGATTTCACTTTTCAGACCCAAAGGTGTCAGCTGAAGAGCAGAGTTGGGGTCGTTACTCAACAAAATAAATGGATTACACATTGCTTGAAAAAAGTAATGAATTATTTAATCCAATTACAATAACTACTTTCCAACATGTTAGCCCCAATACTGCTGGTGAGCTAAAAGAAACTGAAAGAATCATTTAAAAATATTATTATTGTTATTATTATTATTATTATTTTTAATGCTTTCTACTCCTGACACCTTTTTTAGCATCCACTTTATCATATTTGAGATCAGTGGAGTTTGTTTTTGGTGTCCACAGCATTAAAAAAAAAACATTTTGAAAACTCAAAAGCAACAGTCAAAATATCAGAGAATTAAAACCATCATATTAAAAATCAAAAGCCTTTATTGTCATTATATGACAGTGTATACAATGAAAAAGGTGCACTGTTCCACATGGTGCTGAGTCAGATGTAAAAAATGTAAGAAAAAAAAATAGTCAAGCTTAAAAATAAAATAGAAAATACATAAATTAATTTGTGTAAGAAATACATAGAGATACAGCAGTAAGATACTATTTTCAGTAGTAAGACAGTTTTTGCTACAAAAAAGTTGTTGTACATTTTCAGAAATGGAATATTGCACATGGAAGTGGTATTATTGCACATAGATATGGAATGGAATTATTGCACATTTTTATTAACCATTATAGGATAATATGTATTAAAATAATAAAGATGTGTATTTATAATATAGAACAATATATTAATATATATAATATACATTTAACACATTCTTAGTGTATCAATACACTATATGTGCGTGAGTTTAAAATAGTGTGTCATCACTGCTTGTTGGCTCAGAATGAACCATAAACCAGGGCAGTTTTCACTCACATGTACAGGAAGGTGTTGGCAGCAGAGCAGCAGTGTTGTATTGACTCCAGCCCCTCAGATCATCCAGCAGGAGCTCCATCCTCCCACCAGAGCCTCATGTCCTGAGGTGAGAGCTGCTCCTGCCGGTGGCATGTCTTATTAAAAACACTTGGTTGGATTTTTCTCTGTGTGTGCTTGTATTCTCGTGCACATACATTATGCGGATACATGCACCCCAATTATGAATAAGTGTTGACAGGTGTCGAGCGCTTTTTCAGTCCTCCATGTTTGAATTGGAAATTCTCTGGAGTGGAGTATTGCCGGCGCCTCAGAGAACTCATTTAATCTGACTGCACCTATCGATCCACGTTACGCAATGAAAAACCTGCAGAGCTCCCCCTGGATCTGAGCAGTTTATATAAGGATTGATTAAATTCTGGGCAAAACAGAGCTTGTATCATAAAAAGAGATCAATGGCGCTGATTCTTTTTGAGATAAGAAGGGCAGATTTAAGTTGTGTTGAACAGATGCAGGACCCCGGCTTCATTGGATCTTTGGCAACACAATGAAAAGTTGAGGACTGGCATTGATGTCAGCCTGCAGGGGTCTTTTCTTTTCATGATCCGCTGTAGAAAACACAGTCTAATGGTTTTTTGGAGGCTGTGCAGCTCAAGTGGAGGCTGTCTGAGGTTGTGCTGCCTTTTCTATCGTAACAGTGGCAGCCGAGACTGATGCATGATGCCTGGAAGAATGGGGAGCAAGGGGAATTCAGCTGTCACAAAGAGCCTGAATATAACCTGAAGGAAGCTCCATCCTCCAGCTCTCTGCCTCCTGAACCCTCCTCTTCCCTATTCTCAGTCGTACAACGTCTCTCTTGCTCTTTCCAGGTTTAAAACTCGCTTGCAAAAGCAAAGAAAGCAGACCATTTTTTAAGTGTTTGACAAGATCCACCTCTCCCAGTGACAGCTGTGAAAAGCTCACCTGATGTAAATCGGTTTCTCACTCTGAGTCTTTTTTAATAGGACGCATGGCTTTTTTCCATCCTCCAACTTTCTCAGGAGACACATCTTAAAGGAAAAACAAAACACCAAAGAGGTGGACCGGCTGGGATGTTGCTGCTGATTAGTTCTGCTTCCCTATCAGACTGTTCCTTTTTGTTCTGTCATTTGTTTCCTCACATCGAAACGGCACTTTGTTCGGTTGACTGGACTGAAAAACATTAATAAAAACAGAGTCGGCCTTAATGACTTATGCATTGCACCTTTAACTTAAATTAGCATGAATGTTTTGTGGTTGTTTTTGCCTTTTGTAATGCAGAATGTTTACAGAAAAGTGAATTGTTGACAGTATGATATTTTCCTGCACTGAAGTTTTGGCACATCCACTTTATCACTTTAGAGTTTTAAGTCTACATATTTTGGGGGGGCTGAAGCCCCCTTAAAATACTCTTATGCCCTCCTAATAAATTTGGTGTTGGTTTATTTTATTTTAATCTTTTACAAAAAAAATGTCGACAAATTCAATATAAATCATATTGTCATCATATGACCTTGCATTATTTATAAATCTCTTAATGAATGGCCCGATTTTTGAAAAACGCGAAAAAGTGCCCCCTTTGGAGACAAAAATGTACACTAAAGTGTCAAAAACGTGCACTCAACTAACCTCAATGGAGGTAAATATGTGCACTAAGGTGTCCTCTTTGGAGGCAAAAATATGCACTAAAGTGCTCCCGTTGGACAAAACACACAAAACTGCCCTGTTGGCTGGTTAAAACATGATAAAATGTCCTCTTAGGAGGCAAAAATGCACACTTAGGTACTCTCTTAGGAGGCAAAAACGCACCTTTTTCATCTTTTTGCTCCTGCCCTTTAAAAAATATTTGCACTGTATGTATAGCCAAATTAGCCTCGCTTGGTGGGTAAGCCCTTAAACCTGTCCTTAAAACCTAGTGACGCCCCTGATGGTAACTCCCTGCCACTTTATTCACTCCACATACACAATGCGCACATGGCTACTTAATATGGTAATTTGTTCACACTGCGCACATGGCTACTTAATATGGTAATTTATTCACGTGACCGGGTGCGCGCTCCCTTCAGAAGTAACTATGGAAGTAGCAGCAGTGTCTGTGTCCTCGTCCTTTCCGTCCGTCTCACAGGTTAGTGACAGAAAACTGTCCTTGTTGTTTGTTTTCACCTCTGTGTTGATTTGTGTTTGATAATCGTGTGGATTTAAATGTTACAACTTTACCTCTGAAGTTTAAATGTAAGAGGTAAACTTTCAGCTGCCCTCTTGGCTAAAGTGAAGTAGCTACTGCTACGTTAGCTGCTATCTTTTAGCTAACTGGCCCATAGGCATATCATTGATTCATGTAGCTAACGGTTAGCCTAGCACTCTGAGCTGCCACACTGTGTTTCTGCAGATTGCCACCTTACGATGTTTGAAGAGCATATTTAAAGTAAAAACACGGGTTTTGTATAAACGGATACTCGGGCTCATTCAGTATTTTGGTGAGGAGACACTTAAGATGAAGGTTTAAAGATCCGGTTGTGCGCGGGTGAATACAAGAAACATTTTCTTCACAGTAAAGATACACTGATTAGAACATATAACATACAGTTTAGTGATTACCTTAATGAAATAGTTTATTTGAATTACACAGTGAATGTTTAGCTTATAATAAATACTGTGAGTCAGGTTCCTGTGGTCTAGTTTTGCACACTGAGTGCCTTGATACTAAACTTTGTTGATATGCTAATGTTTGGTCTGTTTCCTCTGTGTATGTTTGTATGGTATGGATAATTTAGTGTTTTGGTCTGCCAGGCAGCTAAACATGCAGTTTATATTCAGAGTAATGAAAGAGCTATGGTGTACAGGTCTTTTGGAGGTATTTTATTATTTGTTAGCTCGGTTCCTGTAACATAATGTACTGTTTTGATTTGGATTTGACTCAAAGAGCATTACTCTTGTAGCTGGATATCAGAAAGTTATTCGCTCGCAGCAAAGAGGAATGACAGAGGTAAGCTAGGTAACCTAGCTAAGCAACATAAACCACTTTTAGGTCACGACCCACCAGTTGAGAACCACTGATCTACTGTATAACAGTGACAGTGATCTATATATTTACATGTGTGTCCAGACAAAGTGGAGCAGCAGAGTGCAAGAAGAGGTGAAGCTATACATATTTCATAAAGAGTCATCGTGCTTCCTTTTTTTGCTTTTAGACGTCTAGAGTAAACTGCACAAGTCGGATAAATCAGTTCATGGTGGTTTTTACGATAAAGAAGTGCCCCAGTACATTATTAGGTCTAGTGACGCCCCTGGTCCCTCCAAAATAGTTTTTCCACCTAAGCCGCTGCTTTGAAGGCGTGCTAAGCTAGCTGCTAAGGCAGGTATTATGACATCACTGCGTCACAGAAGAAAAGGCAGGACTGATAATCCAAGGAACTTTTTTGGCTTTAGCTTTCTTTTGTCTTGTCACAATTCTGGCATCAAACAACACACTGATTGAAGAGAATAATCAATAGTCGCAGCCCGTTTTTGAACATAATGTTTCAGTTCCTTTCAATTAATTGCCAGTCATAATCAGAAGCATAACTGAAGGTTCAGGACGTTAACTGAGACAATAGAGAGATGGATAATGAACTTTTTGTTCAGTGTTTTTGTTTTATTCCATATTTTCTTATCAAATTAAACATTTTTTTAATCTGTTTGATTTTCATCGAACTCTACCACAGTGATGTGACTATTCCTGTAAAAATATACTTTAACTATCAGGATGGGAGAGGAAGAGGAGGTGGGATGAACTCATGCCTCATCAGCGGAGGTTAAAAGTGAGCTCTCCTCCTTTATTTCACTTCACACAGAGCTGCAACCATCCAGCCAGAAATGCTATTTAGCCCGTGTGCTGTGAAAGCCCAGCCGTCTTGTGCCATCATGTAGGCGCCGGTTTCGCCAGCTCACCCCTGAATTCAGCGGTGTGTTTTACTGATATATATTACTGCTGAACCAGGAGTTTGGCTGAACTTCATTTCAACCTGATTTGCATAAAAGCACAAGATTGGACAAGGTTAGGAGACAAAAAGAGGCCGTCCACCAGCACAGGTCACCAGCTAATACCTCTGGGACGTTTGTGGTTACAAAGTGCAACCTCTTCAAGTGAAAATATGAATTATTATGAGGTGAAAGGCGGATAATCTGGGATACAAACATAAAGGGAAATATCGTTTCTGAGGCTGCATTAACTGCATTAAGGCTGGATTAACCTGTCCACTATTTTCTTAATTAATCAATTAGTTGTTTGGTCTATAAAATGCCAGAAATTGGTGCTATTCTTCATGTCCAAAATGACATCTTTCACTGCCTTTTTGGTCCAAAACCCAAAGACGTTCACTTTAATGTGACATAAAAAAAACATTTTCTGACATGTTTGCCTGAAAAGTTCCTGTAACTGATTATCAACATAGTTGGCGCTTGTTGTTATTATTATTGTTGATCGACTTAACTCTTTGAATGCCATTGATGTATATATCTGCGAACCCTTAAGCCCATCTCTATCTCTTGATCCGTTTTTATCGCCTCACTTTGGACGCTTGACGCTTTTCCTCGCCTACCTCAGCTTTCAACCCAGATCCAACATGGCGGCTCCTTTTGAAACTGTCTTCTCTTACATATTAGGACCACCGAAATGTGTTTCTGAAAACATTTAATGCCAGTTCCTGAATCTGTCGTCATTTTAGATGGACAGTGGTTAGTTCATGCGAGACGCTCCTGATTTACAGAAAGTAAGCCCAGATGTCAATTTAATGAAAATGTTTCAGAAGTTCTAGTGTAAAATAGATGATCTTTCCTCTTAAATGATTGTTTGGTCGAAACGCAGCTCTGATGTTTGTTTGATTGTGAAGACACATCAGGGTGATTATTTAAGCTGATTAGACTCACATCAATGCGGTAATGACTTTTTATTGCCACTGCCAGCTTCATCAAATCCATTTTTTCCGTACTAATTACACAACGCTGCCAGGAAGAGTGGTTTATTTGTTTGAACGTGGAGGAGGCGTGAGAGAGCGGCCGACCTGCAGGTTGCCCTCGTGCGAAACGACGGAAACATAAATAGCAAAATCAACTTCAACAAACACACATTGAGACAAATAAAAGGAGAGAGAGGCGGAGACGGGAAAATCATTTTCTTCTTCTAACTGAAGGCTGCTTCAAATCAGTCGTCAGCCGCGGAAAAGAAAAGACAGAAAATTACTTTGGCAGCCTTGGTCTCCTCAGGTACGAATGTTATTCAAAAATGGATTAATTTCATGAAGTGAAATAAAGCGAATGCCTGGGCTCAAGGTTTCTCACTTAATTAGTCGATGGCAATGTTTCCCCTGCATTTTAGTCATCATCGCACACCGTGTTGGAATTAACTGTTGTCCTGATTCATTTCTATCCCAGCGTCATTTACCACCGTTTAAAAAGGGCAAATTGATTGATAAAAGGGGAAAAGGGGGTTTCATGTGACCCTCAGAAAAAGACAGTGTTAAGTGTTACATGTATATGTACATAAATTTATCCATGTATAATGCCGCTGTCATGCTCACTACTTACTTCTGCTTCTTTATCGTCGACGTCTTCGACTGCCTTGCTCATCACAAACAAGGTAGCAGCGACACCTTAAAGTCAATATTAAGAAATTAAAAATCAATATTATATCAGAAGAAAACGTATCGTGATATATTGTCATATCAATATTTTTCTGGCGTTAAGGCAATTTGTTATTCATACACATTCATTCATTTTTTTAGACTGACTTTTAACTCTGACTAGGGCAGTCTTGTTTTTAGGTGATCTTACTTTGTTTTTAGTTTTTTTTATAAGGCTTTTAATACCTCGCAGCGCTGTGGTACTTTCCTTTTTAATTTCTATTTATCGTTCTTATGTATTGTTTTCTATATGTACTGTTTTTGGCTTTACTTTAAAGCACTTTGGGTACCTTTTGGCTATTGAAAAGGGCTATATAAATAAACTTGATTTGATTTGATACCTAAAGGTTAATAATCAGTCAGAGTAATAGATTATAATAACACCAAACCACTCTGAGCTGTGTCACAATCAGACGTCATAGCTAAAGCATAATGTCATTTTAATAAAGTACAGGTATTTGGAGGTATAACAGCTTGTATCAAATGATAAAGAGAGGGATATTCAGGAGCTACAAAGCCAGTAACATCTTTAAATAAAACTCCACAGCGGTCAACAAAAACAAAGCACCTGAGGAGAGCAGGTGTGTGAGTCAGCAGGGAAATAAGAAGCGAGCTAATGTCACCCAGTGTCAGGAGGATTGGCTTAATGGAGGAGAAGGAAATGTGCTAAATGTGTCACCGTCGATTAGAGAGCAGAGTCAGACGGCTTTATTTGACAGCAGAGATCCAGCCTGTCTGCACAGCTCCTCACCTTCCAGACCTCTGTGATTCAAATTAGGCTCCAGGGAAAAACAACTTCTGACTAAGTGAAAAAGGGAATCCAGATATGAAGCCAGAAGGAGTCCGGTTTGAGTGCTGGCTGGTAACTTTTAAAAGTAACTAAACAGTGGACAGTGAGTTTTGGAGGGTCAAAAGTTAAATTTGTACTTTCTGTTTCACTGTGTGGAAATTCATGAGACACAACAACTGCACCTTTTAACCTGAAAACCTTCTTAAATGTGAATATTTCCTTCTTTTCCTCCTCTATAAGTTTTCTCTATATTGCTTCTTTTTATCTGTTTACACTTCCCACTCTGTTGTGCAACTGCTGTACAGCAATTTCCTTTGGGATTAGTACAGTTTTAGCACATCTTATATCTTTGACACATTTGTCACAGTTTTCTGACATTTTATTCACAAAATAACTAATCGATTAATCGAGAATATCAGTCAGGTTAATCAACTGTGAAAATAATCATTAGTTGCAGCTGTAAACTCCAGGGATGCTCAATGAAACGTATAATTATATTTTCTGTAAATGGTCCAAAAGTCCACTGTTTAGTTTGAACAACTGATCGATTAATTGAGGAAATAACAGATTAAGTGACTATGAAAACAATAATTAGTTGCAGAAATGAAATGCTCAGCGGCATCAAGTTTGATTTGATCTGTTTTCTGTCTCCTCTCCATCAGCATCCAAACACTGGCTGTAAAGTCGTTCCTCCTCCCTCGCCTACAGAAATGTTAGGTGTGAGTTGCCAAGCGGCTGACAGATGTGGAAGTGCTAACGTCTCCACTTTCACGCCCGTCCACTCCCATCCGCCGAGGCCATTAACACCACCATCAACACCACCATCAACACGGAGGTGAAGCTCGGCCAGGGGAGCAGGTGGTCGCTGTCCAGGTGAGAGGTCGTTCAAGGCAACCCTGACAGGTATGAGAAGCAGCCCGGGGAAAAAGTGAAAATAATATGCTAAAAGACAAAAACAAATTATCTCAAGCCAAAGAAATCCAGGAAATCCTTCAGTGCTGCATCACTGGCAGATTGACACCACCGCCGCCTTGTTTGTGTGTTTCTGAAGCAATAAATTGCAGGTGTTGTTATTTATTTGACCTTTAATTGACAACGCTACGATGCAGACTGGACCGGGGCTGAAATTTTAAAAACCCCTCTCGAGTTTGGAGGTATTGATTGACAATGGAACAGAAAGAACGCTGTTATGAATAATGCCTGTTAATGAACAGAGGGTTGTAATGCAGAGAATCGTTTTCTCATCTGTTGCCAGAGACAAAGGGATGTGTTTTGACTGTTTACTGTCTTTGGAAGGAAAAAATGGATGCAGTCAATGTCCACATCTGCTCCACAATGAGGCTGCTTTAGTCACATCAGCACAAACACATTTCAGAAGCCTCCATGTGAATTTTAAATTAATTAAATGAACAAAAAAGAATGTTTTTCATGATGTGGGCAGTTGTTATTTATTTATGCTAGTTTCAACATTATGGCTGTTATTTTAACACAAACCCCAGTTTTTTTCTTACCTTATTTGTTGCCTAAATCTAGCCAAGTTTCACTAACTTTACAGTTTGCTGTTTGTTCATTTATTTCCCATGTAGGTTTCACTTTCACGTTAAAAACACAGTAGTTTTAAGCCCAACCAATGTTAGTGCCTTGACACACATAGATACGTACGTATATGTATGCTGTATATATGTATATACATACATATTTGTTTGCTGAATTACAGGAGAAGCTTGGACAGATTCAGAAAAGATGATTAATCTAATTTTATCAGCATGTTTGCTCATGAGTTACGACTGTGTTGTTAGTTTCCTTCATTTTTTGAATGGAGTTCTGCTTCATGAGCTGCTTTAAACTTCTTATTTTTGTTATGCATTTTGGGCAGTTGGTTCAGTTAGACTTAGTGTTGTGCATGCCGTCGCAGATTGTGTTACCACGGTGGCAGCCATAAATATAATATATGTGACTTTAATAATATAATTTAGACAAATGTCTGGTTTAGATGGAATACCTCCATACAAAATGTTAATGACTGTGCTAAAAAATACCTGGTATTTTGATAAAAAGTTGAAGCCAGTGTGCAAAAGATAGACTCTAACTCCCAACATGCAAGGCAAGAAACATTTGATCATGCTCCACTAATGGTGGCTGGAAGCTTAAGATGTTAAGAAATTAATTTTATTAAGAACTGTGTAAATTTTGGATGAATTGGCATTGGCAGCTGAGCTTCATGGCGTCCGTCGTGCCAAAAAAATGGACAAAAGCCAGGGGTTAACCTGCCAGCTCTTTGTGAAGAGAAGGGTCAGTTTAAAAGATGGATGGATGGAAATTCTGAGGGTAAGAAGTGGAATTAATGTCTCAACTCAAATGTTGGTAATGGCGCAGTAAGACTGCTTTGTGTGAACATATTAAATATGTATTTGGAGTCATGGCGTGACCATTTTCCCCCCTCTAGATGCCCTCTTTATATCTACTGTAATAGGTGAAATGTTGCCAGCTGTAGAGTTAAAGAGAGTTCAGATGAATGAAGTCATTCGGAGCCAGGTGTTTCATTTGGAATGGGAGTCGAAGCGAATAATGGCTCGCTAAATGAGCTATTTTACTACTTTTTGTCTTCAGCGGCATGAGTTCCAATCAGGAAGTGAATTGCTCCCAATGGCAGCGACTGTGGCGATGAAAGGGCACTGAAAAGAGGGAGACCTGAACCTTTTATTAGGGTGTTCAGAAAGGAAATGTAAAAATGTGACAGCGTCACATCGACATGCCTCAACTCTAATCACAGTTACATTCAGTAGGTCTGTTTTAGTCAATGAGAGGGATAAAACGTCCGAACTGAAAAACAAAGTTTTAGCTGTTTCCTTGGTAGAAATCCATCCTCCCTTCACTCTGCATGTCTCTCTTCACACATTAAGACATCAGACGTTCACAGCCAGGAAGTCAAGATGGCTGACGCTCTTTTGACAGCCATGCCGCCTGCCGTTTAGAAAACTACTTACACCATCTGTCCAACCTCCTCGCTCAGGTCGAGACTCGAGTCACGCTTTCTGCCTCCGAACGGCGACGAGAAAAAAAAAAAAAAAGGGGAAGCACTCGCGCTCTTCAAACGGCAAACGTGAGGAAGCTAAACAACTGTTCCAGGTCACAGTCGAAGGCTTCGCCCTACAGAAGACCTACAAGGTGGTGGATCATATCGCCCCAGAGAGAGCAACAAGCCATAACCACGGCTTCGCCTCATTGGTTGAACTCTGTTACGATGGAAGACATCTGTTTGGCTGTGTAGCTGCCTCCATTTTTGTTTAGTCACACTGCTGTAGATCCCAAAAGTTAGATTCTGTTTAAGGAGTGGCCATAATCCATTGGCTGTTTTCAGGATTTGAACAAAAAAATATGACATATATGTTAGAAAATAATGTTCTTCCAACCCCCAGACCCTGTTTTAACACAATCATGCCCCTGTACACCAAACCACTTCCATAAAGAAATACTGGACTGACATCATTTAAATATACTGCGATGCTGTCTGTGAACCAGCATTAGTGTCACTTTAGCACACTGACCTGGAGCTGCAACCGTTATTTGATTAGCTGTCAACTATTAGATTAATCAACAACAATGATAATCAATTTAGTCTAATATTTTTTAAGAAACATTAGGTAAATAAATGTGATTTTTTTTTTGTGTGTGTGTTTGTAAAGTTAACTGGTTGTACATTTGTACCTCTGCCAAGGAAGTTATGTTTTCACCAGGGTTTGTTTGTTGGTTTGCAAAATAACTCAAATTTGTGGACGGATTTGGACAAAATTTCAGGGTTCAGGATTGGTCAGAAGTGGCCTACCTTCAAAGTGATTAATTTTTGGTGGTGCCGTTGAATTGGATCCGATCACCACCAAAAATTAATCAGTTTTAAGTTAGGCAACTTCTGACCAACCCAGAAAATTTCGTCAAAAAACATCCATAACTTTTTGAGTTACTACTTTTGAGCAAACCTACAAACAAACCCCGATGAAAACATAACCTCCTTGGTGGCGTTAATAACTTTAAATAAAACAAAAAGTCGCTGCAGCCTTGGCAGAGGTCTGCTTTCTCTGAGTGCTTTTCTAGTTGAGGATGTCATCTTGGGACGTTAAGAAACGATTAATTATCAGTGAAAATAGTCGTTAGTTGCAGCCCGACCTCTCAACAGTTATTTCACGCTCAAAGTCAGCTTTGGTGGGGAAATTCTTGGCTGACTTGTGCACAGCACTGACTTCAAACCCAGCCATCGCATCACTGGGATGGACTGGATATCTGACTGTGGGCCAGATCTCATCACCCAACATTAGAGCTGGACCTCACTGAACCAATGGGATCAAATCCCTGCAGCCAGGTTCAACATCTGCTGGAAAGCCTGAAACCAAAGTGTGGAGGCTGTTATAGCAGCACATTAATGCAGATGGTTTTCATGTTGTGTATCTCAAAAGTGCACTTTTGGAAGCACCTGGTGGTTTTCTGGGTTTACATGGGCACACATAATGCCATCCACCCCCTGTTACCTCATATAAATGCTCCATTATATTTGAAGATATTAGTCGACATGTTTTCAAATCTTTCAGGCTGGAATCATGAAACATATGGATTTTTCAGTTAGTGCACATTACTGCCTGAATGTCTTGAGCTCTAATGCCTCTAATACTCAACAATCTTTTGACGACTGAGACAGAAAAATGTTCGATTCCCACAGAAATTAATGACTCACAGCAATATTGTGATAGCAGAGAGGGACACAGTAACTTAAATAAAACTCAATGACTCATATAATACTTAGACATTCTGATGGGAAATTATTGTTGTTATTATTGAAATCGTACTTTGCGCAAAGGGATGGACGTAGTCGAGCCCAGACAGCAGAAGCAGAAAGTGAAAGAAAACTGAGTTTGCTGTTAGAAAGAGATGTTAGCATGTTTCAGGATATTTCTTGCACCATTTCAAGTCAAATTTAATACTCTTTAAGACCTCAACCCAAAAATGTCATAACAATTTCTTTGGATGAAAATAGTCAATTTATTGTAGGACCCGACCAATATGGAGTGATACTTGCAACAATGATACAAATTGAAGGCATAACACTGACCTTTAATTTCACAACTTTGTTAACAAAATAATGTGGAAAACTGCAGTTAATCTCTGAATATTGTGTTTTCCTACTGCCATTAAAAGCACCATCTGAAAATTTAATACCTACAGCAAATTTACGGTAAATTTAAGACCTTAATTACCCAGACTTTTTAAGGAACCGTGGGAACAGTGTGTTTTTCGTGCTGATTTTTGTTTGAAACAGCGGAGTTAAGAGATGGTGTTTCAGAGCTCGGCCACACCAGCATTTCAGAGCAAAATTTGTCTTTTATAAACTGTCTTTAAATGTTTGTTACAGTTCATCACCACCTCTGTCTGTTTTACCTGTAAATATATTTCTTTGTTCCACTAATCTGTGGCGGTTTCATTTTAGGTAAACTATAGTTCTGGACTGTCAGTTAAAGGTCTACATTGTCGCTCATTTTTGGGTATATACTATGTATACATACTAAACTACTGTAATATGTGTGTCTATGGAACATGTTCACATGATGTAATGTTTAAAAAAATTTTCCCCATAACGCCTGTCTAAATATGTTTGTAATGGGTCCGACAGCTTGGGACCCACTTCTCAGAGTTTTCCGGCATGTTCTGGCTACACCTTAGAGGAAATTAAGCGGCGCAGTGAGCCGTGCCATACCACTGTCATGTGATGACTGAATGTGTGTGCAGGTTTTCTTCTTAATTTTCTGTGATAATTACAACACTGCAACCTTCCTGTGCTGAGAGGGCATTATAATATAACTGCACAGTCACACACTGCAGGAGAATTTAATTACAGTCAACCAATCAATATTAGAAAAAAAAAACCTGCTTATTGGTTGTTTTTAAGCTCTGTAATTATAATAATACTGATTCACAAACAGCTCTGTGTGTGTGGGGTCATATGGATGCTGTTTCTCTGACAACAATAAACACCAAAATTATTTATCAGCATAAAAAGCTACAATGATTCAGTTTTTCTTACCAGTCACGGTAGAAAAGGAAAAATCAGTTCTCTATTTAGCATGAATGTCCACAACCAATCTTCAGGAAATATAGTTTTTAATTATATAACATAGTGGGTTTACATTGTCAGTAAAATTGGAAAAAAATCATCTTCCTGGAAACACAAAGATCTGCATATTTCCAGAGATATCCAGTATGTCATTTACTACGTATACTACATATTTTGGCCAAAGGGTTATAGTATTGTAACAGTTATCTACAGTATTATTGTAGTTTTATTTTAACAGCAGCAAATGGTTTCTTTTGTACGGCATACAGACAGATCAATGTGCCTCTACAGCTGCAAGAATTAATGTAAATAATGGTTATTTATTGTCATAGTCGATTAATCTGTTTATTTTCTTGATGAATCGATTAGTTGTTTGGTCCAAATGTCAGAAAATGACACTAGAAACCAGAAAATATTCACATTTAAGAAGCTGGAACTTCTTCAGATAATTATTCATTTTTATGTTAATAAATCTTATGAACTGTTGGAGCTCTGCTGCGAACTATTAAATTAATAGACAACGATTTTGATAATCGGTTAATCGGTTACGGATTTTTCAGAGAAAAGTCATAGTTACAGCTTCTTAAATGTGAATGTTTTCAGTTTTTTTCTCCTCCTCTATGACAGTAAACTGATTATATAATATAAACTGTATATTATACTATTATATATAGACTTTTGAGAAACACTGATCCACATTTTTTCTGACATTTCAGCTAATCGATTAAATGAGAATTATAATCAACAGATTAGGTTGAAAGTTTGCAATCCTGCTCTATAATCTGTGACCTTTTTTTTTTTGTTTATCTCCCATCATTCCTCACAGCTTTATAAAACAAATGTATTATTTTTATGATTATTATTATTATTGATGAGCTTGTGAGCACAATGAATTTATATGTGGTTGTGGCAGTCCCAGTGTTAAAATACCATCCTGGAAGGTGAATTAAATTACAGAAGAGCACGGTTAATATTTCATTCAAATGTTTCTGGAATCTCCCTGTTTCTTCTCTGACCACAAAAAGCAATCAGTGAGCTAACAGCAGGGCTTTAACATCACAGCCTCATCATGCCTCGACCTCCTATAATTACACAAATCATCAGACCGTCGAGCTTAACTCTAGAAAAAACTCAATTAGTTTTTTATCAAGACAAAGATAATTAAACTTTAGTTGCAAAAGAAAAATAAGACAAAAAAATGTCGTAATTCACTGGGTTGGCCCTACCTGTATTTATCACTCTGACATGAAATGGATAGAAATTTGATCAGCGAACACACTGCGCCAACGCCAGCCTTCATCCCATCGCTCAGCTGACATTTTTCAGCTTTGTGTAATGTGAGTGGAGATGCAGTATAATTACTCTTAAACTAGACAGGAACATGTAATCAGAGGCATCTGACAAACACTGAGCTTTTTAAAACCAGCTGCGATCAAAGACGCCTTTTTTCCCACACAGATCTGGAATGAGATCAGCTCTTCTCTTTCACACTTCAAACAGACGACTCCTGCTTAAAGGGCACGAGTGCAAAACGCTGAGCCATGTTATGTTATCATGGCTTTGTTCAAACATGCCCCGTTGTGTCTTTGTTAGATGGTTTTCTGATTTTGACACTTTCTAGGGTTGTTAATCACAATATGTCTGTGCCTAAAAATAGATTATTTATCATTTCACAGCTGTTTTTCAGATCATAGTAACAATGATTTTATGAGTGATACATGATGTTGACTGGTCTGCAGTCAGCTGATGCCCAGAGACTTGATCACTGCTAAAGAGTAGCTTTAGCCTGTTAGCATCCGTGTTATTAGGTTTAGCTCTCATTAAACATCAAATACTTTTTTACATTTTATAAAAAATGGCAGAAGAAACAGGAAGTCCTGCATAGGGCTGTTATATTCGAGTTCAGGTCTGTGGACACTTGATCACTGCTAAATAGTAGCTTTAGCCTGTTAGCTTAGCATCCATCTAGCTTCAGCTTAGCTCGTAGCCACTTGCTCAAACTGATATTTTGATTCAGTTTTAGACATGGTGCATATTAAATATGAGTCTCCACTTAGCCCTCTGGGAGTTTTTCAAAATAAAAGCAACCATTCAGAAGCATATTTCTGTCTCATTGGTGTCGAAGAGACAAAATAGAGAGCACAAGATTAAAAAAAGATATCATCTTAACGTCATCTAATACTGACACCCCGGTCTCTGTCACCATCTTCCCAAATTAACAGCCATTGATCAAAATGGACTTGCTTTATGGTTTAATATTAATTTTAACCCTGACCTCTAATAACCATTAAAAATCATGTTGATACAGCAACATGACTGTGCGTTAAACAGGCTGAAACACTGAGAGTGATTAATGGCCCTTATCGAGCTGCCAGAAGCTATTCATAGTGTTCTCTATTGACATGTTGTTTGTGAAAACTTTTTCACACATTTCCAGACAACGCTTCACTCCGATTTAGGCTATTAATATGTTCCCCATCCTCCACATCCTGGTGCAACAACATGGATGAAGGAGGTGTGGGTGGAGGCCAACAGCCAGCTCCATAACTCTCCACAGCTCTGCATCCATTAACCCACAGCCACTGTTTAGTGAGCCGATCAAAACTGAAGGATTTGATTTAAATCCATCTGGTTCCTAAGCCGCCCACATATTTTGTCACATTACCGAGGATGAAAAAAACCCACTACACTGTTTTTCATGGCTTTCACCTCCACCACACCATCACAGGTCTTCTTTTGGTTCATCCTTGACTGAAATCTCACCTTAAGGTTATTTATTTGCTGTTCTGTAGCTTCATATTGCAGATGAATTAGAACATGAAGTGATGTAAACGGAATATAATTCGGCTGATGAAGCTTAGTGATTTTAAACAGCTTCTAACCAGCCGTATTATGACACTTTTCCTGCGAGATGACAGATTTTCCACATTAATTCAATTTTCACTTTCCAACAAAATCACCAACTCTATAGATATAGAGGGGGTACGATGGAGCTGTACAAAGTATTTTATAAGTAATGTACTGTATGTACATGTATAATTGTCTTTTTTTCTGATTATTATCTTGAGTCTGATGTGAAGGATTAATACCCTGGATCAGATTTATTTCATTAAATTTCATTTAAAAAATTAATAAATTTCCAGATTTTAATTTGGTGAGAGCCAAACAAGGTTCAAATTGTCAGATTTTTTTTGTTAAATAATATTAAGTCATTTATTTTCCACATTTAAATATATTTTATATGTAAGTACTGGGCTGGGTCTAGAGTTTATTTCAGCTAGACTCTCAATATTTATTTTATTTTTTATTTATTTGTTAACCATTTTTGGCCATTTAAGGTGAGAGAGCTCTATGTCATTAATGGCATTGATTACATTCAGTTCTATGAGACATTTGAGATATTTTGGACTTATATATTATATTTAAATACCTGCAGAAACTATGTCTCCATTAAAATAAACACTATGTGCATTTATGCTGCAAAACACCACACCTTAACTTCATTGATGATTTTAAATCATTACTCATTTACTTCAGTACTACACCAAAATACACTTTTGGTTGCAACAAACAAAGATGGCGACGCCCATAAACCAACATGGCAATGGTAAAAATGGATGACTGACAATATATGCAGAGGCAAAATACACACAAGTCTGGACTCCTTATAAATTATATCTGCAGTGAGCCTCATTTACATAGAAAGGGGCCAATGTTGTGCTAAAATTCTCCACATTACTCATTAATTTATATATGTGCATCACATTTCGGAGTGGATTTCAGGTTAAGGTTATGCCTCTGGAAAAGCAGCACAATCCTTTTGTGAATTCACCCCAAAGCCTGTAGCAACGATCGACTGTGCTGCGTTCAGGGCCAGTAAAAAACACAAGCTTCCAACTGGTGCAATTCTACTTCCTATGATGAATTCGTGACAGGCCTTTTCAGCTCGTCCTTGAACTTGGAATCAGCACATTATAACTGGCCTGTTCAGCTGACAGAGCTGGTATTGATTAAACAGGCCTCATGCATGGACATAACACAGGTTTTATTCATAACATATGTAATGTATAATAGATCAATGCTGAGGAAGTTGTTCATGAGACGACCTTAACCTGAATCGATTTCCATGTGGTGTGTTGATTGGATTCCACGCATGTTATTTTTTCTCATTATTAACTGTGAGGGGAATATTGAATGCTTGCGTTATGAAAGTGGACACTCTTCAGGTACTGAACAGAAAGAGAAACTATCAGTTACCTTTCGAAGTTGAACAAAATCCAGCTCTAATTCCCTGAGCTCTTTGGCAAACCGAGGCTTTAGATTGAATCGCTGCACTCTTCAGTGATCCCTCTTGAGATGTGTTCACTGTACAGTACGTCAAAACAGTTGCTCACTCAATGCGAAGCATCCAAGGTCATCCCATTGTCTTTGGTTTTCTCTCGCAGCCTTTTAGCTCCATCTGTTGACTGTCCCCTGTCCCCACAGGTTAGGATCGGAATAGTAATAAATCTGTTCTCACACTGATGCAAATTTTCCAGAAGTTAAAGTGTTTTCTCAACTATAAAAAGTGAGGAAACCACTCATATCTTCGTAAGAGCTGCAGAGGATGGAGGTCAGGCGGAAATATTCTATTAAGATTGTTTTCAAGACAAATCGCAGCCAAACAGACCAGAAGTCTGTTTTCTTTAACCCTTTGTCATCACTAAAGTTAGTTTTTACTTAGCTCCACCCTCTCGTGTCACATCTGGTTGCAATGAACCAAGATGGCGACGGCCAAAAACCAAGATGGACGCAGGAACAAAACAAAAGCATTTTTAGTTGATTAGAGAAAGTCCAATAAAGACAAACAGAATGGAAATGTGGACTCACAATACTAGCATTGCAGTAATTAAAATATATACTGAATTGCGTGTCATGATAGTATTGAATGAGTATCTGCAGGTATTTTAACATTTGACCATGCAAGTATTGATTTAAGACAGATTTTCGACTTTGTCTGCATCATATGAATTCACAATAAACACTATATATATTGTATAAAATCTTGAAAACTAGTTATCTTCTCATGGAGGCTACAGTGTTTATTTCAGTTTTATGATGCTTAATATGCTGCAAAAAAGTAGAATACTGTGCTGTAAGACTGTTTTTAAACTGAATCCTTAATAAGCTCTGATTTTCAAATACCAAATGATAAAACTTCCTTTTGCTTTATGTTTTTACTCTCTGTGCTTGTATATGCAGATGAGAGTGTCCTATAAGTGGGCACTGTTCATTCCACTGATTAGGCTGATAAAAATTTAGCACGTTATCACTTGAACACAGCGTAAAGATTTTTATTTGACACCTGCGAGGCGAATTTATAAACATGTACATCAGCAGTTACCGCCATGTTCGGCGCCAACACGCCTTTTCAATTGCAGCTCAACATTTAATGACGCTGTAAAATAAAAAAAGTGTTAAGAATATTAAATGCAGCGATGAAACGGATTGTCTTAATGGGGACTTTTTTCAGGACTTTTTTAGCCTGTTCGGGTTAACTGTACTTTGAATTGATCTTTGGGCTCCTGCTGAACAAAGTGAAGAGAGGTTGTTATGGAGATGGGAAGTTTGAGTAAACAGACTTTTTCTATTCATGCCAACAGCAAGACCTCAGGCTGAAGAGCAGTGGCAAACTAGCTTCCATCTTCTCTGCTTCCCACTGCCTGTCACATGTCATACTTCCTAAAGTAGACGATTTGCACCATGATTTAAATGCTCTGCTATTAAATTGATAATATTCAAGAGTTTGAGGGGTTCCGCCAAATATAAGGCAATGGGAAAAGCCTTGGTGCTTTTTGGAGTGAGTGGTTGTAAATGACTAAAGAGAGACTTCAGCCTCTCTAACAGGGCACACAGGGAGAGCAGTTAGCAAGCTGAATCAATATTAAAGCTTTACGCCTCGGGAGTGGAGGGAGGAGACGAGTGCAGAGGAGGAGGAGGAGGTGCTGGAGATTCATCAGGACCACATCTCTTTCCTGGGTTGACTGTTAAGGACTTCCCTCCACTCTGCTGCTCGGTCCGCACCACAACCTCCCATCACTAGCCACGATAGAGAAATCTGCTGACACCAGCGTTTGTTAGTGAAGCAGAAAACTTCTATCGAGCATCTGAAAGAAAAGGTGATTTCAAACTGGCTACCTTTAACTTTCCCCGCTATGTTTTATAATTACTTTGTGCCAGCGAGACGAATCTTTCACGTATCTCCCAGTAAAAATCCATTAGCTCTACCTTAACAATTCACTTCTCAGCGTTTGTTTGCCACCTATGATTTATTGGTGTTGTTTCACATCAGCAGCTTCTCTGCTAATGAGCTGCCGCTCTAAATGGCAGAAGGAAGCCACTCTTAGACCTACCAGTCAAATACTAATAATAACCAGCTTTCAGCTGACTCCAATTTAAACCCACTCATATCATTATTAGACGCTCAGAGGAACATGATGTAGAATAAAGAGCAATAAACTTTCATGTCCCGTCTGTTCTGTTCAGTTAAGTTACCTGATGTTGTCCTGTGTTCATCTTGTCTTTTCACTTCCGGTTTTATTTCTAAGTCTTGTGTTATGGCTTGCTTTACTTTCTGTCTTTGTGATTGCCAGTCCAACCCTGTGTTTGATTACATTTAAAGAGTCTTGACTCCCCTTGTTCTTTGTGGGTTTGTTTTCATCCTTTCCCACGTCCATGCCCAGATGTTGCCAGGTGTCGCAGGTGTTGCCACGTGTCGCAGGTACTGCCAGGTGTCGCAGGTGCTGCAAGGTGTCGCAGGTGTTGCCACGTGTCGCAGGTGCTGCCAGGTGTCGCAGGTGTTGCCACGTGTCGCAGGTGCTGCCAGGTGTCGCAGGTGCTGCCAGGTGTCGCAGGTGCTGCCAGGTGTCGCAGGTGTTGCCACGTGTCGCAGGTACTGCCAGGTGTCGCAGGTGCTGCAAGGTGTCACAGGTGCTGCAAGGTGTCACAGGTGCTGCAAGGTGTCGCAGGTGCTGCCAAGTGTTGCCACTTGTCGCCAGGTATCGCCAGGTGTTGCCACGTGTCACAGGTGTTGCCAGGTGTCGCCAGGTGCCGCCAGGTGTAGCTAGGTGTCGCAGGTGTAGCCAGTTGTTTATGCTCTGACTACATCTCCCAGAAGCCCCAACATTACTCAAAGGCTGCAGGAGACCGCGATTGGCGACCCACTGCTGAAAAAACGCTTTGACGTATTATTACGTCGATGGCACTTAAGCATTGGATTTTCAAAGAGTTAATGAAAGGCCTCACTGTATTCCCTTAAAACACTTTTCCTCTCCTGCTCCTAAACCGTCTCTACTCTCTTTTACTCCTTCTCTTTCCTCTCTTTGCTTATTTCAAGTTAATTTCAGGACACAAGTGGTAGCGAATGAGGGGGAAGCTGGCGAGCTAGCGAAGAGGAATAGGAAGCTCCCTGTTTAACATGCCCTCTCTGACTCGCCCTGGGCGCCCCTCCTCGGGGGAACCCCGCTGCCATCTTAAGTGCCGTTCCATTACCCTGAAAACTCCAGCGAATATTTGTGAGATCAAGCCTTCAAGGGCAGAAGGAAAAAGCCGGGGACGCTTTGTGAATTCATCTGCACAATGCACCATGGGAGATTAGGTGATAAGTGGGCATAAGTAAACAAACAATGCTTCAAGGTTTCAGACTTTAAGGGAGGAAAGAGCTGGAACTTTAGTTTGCAACAGTCAGGAAATGATGTAACATCAACACAAAGAGAAGAGTGTTGAAGTCTGTGAGCTAACCAGCTGGCACAGGCCCATCCTGTCTTTTAACTCTTTGAGTGCCAGTCCTTTTATAAAACAGAAAGTGTCTTGTTCCAGTGTTTTTGTCCATTTTCAGTCATATTTCTAGACCCACAGAATATTTTGTACTATGACTCTGAAAACAGTGAATAGCTCAACTGAAAGAATAGACTCTCTATTTCATCATGAAAAAATGTTTGTTTTTACCTTGTTTCATTCTTGTGTTTTCAGAGGTAGAGTAGAGGACACTTTCACCAAAATCACCACTTTTTGTCCAGTTAGTTTTGCTCTCTCAGACGATCAAGTCTCCACTTCCTGTTTTGATCTCTGTGGTGTATACCATCTCTTTATGCTCTGACTACATCTCCCAGAAGCCCCAACATCACTCACAAGCTGTGTGAGAGCGTGATTGGCGACCCGCTGCATTGGATTGCAAATTACGTTGACATACGTAAATAGCACTCAAAGAGTTAAAGGATAATGACTAGCCTGGGTTACATCAGGGCACCAGAGATTGGTTTGGGTTTTGAAGATTTTTACCAATAAATGAACTGCACTGCTGCATTCATAGCTTTAATGTTATCACTTACTTCATTGTCATTGTCATCACATCACGAACATTACACTGGAGTGTCTGTTCAGTCGCATTAAGGTGCTGGGTTCATGTACGTTGTAATTTGATCACGGAATTATTTGTTGTTTATTGACAAGGATTTGGAAACGCTGTTTTTTGTTTTTTTGTTTTTTTTTTGTTTTTTGTTTGTTTTTTTTTGCTAAGAGGCTGTTTCGCCTGGCAAAAGGATTGGCTGTTTTTTCTCATTTCCAGAATGTATTTATTTAATCCAATAAATAAAATTTCACAGCATGGTTAGTGGTGCAGAGTTTCCCCTCCCTACTGTTACTGTGGACCCAGTAGTGGAGGTGAAATGCTGCCCCCTGTTTATGGTGCACGCTGCACCTTTTAGATAAATGACTCATCTGCAATATTGTACTCTGCAAGTCTTATTACTTTTATTCATTATTTCTTAATGTGAAACCCAGCGCTCCCATCAGACCCTCCTGCTCTGCTGGTGGCATCACACAGCGGAGTGCTGCTGAGGGGAAATGGAGGACACTAAACAACTAAATGCTGCATATGTCAGCTAGCTGGATGTTTGGCTTTTTTGAGTCGAGGAGGAGAGCTGTAGGTCCAGCTTTCAGATCGCTGACTGACTGATTCACGTTGACACGTGGATTGTTTTAATGAATGCGCCGCAGCGTTAAACTCGAGGAAGGAAGAATCACGTATAAATGCTTGTACCATCCATGTCGTCCTGCTTTGCAGAAAGATTATGAAATGTGCAAATACAGCAGCACAACGTCAGATGGATACATAACGTCCATACTTACCTGTGGTTTTTCCTACTATGACGATGTGATCTATTGCTGATGCTCAGCACATGGTCAGATTAACCTGCTGTGGGGCCTCAGGGCAAAGTGTTGCTGTTGGCGCTCCTGTTGGCTCCAAGCCGGCACATCTCCTGTCCTTTGTGCATCATTTATATCTCGTCGCCTCCAACTTTCCATCTAGTAGAGACTACAGAAACCATACATAGCAGCCTAATGACATGACCAGAGGCCAAAGACCAGCTTTAGAGTGTCTGTTCAACCTGGATTTCCAAGTTTGGACCTAAATGTCAGCCTTCTAGTGTTGGCCTGAATAGATTTCATGAATAATATTATGGACGACAAAGTAAAAAAAGAGGTTTGATTTCTCTCTCCACCATTTCTACATGGTTTTCTGTCAATTAAAAGTAAAAATTACCCCAAAAAAATGGCTGTTCTCAGTTTATATCGATGCAATAATTTATTAGTCACATAAGTTATGCCAGTTCCGGTGTTATCTCTTCCGACACTTAAGTGGTTTTGTTGCTTAAACCTGTAAAGACAGAATAGTGGAAATTGTCGCACAAAAAATGAAGAATGACTATGTGTAAGATCACACAAGCCCACGTCTTGTGATGAGGCATGTATTTTTACATCACTACAGCAGTAGTATTGCACGTATGGACATTTGGGGCCGGTTGTCTTCATCCATTTCACGTTACAATTTAACACTTTAATGATGCTCTTTGGTGGACTATTTGTTTGCTGAATTACAGGAGAAGCTTGGACAAATTCAGCAAAGATGGTTAATCTAATTTTATCAGCATGTTTGATCGACCGTGTTGTTAGTTTCCTTAATTTTTTGAATGGAGTTCTGCTTCGTGATCTGCCAGTTCGTCTGTGGCAACGCATTTCAGGACGTTTGTACAAGTAGAGTTACTGTAGCACAAATTAGCATGTTAACACTGATAAATCACATTACCTCGCTAATTTTGACAGTCCTAGTGCTAGCACAAAGCTGCATTATTAGGTGATGCTGTCAGGCTGGATGGTCATAGTACAATAACAGATTTCAAATTCATGCAGTAATTCCAGTAGTAATTGTGAAGATGGCTGTCATTGCATTAATGCCTAGAACCACAGTACACCTTCTAGATCACACATTAAGCCTAATAATGTGTCGTAAATGTGATCGAATGCAGAGCAAATGTGGAAAAGCAGTCATTGGTCATGTATGTAAATGAATAGCACCATTAATTCTGCAGGTAAAAAGTCCACAGTACATGAATTCATTCCTTTTACCATGTTGTAAGCACATCAGTTAAATGATGACTACGTGTTCAAGGAGCTGATTTCTACTAAAACAGACAACAATCCAGCCGATATTCCACCGGGAACCAGGAAAAAGCATGAAGTTTGTTTTATGGTAATCATCTGTGACAGACGTTTGTCAGAATTGTGTCAAACAACAATCTGAATGTGACAGATGCCACCGTGTATTTTATGCAGCTCTGTGTGCTTCCAGTGGTGATGTAGCAGGCTGCATTGTGGGTACATGCCCTCCACCCATGTCATTTCCACACCAAGCAAATTATTCTAATATGGGAGCGTGAAATTATCCCTCCAGGGGGAGGCTGCATGTGCTCAATCAAGCTCTGTAAGACAGCAGAGAGGCTGGCTGACCCTGTGTGAGTGTGTGTGTCCATGCATCCCTCAGGTTTTCAGCTCGAGCCTCCTCATCCATCCACATCACCCATCCAATGAAACTCACATCAGGCTGAGATGCTGCTCTTGTCTGAGTGGGATCAACCGTTAAAGGGATACTCCAGTAATTAGAGCAGCGAGCGGTGCAAGGGCCCTCACCGTTGATATTTTACATTGAAGAGGGGAGAACATTCACAGACATAAACAGTGTCATCAAGTACAAATCCACTGATTTGCATGAAGACAACAAGCTGCACTAATCTGCACTGTGGCAGGATCAGACCAGACATATTCTCTTATTTCTTTGTGATCAAGAAGTCACAAATACTAGCACAAGCATTGAAACATTGAAGCCTGGGTGTGGCACATTTGATGTAAAGAGTCTCTTTAACTCTGAGTGTCATTGACGTAAAAATATGTTCAAGTGTTTTTTCGGCAGCAAGCACAAGAGGGCGCTCTCACACAGCCTGTGAGTAATTTTGGGGCTTCTGGGAGATGTAGTCGGACCATAAAGAGACGGTATACACCACAGAGATCAAAACAGGAAGTGGAGACGATCGAGATTAGAGAGCAAAACAGAATGTGGACAAAACTAGCACATTTTGCATGTGTTACCTGTGATGATAAGTAATATTAACAATACAATAACAATCAACCAGGTTTCCACCAATTTCTGATCAAGTGGGATGAATCATTCAGCACGGCTGGGTTAGGGCTCATTTGGATGGTTAAGAACATTAGGTGTGTTAATATTAATGTTAAAATCATGTTTATGTTCTTGAGATTGTTGCTGCCACATGTGTCCGTGTTTCTAGCAGTGTTGTGACCTTGAGATTGCCAAAAAAAAAAAGCGAAGATAAATTTGCTCCTCAGTGTCTTTATTTAGCTGCTAATGACATGTGACAGGACAACCTTTCCCCGCCGTCCTCCATTAATGTGAGAAATGAGCAGTCTGGTCTTAATGAACATACTGTACAAACTCTGCTTGAACTGACGCCGCTTTGCAAAGTCTGACGCGGGTATTTTAGGAATGAGGCTGCCGATAGTTGTTAAAAGAGAAAGACTTGATTCAAGGTCCAAAAACACAACCTCTAATCAATTATAAGGTATAAGTCATGTTTAATCAACTCACGCCCATCTCTTTTCCTTGAAAATCTGTTTTATTGCAGTACTTCTTGAAGCTGTAAATGGCTTGAATTCAGTATTATTGAGCCCCAAATGTATCCTGTGGATTGGTGGATTCCCCAAAACATGCAATTAGCTAAGAAAATATATCACATAAATAACTCTTGACAATATACTGTACCTTTTGTATTTGGATAAAGCTAGATTTAAGAAAAATAGGTCTGCCATTAATGATTATTTTCATTGTCGATTATTTTTTTGATTTTCAAGATGACATCATCAATTAAACTTTTTTTTTCTTAAAATTATATTGATTAACTCATTGAGTGCCAGCCGTTTTATAAAACAGGAAGTGTCTTGTTCCAGTGTTTTTATCCATTTTGAGTCATATTTCTAGACCCACAGAATATTTTGTACTATGTCTCTGAAAACACTGAATATCTCAAATGAAAGAAGAGACTATTTCATCACGAAATAGTTTTTACCTTGTTCCATTCTTGTTTTATCAGAGGTAGAGTAGAGGACACTTTCACCAAAATCACCACTTTTTGTCCAGATTCTGTTTTTGCTCTCTAATCTCGATCGTCTCCACTTCCTGTTTTGATCTCTGTGGTGTATACCGTCTCTTTATGCTCTGACTACATCTCCCAGAAGCCCCAAATAATGTAATAATAAAATAGAATAGGATAATATTTAAAAAATGTAATTAAAATAATATAAACTTGCTCTCATTGTTATAAGATATTATGATGAAATTCTACGTATTTAGTTGACATTTTATGCAATTTGAACCCGTCAACTTTTTTGTTTCCCTACTAGATATGAAGGTAATATTACATCTTAAGTTCACTAATGTTAGAAAAACAATTCTTCTACTTCTAAGCTGCAAAGTCAAATATATGCCTTTGCATGAATGTGTCCCTGTGTGAGGGTTGAATTATTCAGATGATACTGTGCAGCATAGACACACTGGCAGCCATTGATAAGTGGGTACACCTGGGTGAAAGCCAATAAATCCTTTTGCTGATTACCTGATTATCATTCTGTTGATAAATATTGGTTTGGCTTATGATACAAATCATCATTAACTGCCTCATTTGTCATTTTGGGGATCTTTGTGGTCTTCCAGACTCAGATTTCTGTGTTTTTAATAATGGAAAGGGCTTTTTATTGCTCTTTTTTATTCCCCACGTCACTTCCACTCAGTTGCATCGGATGTCACCTCACAGGGACAATTCAAGACACATTTTGGTCCGTTCTGTCAGGAAATTGACTGAATCACTTGATTTGGAAAATAGCAGCACTCCCCTTTCTCCCCTTTCTTTGCTGCTTCTTTATTCATTTCCTCTTCTGATAATGCTCACTATTGTTTCCAGGAAATGGGAAGTGAAGGTGGTGACGAGATGGGAGTAAAGCAAGAGCTCTACCAGAAACCAGCAGGAGGATGACTGTGCTTCACGATTTAATAGATCGCCATATGTGGTCCACCATCCAAAAGTCATTGACTGCTTTAACATGCACTCTGCAGCCTGATGGAAATGAATAACGGCAGATTAAAGCACTCTAACTGAGCCACTTGGTTGGAAATAACCCAATTTTCTTAATTTACACCTGAGCTATATTGAGGCTCATGTCTGTATGGATGTAAGCTAGCCTACAGGGAACATCTGTAAAATATCAAGTCGTTCATTTCAGGATTTAAAGCGACAGGATACGACCTGCAGTCACCTTAATGTGAAACACAACACTGTCAGATTAAACTGATTCAGTTACAGAACAAAGGAGAAGACACTAATGTGCAACTATTGGCAATATTTGTTGTCAATTAACCTGTTGATTATCTTAAAAAAAAAAAACTCAACAAAAGACACAAACACAGTGCAATCTCTCACTCTCTAATCTCGATCGTCTCCACTTCCTGCTTTGATCTCTGTGGTGTATACCGTCTATTTATGCTCCGACTACATCTCCCAGAAGCCCCAAAATTACTCACAGGCTGCGGGAGACTGATCGGTGACCCACTGCCAAAAAAACACTTTGAAATTGAAATACGTCAATGGCACTCAAAGAGTTAATGTTTTAATTGAGTGAGTGTTTTAATTTAGACAGAAAAGTCCAGTTTCCAGTCAACCTGACTGTCTTTGCAAGGGAACAGGTTACATGATGACTGGGTTTTAAAGGTGCGCTATAACATTCAAGTTGGACAGACACAGTTCATTAAAAAGACTCAACTGTGAACGAAGAAACGACGGGAAAACGCAGGAGAACAGAGAGCAGATTGTTCATTAAATCGAAGCATATGAACAAGTTTTCTGAGAGGAGAGAAGAAGCGAATCAAAGAGAATGCATTTGTGATCAGAGATAAAAATCCTCCACATTAAGAGCTCAGTGACAAGCTCAGGGTAAACACAAGATCAAGGCAATATTCAAAGGCAGCGCTGTTTAAGGGCTCGTTCGTATGAATATTGAAAATTCAGCACACGTAGTAACTCAACAACATAAGGAATTAAATAAGAGAGAACTCAGAGAAGTGTCAACAGATGTGTTGGGGGCAAAACAAATCCACTAAATTGGATTAAGAAGTCATTTCACGTCTGAACTGGAGGAACCTGCGAAGTGAGGATACATTTCTCATGATGTTGTGAGCTGGTATTCAAATAATGGTCATAAATAAAACGCAGGGAATTACCTGAATAATGCATCCCAGCAATGTATGCAGCAAAACCGTTAATTAGTAACCTTCAGCTGCTCAAGGTTTTCATCCACATAGATACAAAATAAAGTACCAAAATATATACTAAAATGGGTGCAAATTATGATAAAATACAAGAGATAAAACATACAGAACTGCACGTGATGATTATTTTTGTTGTCTATTAATCTAGCCATTATTTTCTCCATTAATCGATTGGTCTATAAAATATCAGAAAACGTGTAGTAGAGTTAAAAAAAAAATATTAAACTGATTAACTAATTATTAAATAGCTGTGGATTAACTTAATAGGTGGCAGCTAATCTAATAATTGATTAGTAGTTGCAGTTTATTTTTTTCCATTTCCCCCCTATTATTGTTAAAATGTCATTTTTCTTAATTTACACATTCATTGGACATGGACTTGTTCATGTTATTGCTATTGTATAACTAGTTTTCATTTCTTCTTAGTGTTTTTATATTGTGTATATTGGGCTTTTATCACTCTGTAGCACTTTGAGATTTTTTTAATGAAAAGTGCTTTATAAATAAAATGTATTATTACTATAATTTAAAAACAAACAGCACATTAAAACCTGCCAACTTGCAATATCTAGTCCCTGCATAGTATTCTATACATTTATTTGGAAGAACCGCAGGATATTTTGGTCTGTTATATTCACTACCAACTCCAAGAGAAGCGTCAAGGACTCAGTGGTTGTTTGGGAACTCATAAAACATGACTAAGCAGCACCAACTTTTCCTTCCTCCCTCCTCTGAATCCTCTTGCATTAGTTCCAGTGGAAGCCTGCCGAACACACCAGCGCCAGATCAGTTTTAGGTTGGCTAAGTCTTTTCCTCAAGGGGCTCCAAATCCCCTGAGTCAATCTGTCGTTTGGATTTTATGACTGAAGACAGAGCTGTGTTTGGTGTCTTCTGGGGATAGGTAGTCTTCACTGGTTTGATTTGTGGCAGAATAATTAGAACAGTTTGTTTTTTTACGAATAAACAACCTTGTTCTGCGAGCTTCGACATGTCAGGGAATGAATCATTGTCTTTCAGCCGCTTATCTTAAATACTAAATATGAAACTAATCCTAAATAACAAATAATCTATCCTCACACACTTCATAGGATATCTTACAAAAGTTATTTCTCATTTTTCGTTATTTCGTAAAAGACCACGTTATGCTCCGGTCTTTCTGTTTGGTGGATTTCCTTTACACTTCCTCATTACATCACATAGATTACGTCCAAATTGATATAGATGATAGATGATATAGATGAATTACAGTAAGTTTATTTTTTGTACCAGCGAGCATGAACAGTCTGCCCTCCAACTTTGTCTGATGAAGGATTAGAAGTCCTGAGAAACAGCGACCTTTTTAATTAGTTTTAGACAGAGGTTAATGTGGTTGAACTGATGTCATGCCAACCTGAGAGTTTGAATCATGGCCACCTGACAGTCGTCCATATTTAACCCTTATTTACAACTGACGATGAAAATCACCACATTTATTGAAACTATATTTTCACCTTGAGCCAATTTATGGACGTTCTGTGTTTGACAGCTGAGTGGTTCGGCTCAGGAGCCCTCAGAGGAGAAACGATACCAGCCAAGGGAACAAAACTGGAACTGAGATCAAAGTACAACATGTTGGCAAATACAATAGCCTTTTATATAAGAGATTTTTAAGTTAAGTTAAAACAAAATAATATGAAGCGTTAATGACCCCTGTAGGGAAATCAGGCTGCATGAGTCATTTTATTGGTACATGTTGCTACGCAAAACCCAGGATGGCAAAACTACAGCTGGAATACGTCCCACTTCCTGTTTCTGTTTGCAGACTATTATTATTAAATCCACACTGCCAACAAAAGTTATTGATTTTCATTAATCTACACTTAATTTTAATCACATTCACCATTTGATGTGATACTTGTGCAGAAAAAGTTAAGTGTGTCCAGTCTGCTTAACATTGGCTTCATCATGTTTCTGAAAATAATATGCATGCTTCTAAATAGTTTTATATACGAGGTAAGCTGTCACACACTGATTGGGTTAAAGGACATTTATTGAACGTTTTTATTCGTAAAAGTCTGATCTTATTCCTCTGGGAAGTTCACCTTCATTTTGTCAGGTCCACAGTTAAGTTCAAGCAAAAAAAATCATCGCTTATGTTTAAAAATAAATCCCCATGATTGGCCTCAAAATAAGTGCATGAACTTAGTGATATTTGTACGGAAACAAAGATGAGACTTTTCTGGCCAACAGGCTGAATAAAGTCGGCGTTTCAGGGATGGTTTTTTAACTGCCAGATGTTCGATCCTTTCCATGCATTTGATTCAGCGCAAAGGTTTGACAACACTTTCAGTCCTATAATTATGCCGTTTGTACTCCTTGGTAATATCCATGGACTTTCTCAGAAGGCTTCCTTCAGATTAATTCACACAGAGCAGAATATGTCATTAATGTGTATATTACAGGTCAGCAGCAAAAGATTAATGCTGGGTTTTATCTCAAGTAGATTCATCTATTCACACATTTCAGAGTTGCGACTCAGCCGTAATGTTGACAGTACGCCCTGTCCAATGGACGTGGTGTAATAGTCAAAGCGAGTTCTGCCGAAACGATAATAATAGAATGATTAAATAGTGTTTTATGGCTGCCATTAGGTCCATTTAATGTCTATTTAGCCAGATTCATTTAGCCATGATCAATGCACCACACGAACACTGTTAAACACATCCACTAGTCTTGGCAGCTACCCAGTAAAAACACTGTAAAACACAGTAAAACCCACAGTTTTTTTTTGTTTTTGTTTTTTTTTCATAAATTAGCACCATGTGACATAAACCTTCTGCTCTTACTTTCAGGTCAAACTGCTGCTCTTCTTTTTCACAACAGATAAATGTACAAAACAGTCAAGTATTAAGAAAGATGGATGATGGATGGATGGATGGATGGATGATGGATAAATGGATGATTGATGGATGAATTTAGTGATTTTAATGATACATCTGAGGGGTTGAGAGATGATTGACAGCAAAGCAAAACCATTTTAATTTGTATTTACTTCAGTTTATGACCAGAGAGGTGGGCGTAGTCACCATGATGTCACACATTGGTTTGTGGTCTGCTGCTGTGAAGCCGTGGGTTTGGCATTTAGGTCGTCGCCATCTTGTTTTTTTTGGAACCAGAAGTGATAAAAGAGGGTGGAGCTAAGTACAACCGAACTATGAATGAGACATTTTAAATGACCAAATATGTTATAAATAATTTTGCTGAACTGTTTGGTGACTTGTCAGTCATCAGGCACAGATTTAAACTCTTAATCTGAAAAGTAACCTTAGCTCAGTAGAGGATTGTAATCTCTGATGTCGTGGAGTGAACCAGCCTGTTTTTATACTTCTTAAACGCTCTTCTCTTCACTGATTTGTATTCAGCTCTGCACTCTCCACCATGAACATCCTCCCACCACCATGTTTTACTTTTACTCCATGCTGTCATGTTATGATAGGAGGTGAGCACTGTGGACTCTGAGTTGTGGTGCAGGGCGATGGAGGTGGAGACCTCCCAGCTGACCCGTAGTCTGTTCTTACCTGTCGTTTTTGCTGCCATGTTGTGAGGACACTCATTGCTGCAGTAAAAAAACTAAACTGTAAAACTTCAGAGATCAGAGTTGGCCGCTCAGAAGGGCAGATTGAGCCAGCCACAGGAAGTGCCAGCCCACTGGTCCAACCAGTCACACTCTGATTCTCCAGACTGTTCACTGGACTCAGTCAGTCCATCCCACCACACACTGGGCTGAACTAATATATCAGAGCAGCAGCTTCACCTCCCAAATTTGAGCCAGAACACTGGAATTCACTGAGAAGTCAATAATGAATCCAGAATAACAAACAACCACTAAAACACATGTTTCTTTTCAGGAATGACAGGAAATAACTGCAGAATTTAACATGTCAAGTTAAGTTCACTTCTAAAGCACCTTTCTAACAACCTGCTGTACTGTACAGGGAATAACAATATAATCATACATACACTTAAAAATAAAAACAGTAATGGAATAAAATAAACACAATATTAAAAGACAAGAAAGATAGGGAATAAAAGATAGGGGATAAAATAAAACTTAAGATTACTCATCTAGCTGGGACTGAAGGCCAAAGAGAAAAGACAGGTTTTTAGCAGTGTCAATCAAAAAATAATGATAATGAGCTTTGAGATTTTTTTCTGCTTTTTTTGTAAAACAGTAAAAAAACAGTAAATTTTAAAGATATCATTTTGATTAAAGGGATTACACTGGTGGATTAACCATTACAGAAACATTAAAAATATTCTGGTAATCCGTAATACTGTTAATTTAGAGCAGAGGTGGTAAACAGCTGACACTGGGTGGTGATCTCATAAATTTGTTTAGCTGTGTCGGTTGATCGTGGGAGATTTTGGAGCTGCAGCAATTAAGTAATTAGTTAATTGTCAAATTAATCCATTTGTTTATCAATAAATCAATTTAAGGATTTTTTTTTTCAATAAAAAGTCAAAATTCTCTGATTCCAGTTTCCAGTGTCATTTTTCCCGTTTTCAGTCATATTTCTAGACCCACAGAATATTTAGTACTATGACTCTGAAAACAGTGAATAGCTCAAATGAAAGAAGAGACTCTCTGTTTCATCATGAAAAAAATGTTTGTTTTTACCTTGTTCCATTCTTGTTTTATCAGAGGTAGAGTAGAGGACACTTTCACCAAAATCACCACTTTTTGTCCAGATTCTGTTTGTTTTGCTCTCTAATCTCGATCGTCTCCACCTCCTGTTTTGATCTCTGTGGTGTATACCGTCTCTTTTTGGATCATTTGTTTGGACTATGAAATGATAGAAAGTGGTAATAAAAAATGTCCTTCTCAATACAATTGAAGTCTTGTTTGGTTGAAAACCAAAAGATATTCACTTTTAAACAGAAAAAAGTAGGAAATTTCCATATTTGAATGGCTGAAAAGAGTATATTTTGCCATTTTACATCAAAAATCATCAAAATTATTGGTGATTATTTTTCTGTAAAATGATTAATCCACTAATCGTTGCAGCTCTATGAATAACTGATGGATTAATCATTAGTTGCGGCCCCAGAAGATTTGTTTGTCTGTCCATCAAAGGACTTTTTCATTCTGGATTATCCAGACTGGTCTTTGAAAGGCAAAATATCAGCCAAGACGCTGTAAACAAAATCCCTACAAAATAATACGCTGGCAGACAAGAGCACTGATGCTGAGGTCCTACCTGACTGCTCATAATAATGTTATCTCCGTCTTGGAGGAGTAAACAAACACAAATTCAGATTTGGGCCTCTGTCTCTCTGAGGAGGAGGTAGGATGATTAAAACATCGCCAGCATCGCGTCTCTTTTTCTGTGGAAAGGTCTTATAATATCCTGCAGAAAACACTTGAATGTAAAGTCCTCCAACACTTTTCTGTTGTCGATGGTGAAGTCCAGCTGGCTCTCCCTCTGGGGCAATATTCAGTAATCTTTTTATTTCTTTACTGTTTTGCTTTTTGCTCATTATTTGATAAGTATTGTATTTTTGTTTTGCTCTTTATCCTTGAGCCTTTTTAGCTCTAAGCTGCTGTGACCATGAATTTTGCTGCCAGTTATTGGCAAAATTCAGACCTGGAGATGATGAGAATTTTCACCTCTTCAACACTGATAATTAACAACACAGTTACCCTCTGTTTTCGAGTGGATCTTCTGCTCCTGGTTCTTGTGTTTTAAGTGGTTGTCTGAGTTTTTTTTTTTCTTGCAGAAAGATCTGCTTTGCATGTAGTTTTTATAGTCAGAAACGGTTTTGCTAACCTGGTCGATGGAAACATGTTAACACCAACTAACATGTATAATCTTGTTTATAATCAATATAATCTTGTTTATCCCAACATTTAATTTTAATCGCATTCACCATTTGATGCAAGTGATGCTTGTGCAGAAAAGTCAAGTGTGTCCAGTCTGCTGAACACTTGCCTCGTCATGTTTATGAAAATAATATGCACGTCTAAACAGTTTTATGTACGATTAATCTGTTTTCTACACTTTAGAGAAGGGAAGTTCACATTCATTTTTTCAAGTCCACAGTTAAGTTTAAGCAACAAAATTGTTTATTTTTAAGAATAAATCCCCATGATTGGCCTCAAAATAAGTGCATAGACTTACTGATATTTGTACAGAAACAAAGTACTTCTTTGATGAAACGGGCTAAATAAAGTCGGCATTTCAGAGATGTTTTTTACTGCCAGATGTTCGATCCTTTCCATGCATTGGATTCAGCACAGAGGTTTGACAACACCTCCAGTCCTATAATTGTGCCTTTTATGCTCCGATTTCATCTCCCAGAAGCCCCAACATTACTCACAGGCTGTGTGAGAGCGCCCTCTTGTGCCTGCTGCTATATATATATATATATATATATATATATATATATATATATACATATAAGTGGATTTATATATTATTTATTATAGAAATGTAAGTCCCACCGAATGATAGTGATATGTTTGATATGTTTCATGTCCCAGTTTGACTTAAAGTTGAGTTATGACTCTGAGAAGAAGCCATTTTGGACTCTGATTCACCCCAACCTTCTCCTCCAGGGAGGCGTTTTAGTTTCTCTCTTGACTTTGTCCTGCTGAATGTCCATGCCATTTACAGACCATAATGTCATTTCCCAATGGTGGCAATGTCATCAAAAACAATGGGTTCAATTACAGAGGAGCACAATGAATATTTCATTCATCACCTCCCCCCTGTAGTGCTAATGCTGACCAAATGGGGCTTGAGTTCAGGTAGCCTGGGGGCTAGCTTGGGGGCTAACTTCTAAGACGTCAGATTCAGATTTGCATTGTACTCAAAATGAAGACTGTCCCTTTGCTGCAGAGCTGTCCAGATATTTAGGTTTCAAAACATTCAAAGATATTTAACAATAGTTCATGAGCGAGCACATCTGAGTTTTGCCAGTAAATGCATCATATAAACATAGAAAATCCTGTCTCCAGTATCATAGCGAGCATTGTGTAATTTAATTACTGACCTGGCTGTGAGAGATGAGGAGCGACAGCCTGAAGGAAGGCCGCTGTCCTCCACCAGTAAGTGGCATCCAGCTGTGACAAGATTCCTCTCTATCAACAGCCTGAGGCCACTTTCCAGCAGGAAGCAGGAATCAGGAGTTCAGCCCGGCCTCTCGGTGCCAATGTCGGACTATCGTCGCCACCATCAAAAGCCACCAGAGTGCTGATGGTGTCTTTTTTTTATTTTTAGTTGACATGCATTTTGAGAGGTGTGCTAACTGCAGAGAAAGCAAGGAGGGTTTCTGCACATCGATGGGAACGGTGGCGTCGGTGCTGATGATGCTGCCGAGGCCGCACATGGTCATGGTTAATGACTGGACTGAATACACAGAACAGTCACGAGGGAAAAAAGGTTGGCACTGTTGGCCTTTTTTAGCGGCTTTATGTTCCATTTGGTTTGCAAGCAACGCACAACAAGTGATGCTTTATCATATATTTCTGAAAAGTCGTTTAACTTGAGACTGACTGAAGGGTCATTGTTTCACTTTTTTCCCGCTTGTTTTCTCTCTATGCTGTATTTGACGTATCGAGGTTTGAATCTGCCAATATCTGTCTAACTTTATCAGATGTTTGAATTTCTAGTCCACCACAACATTAACTCGTTATCTCAAGAAAACTAAGCTTGTGATAACAAGAAAAATAAGTCATTATCACAAGAAGAAAGTTTAACTATGACCGTTCTGGGCTTCCATACCTTTTAGCTGCGTCCTGCTGAATTCACAGAAGAACGACAGCGATGTTTCGTTTGAGCTAGCAGCTACAAGCTAAGCTAATGCTAGTGTAGCTAATCAGCTAACAGGCTAAAGCTACTATTAAGCAGTGCTAATATCTCAACAGACCTGAGGATATTTGTTGTCAAATAGTTGTAACCAGGCAATCATTGATAAAACTGGAAGTAATCAATAAGAATTATCAAACGTACAATAGAAAAAATAATCATGATTAAATAAATGAATCACATGACAGCCCAAGTATGTACCCATATATGACAGAAAAAACAAATAATGTCATCATCCATTGTGTGATGCAAATATTTGAAAATACATTTTTTCTGTTTTAAGGTGGTCAAGCAACATTACGCCTCTCATGAAACAGTCCAATATGACGGACGGAGACAGCATGCTCATAAAGCAGTGTGTCGGCAGATTTTGTGCCACTAAATGAAGCACTTGAAAACGCAGCGTGTCTCCTAAAAGGAGGGGAAGTACTCGGCTTCAACAAAGAGCACAGCAACACAAAAGAGAGTGTGACATTAATCACCGGCAGCGAGATAAAACCACGATATCAGTAATCACCTGCTGGCTGCTCTGCTGTGAGTCAACTTCATTTTATTGTGTTCACTTATTCAATTATAATAGAATAGCCTATGTATTTTAATAAAACTTAATCTGCTGCAATCACCATGGGAAATATACGATTATTCCTCGAGTCGACCGAACTATTACAGAGTGATGTCTGAGTCTGAGAAGTTTGCACTGCATCTCCTTCCACTATTGGTTAACTTATAATGACCAGAATATTCTTTGGTTTGATCTTAGATTTATTTGCGCCATATGTATTGCTCTTTCAACATGTGTCTTTAATTCACTGCACCTTACTGTTAATATTCACCATATTTATCTGTATATACATTTTTTTAAACTTTTTGTTTTATCCCGATCTTCTTTCTTATGATACTATAAATAGGAATACTTCATCTGTTTTAATATAGTGAATCCATTTCTTGCGGTTGCTGCAACGTAATTTCTCAGGTTGGGATCAATAAAGTAATTCTATTTTGTTCTGTATTCTAAATGAGATAATATTGTTCAGAAGATTAGTGATTTTTGCAAAATGAACAAAGACAATTTTCTGTTTATTTTTTACATTTCTTTGTTATTTTGGAAGAATAAAAGCAGAACTCTAAAATTCACTTGTTACAGCAGCATAAACAAGTTAAAAAGAAAAAAATAAGTAAGAAAAAACTATTATTTTATGATTTTTCAGGAATGAATTAGTAGAAGTAATAATAGTAATACATATTACAGTATTTATTAAAAAGAAGAAGAAGAAATAGTTTTAATTGCAAAGGAAATTTAGACTATGAATATGAGTTGAGAATTTATGGAAAAAACAGTGCGAGTCTGCTGTGGGAAATAGGGCAAACTAGATATTAGTTATTATTATTCTTGCATTTCAGTCAGTCAGGACTATATGAAGTTTTTATTGTGTGCTTTTACTTTGTCTCTTCGACGCATCCTTACTAGCAGCTTCGTGCTGCAGTCAGGAGCATAAGAACAACAGAAATAGGCTTCTGAATGGTTTGTTTTATTTTGGAAAACTCCAGGATAAATTGCTGCTGAACACACTGTGAGGTTTTATTTTTTTGCAAGTAGGGTATTGGGATTTCAGAACTCTGCTTGACCAAAGCTTCAAATCAATGCAGCACTCACTAAGCTCCTGCAGAAAGCTGAATAATCCCGTGTTTAGCAGCCAAACACCTCACTTGATCTGGACAGTTAATGTCCCTGTCAACAGGTGTTCGGTATCTGACCCTAGCATGACGCTATAGGCGGCTTTTTCCATCGCCGTTCTCGGATTGTGTGGGTTTAAAGTGAGAGACGGCAGATGGCACACGAGGACTGGCCTCCATTTCTAGTTTCCACCCCGCAGAGAGTCAGTCCTGTAGATCTTTGGATGCTGTTTGCATTTCCCCTTCGCAAAGGTGACATCTGTGAGGCTTCTGTAGATTGCGGGACAATATAAGACAATAATCCTCTGTCAGAGGACAAACGTTTCACTGATTAATTCAGCATCTGAAACTGTATGAGGAGTCAGGAAGTGTAAATTCGTCTGCTCTTTTTGCGATGCTGCTGCTGTTAAATGCTTTCAAAGACACCGTCAGGGAGTTGCTGTGCACAGGCAGCTCAGGGGACGCCTCCAGGCTGTCAGAGTCAGGCCTAAAAACTGGACCGCAAACCTGTGGCAGTCCTGCAGAGTGTGTGGACGTTTGATAAAGACAGCAGCCTGTAGGGAGACGAGAGGGAGCCAAGTGTCCTTCCATCTCTGCAACACAGCAGATACTGTATTTACATCAAGAGAGAGTCACATTATGCCATCACCATGGATACGGCATCATGTTAAAACAAGGGCTGTCGAAATTAACACACTAATTTGCCCAAAATGCATTGCCAGAGATGTACTAATTTTGTGCTAATCAGAGCGCTACCACATCACCTCTAATAAGGACTGCGTTTATGAAAAGAACTTCTCTTTCTTTTTGCCTTTTCATCCATTTCCTATTACTTTAACGATGCTCTTTGGTGGATTATTTGTTTGCCGAATTACAGGAGAAGCTTGGAAAAGATGGTTAATCTAATTTTATCTGCATGTTTAATCCTTACTTATGATTGTGTTGTTAGTTTCCTTGATTTTTTGAATGGAGTTCTGCTTCATGACCTGCCAGTTCGTCTCGGGCAGTTTGTCCAAGTAGAGTTACTATCTCGCAAATTAGCACGTTAACCCTGATTTTCACTGCCCTAGTAAAAATACATATATTTTTTTTATTTAAAAATGTAGTACACTTACATTATCCCAAATTTTGTCATCATGGTAAGGGTGTGTTTCATTTGGTCACCTGTCAGTGGCGCCATATCCACGATACATTGAGTCAGATGGGTGGTGCTTGGTGTTGGTTCGAGTCTCATTTTACATCTTAATAGTTTACTAAAACACCTGAAGACAATAAGGCTGTCAGACCTTTTTTTAATTGCTGAATTTCAAAAGTTAGATGTGATTAATCACATTTATTTATATTATGTCTGAAAAGCTGTTATTTTGCATTTCACAATTTAGTAGGAACAAGAGTCAAAACCGACTTCTCTTTGACAAAAATAAATATAAAGTCATCATCAGAAAATGGCAGTTCTTTAACAGAACTTTATGCTAATCAGATGACAGGTGTTAGCTGAAGCACGTACCTGTCATATTCAGTATTTAAACATGCTCCAAGTCGAAAGTAAACACCAGGATTAGCTGCCAGAATTAGCCGTTGTAGCTAACTGCATCAGTTTCTGCTGGGACTTATTATTTCTGTATATTCTGAGCTGTAAATACTTATTACTTTACTTTTTGTTCAGATTTGTGGTCTTTGTAGTTAGTTTGTCCTGTTCTGTAGCTCTGTTAATGTTGTTATGTAGCACTTTGGTGGGCAAGAAGCTAAACTTCCTGCGTATTTGTTTGCAGAAACGACAGTGAAGAACTTGATCTGCTTGGGCTGTGAAGGGTATTTAGGAAAGTGATGCTGTGGATTCCCTGAGCAGCAGATGAACACAGTCTGGTCCACATCCAGAAGAGAGGACTATTAATAATGGAGAGCACATTAAGGCGTATGGCCTCTATTATCTCTCTGGACAGTCTTTTGGGGATAATGTCAAGAGGACTGGATGAGGGACTCATGTGCAGCTCAGTGTTCATCAGTGATATTAGCTTCAAATTCAGTAGTAGAGGACATGTTTGTGACCTGCAGTGGACTCAGTGATATTTTGGGTAACAAAAGGCAGTCATTCATTCAATCCAAAAACACAGATTGTAACTATTTTTACATAATATTTAACACATAAAGGAGCTATAAGAAGAACATACAAATAAAATATATACATGCATATATGTATATTAAACACATATATATTAAAAACACAAATATATGTCAGTGTCTCTCATGGGAAAACAACAGTATCGCTCATTCCTGTACGTGTATTTTCAGTATAAATACAATACTGTTGATCACCTACAGTATGTATTTTAAGTATACTGTGTCCCCCCTGAAATTCTCCCTTAACATATACTGGTACTAATCCAAATACTTATGGAGTATTTAAACGTTGTACTTTTAAGTGTAACGTCAATGCCAAATTTTGGTCAGTAGTAGTGGTACTCAGTGGTAGTAATAGTACCAGCAGCAGCAGTATTAGTTGTAGTAGTGGTAGTAGTAATAGTAACAGTAACAACAATAGTATTAGTAGTGGTAATAGTAACAGCAGTAGTATTAGTAGAAGTAGTAATATTAGTAGTGATAGTGGTAACAGCAGTAGTAGAAGTAGTAACAGTAGTAGTAGCAGTAGTAGCAGCAGTAGTGGTAGTATTAGTAGTAGTAGTAGTAGTAGTAATAATAGTAACAACAGCATTATTGTCGAGTGGTGGTGGTATTAGGTGGTAGTAGTAGCAGTAACAGCAAACGTTATTATTAACGAGCAGTGGTGGTATTAGCAGCAGTAGTGGTAGCAGCAGCAGTGGCAGCAACAGTAACAACAGCAAACGTTATTGAACGAGGTGGCAGTAGCAGCAGCAGCAGCAGCGGCAGTCGTAGTACAGCAGCAGCAGCAGCAACAAGTGAGCAGCAGTAACAAATGGTTTGAAGTGAGTGATGGTAGCACACATTACAGCACCAGCAGCAGCAAACAACAGGTGGTAGCAGCAGCAAGTGCAGCAGTGGCAAGCAGCAGTGGTATCAGCTGGCAGCATTGGTGGTGGTGGTGGTTGCAGCGTTGGTGGTGTTGGTGGTGGTGGTGGTGCTGGTGGTGGTGGTGGTGGTGGTGGTGGTAACGGTGGTGGTGGTGGTAAACGGTGGTGGTGGTGGTGGTGAGCAAACGGTGGTGGTGGTGGTGGTGGTGGTGGTGGTGGTGGTGGTGGTGGTGGTGGTGGTGGTGGTGGTGGTGGTGGTGGTGGTGGTGGTGGTAACGGTGGTGGTGGTGGTGGTGGCGGTGGTGGTGGTGGTGGCTGGTGGTGGTGGTGGTGGCAACGGTGGTGGTGGTGGTAACGGTGGTGGTGGTAACGGTGGTGGTAGTGGCAGCAGTGGTGGTGGTAAACGGTGGTGGTGGTAGTAAACGGTAGTGGTGGTGGTAGCAGGTGGTAGTAGTAGGTGGTGGTAACGGTGGTGGTAGTAGCAGTGGTAGCAGGTGGTGGTAGTAGTAGTAGTAGTAGTAGTAACAGTAGTAGTAGTAGTAGTAGCAGTAGTAGTAGTAGTAACAGTAGTAGTAACAGTAGTAGTAGTAGTAGTAACAGTAGTAGTAGTAGTAACAGTAGTAGTAGTAGTAGTAACAGTAGTAGTAGTAGTAACAGTAGTAGTAGTAGTAACAGTAGCAGTAGAAGTAGTAGTAACAGTAGTAGTAGTAACAGTGGTAGTAGTAGTAGTAGTAGTAGTAACAGTAGTAGTAGCAACAGTAGTACTATTTGCAGTCACTCTAGAGACAGTCAGTATGGAAATCCTGTTTTGATTGTGTCACCTTCACAGCGATGCAGGATTTGAGAAAGAACAAGACAAATACAGGAGAGAGGGAGGAGAGGAGGAGAGGAGGAAGAGCTGGTGGCTTTAAAAGATGTTTTGTTCATTGCAGCAGATGCCCTGCCTCGCCGCCGCTGGCCAGTACAGACGAAGCAAACCAATACTGTGACTAGTCTCTCTCACACACACACTTCCTTCTTATGTAAATACAAGATTGTGCAGTGATGTGAGAGAGGAGATAGATGAAACCACATGATGCTGCAGAGCCTTTTTCAGCAGGTCTGCTTCACAAACACTGAGCTGTGCACAACGACCACACTGCCCTCTGCTGCTGCAGCCAGGCACTGCACATCATTTACATCCCTTAAATTCATTTCACTTCAGACCAGTTAAACCACTGCATTTTAACCTGTCAATAATGTTTCCCTTCCCTGGCTCTGAATATTAATATTCCAATAATTTAACACACTGGACTCCCTTTTAGTCACTAAAGAAATTGGTCAATATTTCTTGGAAACTCATAACCTGACGGCGCTCTGTCACAGCCGGGACGTTACTTTGTAGAAAAAAAACAGGAAGTAAAGACATCTAGTCGTTCAGTGGGCCGATTCTGGCCTCGGGCCATGTGTTTTACACCTCTGCCCTATATGATAACAAGTGGTTGCCTAATCCTTACTACCTATATTTGTTGCTCAAACCTAACCAGGTCTATGTTTTCCTAAACGTAAATAAGCATTTTTTTCACTGAATATCCATAGCAACTATATTAAATTATGTCATGTCCAGAGCAACGCTATACAACTACAGTCTTTTCCTTAACATAAGTAGGTTGCCTAAATATAATTAAGTAGTTTTGTTGCCTAATCCTAACTAAATTGTTTTATTGCTTAATCCTAAATAAGTCTGTCTAACTTAAGTTACACCATTTATCACTCTAGCTTAAATTAACCGTAGTCTTTTCTTCACTGAGTAGTTTTGTTGCCTGAACCTCACTAAGTAGTTTCATTTTCATCTTATCCCAAGTTGTTTTATTGCCTAATCCCCAAAAAAAACCTGTCTTTTCAGAAACTTTGCACTCGTTTTTGTCGCTGAACTTCCATATTTAAGTTACACCACCTCCACTCTGGTGTAAGTCAACCACAATCTTTCCCTCCTGGAGTAGTTTTATTGCCTAATCCCAACCAAGCCAATCTTTTCCTCAACCTAATTAAGTAGTGGCCATTGTGAAAGTCTGTTCACGGCACACAAAATAAACTTTGCAGCACATTTGAAAGTGAAAAATAACAGCAACAACAAACACAGTATTTAAGCCTACATGTGACATATTTTGTACATGCTTGTCATGCCTGGCGAGCTTTGCACTTTTTCCAAAACTCCTGAAACATAACTCTAAAGTTTGCAGACTTTAAAGCCCACGCCTCTTGTCAGTTTCTGCTTCAGCGCTATCCCCAGGTGCCCCTCGATGGCTCCACAAACTCTCTGGAGGACCGACTCTCCAATAAAGAGGAGAGAGTGCATTTTAATTACTCTCCACAGTGCTTTGCATTACCGGCCTGGAGTAGAATACACAGATAGTGTCAATTTAAAGGCAAACAGACTGGGATGTGGCTCCTTTAACTGCAGTCAAATTAATGCCACTGGTGTAATTAAACCCAGAATACACATCAAGGGCCTCCTTCACCTCACAGCTGTCTGATCGGAATTTTATTAATGAGGACTTAATCATATTTAATTGTCAATAAAAGCAATTGAATGAGTCGTCGCAACTTTTTAATGGGTGTACGAGACATTGAAAACAAACAGCTGTTGTCCCTAATCAATAGACTGTCAGCCTCGTATGTTTTTACACTGCACACAGTACATGTGTGTGAATATTTGTAGACGGAGCTGCAGTGGAGTTTAATAGAAAACGTTTCATTAATAAAACATCAGGAAAGATGCAAGTGTGATGCAAGCTGAGGGAAAGTGGGTGCACCAAATGCATCACAGGTTTTCCTTTATCTTTTAAAGGAACAGTGCGCAGCATTTGAAAGGACTGGTAGAAACAGAATGTAGGATTAATAAGTAAGTTTTCTTTAGTGTATAATCATCAGGTGTATAAATAGTGTAACATAACATCTGTATGGAAATCAATATAACGAAACTACTGAAAACATAAAAAAAAACATTACTGTGGTCTTTCTCTCTTTTTTATTCTACGTCACTAACTCGTACAGCTGTTTAAATGGTTTCTTTCCCTCTCTATGACAGTAAACTGAATATCTTTGAAACATTTAAGATAAGATAAGACAAGATAGAACTTTATTCATCCCAAAGGAACCAGTTTCCATACAGAGTAAGAAAAAGTAAGGCCTTTTAAAAGATTTAAAAAGTATATACAGTGCAGAATAGTGTGAAAATACAGTATAGTGCAAAACCAACAATATAAATAATACATCAATATACAAAAAAATATACAAAGAACATAAGTATACTGTAAGTTGCCAAGTAAGAGTTTAAAAGTGACTTGTGTGCTTGATGTCGTCTTTGATGCATATTTTTCACCGTTTTCTGACATGTCATAGGCCAAACAACTAATAGATTGATCAAGAAAATAATCAATCGATGGCTGCAGCACAAATGGTGTTCATACACCTTTAAATCATAATCAGTAATGATAAAATAATTAGAAAGGTCAAAAACCCAGAACATCCATCTCTCAGTGATATCGATGGTTTTGACTCTGAGAGGAGTCCAACCTCCTGTCTTTTATCTCCTTCAGAAATCAAACTTCATCATTGTAGCAGTGGGAGGCGTGGTCGTGTCGTTACTGGACACCAGGAAAAAAACAGAAATCCAGTTTCTGACTTCCTCCCTCTCACGTCTCTGCAGGCGGAAAGACGAATAGGCAGCTGTTCCTCCTTGTACTCCGATGAATCAACGGTAATGGAGAGAAGCTGACGGAGGGGCCGGGAAGGAGGAGGAGGAGGAGGAGGAGGAGGTGAAAGCCAGGGGAAGAGAAGAAGGATGGGAGGAGACAGTGAGTGAGTGAAGAGGGCTGAAAGGGAATAGGAGATAATGTGAGGGGGTGGGATGATATCAGGGGACGACAAGCCCAGCAGTAAATGTTGGTTCCTCATTAACATTCATGTTGTCTCTTCTTCACACAAACACCAGCAGAATGTGAAGCAGTGGCTGTGAGGTTTGCATAACAACGCCACTCTGACATGGAGAGTTTGAGGAACATCTGCATGGACGTCTGAGCCATTTTTTTCTGACAGCAAACAGAGAAATAACTGAATCCTTCATTAACTACGACCAAAAATACGTCACAATGAGGCTTAAAAACTCTATTTACAATGTAGTGTTACGATCTTTTCATGTTGTTGTGTTTGATTTTTTCCACATTCAAATGCCAATAGGTACTTTCAATGTGGAGACTTTCAAAATGGATACTACTTAATTAGGTTGAGTAAAGACTGACTTGCTAGGGATTAGGCAACAAAACTACTCTGAGAGGAAAAGATTGTGGTTAATTTACTACAGAGTGGAAAGTGGTGAAACTTCAGTATGGAAGCTAAGTGACAAAAACGACGAAAATTTTCTGAAAAGACAGAATTATTTAGGATTAGGCAATAAAACAACTTAGGATAAGAAAATGTAACTACTTACTGAGGTTCAGGCAACAAAACTACTCTGAGAGGGAAAGACTGTGGTTAATTTATGCCAGATTGGACGTGGTGAAACTTCAGTGTGGAAGTTAATTACGATTAAAAACTACCGAAAAGTTTCTGAAAAGACAGACTTATTTAGGATTAGGCAATAAAACAATTTAGGATTAGACAAAACTTTAGGCAACAAAACTACTCACAGAGTTTAGAAAATATTGTGGTTAATTTATGCCAGAGTATGACAAAAACTACTGAATTAGGTTTCTGAAAAGACAGATCTATTTAGGGTTAGGTAACAACAATAATTGCATTTAGGCGACAGACCTACTTAGCTGCTGCGATCATAATCGACTGATACAGGAACATGTTAGCATATTACACAGTGAGTTTTAAAAAATATAGTTTAACAGAGTCAAAACATGGAAATTACTACGAACACACTCTCCTCTCAAATGCAGAACAACAAAAAGGCAGGAAAGCCCTAAAAGTGAGCTGGAGACCCATGTCACTGTGTAGTTTTAATACTAGAAGTTAACAAGTAATTCCAAAGTTATATCAAGACAACAAAGGCATTTGATTTTTTTACTTTGATGCATTACCAGCTTCTGTCCAACAGATGGCACCAGAGACACAGTGTGACCAGATTACCACAGTGGTAAATACCCTTCTTCAGTACTACTACTATTATTTACTGCAGACTGACAATTTGTGTATAAATCACTGAATTATTGAAGAAAACATTTGAGCTGCAGCAGTTCATTAATTAATCAATCAATTGATTAGTTATTAAATGATTAATCAGTTAGGTGTTAAATGAAGATATTTCAATAAATGTGTAATCAGTATGAATCATTTCAAGAAAAAAAGTTGCACATTCTAGCTTCTTAAATGTGAATATTTACTCCTCTGTGACAGTTTACTGAATATCTTTGAGTGAAAACAAGACATTTTGGGGGGCTGATATGTTTTTTTTATTATTTTTTTACCATTTTCTGACATTTAGAATAGAATCTAAAAGTATATGTGCCATTGTACGACAGTATGACAAATGAAAATTGCTACCACTGAAAGAACTTTAATAAACACATAACATAACAAAAAGAAAATAACGCCATCGTATAAAACCAATTAATAGTAACTGAATTATTCCACGATTAGCATGTGAGGAATAAATATCTTTATGCAGTCTGTATAAAAATATTGCACATTACATTATGTCATTATGCATATTATGACAGTTGCAGCACACTCAAAATAAGTTATTGAATATGAGTATTAATATTTCGGATTCATATGAGTAGGAGTATTTACCAAACTGAATGAGGTTGCAGATAAAGAGGGGAGTATTTCTCACCTGAAGTAGTATTTCTAAAACATATACATATAAGTAGTATTTATATAATAAGGTGTATATATAAGTAGTATTCATATATAAGAAATATATAAGTATTATTTCTATATAAGACTTAAGTAGTATTCATATATAAAAAATATTTAAGTATTATTTCTATATAAGACTTAAGTAGTATTCATATATAAAAAATATATAAGTAGTATTTATATATAAGTAGTGTTTAACAATAGGCCTCTGTTGGTTGTCAGGTGGATGGAGGGCGTCTTCTGATTGGCTGTGAGGAATCCAACCTTCAAAATAAAAGCTCGTTTTTAATTATTTTTTTTAGTTTTTTTTACCGATACGATTAGAAATCTGATTTTCACATAATTACAATCCACCACGTGCTCATTAAATGTTTATGTGTTTTCATATGTAAAAATATATTCATCTAATAAGTGTGGAGATGAACCGGAACATGAGCGCTGCATTGTAGCGACCTTTACTTTGGTCCAAAGAGGAAAGGATGTGACTACAGCCTCCATCGGCCCTCTAAGCCGTTTGTTTGTGTCCCTCCTGTCTTTTATCGTCGATAATGGAGCTTGGTGGAAACTAGCAGGCTTCCCTCTTCGAGTCCTCGTCCCCACCTTTGGAGAATGATCCACCGGCAGGTTATTTTATCCCAGGTAGGTCGCCCTCCATTGTTGCCGTTCACCGTGAGGTGATGCAGCCCGTCCTAGCAGCCATCATCCTCATCCTCTCCCGTCAAAAACACCGATATGATGCGGGGCTTATCGGTGATGGCACATACCCTGAAATCAGCGGTTGTCCGGTCCTCGGTATGGACTACATATCCGCCAAGAAACACTGAAATGAGATGGTTTTTAAAGGTTGTTCAACCTCGCCGAACTCCATTCTCCAGTGGCTTCATTTACTGCCGTTGACAGCAAGCTACATCCTCCCTACGAGTTTGCGTTATATCAAATTAAAAAGGAAAAACTGAGTTATTGTGAGTTGTTGGATGTTTGCCGAATTAAAGAGTGAGTTTGAGTCTGACAAAGCGTTGAGTCATCGTTAGTGTGAGATTTCCACATTTGCCAGGAAGCAGCGTAACGTCGAAGTGATCGATTTTCTGAATGGCGTTTGGCGTTAGGTGACGTCAGGGCCAAACAGCTCCTTCGCCCCAGTTCTTGCTCTCGATTTTTGGGGTGTCAGGAGAGGCTTCCCCCTCCCTCTTTGAGTGGGGATTCCCATCATGAAAATCCTCTTAAAGGGTGTGTTTTCCTTTGTTTTCCTGTTTTGTTTTGTTTGTTTTTTTTTTCTGCCATTGGGCTAAATTTCACCAGTGATAGTGGTTGTCAAGAAGGTGGATTATCATGGCCTTTAGTTGGTGTTTCAGATAAGAAAGTCATTTTTATTCAATCTGGCTATTTATATGTGTTTCTTACTCCCTCTCTGAATCCACACACTTTAACTCTCATGAATATTCATATGTTGGTTTGGTGCCAGTTAAAAAGCAGAGAAACTGTGACTTTGGGGTTGTTTGCTGGTCTTGTTTATTAATGGAGCTCTGCAGTGGTTGGCTGAGGTCCCAGAGGTGAGCTCAGGTAGTCTACCAGAGCTCTTCATGTAGGCTAACCCTCAAGAGAAAATGGCCATTTACCTCCTATTATAAGCCAAACCAGGGGCTGACCTTAGCTGACCTGTAGCTCTGTAGATTAGATTCTTCTCTCTGTGACGGAGAAAATTAAATTAAGCAGTGATTTAACTGTATATTCCTCATTTCCTGTCATGGAAATACAGTATTTCGTTTTCTTATTTTCTTATTACAGTGATTTCTAGTCTGCCACATCAAGCCAACCAATAACATTATTAGGAGTTATTATACAGTAAATATTATCCTTTCATTTTTTTATTGATGTGATAGCATCCTTTACAGCCTGTCTTTTAGACCACCGGTTCCCAAACATTTTCACATATAAAATTATTATATTAAATCACAGACCCTCATTTGATTTGTCCTAAGTTTCCCCCGTCTTAGAGGGTTTTTGATATTTTATAATGAAAAGCGCATGAAACCGATAACCATAATAATCATATGAGATCTTAAACATAATTTCATTAATTTTAATGGCATCAGCACAACAGAATAATCAATGTTAACACCACAGCCTGATAGAACAACAATAAAAGTAAGACATTTTGACGTTGAGGGAATAATATTGGAACTAGTGTTGAAAAAGTACTAAAAAGTAACGTTGCACATGATATTCTGTCATTGGATCACTTAAAGATAGAATTATAGTGAAAAAAAATATAATAAGAAGAAAAAGAACAAGAGAAAGTCAATTATTTAGCAGTGGTACTAAAATATATCCCAACATATGTGACTTTTAACACATATTTTAGAGTATCTCTTTAATTATTAGGCTGTTTACTGATATATTATTATTGTTAAAATGTACAGAGTAAGTGAACCACTGCGTCAGTTTTCCTGACTGTCAGATAGTATTTCCTATTGATTTCTTCTCTCTGGCAGCAGCTAATGGCCATCAGGCCGCTCTGCTCTCACTTCACGCTTTCTGCTCGGTTGTAAACAAAGACGCTGCTCAGCTTTAAACTGGTCTGCATGTGAAAAGGAAAAAAGAAGCTCGATGCTCAGGATTAGCATCGCTAACAAGCCTCGTACACACCGACTGGCCTGCAAAGTACTTATATACAGTATGTACAACTTGTATTTTAAGTTGCATTTTAAATTTCTCAGTGATCTGTGTAGAATATGACAATGTCACAGTATCATATAATGTATTGTATCATGACTCAAGTATGGCAATACGTATCATGAAGAAGTCTCTGAAAGAATAAACTTGAATCGTAGCATTTTGAAGTTAGGGCTGTGGGGATTTGAAGGTGATTTGAAATAGAAGTTTGTATAGTTTTTCTATGAGCCATATTTGCTTTTAAGTGCATCGGACAGAATATTTCAGTCATAAAATACTGAACAAGGAAGTGTGGACACAAGGAAACAGGCGTCTTAAATGTTAGATGTCAGAACGTCCTCGTATGCGAGGATAAAAGGAGCTTGTTGTGTCAAAAATTTGAAGTTTTTGACTGTGGAACCAGTCGAGACTTCATAATGAATTTCAAAATACTTGTTAGATGCCATCAGTCACCACACAGTCGTCCACCAGTGCTACTAACTGTTCTCACTGCTCATCAGCTTCTGGTTGCAGAGTCAAGAGTTCATGTGAACGTCAGTGATTAGATCACAGCTATGGATCCTGATCATTAGTCGACCAATAAGCTGACGGATCAGGGAGATCATTTCCGCATCATCCGCCTCGCTCTCCATGTGAGCTGAATTAATAATCGTGTAGTCTTGAACGCAATTATACCGCTTAATTATGCAAGTGTCAGAACAAGTAGGAAGGACGACTGGGGATGTTTCCCTGGAGATCATTAAATGTGTGTGTTAATGTAGCCAGATATAATACATGACTAATGAGGACTGTGGGGATTTGATCTTCAAGTGAAACATGAGTTTGTATAGTTTTTCCATGAGCCATAGTTGGAGAAGTGTGTCACACGGTGTCCCGAACTTTTTCACTTCCAATACCATACCAATATTGATCTGATACAACATCAGCACAAATTATACACACTTTTATTACTTATTTTGTCGTATTAAGTGTTAGAAAAGTCTTGATCAAACACAAAACAATAGTCAGCAACGGTAGGTAGGAGGAAAAACTGATCTATTTATTCCCAACCAATTTTAACCTTAAACAAAAGAATATTCTGTAACTGAAGAATAGAATAACTTTTGCAACAGCAAGAAATGCAATCACAGAATTAAAAAAGCAATATTAAAAAAACAGAAAAATATTACTATTTACACTTCAAGTATAATACACAAGAGCAGTATTTAAAAAGTATAAAAAAAAATGTATATGCAAAAAAAATTGTGTCTAAAATAAATAAATCAGAAAACCCTGAAAAATAACCTAAAAAATCCAATAAAAACAATAAAAAATGTCTCTTTAAGGTGCAAAATAATGACTGTTTTAAGAATATTCCAGAGTTGAGAATAAAATAAATGAAACTAAATTAGAAGACCGTGAAAATCCTCCTGCTGTTTTTTGTGATGCTGCTTCAAACGCTGATGAGATATCAGTATCGGACACCCGTAAATAAAATACAGAATAAGAGAGAATGGACACCAGGAAACAGATGTCTTAAATATAAGATGTGAAAGGATAAAAGAGTTTGTCGTGTCAAAAAATCAATTTCCTGGCAAAGCTTAAACGACGTAGCGTGGTAGCTAACCTCTACGACTGCACTTCCTGTTGCTGCTTCACAATAAAATCCCTCCAGTTTAAGCGTACACATGTAGCCACACTGCTAACCAACCTTTTAAATCTGGTTGTTTTTCACTTCTCCAGAGCTCGTGAGTCACTCTTCTGTCCAGGACAGAAAAGGACGCCGTTTTTCTGCTAATATCTTTCTTCTTTGCAGGCTGTTGTTTTGGTCGCTGTGTTGTCTCGTCTTTAATCTGCTCATGGCTGTGTGTTATCTCTGGGTCACTCTTTGTTTCCTCTTTGTTCGTCCATCTGTGCTTCTCAATTATTCATATTTTTATCTGCCAAAGATGAAGTATGAAGATGTGACTCTCACCTGCTGCATTCACAGCCTCTGCTTTTTGTTTCTGTGTTTGTAACTGGCCAACCCTTCTCCTCCCACTTCCCCTCAGGTTTTGGTGTGCTTTGGGTTGACTGGTCATTATGCTGATGCAGCTCTGTAGTATCAAGGTCAGTGCCCCCCCCACATCTACCCCAACCACCTCCATCACCCTCCATCCTCTCCATTTGCCTGCTAACCTCCACCCAGTCTGTCTGCAGCATTGTGCTGCCAGTCCATGTACTTTAATACCTTTACATCTAACCAACATAGATAATAAGATAATCCTTCATTGGTCCCACAAACGGGGAAATTTGCATTGTTATAGCAAGAAAGTGGACAGAGCAACATTACATTAAGGGCCTGTAATTAATAAGAAGCAGTAATCAAGTAGAATAAGTCGACAATATAAGTGTCCAAATAAGTAAACAATGTGCCTTAAAATATGTGTGTGATTAATAACCAAAATGGATCAGTAAATAATCTACAAATTTCATTTCAATTTCAAAATAAATGAACACAGTGGACCAACTGGTGGGTTAAATACTGTGTCGCACATTAACAAAGATAAAAAGAAGATTAAAAAAATATATTGTAGGAACATCTATATATTTGGCAATATTTTAGAGCTGCATGAGTTAATCGATCAGATAAATTAATTGAATCAGAAAATCTCTAATACCAGCTTCTTAAATGTGAATATTTCCTGTTTTCTTTCCTCCTCTATGACAGGAACCTGAATATCATCATAGGGCTGATCGATTAATGGAGAAAAAAACAGATTAATCGAACATGACAATAATCATTAATTCCTGTCCTCCTACAATGTTTGCCAAATCAATAAAGATCAGTGTATTAGTGCAACCTCGCACTGTTAAATTGTTGATATATTCGTATCACAGCACATGAAACGTTGCACCGTGCTTCATCTTTCATCATCACACACACTAGAACAATCCGTCCAGAACGGCTGAGTCGTGCCCTGAAGCTTCTTTCCAACCAGAGCGTCCTCTGATTGGATGGAAAGCTCTCCGTCACGTTTTGGACTCACTGGTTGCATCACATGTTTGGAAGGTTCATTAAAGACATATTTGACATTGGACCCTGAATCCTTGAGGGAAATAATGGCAAAACTATGTCAACATGTGACTACAACCTCAACAAAACACAACTTCTACAGTTTTATATATAGTTATGCTGCATATAGAAAAACTAGTTTGTTGCATTTATGAGAATAAAAAAATGATTTGATAAATCCATCTGCGCTTTTTTTGAATTTATTCTTATTCCTATTCCTATTATAAGATAACTGTTCAACAAAATAAATAGAATCAAAATATATTTTTTTCTTTTTATTTTCTTAAAGTTCTGCTCTGGTATTTGTGGCTCAAGCTGCTGTGGAAAAGACAAATTTCACTGGTGACAATTACAACTGTAAAGTGGCAGATAATACTCAGGGTTCCTGTGGTTCCTTAAAAAGTTTTAAAATGTCTTAGATTGATATCCGGGTAATTAAAGTCTTAAATTGTCTTAAATTTACCATGAATTTGCTGTAGGTATGAAATTTTCAGATGATGCATTTAATGCCAATAGGAAAACACAGAATTCAGAGATTTACTGCAATTTTTCACGTTATTTTGTTCACAAAGTTCACTTCTTTGTTCTTGAAAGTTGTGAAATTAAAGTTGTTGTTAATTTATATCGTTGTAGTGTTAAAGGCTGAAAAAAAATCATTAAAAAGTATCTGTTTTCAGATTTTTATTCCTGCTAAATATCCACATTGGTTAAGACCGACAATGAATTTTCTGCCAAAGAAATTGTTAGGACATTTTTGTGTCTTAAATTATCTTGGTTGGAAGCTATTGAATGAGCCTAATATGCTGATAACAGTTTAAAATGCTGAGCATCAAATCAGGATGGATTTAGGATGTCTCCACCTCCTTCATGTTTCATCACCAGTATCATATGCTCTGAATGTGAGACCACGGTGATTACACTGAGTTAGCATCTTTATTTCATGTAATTATTGTGTTTTTTTTCCCCCTGAAATGACCCTTAATGCATCAAATATCAGCAGTCATTGTGAACTCTGCTCTCTGATATTAGATACGTCCATCAGAAACTAAAGGACACGGTCATTTCCTGTCAGGAATTAGCTTAAACGTTTATAGAAATATCAAAAGAAGCAGAATTTCTTTGTCCCAGCTCAGTTAAATCCACACATTGAAAGATTCATTGTGATCCATCAGCCGTCTCTGACGTCCATCCATAAATATACAGATCCATAAATCCTATAAACAGTCATGAAGCCTCATGGATGCTTCTGCAGCATTACTTTACGTTCCTGATATTCCCTTCGCTCAGGTGTTGAAAGAGGGAAGAGGATCGCTGTGTCGGATGACTGACTGACTGATTTAGCAGCTTTCCTTTCACTGCTAGTCGCAGCTGAAAGGAAAGCTGCTAAATCATTCAGATTCACACTCTGCTGCTGTGCTTCTCAGCAGAGTGAAAGACAACATTGTGAAGTCTTTACCAGCACAGACTGCTGGAGAAAGACATGATAATATACCCTTCTGATACATGATTTAAAAAATGTGTTATTTTATTAGCTAATATTAAGAACCAATCTATAACATGCTAAAGGTTGTTTTTTTTAGTCCCTGAATTATAAGATCTCAATCATATTAACAGTGCAAATTAATTATTACCAGAGTGTTGGAAATCAAATAAATGCAGAATAAACTTGACTTTTAGATTTATTTTTTATCCAATTTAGAAATATTGCTCTCCTTAAATGTCAAACACATTTTTCATGCAGAAGTTCATGCATTGAATGTACAACATTATAATAAAGGACAGAACAAACAGGAAGTCCTGCAGAGCTGTCATATATTGAAGTTCAGTTCTGTTGAGACTTGATCACTGCTAGGTAGTAGCTTTAGCCTGTTAGCTTAGCATCCATCTGATTAGCTGCAGCTCCTGACATTTTAATTAACACAAGGTGCATATTACTGATGTCTCCACTGAGTCGTCTAGGAGTTTTTTAAAATAAAACCAACCATTCAGAAGCTGTCGTTCTTCTCCATGACTGCAGCAGGAAGTTGCTCGTAAGTGTGCGACAAAATAAAAGCATGATATTAACGCTGACAGTCCTAGTTATAAAACAATTTTGCCCAGTGTGAAATACTTGGTCCAGAAAAAGACCCTGCTTCATAATTCAGGGGTGGAAGTTCCCATCATGCATTTTTCACAATTAAGTTTTGGGTGTCCAGTTTCGTCACTTCAGTAACTATTTTGCACGTCATCGCAATCCTACACTGTTTGTCTATTTTTGCACGTCATAATTAATAATTTATAAGCGTTATCCACAGTCCAAGTATCGTAAATATTTATTTATTTTTTAGTATCTAATGTAAATATTTGTTCTTGTTATTATTTTATTTTTTATTTTTTTCTATTCAACTCTATTTTATTCTATTCTTCAAGTCTACCTGGCACAGGCCACCAGGAGGAAAGCTAATTATAGAGACCAATTCAGTGCTTTCTGTTAATGTTCTACCTTTTGGCTTCTTGTCAACAGTTTTATTTGTAGCATATCAGAATCAGTAACCTCAGAAACCTCAGGAGGTTTTCCAGGCTTTCCAGGATACGTCACCCTTCTGCTGTGTGTCCTCTTCCAGAACTTGTACCAGAACCGGTTCCTGGGCCTGGCGGCCATGGCCTCCCCGACCCGCAGCAGCCAGACCCGCCAGCGCTGCAAGGACGCCGTCCGCCACAGTTACGGCCCTGAGACCTTCGCCGTCAACGGCCTGAACCAGGAGGACTTCATGCTGGGGCTGCCGAGGTCCACCAGCGACACCGATCTGGTCTCCCCGGACGCTCGCTCCACCCTCACCATCAGCTCCTCCCGCTACACCATAGGCCAGTCCGAAGACCTGGTGGTCACCTGGGACATCAAGGAGGAAGTGGATGCTGGCGACTGGATCGGCATGTACCTTCTTGGTGAGTCTGGATTGGTTGGTAGAACCAACCAGAGTCCTTAGCGTCGTCATTTTGTCTGCTATTTATGTAGAATATTAGCTCTCTGAGGAAAAGATCATGGAGAAACCTGCACTAAATATCGTGATATGACACATTTTTATCACATTAATATCCTGCATAAAGTGTTAATAGTAGGGACTTGTCCATGGAGGATGAGGAAATATCAGCAAAAGAATGACTTTTTACTCTTTTCAGATGAGACTTTGTCTGAGAACTTCCTGGACTACAAAAACCGTGGCATCAACGGGTCTCACAAGGGACAGATCGTCTGGAAAATTGACTCCACCTCCAACTTTACCGACTGTAAGTAAGAGAAACTCACCGTTTCTCATTAAAATCAGCCTCCATCGTTCTGTTAATTGGTCCTGTGCTGGATCTAACCAAAGCAGCTGCCCACTGGCTCCAAAATTAAACCACAGATCACCAATTTGATGGTTGTCCTGGGGTCCCCCAACTGAGAGGAAAACATTATTACCAAACATTCAGGACAATCCATAATTAACCACATTAAAAACATCCTCAACTCTCGATGGACAGTAGGAAATAATTGGTACAAACCAAGATCCTGAGCAGAATGAGTGGGTTTTCTCTGGAAAAAGATAAAAAACTGTTTCAGTAAAATGGGACCAGGATCAATCGATCAGGCTCAGTCAAACAGTCTTTTTATTTTTTCCACTTGGGAGGATTTTTGCTATCAGATGTTGAAAATTGGAGAGATGAGATAGAACGTCAGGTTGATGCAGAAGGAAATTTTTTAGAGTGACAATATGAGAGCAATAAATAAATTGAAAAAGAAGTAATTTGACACCAAGACCTGAAAGAATAACAGGTAAAAAAAATAATAATTTATTTACTTAATTATTAACTTTATTTGTTAATATATAGGGCTGTTGAAGGTAGCTCTTTAACATGTGTTAATCGTCCATTTCACGTTACAAATTAACACTTTAACGATGCTTTTTGGTGGATTATTTGTTTGCTAAATTCCAGGACAAGCTTGAACAGATTCAGAAAAGATGGTTAATTTAATTTTATCAGTTTGATCGTTAGTTATGACTGTGTTGTTAGTTTTCTTGATTTTTTTGAATGGAGTTCTGCTTCATCACTTGCCAGCACATCTCTAGCAATGCATTTCAGGCACAATAATAATAATAATTTATAATAATAAAGTTATATCTTTTGTGTGTTGTGTTTCTTATATGTACAGTATATGTCATCGTATTCCTCTTTTTGCTGAGGACCCCCTGATCCCCCTCAAAGACTCCAGACCCACTTTAACTGAGTTTGACTGACAGCTCTCACACCACTGAACCAAAGCTTGTTTGAACTGCACTGAATGAGCTCCAGCTGTCGACGGCCTGCGCTCATGTATAAGTGGTCATTACGGCTCATTCACGACCCGTCCAGCTCTAATGCCGAGTCGTCCTGGCTGCGCCGTCTCTGTATTCTGTCTCAAATATCAAAGTGGATTGATCCTGAGAGCCTGGATAGTGCTGCAGCAGCATGACGAGATGCAGCCTCTGGGAAAGCATCAGTAGAGGGAGGGAGGCGTTTAGGGACACTGGGAATATGGTGTAAAAGTAAAAGAGTCTGTGAGGAAACTGAATACATTCATCAGCCGTCCAGGTGTTTCCATTCAGGAACACCAGCCTTTAGGAACAAAAACAAAATAATAGATAACAACTTTTACAGTATAAAGGAAATACATAGTATCATTATTATATTATGTCAAATAAGAGCTTAATATTAAAGTGTGTCTTGAGTGTTTATTAAATAATTCATTGATTATGCTGTGCAGTATAGTAGTATTAGTAGTATAACGATGTGCATTGACTGTGTCACTCTAGAAGTCATGCAGAAAAAGTAAAAGCTTTTATAATTTTTATATGAATGCATTATTTAAGATTCAGTGAAGCTAACTCCTGTGTCGTGTTTTCTCCCCATCATCAGCTGAGACCCAGGTGTGCTTCAGGTACTACCACGGCGTCACCGGAGCGCTCAGGGCGACCACGCCCAGCATCACCATCAAGAAAGGCGCCGTACCGGTGAGTCTCGCCGCTCCTTCGTGGCTTTGTTTTCACTTCCTGTGAGCTCCGATTGTTCACTCAGTGTCTCTTTTCTGTTGAAAGACAGCTCAGCCTCTTTGTTTTCCGTTCAGTTAAAAAAACACTACAGTTACCCTTGGAGTCACTTTAGGTTTAGGCATCAAATCCACTACAGTTACCCCTGGAGTCACTTTAGGTTTAGGCATCAAAATCATTATAGTCACCCCTGAAGTTGCTGTAGTTTTAGACATCAAAACCACTATGGTTACCCCTGCAGTTGCTTTAGGTTTAGGCATCAAAACCACTATAGTTATCCCTGGAGTCACTTTAGGTTTAGGCATTAAAAAACGCTATAGTTACCCCTGGAGTCACTTTAGGTTTAGGCATTAAAAAACGCTATAGTTACCCCTGGAGTCACTTTAGGTTTAGGCATTAAAAACCGCTATAGTTACCCCTGGAGTCACTTTAGGTTTACGCATCAAAACCACTCTAGTCACCCCTGAAGTCACTTTAGGTTTAGGCATCAAAATCATTATAGTTACCTCTGAAGTCACTTTAGGTTTAGGCATCAAAATCATTATAGTTACCTCTGAAGTCACTTTAGGTTTAGGCATCAAAACCACTAGTTACACCTGTCATCATTATTTTTTTAATAACTAAATGAAATGTATTTACTTATTTGACAAATTATTGATATTTGTATTAATATTATGTATTTATACATATAATTAAATTGTATTTATTCAAATAAATATTATTAATAATCATAATAACAGGGAACAAGAAGAGCTTCTGTTTCCTCCTCTGCTCGGCCCGTCATTAAAAGCTAAATGAAGTGTGCTGTCAGTGAAAGTAATCAGCAGCAGCTGGTTTGTGGGGAGTGTTAGCGCTGTGGTGAACCACCTGAGGGATGCTAGTCACTGCTGTGGCTTCGGTCACGACCGTCCTGTTTGCTGTGGGATGTTTCTGGAGTGTCACCTTCATGTAATGCAGCGTCAGCACATATGTTGATTATTTGCAGCTCCACACCGTGATGAGAAACTATTTTTAGTAACTGATACAGTATGTTGAATTTTAGAAATGACTTTTATTCAAGTGCAATTTTTGCTAAAAGAGACCAAGAGTCCATTTTATCTTTTTTTTGTTTTTATTTATTTATTTAGGATATTTAAAAGTTCTTGACATTCAGATTACAATGTTAAAGTTTATTGCCTTTGAAGGGGTGTACCTGCATTATCATGGCATATTATCATTCCATGAGTGTAAAAAATGGTCTCAAAGTAATATTGTTTATCGGCAGTATGTTGTGGGACGATATATCGTCCAGCAAAATATGTTATCATGACGAGGGATGGGTATTGGCAGGGACTTCACGATACAATACGTATCGCAATACTTGAGTCACGATACGATTCATTATTGTGATATTGTGATATTCTACATAGATCACTGAGATTTGAATTTTTATTTCAATGTACGGAAGTTGACAAACGTCTCCGTCCTCTGAAGCCTGGACCAGTCAGACTGTTATCAGAGGGGGTCCAGCTGATCAGGTTTCACTCTTGCCCTCCTATTCTGCTGCTCTGGGTCTCTGGAAATGCTGATAGGACCAGAACCTGATCTGTACTCACTTCCTGAGGACAAACGAATAAAAATAACCGCTGTAGGAAGGCAGGGAGGTAGGGGAGGAAAGAAGAGAGACGAGTCCAGGTAAGTCATTCAGACCGCTGGAGGCTGATGGACTTTAACTTCCTGTGGTCAGAGAAGATCCAGAGCTTTGATCTGTATGGGTGTGATGGACGGCTGGTGTCTCCAGCTGGGACTGTTGTCTCCCAGTCATCAGGACAGGAGGAGCAGCAGGAGGACGAGGCTCGGCTGGATAGCCTGGGTAACCATATTCCCTCTGTCTATCTCTTTTCTCACATTTAGAGAGTTTAACAGATTTATTATCCTCCACCCAGTGTCAGGTGTTTACCAGAATATTTTAATGTTTCTGTAATGATTAATCCACCAGGATGTGCACGCTCATTAATCAAAATGATATCTTTAATGCTAAACTGTTGTTATCCAAATAATCTCAAAGCATGTCTCTGTGAATTCCAGTGTTCTGACTCTGAATGAATTCAGTTTAAATTCCTCACTCCTGTTCAACATGGTGAAGAGTAGTGAACTCAGTGAGGAAGAAAGAGATGATGATGGAGGATAAACATTGGAGATGACTCGGTGAACACGCTGGAAGATATGAATATGAAACGAGGCTGAAATGAGAATAATTGTCTAAAATTAGCTGAGCATTACTTAAAGTTCTGCCTGTTTTAAAAATGAATATTAATCTGATTTAATTGTGGGTTTAAACCTCTCTTATTGATCATCTCCATCAGTTCTTCAGATCATCTGATCAATGAGTGTCTGATCAATGATGTCAGGTGACAACCAGCCAACCAGAGTTGGTCTCTTAGACAGAGTCTTCATGATAGCATCCGTCTGATTAGCTGCACTAGCTTTAGCTTAGCTCGTAGCTGCTAGCTCAAACAGGAAGCATATTGCTGTTGTTCTTCTTCATGACTGCAGCAGGAAACAGGAAGCTGCTAGTGAGGGTGCGTCGAAGTGACAAAGTAAAATAATAAATAAAAATAAATAGACCAATTAAATGCACATTTATAATTATTTATACTTTAGACAAAAAATGCAATAAACAAAAAAATACCCTGACTGTCCTAATAATGACCAAGGATTCCCATTAGCTCCAGCTAGTTAGCAAATGTTAGCATGTTTTTAGCAATGTCACGATTTTAAGGACATTGACCTGACATGCAGGTTCTTTATCTGACCTTTAATCAGATCCACTCTGTAAATGGTTTTATTGTGTAATATCTCTCTCTGCTTCCATCATTTAAGGCCCTCGCATCACCTCAACAGGAAACTCATGAATCCTACACGGTGTTGCTGTTTTTTTCCAAAGAGCAGCAGAGTATTTGGGCTTTTCTGCTCTCGCTGCTGCTGCAGGACGGTGGATTATATAAAGTGTGCTGCAGATGGTTTAACTGTGAGATTAGGATCATTGAGGAGACACTTTCCTCTCACTGTACTCACAAAGGCAGATTAGCATCTCATTAAAATTAATTGCTCCAAACATCTGTCATTTCCTTTATCCCTGTTTCTTTTTTCTTTCCTTACGTCAAACTGAATTCACTCTGGCTGCTTTTTCATGTTCCTATAATGTCTCTAATTCACCTGCTTTTGTATTAATAGTTAATCTAAGATGATACCTATTAGAGAAGAAACATCTCCTAACTGTATCTCTGTAGTTTGTATATAATAAAATAATACATGAAGCCATAAGTAACATTTTTGATTATGGATGTTTCGGATGTTACAGAGCTATAGATGGGTAGTATTCCAAGAAATTCAAAATTAATTAAAAAAATATTCTCTGAGATTATAAATGTTATATTATTACATACTAAATGTATGTTATAATTATTATTATTTTGTAATATATATTGATTTTATATTATGCTTTTATTATATATAATATTATAATATAAATTATAATATTATATATTTTTTCTTTGTTTCTTTCTCTGTTCTTTTATGAACATAAATTAATACTAATAAAATTAATATATTTTTAACTTATCATATTTTATTTCAATTTTTAGAGTTTATAATCACGGTCATATATCACAATTTGTACACAAATTTGCCACTTTTATCTCAGAAAATAGCCAAGTATTTCTGTCAGAATATTACCTCCAGTGGTCCCATTACCCTATCTTAAGTATTAATTTCTCCAGAGCATAACGAGACTTTGGTGACATTTCTTTTAACTTCACCATCTTAGTTGAGCCATACTTAAGTATTTAAAATCAGACTAAATGACTAGACTAAATGCATTTTGCATTTAGTGTTAATTAGCAAATGACCATGAACCTTATTTGTGCTGTTGGGTCGTTACATGCTGTTTAAATGACATTAATACGCATATAAATTGATAAAGCCCTTTGGTTTTACTCATCCTTTAACTCAACTTTAATAGTTTTAATAGTTCAACGTCCCTGTGACGTCAGTAATCCACCTGTAAGACATCTCGGCTGTTCAGTTCACATCAAGCCAAACGTTTCCACTGTATTTCCACCCTCCTCCTCTTCCTCCTCGTCCTCCACCCTCCTCTTCTCCTCCTCTTCCTGGCTGCAGAATCAATGTCAGGATAATGAAGACAGAGTATTGATCTCAGGACGCTGTCAGGCTGGAAAAAAAAAAGAGCTTTACAAAAGGCTTTTTTTTTTTTCCAAAGGTTTTCAAATTCTTTTGGAGATGATAAAAAACACTTTATTTTTTATTCATGCATGTCTTTTTTTTTTTTACTTCTCTGTCTCTTTCTTGACTTGTTTTCTTGTATATTTCTCTTATTTGGCTGCAGTGACCCACTTTCCTCACGGGCATCATTAAAGTTTCATGTTGCAGCGGCAGAAGAAAGACGCTGGTGTAGAAATGAGTGTTTTCTTGTTTTTAACGCCTTTGTGTCCTCAGGTATTAAAGCCAGTGGTTAGTCCTGAAGTCAACCATGGACTGGGCAACAGGAGACTCATTAACTTCTCCTTGTCAGGTAGGACACCAGCAAACGTCTTTGATCATTTCTTTACCTTGCGTCACTGCCTGCTGTTTTACTGTTGTCTCTCTGTAAATTCATTGTATTTACTCCTTTAATGCTCTTAGTGTGGGGTGGAGAAAATATTGATATTGCAATATGTGCACTTAAAGTTTAATGCAGGTGAATAAAGTGTCTGGAGTTGATAACCTCCTCCTCTCCTCCAGACCTCCAGGCCGTTGGCTTGAAGAAGGGGATGTTCTTCAATCCCGACCCATACCTGAAGCTCTCCATCCAGCCTGGGAAGCACAGCATCTTCCCCTCGCTGCAGCATCACGGCCAGGAGAAACGCTCCGGTGTCGTCTGCAACACCGTCAACCCTCAGTGGAGCACAGAGGTACATCGTCGGTGTTTCCACCTCTGGTTACCATGGATACGAACACTTAGACTTAGGCTTTATTGTTATTCAGGACTCAGTGCAACAAATGTACAGCAGCAGTTCCAAAATATACAGCAGTAAATAGAACTATAAATATACAGCAGGATAATGTCTATTTAAGAGTTTATTATTTAATACAACTCACTGAACGTCTGAAAAGATTAACGAAGGAAACTGCTGGTCAACAGTTGCTGTACAAAGTGGGAAAAGGCGTCAACAAACCTTGATAACATTAACACACTAATTTAACTAATTTATCCAACATCTAGGGCAGCGCTTCCCAAATTATTTCAACATCAAGTTCCCTTAAATATATAAAAATAAGAAAGCAGAAACGTGACCAAAATAGAGCTTTATTAATACCAAATTCAATTATGTTGAGTCTATATGAAGTCCAAAAGTCAAAATCTAATTCTACAAATATAGTATGAATAATATTTATGTAGACTAATGGTTTTCTGCAGAAATACTGGCAACAAAAAGCCTTTAGGATTAACTGTCAACATTAAGTGTCCTAACATGTATTAACTCAGTACAACAGAGAAAGAGAATCAATATCCATATCCATGAAAATCAGGTTCACTTTGGGGAAAAAAACAAGATCATCTGATTGATTTTCTCATATAGAGAGTTTTTTTTTTTTTTTTTTTTTCGAAAAAAAAAAGTTTCAAACCATTTCGAAGATGTAAACTTGTTTAAATTTTAATACCCCCTATATTTTCTGTATTTTACATACACACATACAATATGTTTATCCTTCATGTTTTTCACATCCAAATAATTAATATTTTGAACATGCTAACTAGTTTAAACTTTAATTTCTCCTATATTTTATGTATTTCACATACTAGTCACTCACATTTTGAACATATTAACTTATTTAAATTCCCCTACTATATGTGTTTCACATATCAATAATTCAAATTTCGAAAATGTTAACTTGTTTCACACAAATAATTCACATTTTGAACATGTGAACTTGTTTCAACTTCAATTTTCGGTAAAAGTGAGCGCCTTCCCGTGGTCCTTATTATCATTATTATTATTATTATTAGTCTTATTATTATTATTAGGTTTAATCTGTTCCAGGGACATATTTTATATATTATCATCATTTTCTGAATGATACTTCTGCCCAAAACTAATAGCTCATGTTCTCCCCATCATTTAAGGAGAGTAATATCACTAATAGCTCCTGCCATGTCACCTGATAAAGTGTTTTTCCAGATTTACCACTTCATCACAGTCAGTTATGCTCTATTAGAACAAATTAACAGTGAAAAAAACCATAAATTTATTATTTTGATGTAAATTATATCCATATTGTTTTTTTGTTTTTTTTTTTACTTATTCCAGAAAACTCATCCTGACCGTTTAATGGTGGCAAAGTCGATGATGGATTCGTTGCGTTATGAAGAATAGCTAAGATGAATTTTCAAAAAAGGTGGTGCCATCGTCGTTTAATTGTGCTCATATTTAGATTAGAGTTGAAACGATCAATAAGTTGATCAATTGTTTTAATATCTGATGAATTGTTGCATTTATTTAACTAATACTCTGGCTCCTGTCTCTCAAATAGAATCCAAACATTCTGCTTTTCTTTATTAAAAACGACTAAAAATAAAATAAATGGAATTGGACTGTTAAACTAAAACTAGCTAAAACTGACCCTGAACGCATCATTGAGCTGATAAGACTTTAGCATTACATCACTTCAATAGATAATTCAGTGCCATTATTTAATCAGTGGACATGTTGACATGATATGAGCTACAATCACAGGAATGGATCCATGATACTTTTAATAGATAGATATATTCTGTAAATAGAGGAGCTATAAAAGGTTGATGAATTATTAAAACAGAGTTACATTTATCCTCAGTGGATTAATGCTGTTTACTGGATGGATGGATGGATAGATAGATGGATAGATAGATGGATGGATGGACAGATAGACAAATGGGTGATGGATAGAAAAATGGACAGATAGACAGATCATGAGACAGACGGATGGATGTATGGATGATCAATGATGATAGAAGGATGATAGATGATAGACAGCTATGGATGTATAGATAGACAGATGGATGATGGATAGAAAAATGGATAGATGATAGACAGACAGAGGGATAGATAGATAGATAGATGTTTTCTTGAATCACAGCAGACTCTTCTTCTCATCCTCTGCTCATCTCCAGCTTCTTCCTCTCCGCTAACGTCTCCTCCTCCTCCTCCTCCATTTCCTCTTTATTGAGTTTGTCCTCCTCTCACCAACACTCGTTCACTCCCTTCTGGCTCGTCTTGTAAATTATTCACTCCTTCATTGCGCTGACTTCCTCTCCTCTTCCTCCTCTTCCTCTCATGTTTCTGTCTTCTTTGCATCACGACGTCGCTTCCTGTCGTCCATGTAACCACATTTTCTTGTTTTCTTTTTGTATTTCACTGCACTCCTTTCTTTCTCTGCTCATTAATGCTTCTTTTTTGTATATAAACTGTTTGCATAGTGTGTTTCCTTTGTTTATCATGTAAAGTCAGTTCTGTTTAATGTGTATTAGACCACATTTTATAACATTAAACGTTAATTAATAACATTAATTTAGCATCTCAACCAAAAAAATATATTTTTTTTGTGAAACAGTAAATTTGAAACTTCATGGATAACAACAATAATGATCTAGGATATTTTCTCTTTTATTTGGGATCATTCTTTGATGAGATGGTTTTAAATCTCAGTAAATCAGATCATTTAAATCCTCTTTTGTCGTCGTTCTGGTGCTCAGTTTGACCTGAGTGTTGAAGCACTCTTAAATCTGAGCAATAGCCTTGTAGTTTTGACATCAACAAATGTCCCATGGTTCTCAAAGTGGGGTCTAGGAACCCTCAGGGGGCCTTTAGAGGGTTTTAAGTGGTCCTAATAATAACAATTCATCTATTGTTTCATTGATGATGAAACAAGTGATGAGTTTCATTCACTTGATGTAATATAACATCCCTGTTGGATAAAATCTTATCAAATGGAGGGCTGTGATTTAATTTGCATCATTTTAGACATGAAATAAGTTTGGGAACTGCTCGACTAAAGCATTCATCTTCTGATCCTCTTCTATCTGTTCCTCCAGAGGTTTAACTTTGTGTCTCTGCCGACCGACGTCCTGGAGATCGAGGTGAAGGACAAGTTTGCCAAGAGTCGTCCGATCATCAAGCGTTTCCTTGGGAAGCTCTCTGTTCCTGTCCAGAGGCTGCTGGAGAAACACGCCATCGGGTAAAAACACTCTGACATATACAGAGCTCAAGAGACATATTAGAGCTAGAATCTGTTAATCTGTGGATGTCCATGCAGCGGATGCAGGACTGTGCTCCATGTTTGCAGAGAAGCTTTTCCACGTCCAGTTTAAATCTCATGCTGTCTCTCGTCTCGTCTTGTCTTCCTGTCTGCAGAGATCGGGTGGTCAGTTATTCTCTGGGTCGCCGCCTGCCGACGGATCACGTCTGCGGACAGCTGCAGTTTCGCTTTGAGCTGACCTCCTCCATCCACCCAGGTAGGTGAAGCACAGGTCAGGCTGTCACATCAAACTGTGAGAAATATGCTTAGTCATGTTTCAAAATATGACTGTGAGTCTAACGATAAGAAGGAGTCGTTATGTTTCCTGTTCTCCTCCAGACGACGAGGAGATCTCCCTGGTCATCGAGTCAGCCTGTCCTGAGGGAGGAGACGCAGCAGCTGATGCTCCTGAAGATGACGCCCTGAGTGTGGGACCCGACATGCCCGACCTCCCTCTGGATGCTCCTCCCGACCCTGAGGCCCCCTCACCAGAGGCCTCCACGCCGGAGGAGGCCCGTCTCGCTGAAACGGAGGAGGCCGAGGCGACGCTGGAGGAGCCTGTGGAGGAGGAGAGCACGGTGAGGGAGGAGCCGCCTTCTGCAGAGCCAGAGGTGGAGCAGGAGGAGGAGCAGACAGCAGCACAAGATGAGGAGGAGGCAGCAGGTGAAGGAAAGGAGGTAGAGGAGGAAGCACAGCCCAACGATCCTGCAGTATCAGCAGATGAGGAGGTGGCGACCGAGGAGGCCCCGGAGGAGGCCAACACACCCCAGGAAGCCCCTGGAGAACGAAACGACGGAAGGGAGGTGACGGAGGGAGAGGAGAGGAGCAGCGCCCCCTGCTCCTGCCAGGCTCTCTTCTCAAACTACACCTCCCACGCTCCCCAGCGCCGCAAAAACCGTCCCTGCTCCCTGCCGGTGTCGGAGCTGGAGACGGTGATCGCCTCGGCGTGCGGAGAGCCGGAGACGCCTCGATCCCACTACATCCGCATCCACCACCTCCTCCACAGCCTCCCCTCCGCCCAGCAGAGAGCTCCCAGCCAGGAGGAGGAGGAGCAAGCCGAGGAGGTGAGCTCTACCCGAGACACCACCTCCACATCGCCTCCACTGAAAACCTCCAAAGACGAGGAGGGGCAGGAGGAGGAGGAGGAGGAGGAGGAGGACACCACCCAGTCTCCCTCTCAGGTAGGACCAGAGTACTGTGTGCTAGCACTTACACAATTTACTCCAGATATTTACTAAAAACTAAATCCCTTCCTGTCTAAGGGATTCAAAGTTCACTTTGGAGAGTTTAAATAAAACATAGAATAGATCTTTGTCACTGATGTTTCACAGTAAAAGGCCTAAAATAGACTTTAAACAGCATTAAAAACAGAATTGTATTTTTATCTTAAAAAATGCACTGTAATTTGTATATTCTGAAGTTTTGTTCCATTTTTTTATTTACTCTTTTATATCTTGTTTACTGATGTAGTTTTTATGTATAGGCCCTTTTTGTTGTTGTTGCTCCGTTCTCTGTAGCGACTGTGGGTTATCTTATTTTATCTCATCTTATCTATCCTTATCTCATCTTCTTATTTTGTCTCATCTTATCATATTTTTTCATCTTATCTCATCATATCATATATCATCTCATCATATCTGATATATTGTCTTATCATATATTACTTTATCTCATTTCATCTAATCTTGTCTCATCATATCTCATCATATGTTATTTTATCTTATTTCAAAATATCATGTCTTATATCTCATCTCTCATCCTCTTATCTTATCTCACATTATCTCATCTCAAACTATCTTCTTATCTCATCTCATTGTGTCATATCTTATCTTACCTCATCTCATTTTCTCATCTCATCTCCTTATCTCATCTTCTTATCTCGTCTCATCTTATCTCACCTTCTTATCTCATTCCATCTCATCTCATCTCAACTTCTTATCTCGTCTCATCTCACCTTCTTATCTCATTCCATCTCATCTCCTTATCTCATCTTCTTATCTCGTCTCATCTCATCTCACCTTCTTATCTCGTTTTATCTCATCTTCTTATCTCATCTCATCTTCTTATCTCATCTCATCTCTTTAGCTTTAAAATGTCACAGACACATATTGCATGTTTACTTTGTCACATTGTGTCTGCTGTCAGAGAGCAGCGGTGTCTGGACTCCCCTGGTCCCTGTAGACCAGTTAAAACTTGGTTCTTCTCAGGTCCCAGAATGTCCTGGTCCCTGCTGCCGGCGCTCCCTCCCTCGCAGCCTCTCCATCGAGCGTCTCTCTGAGCTGAACCAGCTGCTGGACGGAGAGGGAGGAGGACATCCAGCCGTCAGGAGGATCTCCCCCTCCTGCCCGGAGAGCGAGGAGGGAGACTCCAGCAACGGAGGAGGAAGGACGGTCAGTGGCAGCACCCACCGACACCCGGGAGAGAACGAGTGCGAGTTCTGTGATGCCTCCTGCTACAGCACCTCCTGCTACAGCACCTCCTGTTACAGCACCTCCTGCTACAGCAACTCTGGCTACGAGGGGAGGAGCCGCTTCTGCAGCCACACCCGGCTCTCCTCGGTGGACAGCAACCGGTTCTCCGGCAGCACCGTGTTCTCCTCCCAGGACGAAGACGAGGACGAGGAGAGCGCCTTCGAGTCGACGCCCGACGGCGGCCAGGAGGCCGGAGGAGAGCGGAGGACGGGGAGGCTGAAGGAGGCCAGGAGAGGAGAGCCGGGGGAGCCGGCTGTGGCGGGGCCCAGCGATGGAAGCAACATCGGTGAGGTTAAAACATCAATAGAACAAATATAAGAGGCTAGTAGCTGACATGTTTTTCTGCCAGAACAACATAATTAAACCCAATGTTGTTTGCCTAAACCTAACCAAGCAGGTTTGTTGCCTAAAAGAAAGGCAAACTTCTACCATTAATAACGCTACTTTAGAAGCAACACTGATGCAGTTTTGCATTCCTGAGATTCATAAAGACTTTCTAAATTTCAGCTTTTTTTTGAAAATAAAAAACAAAATTAAAAAGAAAAATAATCCATGTTAACACAGTAACTTAAATACGTGTACATATATATATAAATATGTGTACATATATATGTACATACTCTATATACAACTTGTATTTTAGGCTGCATTTTAAATTTCTCAGTGATCTGTGTAAAATATCACAATAATCGCAATATTGCAATAATATATCGTATCGTGACTCAAGAATCACGATATGGATTATATTGTGAAGTCCTTACCAGTACTCACCCCTAATATATAAGGCGCTGGATGTGTGAATGTGTTGTTTGTGTGTTTGTGTTTGTGTTTGCTTGGTGTCTTTTGTTCTTGAAGCCTGCTGGTCCTGGATCTTACTGGTCCCAGAGATCCTGCTGGTCTGAGGTCTCTGGTGATCCTACAGAATGTACTAAAATAGATGTTCCAGCAGCAAATGAAATGAAATATATATTATTTAACTTTGCATATGACTAAATTATTAAATATAAAATACAAACAGTGCAAATTACTTACTTAATTCCCTTATTTAATTGCTGATCACAGTCATTTTTTTTCTGTCATTTTTATTTTGAAGGCAGTTCTTACACTTCCTACCTCATACCGTAACGCCTTAAGCGGATCTTTTCCTGAGTGGATGCTGTCTTTTACGACCACAAAAACAAATGACGTCCCTCTGATGCTTCACCTCTCCATACATCCATCCGTCCACTCTCATCATCACACTCAGCCAGAAGAGAAACGAAACGCCAAAGCGAGCCTCGTGCTAGCGGCTTTAAAGAAAAAATGTGATAATTAATATTTGTACTCTAAGTGTTTGACACAGAATAAGCTGCAGTACGCTGAATATATTCAGTAGCCAGGTCAGAAATTTAAGCACTCAGTCAATAACAAAAAAAAAAAAATCGGTGACCACCAGCCAACTTCAACAGTATAATAATAATTATCATAGTAATAAGAACAGTGTGTTTCACATTAGAGCCTAATTAAATGTCAGTTTTCTGGCTTCAGACTGGAGAGTTTTGGTTTCACATTGATCCGGTTCTGCTGCTTGTTTTCAGCCAAACGAGTGAGGAAAATCCACAGCAGATTTTAGTCCCAAACCTGACGTAGTCGCTGTGGTGTTTTCGTTTCACTTTAGTGCTGAATTTTCCACTTTCACGCAGAGTCTCACGATTTAGAGGGTTCTCAGTCCTGGAACTCGCTGCCGAAAGTTTTTGCTGGTTTTCTGTTAATTGACCCCGTCTGATGACGACGATCCCTCAGTTTGATGATGACGTAAATCACAATGCTGGTGCAAATCAGAAGATGGCCTTGCTGATGTCGAGCAGAACAATTCAGATACTAGTTTCTGAATTTACATATGAGTTGTTTTCTCCCTCGTAGTGGATTTCTGTCGTGTTTTACATTTCTTTTTTTAAATTAGTGGCCAAGATAACAAATTTGCCCCCCAAAAAAACAGATATTTTGAATTCTTCTGATTATTGTTGAGTTGTGATGCAGGAAAACAACAACAACTTTTACCCTTCTGGGTCAAAATGACCCGAAGACAGTACAAGTCAGTGGCAGAAACACTTTTAATCCAGAGTCTTCTCATGGACCAGTCCTGGAGAAAGGCTGATCTGGTGTTTTCATCCCGTCCTGTCTCTCTGATGTCCCGTAGGCTCAGGCTTCTCCCCTCCTGTCGGCCATCTTCCAGTCCTGCGACCCAGCCATGACCTAAACCATTTTCCTGCTGCCACTGACCAAGCCTTACCTCCAAGTAAGAACCAGCACCTCTCAGTCTTACTCTGGAGTCACTTCCCTTCACCTCGCATGTCTCTGTTACATGCATGCCGCCATGGATGTTTGCTTTCCAAACATATTCCACTTGCTGTGTGTTACCCATCATCTCATCCTCCCTCCCCTGCTCACCTCCTTCAGCTTCAGCATCAGTATCAAAAGGCTGGATGGTCTTCACTGACTCAGAGCAGACTTAACATTATTCAGTACATGTTTTATGATAATATAAACTCTGCCCTCTGTTTCTCTGGAGTCATGCAGAAACTACGAGGCAGTCTTCATCTTCCTCCTCCTCACATTTCTGAGGCAGTTAAAATCCAACAAAAGCTTTCCAGTTTCTGGCTTCTGCTGACACATTCATGAGGATAACTCAAACACTCAGGCAACAAAAATCATCGTAATTTACAGAAATTACATGCAGCGTTAAAGAAGAACCTGTGGAATCCTCAATTTATAGCTGCAAGAATGAATACTAAGTTATTGCTTTTAGTGGTTTTATAATTAACACCATTAAGCTTCTTTTTATTTGTCTTCAGGTTAAATGACGTCCAGGTAAGGTTTGTTTCCGTCCAATCAGCTGCGACGTGACGGGCGAAGTCGTCCCTTAACAGCTGAACACAAACTCAGCGTCTTTATTTCCACAGACTGGGAAGCTCGCATCGACAGCCACGGCAGAGTTTTCTACGTCGACCACGTCAACCGAACTACGACCTGGCAGAGGCCGAGCCACGGCGGCAAGTGTCACCACGGCATCCCCCGCTCAGGATCCACGCAGCAGATGGAGCAGCTGAACAGGAGGTCAGGCCGTCGACAAAAACAAATACACTAAAAGATAACATGAAATCAGCCGTCATTCATCCCACTGACTGTTAAATTTCCACAGTAGAATAATCAGAAATAATAAAATAGAGATAAATAAACAAACAAAGTGTGTGTGCATGTCTAGAAATGTAGTGCAATATAGAATATTTTATTAACCTCCCATCACATGAATAAGTTAAAAAATAACAATAATGAAACAGTGATTACACATTTTTACAGTTTGCGCAATAAAGATAAAATACATTTTAATGGCCAATAAAATGAAAATTAAATACAATGTTTAGACTATGAATATGATTTAAAATAAACAAACGAAGCAGAAGTAATGCAAAGTAGTTAATTAACTTGAAAAATGACAGTAATGAGACCGGATGTGTTGACATGTTATAAATCAGTAAATAAGTAAAATAATATGTGAAAAATGTGTAAAAAACAAAAAAAAAAATCAGTAAATTATGTACTTTAAAAAAAAACTAATAACTAATATTGATCAGTAAACAGTGTATAAATATCTAAATAAACAACAAGGATCAAATGGTGATATATTAAGACTGAATAAATGCTGCACATGAATTTTAATTTGTGTTAACGTTGCGCATGAGTCTCATTTGTTTATTGCACATGGTTGTACATGACTCACATGCCACCTCACAATGGTGAGGTCCACCAATCAAAGCTGTCGCTGGAACACGATTTTACTTTCCCTGAAAATAAAGTCAATGGTGTACAGTAATAATAATAATAATTGTCTTTTTGTCGACCAAACTGTGATGCTCAGTTGAATCCAGTTTTCTAATCTGGGTTTTGGTGCCACCTGGTGACTGGAAAAGAAATCTTAAATGTGTTCAGGTACCAGAACATCCAGAGGACCATGGCCACTGAGGAGGACGGAGGGAGTCCCAGGTTAGAGCGGAGCAGCAGCACCGAGGCCGAACCTGATGCTGCTCCTGCAGGTACAGAGCGGAGCCTCCTCACCTTTGACACAGTTTAATTTTCCAGTCATGAAAAAATCAGAAAAAAGGTCAAAGGTCCTGGAAAATTTATTTATTTATTTATGCAAACGGGTTAAAAGTAAATTTTTGCTTTTGAGGATAAATAATTTTCCAGGATAACTGAACCGTTTCCAGGACTTTTTCTCATTTTCTATATGTTTTCTGGTATGATATATGCTAACTTCATTTTGTGTCGGTGCCCTTTTGCTGCTGTTTAACGTCAGTATTTCTTCACCTTCAGGTCCTGCATCTCCTGTCAGTCACCAGAAGATCAGCCACCTGCTCCAGTCTCCTGCTGTCAAGTTCATCACTCACCCAGAGTTCTTCACTGTGCTGCACAGCAACTATGTGAGTCTCAAACACAAACACAAACACAACAGAACACATGCAGACACCAAGCAGCTCAACGGTGGATGTCTTCTCCAGGCGGCCTACCGGATGTTCACCAGCAGCAGCTGTGTGAAACACATGATCCTGAAGGTGCGACGTGACGCCAGGAACTTTGAGCGCTACCAACATAACCGGGACCTGGTGGTTTTCCTCAACAAGTTTGCCGACACTCAGCTGGAGCTGCCGAGAGGCTGGGAGATCAAGACCGACCCCCAGGGCAAGGTAGGCCGCCGTGTCGAGATACTAACAAGAGCGAAACACTGGACTGATGTTTGATTCCAGCATGAGTTATGAGTTATATATACTGTATGTTGAAAACAGGCCACATGGACTCACAAACTTAACTTCCAACCTTAAAAACTGGGAGGATTTTAGCAACCAAAGCAAATAAAACTTTCCTCCCCATACACTGCCTGTAGAGAAATGAGTATTAAATACATTGTCTGTCTTTGGATTTCATTTATTTACTTCTTAATTTTAGTTGTTTGCTTTAATATTATTGTGGCGATTATTGTGTATTATTGTGGTGATTATACTGTGATGTCATAGCCCTCAGGTGTTTTATGAACATTCATAACAATATAAACATATTTTTTAAAAAACAAACGGCAGACGGATATGCACATAACCGAACATGCATGTATATAATAAACATAAATAATAATGAAACTGATCATCAGTAATGACTATTTAAAATCTATTTCACAGTCTTTCTTCGTGGACCACAACAGTCGAGCCACGACCTTCATCGACCCTCGCATCCCTCTGCAGAACGGCCGGCTGCCCGGACACCTCGCTCACCGGCAGCATCTGCAGAGACTACGCAGCTACAGCGCCGGAGAGGTTTGAAATTCAATCCAGTATATTAGATTTATTTCCCTTCCTTAAAGTCAAACCCATGAAGCACGATGGGGGTTTCTGCTCTTATCCTGAGCTCTCTTACCTCTTTTTATTTGTTATAAGTTTGGTAAGAAATAGCCGGACTTTTAACTTATCCAGAAGACTTGGAAGTTACAATATCTGGCAATTATTAACAATTTACTGCTTGTTATAGAAGTGTAATAACAGTTTAAAATAGCAAAAAACACAAAAACGGAATTTCAAGTTAGAGTTTCAATGGGGAAAATACAATACAATTGAACATGAAAAACAGATTTTGCATGATAAGGTTGAAAAAGTATAAAATCTATTTATAATATAATTTAGTCTCTAAATGTGCAAAAATTGGCCATAAAATGCAAACAAAGAGGATGATTTGCTGGCTTCCACCATTACCATCATGACACCAATATTGACCTTAAAGAGTGTCGTCTCAGCTTTCAGAAACCATTGATTTTTTTTTCAGATAGCACAAATTGTTACGTAATTACAGTAATCTAAAGTGTGCATGCGTGTGGAAACAGATTTTTGCCAAAAAATGCTCAAAATGGGATATTTAAACGTCTTTGCCGATTAAATTCTATATAACGAATAGTTTCTGCTGTCGGTGTCTTCTCATACAAATATATTTATACTGTCTTTGTCTCATTCCTGAAGACGTCCCTCCAGTTTTCTCTTGTACATGTTTGGATGGTCAAGAAGACTGGACACTTTGCATTTAGTTTCATCCACTGCTAAATAGTAACTTTAGCCTGTTAGCATCCATCTGATTACCTGCACTAGCATTAGCTTAGCTCATAGCAAAATAAAACCACTATCAGTGTATTGCTGTCGTTTTTCTCCAACAGGAAGCTGCTAGTAAGGATGCATCGAAGCGACAAAATAAAAGCATGTGATTTTTAAAAACATAAAAAATCATGTGATGCTTTCACTTTAATCTGATTGCGATTATATGCTGACATCCCTTAAATTTAAACAAATGTGTTATAAATGTGAGTTAGTTTGTTAGTATTTATTAGCGGTACTTCGTCTCTCTGTTTGTTCGCAGGCCTCTGATGTGTCCAGGAGTCGTGGGGCTTCCCTGATGGTCAGACCTGGAAACAGCCTGGTCGCCGCCATACGAAGCCAGCACAACAACGCCTCGCTGACGGCTCCCTGTAGGCGCCTCGCTCGACTCTCCTTAAATATGAATAATGCAATACGCTGCCCGAGCTCTGTGTTGACGTCCCTCTCTCTCACCAGCTTACAACGACAAGATAGTGGCGTTCCTTCGACAGCCCAACATATTCGACATGTTGCAGGAGCGACAGCCGAGCCTCAGCAGGAACCATGCACTGAGGTGAGCTTCGGAGATACTGATGACTGCTTTTTTATTAAGGGTTCAAAGCTGTCTAATAGAAACTGATTCTACTTCTCTCTTGATTTATTCTCCCAGTAAACATTGTTTCAAGTCTTCTTCAATACAGCACGATGTTCATTTCGTAAATTACGTTGACGCATGGCTGCCTTAACAGGTCGTTACCATGGCAACGTCTGGTCTAGGACTTGTCCGTGTTTTTGTCGTGTTATCAAAGTTAACATTTTTGGTTGTCTAAATGAGTCTTATTCAGCGTTCGGTCGTGCTTACCTCCACCTTTTCTTGGCACTTCTGGGTGAACTTGAGGCTTCAAAACAGCATCAGGGAATTGTGTATTTTTAAGATTTTGTATGTTTGACAAACATACATTAAAAGTAGCAAATTGCTTTAAAGGAAGAACTCAGAGAAGGAAGTCAGTGCTAAAGTTAGAGCTATTTACAAAAAAGTGAAAAATTAGCCAAATTACCTGGTGGTCCACTGGATCCTCGGTGTGGTTCTTCTTCACATGAACGGAGACATTTTGATGATTTAGAGCAGTACCATCAATTTTATTCATGTAGTTATATACAGGCATACAAGAACAAAATGTGGTTTCTCTCGCTACTATAAATAACAAAACTACTTACAAACAAAACAACAACAGGAGCAGGTGAACTGATGGTAAAGCAAACTTCCCCTCACATTTAGCTCCATTAGCCATTTGAACAAGATGAACATGTGTTAAGGACTTTGTGTTTGATTGCTCAGGGAGAAAATCCACTACCTGCGAACTGAAGGTCCTCAGGGTGTGGAGAAGCTGTCATGTGATGCAGACCTGGTCATCTTGTTGAGGTGAAGCTCACACTGAACCATGTGACTCAGTTCAAACACAGCTGCTGCGTGGAAATTACGTCTTTTAATGATTTTTTTTTTTCTGGTTGCAGTTTGTTCGAAGAGGAGATCATGTCGTACGTTCCGCCTCACCCCGTCCACCTCGGCTTCAGCATCTCACCTCGCTGTTCGCCGGCATCCTCGCCACAGAACTCTCCTGGTAGGTCTTCAGGTCTTCATGTTTCAGGTCTTCAGGTCTTCATGTTTCAGGTCTTCATGTTTCAGGTCTTGAGATCTTCAAGTTTCAGGTCTTCAAGTCACAGGAAACGTTTCTGCTCTTAACGTCACAATCCTTTTTGTGGCAGAAAGGTTTTATTTAACCCCACATAGATGCATTTTTATCTTTAGGGGGTCAAGTTGTTCTACTAATTTATCCGTTACAAACATAAATGAAGTAATTCACTAATTAATCTAATATATGAGGGTTTAGAACATCATCATATAAATATAGGATATGGTTTATTATGTCTCAAGCTGCATTTTGGGGGGTGATACCATCTGTAATACAGACATGATGCATTTTTTACCACTCAATAATTAATAAAAAAAAATATCAGAAGTCACAAAAAAGCCACCAAAAATAGAAAATAGAATAGAATATATATTTTAATTTGGGGAAATTCACTTGTTTCAGCAGCATAAACAAGTTATAAATAATAGAATAAAAATTGACATCATGTGCTACGAAAATAAATTATTTAATGGCACTTTCAATGACATTAAATACTCAGAATATAATAAATATAAATATTATAATATATATAATATAATAAATATTTAGAACTAAATAAAATAAGAGTTGTTCAGGGATCCCAGTGTGCAGAAATATTCAGATTCACCAAAATAACACAAAACAAACAAAACAAAACAAAAAAAACAAAAGGGGAGACTCGTTGGTTGCCATAGAAACCAGTTTGAAAGGATCCTGCAGGTTTCACAAATTTAAATATCCATCCTGTAGAAAATATTAAAACAAACAGGAACAGATTAGTAAGTAAAGTAAATTAATCACATTTTTTGCCAACACAGAAAACAAACTGAGGAATTATATTCTTTTATATTATATTTCTGTCACTTGTCATCACTAATTTGCACTTTTTGAACTTTATTTTATTTTGTCTCTTTTTACTCTTCATAAGTCATATCCATTTAATTTAATTTGCCATGAAAATATCTATTTCTTTTTTAGTATAAACTGTAAATATTTATTATTATCATTACTTATTGTAATTATGTCATTATTGTTTTTTTTTTATTGCTTATAACTTGTTGCTGCTGTAACAAGTGAATCAAGTGGAGGATCAATAAAACATTTTATTATTGTATATTATATCTTGTTGTTGTTATTATTTGTTCTATTCCAGTGTTACCAGCAGAGGACAGCGTTCACCTTCCACCCCTCAACACAGACTGTCACTAGGTTTCATGAAGAGCTGCAGGGACACTTTTGCTTTTTTAGAAATGAAAACAAAAACAACCAGCCGTCCAATCACAGCTCTCCTCCCAAACAGTGTTAGCTAGCTCCTGTAGTTAGCTCCAGTTGACCTCAAGTGTTTGGGTGATGCATGTTGTTGTGAAAATCTCCTCTTTGTGAGAAAGACTCGTGAAGTCGACTCCTCATGTTGTGTTTTGCTGCAGGCCTGCAGCGAGCCAGAGCTCCAGCTCCGTACCGCAGAGACTTTGAAGCCAAACTGAGGAACTTCTACAGGAAGCTGGAAGCCAAAGGCTACGGCCAGGGACCAGGCAAGATCAAGTACGACCCAAACTGTACTAAACTCTATGATCTACTGCACCATCGAACACTGTGTTTGAACAAACCACAGGAGCTGAAGCTGTACAGACATCTTCATTTTCTAATTCTGCTGCTGCTTACTCAGGGAAAATATACCGACATACTGACGCGCTGATGAACAAGAATTTAAATATATATATGTCACCTCCTGAACAGCTGGTGGAGTTATCAGTATTTAAGCCTCTGAAATCACACAAAATCATAAAATCCTGTGGTCTGGTTTGTCTTCGGACACACTGTTGGTATAGAGTTGATTTATTATATATCGCATTCTATTTTTTTATTTATTGATTCATTTATTTTGCCTTATTTTTACAAAATTATTGTTGTATTTATTTATTATTACTTAATTTATTTAATAGTATTTTAGTTATTATTTTATTTATTTATTTATTAGTATTTATTCATATTTATTTTGCATATATCTCTTTATATTGTCCTGTCATGTCTGCTGCTCTTACGCTGTACGCCCCACTGTGGGATTTCTAAAGGTTTCTTATCTTATCTTATCTTATCTTACCTTATCTTTCACACCAAATGAACCTCACTGTCTGGGTAAGGTGTGAACTCAGCCTTAGTCAATATCCTGATCATTCTTAATATTATTATTATTATTATTATTATTGTTATAGAAAAATAACATTATTTAGATGTTTTTTTTTTAGATGTTTCTGTTTCTCTCTATTGATTTTCAGAACAAATATCTCCAGAAGAAATGCAGTAAACGTTGGGAATAAGGCTGTGATATGTGGAAATAATAAAATTATATTATTTAATTGTTTTTAACTTTTGTATTTAAGCTGTTATCTATACATTTAATGCTCCAAAATGATGTGAAGTCATGGACATGTTGAATTGGGTTTGGACAAAGATATAAATGTAAATAATAAGTGTATCTTGCAGTGTCATGGCAGCTGTCCTGGTTGTTGCAGGTTGCTGATCAGGAGGGAACACCTGCTGGAGGGAACCTTCAACCAGGTGATGGCGTACTCCCGTAAAGAGCTGCAGAGGAACAAACTCTACGTCACTTTCCTGGGAGAGGAAGGGTGAGAAGCCATGTAGACTACACCATGCTGTTCTTACAAGCAGTTTTCTATACGTATTTATTCTGGTTTATAATCGTTCATTCTGGTTTGTTCTGGTTTTATACCAGTTTATATTGGTTCTATACTGGCTTTCCACTGGTTTATTACGGTTTTATACTGATTTATAATGTGTTATACTGGATTCTAGTGGTTTATACTGGTTTATTCTGGGTTTATACTGGTTTATTCTGGGTTTATACTGGTTTATTCTGTTTTTTTTTTTACTAGACTATACTGATATATACTAGTATATTCTGGTTTAATACTGGTTTGTAATAGTTTTATGCTGATATATTCTGCCTTTATACTGTTTTATTCTGGTTTCATACCGGCTTATACTGGTATATACTGGTTTATACTGGCTTATTCCATGAGCTTTAAGTGTTTCCTGTCCTGTCGTTGTCTCCTCAGGTTGGACTACAGCGGTCCGTCCAGGGAGTTCTTCTTCCTGTTGTCTCAGGAGTTGTTTAATCCGTACTACGGTCTGTTTGAATACTCCGCTAACGACACCTACACCGTCCAGATCAGCCCCATGTCAGCGTTTGTCGAGAACCATCTGGAATGGTAACGCCAACAGACACACAGTTCATTCAAAGTGATGCTGTCGCTGCTTCTAATGCTGCTGATGTGGTTCCAGGTTCCGGTTCAGTGGTCGTATCCTGGGCCTGGCTCTGATCCACCAGTACCTGCTGGATGCCTTCTTCACCAGACCTTTCTACAAGGCTCTGCTCAGACTGTCAGTACACTCAGTCATCAGTGTGTCTTTAAATGTCCGGACAGGACAGAGCAGCAGTTTCACTACATCTGAAGTTAAAAAATAGTTTATTTTCTGCACAGACAAAGTTTAGGGTCATGTTTACTTCCTGTCAGCTGCTAACAGAAAACAAACTGTGAACATTTAGAACATTTAAAACTGAGAAATGGACTAAATATCATAGATTAGAGACAAGAGGGAGGAAGGGAGGGAGGAAGCGAGGAAGGAAGGAGAACAAAGGAAACCCAATTTATAAAATAAAGTCATGTAAACCTGCCTTATAAAATCAAAGACATTAGACGTTCCTCGTGCTGTTTGCTGCCCCCCTCAGGCCCACAGACCTGTCTGATCTGGAGTACCTGGACGAGGAGTTCCACCAGTCTCTGCAGTGGATGAAGGACAACGACATCACTGACATCCTGGACCTCACCTTCACCGTCAATGAGGAGGTTTTTGGCCAGGTCCGCTCCATCTTCATCATACAAATATTAATATTATTATACTGTAATATCCAGTGATAAACAGAGAGCCTCCAGCATCATCTCATTCACTTTAACTGGACTCTTTCTTTGTGTTGCCAGGTAACGGAGCGGGAGCTGAAGTCAGGCGGCTCCAACCTCCAGGTGACGGAGAAGAACAAGAAGGATTATATTGAGCGGATGGCCAAGTGGAGGGTGGAGAGAGGGGTGGTGCAGCAGACAGAGGCGCTGGTCAGAGGTTTCTACGAGGTAAACGATCCGGCTCTTTTAACCTTAGAATAACTGGAATAAACACTGTGTAACTGTGTGATGTGACACACTCAGCACATCACTTTTCTCTCCGTCCCAGGTGGTCGACTCCAGGCTGGTGTCTGTGTTCGACGCTCGGGAGCTGGAGCTGGTTATCGCCGGTACGGTGGAGATCGACCTCGGCGACTGGAGGAGCAACACCGAGTACAGAGGAGGCGAGTGTTTAAAACCCAGAGAGGGACGACGAGTCGAGGCTCAGTTGTATTTAGTCACCAATTAATCAGGAATCAGGGAGGAACCAGGAAGTGATGTTTCACGCTCTGTCTCCAGGCTACCATGACGGTCACATCGTGATGCGCTGGTTCTGGGCCGCCGTGGAGCGCTTCAACAACGAGCAGCGGCTCCGTCTGCTGCAGTTTGTCACCGGGACGTCCAGCGTCCCCTACGAAGGCTTCGCCGCCCTGCGAGGGTCCAACGGCCTGCGACGCTTCTGCATTGAGAAGTGGGGCAAAGTCACATCACTGCCCAGGTACCCCGACCTGTTCTCTACGAAGTCACTGTACTGTCTCAAACACAGTTTTAGCTTCTTTTCAGTCACATCTAGACCTGGGAACACTTGCTTCTAATTTTCAACGTTGGATTTTATTTCCTCTCCATTGGTTGCTGAAATAATGTCAATATTTTCTGAATTTCTTTGAATTGTAGATGATGGCTGCATAGTATCAAGTAAACATGGGATACCAGGCTACCATTTTTAAATATGGTGTGCAGCCCAGTTGTCGACTCCTATTATGTTTGTTGGTTACAGTGCTTAGTGTCTAGCTTATTTCATCTCCTGTGACGTTAGCCTCAGCTATTCCCTCCATTCTCTCTCTCAGGGCTCATACCTGTTTTAACCGCCTGGACCTGCCTCCTTACCCATCATACACCATGCTGTACGAGAAACTGCTGATCGCCGTGGAGGAAACCAGCACGTTTGGCCTGGAGTGAGCTGGACTAGACCGACACTGCATCCCTGTCTGGGCTAAACGGAGACAAAAGCGGCTCACCGGGGCTCAGCACCTCGTACAGTAGAAGATACCTGGATTGTACCTGACAGCATTTTTTGGTCATGTGGATATACGTCACAGTTATGCTAGTGTGTGTCACTGAGCTACGACAACACTTAGTACACCGCGGCAGGACTGCACCTATTTTTCTATCTGGACTGGAGAATATTCACAACAGCATTTTTAAAAAACATATTTATATATAGATATATATATCCAAAGAAAGGGTATTTAAAAATGGAATCAAGATCAGTTAAAGTTGCATGCATCAAAACAGAACAATCCATCCTATGATAACAATAGAATATTGTACTGTATATGTGTATATACGTGTGTGTGTATATATATATATATATATATATATATATATATATATACACACACGTATATACGTATATATATATATACATACATATATATGAGATAAGACGCAATCAAGAACTAACAGCTACGAGATAAATTGCAGCACCCCAATAACTTTCCATGTAATCCATCAATCTTTGACTCCTAAATACTTGGGAAAACTTGTTGTAAGCGAATATTGAACGGTACCCGTACAGTCAGAGAGACTCAAACTAAAGGAAATAGCATTTAATGGAAACAACACAAGAAGAAAAGTGCAGATTTATGTATAAATGTGGCTTTAAAGACCATTTTAACAAGCTCCTCTGGTAGTCCTGATGCCAAAGAATCTGGATCTACTCCATAGAAGAATCATAGAAATGTAGCTCATAAACCAGACAGTCCAGACCATCTAGTTTAATTAAGGATATTTATCTGACAAAATCATTAAGATGAAGGCAAGAAATATGCTTGCCGATAATTCAACGAGTCCAATCACAAAATAATAAAGTTTCTCAGTAATTAGCAAGAGAAGTGCTTAAAGTCAGGGATACTCTGTAATCATCTGGCCTTTGGTCTATACTGTACCACTGTTTCCAGTTAAGATGGTCAAGAAGTGTTGTTGTCCAGGAAGGCAGAGGTTTGGACCTGCACCCCATTCTCCACCTTCCCCTGGTTCAGTTCAAAGAGAGGACGGCTTCTGGACGGCAACGTCATGGACAAAGAACTCCCTCTGAGCTTTTCATGCTCCGCTATGCTTTCAAATACAGAGACAATGATCCCATCTCCTCTGTCAAAGTAGCCATCAATTCCAACCACAAGGGCTTCTGGGATTCATGAACAGAGCAAGCAGGAAGTTTCCTTGACGACAAAAAAATGGACACTGTCTCCAGTCCAGCCGTGGACTTTCCGTGAATCCTGGTGGACCTGGTCCTGTTGAATGGGGGACGCTTGTACTCTTAATACCGGTGGATTTTCACCATGGTGTTGCTCAAACCTTTACCGTCTCAAACACTTTGACTGGTGCAAAGCAGCATGTAGGTCTCCAAGGGTCCGGGATCCTTGATCCGGTCCTTCTGGTAAATGCTTGTGTACAGGGGCCCTTGGACGAACCACTGTAATATATGCAATAGTTAAGACCTTTACTCCAGTGTGTTCCACAGTCCACCATGTTCGTCTAGCCTGCAGTGTACCCTCCCAGTCCCTCGTCTACGCCTCTCGTCCAGTGATGGAGCTGTGCCTCAGTCACTTCCTGCCTCATGCGTGGCCTGCAGCGTTGCAGCACTTAATCGTTAGCATCGACATATGTCCACATAGCTTTCTGATATCACAGCAAGCAGTGCTGGGGAAAGTTACTCAGAAAAAACGTTTGTTTTCTAACTGTAACGTGTGACACACCACATTACTACGTTGCACACGAATGTAATCTGATTACAGTAACGCCCAACATGGCAAATAAGTCAAGTATAAATGCACCCAAGAAGCGTTGAAGCCACATAGAAATCTGACACTGGATGTTGAAAAGGTATAAAAGCTTTCATATTTCAAAGCCGCAAACATTATCTTGACTCCTTCCAGGTGCAAATGTTGATCTATGATCTGTGCAGTTGTGTGACAGATCCTTGTGTAAAGCTTTTGGCGTCTCCAGAGTGTCACTTTGAGTCAGCGTCAGACGTTTGAAAATGTAAAAAACAATAATAATCTGGAGTTGTTATAAGACTTGAAGCTCCAGGCTACATTAGCCACTGCTAGCATCACATACCCGACTCTCCGACTGAACTGGTGGCTCTTGTTGCCTAACCCTAACCACACATTAACTGCAGTTTATTTGCCACGACGACAATCTTTCCCTAACCCTAACCACACCTTAACCATGCACAGATATTGTCCAAAACGACTGAAATGCCAAGAGTACGTAGGGTCTAAAGGCATTTGTCTGTTAGCCTCGTAGATTGTCTTTAGAAGTGGACGTAGCCTCTGTGATGTCAGCCATTGGTTCGTAGGTGACCGTTTTGAAGCCATTTTGAACTCCGAATAGTTTTTGAGAAGCAGAGATGACAATATTTAGACAAGAACAGGGGAAGAGTGAGGTACAGTTAGCAGCTAACACTAGTTTTTTTAGCTAGGTGTATCCGAAATCCACGTCCACTGTGATATTAACTGGGATGCTAAATTTGGCTAGCAAACAGCCAGCTCCTCATCTCAAAGCATCCTCTGCTTTATGGTCTGTTTGACTCTAAATGGGAACATTATTTACTAAACGAACGTCATGTTTTATTGAAGAAGACTTGAAACTAGAAACTGAGACATAAACTAGAAGTTCGGTCATTTTCGCATAGACTTCTACAGAACCAGAGGAGTCGCCCCCTGCTGGCTGGTAGACAAAATGCAGCTTTAAGGCTCTCCAGCTTTGGTTTCTCTTCAGATCCAGAGTTTGTCCCTTGGTTATCATCCTGTTATTCATCCTTGGCCCCTGACTAGGACTAGGTGGTTGTCAGGAAGCGATAGATGCAACCTTTTGTCAAATTTTGTGATGGGATACTGTTTTCCTGAATGACAGGTTCAAAGCTTTATCATTTGAAAAAACCTAAACGGTGCTTTATTTGCTTGCTAACTACAGAATTAATCACAATGTGGTAATTGGGCGTGACGAAAGCAGCAGAAATACAGCAACCTGTATTCTGTTGCTATATATATTAGTCTAAGGAAACTTAAGAGTAAATAGGAGCAGATAACTGTGATTACGTTGCATCTTCCCTGTCTTTTTTTATTCTCCAATCTTTTCTACTGTTATTTATATTGTATTTATAAGTAAAGGGAAGTCCTGACGCTTCCCCTGAATGTTTTCTTTGTTGGCTTTTCACGATAAGAAGCATCAGTCGGAAGAGTTTGCCTTCACTGCTGGAGCCTTTCAGTTTTGATATTTGTGTCTTTTCTATTATCTGTCATGCTAGCCCAGCGCAGGAAGAGTTTCTGTTTCCATTCATATTTCAGAGCTGCATGAATCCAGCAAATATCCTGCTTCAGATGGTCTATAACATCAGACTTGCGTAAAATCAAGACATTTTGTATGAAAATGTGTGAGGAGGTTTTTGTTTTTATTTGGCTGATGTGTTGAGTACATTCAGTGTATTTATTCATCTAAAAAAACACATTATTCTTGGAAAGGAATGGTTAGCAACACTCCCACAACACTGACATGTAAGTGCACTGATAGCAGCTAATAGAGACATATTTAAGTATTTGAGGTGTGCATAGAAAGGTAAGGTGTTTGTGTCTTTTCGAGCTATTTATTTGCCTATTTATGTATTTATTTTTATTTTTTTAAATGGAAACTAACAGAGGGAATATGTGGATGGATGGATGGATGGATGTGGCATTGCTGGGAGTCGACACTGAAGCATGCATATATTTTTGTTTTGTGTGTGTGGATAATATGCATATGTTTGTACATAACATTGAGAGGTACAGTTGTGATTTGTCTGAGAACGGGTTGCTAAAATACTCAGGCTGTGCTGTCGCTCCACCACACCATCAAATCTCAATAAAAAGGTCACTTTGTTATGTCACTGCTCTTGTGTGAATGTATTCTACAGACTTAAAAAAAACTAAAAGGAGATCTCTTTTTACTTTTGTATTTTCTTTTATAAAAAAACTCCTACTAACCTCTTTTTCTGACACTTTCAGACACTTTTCATGAGCAGATGGAGTTGCCCCAGCATTTATTTTGGTAAGTTCAACAGCATAATCATCATATATCATCATTATTTTTTTAAATAATCATAATATTTATGTTATCTAAGGAATAAAATATGATGCCCAACGCTACTTGTATGTTTGAATTTAGTTTCTTAAATTAACAATAAAAGTGTGCAGATTGATGTGTGAAATTTCATGTGATATAAAGACAATAATATGTTTAGATCAGATTCTAAAGTGGTTTCAAAGTTTTGAAGTGAACAAATTTTTAGTAAAAATATTTTCAAAATAATACTATCAACCAACCAAACCAACCAACCAACCAAAAACAACCAAGAAACTGTAAAAATTGAATTGCGCTCCATCATTCTACCATGATGAGTTGTTTTGAAATAATTCTTAAATTACTCGAAAAAAAATATTTGTTGGATGCAAAATGTGATTTACTATTTAATAATTCAATCCAATGCAATCCATTATAATTTCATTTGAAGTGTTGTGAAGTTTCAACGTGTCCAAGTTGGACTCCTCCCACCACTCCATCCTATTGGTCCAATCTGTCTGTCAATCATCATGGCTTCATCCTATTGGGCCATTTTCTCTGTCAATCAGCACCACTTCATCGTATTGGCCAGCTCGTCCACCAATCAGCTCCAGTTCCCATGGTTACTGGAGCCACGGTAACAGTTCAGTTTGACAGGGAGTCAGTTGAGCTCCGGATACCGACTTGACGTTAGCAAAACATCACAATGAGCCCGTTAGTTTCGGTATTTGACAGAATATTATGCTACGCGGGGGTTTTTAACCGTTTTTCCGCCTAACCGTTATAGTTTTCCTGTCGCTCTGATGTTTTTTTAAGCCTCGATAACGGCTGTCGGTGTACCGTGTTAGTTGTTTCCACAGCTCCGCTTCATCCGGACCCGAGAGCGACGTTAAGCCGACGCCATGATCCCCGAAAGTCCGGACTCGAGAAGCCGGAGCCGCCTACAGCTCTGCCCGGCGGCCGAACCGAGCCAGAACCGAGGGGTCAGCGGCTTGTTGTCCGACATCAGAACCACCATCAAGAGCGAGCCGTTCACCGACCACTACACCGTCATCCCTGGTAAAGAGCTCGGCAGGTAAGACCTACTGTGACGATAAAATAAAGTCATTAGAAAGTGAGAAAACATGGCAGCTAAACACCGTAAATAATCAAACTATCAGCAGTTAAAGTAAACATGACATTAGTCTGTTTGTCTATATTTTCATTTCGTATTTTTTTGTAGTTATAAATGATTATATATATATACCTATAATAATAATAATATAGGTATATATATATATATACCTATATTATTATTATTATATATTATAGGTATATATATATATATATATATATATATACCTATACCTATATATATATATACCTATACCTATATATATATATATATATATATATATATATATATATATATATATATATTTAAGCACTGTACATTTATTCATTATTTTCAGAATACACACACCTGTAATCCACTCCGTTTTAATAAGAAACCCTCCTGTAAAAGTCTGCTCTGATTGGCTCGTGAGGAAACTATACTGAGCCTTGAAGTAAACGCTGAAGTCCCTTAAACTTAAAGTATATTACAATATTTCTAATAGCTGTCTGCTTCCTATTGCATATAGTCCGGAAGTGTGTTGCTAGGTAACTGCTTAGGTCCATGTTTACTTCCTGTTAGCTCATTCACATAAACTATGACAGTAACATGAACTGGTAGTTCGACACATCACATTTTTCTTCACACTGTGTCTGAATAAACCCGGTTTGCATTTACAAACGTTGTATTTTTAACATTTTAACCAGCTGTGCACCCCTGGGGTCACAGCTGGTTAATCAGTAGAGGACATGCCGCTGGCTGCACGGATCTGAAATATATCCATTTCCAAAGTCGCAAGGCCAATCCCTCTTTGATTGGAGCTGCTTTTACTCCACTAAGAACTCTCAGGATCACTGGGGTCACATTGAGCCGGTCCTCTGACAAAGCTAACAGTGTTGACCAGAGATAAGTTCAAGTATCAAAGTTATTCCAGCGTATGTTTGAGTCTTAGAGGGCCACAACAAAGGAAGGGGGTTTTACGTTGCATGACCTGACATTGTGACTGAGATTAGCCGCCGCAGAGCAACATGAAAGGTAACATTAATCTGCTCTGATCTACGGCGTCAGCTGACATACATTCATGTGTTCAAGGTCGGCGAGGCGAGGCGCTAACATCGGACCAAACGCCTAGTATTGTTTGATTTGAAGACGCTCAGACCTGTGGAAACTGTTAGCATCAGATAACGACACACCGAAGCAGGCTAACATCTACGAACATCTAACTCGAATGAAAACCTGCTTGTTTTTTTGACGTCCTATCATATGAAGTGTGAAAATAAAGCAGAACTTAACAATTGATCACTGTTTGTGGCCCATGTACAACTGAAAGTACCATTGACTTATTTTGTCGTGACGCTAACATCTAACATGACCGTTTCCTAAACCTAACTAGGCAGTTGCTGTTGCTTAAAACGGTGATGAGGGTCCTCCACGTCCAGGTGTTTCTGTCTGCCTCTTTTTACATTTAGAATATAAACTAAGTAGAGCTGTCAAACGATTCATTTTAATTAGAATATGTTTTATAGTATATGTTTAATTCTAAGTTTATAGACTGTCTTTTGCTCATTTTATTTTAACTCATTAAGTTCCAGCTGTTTTATAAAGCAGGAAGGGCCTTGTTCCAGTGTTTTTTCTGTCCATTTTGAGTCATATTTCTAGACCCACAGAATATTTTGTACTATGTCTCTGAAAACAGTGAATAGCTCAAATGAAAGAAGAGACTCTCTATTTCATCATGAAAAAACTGTTTGTTTTTACCTTGTTCCATTCTTGTTTTATCAGAGGTAGAGTAGAGGACACTTTCACCAAAATCACCACTTTTTATACATCCATAGGACTCAAAGAGTTAATTATTTCTGTCTATTATGGAAATGCTGGTCCTGTGCCGGTGATGTTTTATTAGTGTGGCCTTAGACATAAAGCAAAGACCCCAGTGACTTCCACACAACGAGGCGCTGGTATAAAAAGAAATCAATGTTTTTTTGTTTGTTTGTTTTTTTTACGCAGACCTGTTTGAAAGAGGAGTAACGCCATGCTCTGACAAACCAGACTGGAGCTTTTCTCTGTGTGAAGCTTTGCTTTTCAGCAGGGACATTGTTCTGGTGGCTAATCGGTGTAATAACTGACGAAGGCGTTGCCGTGTTTATCGGCTGAATTCCACTCAGCTCAGATTAAAGCCTCAGTCTGGACTCCAAACACCTCCAGACGTATGGAAACAGCGGCAGCATTTGCTCATTCACTCTGAACCTGGAAGCTTCCGTCACATTATTATCACGATTGTCTCTGCTGGTGAAATTCACAGCTGCACAGCATCATGAAGCAAGCATGTAGAAAATTCTGCCTGTTCCAGCAGCTTGTTTTACTGTTGAAAAAATAAACTTTCTCCACCTTTTTCTGGCTGGAAACAAAAACAAAACATTTGTTGTTGTTTTTGAAATCATTTTTTTTTAATAGATCCCAGCACAAACCGCACCATAACCATTTTAATGTTTTTCAACAAAAATGAGAATAATGACATGAAAAACATCCACTCCCTCTGAAATCACAAATCATATTGCAGTCAAAATAATCACAATATTTTATTTTATTATATTTTTATCATCTTGCAGCTCTGGTCCATCTGTCACTCTATATCCATTGACTTTCAAAATGCTTGTCCTTATTTTTATTTTAACTCAAACTAAAATCTCTCTTCTTGAACTTTACTACACCAGTTCATTATGTTAAATTATTTTGTATATATGATGACATTTATACACTATTTACCCACATGTTCTTATATTTCTGATTTATGTATTTTTTACAGTATATTTTATGTTATATATTCTACTTATTCTACTTGTTTCCTGATGTCACTGCTTCTTATTTTTTATACTGTAGGTCCTTATTATAATGTTGCTCTATAAATTTCCCAGTTTGTGGGAGGAACACAGGATTATCTTATCTTATCTTAAAATGTATAGAAGCCTATTAGAAGCTGGGACATCTGAGATTTGAGAGTTCTGCTAAAAAAAAAAGACATTCCTGAGTAGAAACCATAAAGAAATCGGATATTGTGTGAGATGATGTTAGTGCGTGGAAACAGTTGCTGTTTGACCCCATAGCTGGTGACTAGTGGGGGTTTAGGAGTCTGAGGATGGGGGGTTTAAGGTAATACCCTCCAGCAGGTCTCTGCAGCACTGGGAGACCCAGATGGTCCACAGCCAAGCTCCTTTAGGGACTACGACAATGGTTGAATTCCATATGGTTAAGACCAAAAGCTTTTTTCCAGGACGGTCTTAGTGACAGAAATGGTCACTCTCTTATGAGCCCATCTGGTCCGAGTCTGGTCCGAGTCCAGCTCTTCAGTCGTCTGAGGTATCCCACGAGGAGCCCGTCACCATGGCTGTGGATACTGATATATATTTACTGAGCACTTAGATTATTGTTTTTATACAGGAAAAAAAGAAGAGTACTCTTCTCAGGGAATGTCCTCAAACATGTTATTTTCTGCTCTGTTTTAGTGCCTGTCTCTTTAAGAAACCAAGTTTGCTGTGAAAATACATTGAGCCTTAAAGTCAGTAAATTTGATGCAAAGTCCAGCTTCCAAAACTTTCTTTCTAAATGTTTTCAACGTAGCTTAGTGATCGTGTTGAATAATCGACATATGTTATAATAACATTTTTAAAATGTTTTCTCCTTTTAATTGTGCATCACTTCCTGTGGCCGCCGGCTTCACCTGCAGGAGGCTAAGCTTGAGTTTCCAAACCTTCTGAAAGCTAACCGAGGAACAATCTATAAAAAGGGAAGTAGAGGAAGAGTAGAGGTTCTGATTCTGACACATTCTGGTGCATTCACTGCCAGCGATGGTTTTTACCTGTATGCTTGATATGTGGCGACCAACTAATTTCTCACAAATATGAGGAGCAGCTAAACAACAAAGCATAGTTTTGTCCTTAATTTGTTATTTATATTATTAAACGTTATAACAGATAAAAATAGAAAGTAAAATGTGATTTGTTTTCTTTATTGACTGGGAACACACCAGTCACCAGACCAGAGTCACCAGCTGATCCATATTTCCGATTCCCGCCGGTCACGGAGTTACGACTCTGAGCTGTGACTGGGTGATGAATAAAAACAATGTATTTGGTACTAGCAACTCCTAAGTACGTCCTCTGTGTAAAATACATTGTCTATTGCCTGTTTGAATTGGAATTATTGAAATTAAGAATATCTATCTATCTATATGTGTATATAGATAGATAGATAGTATATTGTATTTAAGCTGCATTTTAAATTTCTCAGTGATTTATGTAGAATTTTGCAATGATATATCATATCATGAAGTTCTTGCTAATTCCCACCCCTGATCATGATATCATAATATGACCTTATGGCCTCCCCTTGACTTACTAGTTCTGTCTGACAGAGTTCCTTAAAGTCTTCTTCGTTCCTGTGGTGGAAACAGGGCTTCAGTGAAGCTCTGTATTAGAAAAAGCTTCAATGGTGCAGCACATTTCAGATCAGTGATGCGTAAATCTCTTCCACTATAACTAGGCCATGTTGAGCCGCTGCATTAGACGTATTGTGTTCAGATGTTAGCAGTGTGTTGATGCAGGCAGTAACCCTCCAGCCTCCACAGCCATTAAACTGTGTCTTTACAGTAGCTGTGACCTCTGCTCTGTTTCAGGGTGTAGTCTGTGGACGAGGCTGCAGGCTTTGGGAATTTGCTGAGACGGCTTTAGGGGGAAAAAGGCTGTGGTGTCCCAGCATGGTTTCTAAAGAGCATCAGCCTCTATCTGCTGGTCCCTGGACTGACCACACCCAGACCAGAACACTCTGCTAACCTATAACAAATATCCAAATGTATTTATAATTTTAAAAAAGTATTTTCATTAGATCACCTGCCATATTGGTGTCAAAGAGCATCCAGCATCATGAAGTGAGGAGTGAGGAATTTCAGACTGAATTCACCTTTTTGTACCCAAAATCAGAGTCTTTAATCGTTCCATTTTCAAATTAGTTTTCAGTTTTTGAAAAATTGACGTTTCAATGAAAGCGTTCATTTTATAAAGACAAAGAATTTACAAGTAGTAATAATAACAGAATAAACATTTACATTATGTACTAAATAACAAAGGAAGAGAAAGATATTTTTAATTGCAAATGAAATGTTCAACATAATTTTTATATGAATAAAATATATTTTTACTATATGTTATGTAGATGTGACCTGTATGATTAAAATTTAAAATATATAGATATATATGTAATATATATAAAGTTAAAATATTTCTGTGCAGATATATATTTATTTATATTATTGTTAGAAATATATAGACATAAGATATAGATATAAGATATTCACACTCGAGAAGCTGCAACCAGGGAATTTTTGCATCCTTCAAAAAAAGACAATGACGATTAATTGCATGTTAATTGTCTGTCTGTTAGCTAATCAGTTGATAACCTATAGAACTGATGTAGTGCTTTAATCATCCCAGTGAGAAATAGAATCATGGCATATATTAACAGAGAACAAAAGTGTTCTACCTTTTGATATAATATTTATTGTTATCATTATTATTATGATACTGTTTGGCAGATTCACAGAGAGGTCTTTGCATTTGTGAAGCAGCTTTTCAAACTGGACAAAAACCAGCTGGGATGTCTGATCTCATTAGCAAATCATGGATCTGTGGCTCCAGCAGCCCCATGACTCTCACATGAGGCCGGCCAGCTTCATCCTCAGCCGGCCTCATGTGAGATGCTTCAGGCCCAGGGCTCATCATGCCGTCATGCCCTGCTCCTACCCACATGCTCCATTCATTGGTCTCTCTGCTTTGCTTTAATAAAGCAGGCCAGCTTGTCCTGTAACTAATGTTTTAACCGCCCCTCCAGCACAGAACGACAATAACTCTCTTCATATTTGATTTATTATGGAAGAACTGACTGTGAAGCCCTGACAGGAAACAAACTAGCGTGGTGTTGTTACCCTTTTCTGTGCTGATAAGTTCTCTTATTTATCTGAGATTCGTCCTTCCACTTGGATTTCAGCTCATTTCCTCTTCATCACTACATCTTGAACGTTTTTCCTCCACCAGCTAAATGTCTGCTCACATATGTTTATACAGCCGAGAGCAAGCGAGCTAATAATTTTAAGATAAGATCAAATAATCTTTTATTCTTCCCACTAACAATTAAATTTCCAGTGTCCCGGCAGTAAGTAGGGCAACATTATAATAATGATCTATATCAGGGTTACTGCAGTTCCTTGAAAAGTCTTAAAACATCTTCAATTAAAATCTGGGTAATTGTCTTAAATTTACCGTAAATTTGCTGTAGGTATTAAATTTTCAAATGGTGCATTTAAACCAATAGGAAAACACAGCATTCAGAGATTTACTGCAATATTGCAAGTTATTTTGTACAAAAAAGTCCACTACTTTGTTTCTGAAAGTTGTAAATTTAAAGCTGTAGATTTTTTTACAATTTACATCGTTGTTGCAAGTGTTAAAGGATGAAAAAATGATTAAAAAAAATTTTGGGAGATTAATTGGTTATCAGATTTTCTTTCCTGCTACATATCAATATCAGCCTCAAAAACCCCATATTGGTCAGGCCCTACAATAAATTGTTTATTTTCTGCCAAAGAAATTGTTATGACATTTTTGGATGTTAACTCTTTGAGCGTCAGCTGTTTCTTGAAACAGAAAGTGTCTTGTTCCAACGTTTTTTGAATCCTTTTATTTTGCAATCTGTCAACATCATGAAGGCTCTGGTCTAAGAGCCCAAATCTGGTTGGCTTGTTGCCTGACATCACTGATCACATGGTCGTTACTGATTAAAATAATGAATTATTTGACAGGTCTACAGTAGTTTCTGTGTATGTTAAATATGTCATTAGCTCTTCAGACAGCAAGAAGAGAGTTTGTTCCATATTTCTGTGTCTTGTGTGGTGACTTGGTCTTGGCTGTGGATGGTCTGGTTCAGGCTGCTGCTGATTACTGGAGCATTGACAGCCAGCAGCAGCCAGAGGGAAGGCACCATGTGGGCTTGTCATTTCAATCACCAGCTGCATTTCAGAGGATTTCCCCTGGGCAGCGTGCACGGTCCTCACACAACAACACCTCCCAGCCAGAAATAAAAGTGGGTCAGACTGGACAGAGAAAGGCAAACACTGCAAACAACATCAGAGTTTAGTTTTCAAACCCACCATATCCAATAAAAACCATTTGTCTCTGCTTTGTTAGCTGAGAAACTTCTGATACACCACAGTCTCTAAAGCTCGTCTCACTAGAGAGTCTTTCTGGTGAGATGTAACACAGACACCAATGGTTAGTTTAAAAGTATTTCGGGAGTTTCCAGAGGTGCTGAGTCGTGGTGTCTGGAAGTATCCAAGATATCAGCTTTATCAGGGTTCCTGCAGTTCCTTAAAATGTCTTAAATTAAAATCTGGGTACTTAAGGTCTTAAATTGTGTTAAATTTACTGTCAATTTGCTGTAAGTGATAAATTTTCATATGGTGCGTTTAATGCCAACAGGAAAGCAGAATTCACTTTCTGCAATTTTGCTCGTTATTTTGTTCACAAAGTTTTGTCTTGTAAATTGTGAAATTAAAGTTAGAGAAAAAGTTAAGTGTTATGCCTTCAAGTTATATCATTGATTAAAGGGCTGAAAAAAATCATCAATAAATTATAAATTATTATCCAATTTTTTTTCCATATTGATCAGGCTACAGTAAACTAACTATTGGGTCTTAAATTATATTTGTTGCGGTCTTAAAATGTCTTAAAAGGTATTAAATTTGACTTTTAAAATGGTGCAAGAGCGCTGATTATACTATTTCTAAATGCAGAGAGTTGCTTTGTGACACTGATAAATTAGTGCATAAACCCTGAGTCACTCAACCAGCCAGAATCCAAAGATAAATCTATTTCCATTAGAATATGTTCTTTTATCATAAATAGACTGGATTAAATCAGAATCCAAATTCTTTTGCAGGGGGAAGTTTGCTGTCGTCAGGAAGTGCGTGGAAAAACGCACCGGCCACGAGTACGCAGCAAAGTTCATGAGGAAGAGACGGAAAGGCCAAGACTGTCGCATGGAGATCATCCATGAGATCGCGGTGCTGGAGCTGGCCACAGCCAGCCCCCGAGTGGTCAACCTCCACCAGGTCTACGAGATGGCCTCTGAGATGGTGCTGGTCCTGGAGTTGTGAGTATCCAACCTGCACAGGACACAAAACCACAAACAGCAACAAGAAATGTGCACAGCTGGAAGCTTAAACTCTTAAAACATGACGATTTAACTGTGCTTTATTGTTACTGCACATAAAATGACAACAGAACTTTGATTAGCCACATACAAAAATGAATAAAGTCAGGATAAAAGAGCAGTAAAAACAGATTATATGTATTTATGTGTTATTTATTTTAATTATGAGTACACACATCAGCTTTCATTTATGCATTATTTTTCATCACTTCATTATAATTATTGGTTTGCAGGTTTCTGTTTTGGTTGCTGAGATGGAGTACTGTTAGTTTTCATATATTTGGTGTCCAGGGGGTGTTCTGGTTTAAACGTGCAGTGCGATGTACAGTAGACAGTGAGATATTTAAAAGCAAAAGTGTGAAACAGGAACAGGCAACATAGCTGGAGCTTTTTTTAGACAGGCCAAACTTTAATGCTCCAGCAAACACCAGCTATTCCCACAGTGTGCTTCGCCTCTGTCCTTTTGTCTCGGCACACAGATTGTGTTGTGGATTGGGTTTCCTGTCCCAGGCTTATGGCTGAGAGGCGACGGGCCGGACAGACCAACAGCAGTTTGGTGTGTTAAACCCATCAGTAACACCGAATGATGCAGTTTGACCCAGTATGTGGGATTCACACGCACTCACTCGTGATGCAGTCGCCTCACCAGTTGTCCATGATCTCATCTCACCAGCCTCAGTGCTTGACCTGGTTCCCAGGACGATCAAGGAGGTCTCTCCCTCTCTTTCTGTCCTTGATGCCATATTGGATTTTGCCTGCATCGTCTCCACAGAGGGCAAACCGCTAGATTAGGTGGTATTGACACATCGTGGATCAGCTGTCATTTCTGACCTTGACACGTGCAGCCATAGATATTCACACTTCCATCATAACGGGCCATCCAAGACCAGGCTTAGCTGTGGGTTCCAGCACTACTGTACTATTTAGTGCACCAGAAACATGTTTAGGGTGTCCCAAGATATAATGTGACGCAGTTCCAGGATGTTTGACGACATCTGGCATGTCCCAGTATGCATACTGCATATATTTTGTAATGACAGCTGAAAAATGTATTGAAAGTAAAACGTAAAAATTGTGTTTTGCTCTGTATCTTAGATCAGTGGTTCTGAAACTTTGGGATCTGAGATGTTTTGTGATAGATTCTCATATCGATATTTTTTCCCCACCCCTAATAATGAGGCAATGTAAGCTCTCTAAAAAGCTCTCTAACATCAGTGTTTCCTCACCATCCCTGACATCTTTTGTCAGCTCTTCTGTGGCCGTCACTATGGAGAAGAAGCCAGTGAAATGCACAAAGCGAATAAACACCTTGTTGTTGCAGTTGAATACACCTGTTGCAGAATTTAGTTTTTGTGAAAGCAGGTGTCTGGAGCTTTAGTAGCTCACATAGCAACATGTTGACCTTGAGCAGTGTTGTGCAGGTTGTAGTGTTTCACAGGATCAGCTGCTGTCAGCAACACATGCCATACTATGCAATCTGTCCTGTTAAGGGAATCCCATAAATGCCCATTTAAATGCTCCAGTCAGCCCAGTCCTCCCCCACATCGGTCTATAATCCCAATCCCAGCCATTGTTCATACGAAGGATAATCCCAGAATTAGCTGCTGCCCTGAATGAGGACAGTGCCTCTTGTCACAGACCAAAATACGAACACACATTTATTAATGACATTTGCAAAAATCAATAGGCATAAGTGATGTGAGGAGTATTTACTTGTTTTAATGGAAATTACTACATTGGTTTCTCTAATTGTAGCAAACATCCAGTCTATCATTCACGTCTGTCGGATACTTCAGTTATCAAGTATTTGTTTTCTGAATGTAACAGTAAATACTGCAACAGGTTGTGTATTTGTGTTGGTTCATGCAGAATATGCAGCATGACCAAGTGGAATAAATATCTGTGAAGGGAGGAAGATGGCTGGGTTAAAAAAAAAAAAACAGACTTTCACCTGGTCTGGCGCTGTTTGTTTCTTTGAGAAACCAGAAGTTTGAATGGTTTTGTTGCCTAAACCTAACCTAGTAATTTAGTGTCTCCCTAAACTGAACCATTTTGTTGCCCGAACCCAACCAAATTAATCTTTCTCTAAAACTATGTGGTTTTGTTGTCTAAGCCTAACCAAATTTTCACTGTGAAGTTTATTTTGAAAAGACTGGAGCAGAAATGGACGCTGGACATTCATAGGAAAAGGCACAAAAAATATTGAATGACCCGCTGAGTGCCGTATGTCAGTAAATCGTTACATTGATCAGACTTATAAACATTTGTAAACACCAAAAGGAGCAATATTCCTATGAAATATGAATCTTATGAATGAGTGGACGAGTGTCCAGAGGATGTGATCCTGTCCGCTTGAACTTTTGTCGTCTGACCAAGAGACCAAGATGAACTCGGATGGATAAAGTGAATCTATGTTTGTATCTGAGGGAAATAGAGCAGAATGGTTTGACAACATGCTGACAGATATTTCAGGCAGTGGTGATGGCCGGGGACTGAAGGATGGATGGAGGAGGGTTCAGATATTCCATGAATAAGGTTCAACTTGACATAGAAAGCTATTCATGGGGGATGAGAAAAGAAATACAGAGACAAATGAGAGAGCAGTTAAACAGAAAGAGGAAGGCATCCATAGAGTATGAATGAGAGTGATAGATGGCCTCATTGCTGGCTGACCTCCAGCTCAGAGTTCATTATGTCAGTTGAGCTTCACGTGACCAGCCAAAGCATGGCAGCTCGCCCATACAGGGAGAAAAAAACACAGGGATGACACTGATAATATGGTTTGACATGCATGAAGGCTAAGGTCAGTGTTGGTCCACTGTATATTAACCAATCACATGACTAAAAGTGTGCTGGTCCATCTCACAATACTTCCTCAAGTGGTTAACATGACGTCACCTGTTAGTTTGTAGACTCATCGCCATCTTGGTTTTTGGCCCTCACCATACTGTTTTTTTGGTTATCATCAGCTTGATTTGTGGCAGTTTTATCCTTCACCATCTTGTTTTTTTTCTTGTAGCCATCTTGATTTTTTCTTATAGCCATCTTGGTTTTTGGTTATCACTGTCTTAGTTTTTGGTAATCGCCATCTTGGTTTGTGGCAGTCGCCATCTTGGTATTTGGCTGTTGTCATTTTGGTTATTTGCACCCAGAAGTGACATGAGAGGGTGAAGCTAAGTACAACTGCACACTGAATATTCCTGTGTGCATGAATGAACTGAAAATGCTCTGCTAAGGTTTTGAAGTTGTTTAAGAAGAAAACACACCCAGACCGGACAACCCCATGTCGAACAGACCATAAAGCAGAGGGGTTGGCTCAGCTGGGGGAGGCGATAGCAGTAATTAGTGGTGATGTCAGGTTTCAGGCATTTGGACAAACATGGGTTCATTACCAGACTATAAGTTGCTGTTTTCCTGCTGAGCCGTTAGGGTTTGGGAAAGTCCAGTTTGCTGGACATGAATACATTACAGTGCTGCTTTCCTTTGTGGAGTTTATCTAGGTGCATGTTTTCTACCTTTACACTATTTTAGACTCCCATAAAATAATATTTTATAGTATATATGCCTTGCCCTTCAGTTCAGATAATAGACTGGCCCCATGCCCCCTATTGTTTAGCATGTGTTTGTGGGGTGACTGAAGCAGGTCAAATATGAAGCAGAGTATGTAGGTCAGCTAACGTTCATGTTTTCTTTTTTTTGCAACCATCTGAGGTCGGGTGTAACGGGTGTCTGATCAAAGATTGAATTGATCCATTTCCCACAGCACTGCGCTGACACCGATTTCATTAATTAATGAGCTACTCATCAATCAAATGTCCTGCACGAATCTGACCTTTCGCCAGGCTTCAAAGCCACTGTCAGGCTAGTCTACAATCAGTGGTTGGTGGTGTGGATGACGCCTTTACTGAGTCACCTTGTCTTCATCCCAAATTGAATTCTTTATTTAGAAAGTCTACACTTGTTGACTGAACTCAACCAAGTCATCATTTCCTAAACCAAACCAAGTTGACCTTTCCCTAAAAGTAACTAATTTTGTTGCCTGAAGCCAACGAAGTCCATCTTTTCATGAACTAAAGTAGTTTTGTTGCTTGAACCAACAAAGTCGATCATTCCCTGAACCTAAGTAGTTTTGTTGCCTAAACCAAACCAAGTTGACCTTTCCCTAAATCTAAATAAGTAACTTTGTTGCCTAAACCCAACCAAGTCCATCTTTTTGTAAACCTAAGTTGGTCATTCCCAAATCCTAAATAAGTGACTTTGTTGCCTAAACCCAACAAAGTCTATCTTTTCATAAACCAAAGTAGTTTTGTTGCTTGAACCCAACCAAGTCAACCTTTCCCTAACTCTAAGTAATTTTGTTGCCAAATCCCCACCAAGTTCATCTTTTCGTAAACCTAGGTCGATCATTCCTTAAACCTAACTAAGTAGTTTTGTTGCCTAAACCCAACCAAGTTGACCTCAAAACTACTACTTGTTGAACTGGTTAAAGACGAAAACACAGACAACTCCCAGAGCAGACGTTGCCATAGTAACAACCTGTCAATCAGCAGGTAGCCTCACCCACTGGCTCTTAGGCAGAATGCAGCTTTGAGAGTTAATAAAGTTCATAAAAAAATAAAAATAAGGCCAGGAATTTTTTTGCCTTAATCCAAAGCGAACACACAACCTCCTTTGTGGACCAGAATTCAGTCAAAGTTCAATAAAGTTTGTCTTGAATGCTCAGAGCACTTATTGTCACAGAAAGGAGCCTCTGTTAGGAACTATTTGACTTTCATTACATTTTCTCCACATCCTGAAAAAACCAAAAGGCTCACCTGCCCCTCCTCTTCCTCCCCACATCCAGCTTCCTCTGAGATAAAGCCTAATTCATCAGCGCCCTGAAGGGACGCCTGGTCTATTCCTGACTGCCCTCTTCTCTTTTTCTGTCGCGCTCAGAAAATCTAATTCAGTTTATCTCAGGTCAGAGGAAATTAAACGTACCTTAAGGAGGGCGGTGGTTTATGTATTTCTGATCGGCTCAGTTGATTTTCATTGCACTTTTTATACCCTTGGTGTCTTCTGGTGGGATACGTTATGGATTTATAACTCCCTCTACAACATGAACAATCAGTAACCCACTAACAGACTCCTCTTAACTGTACAATATTAATACATTATTTTTACACTACTACTATTACATGCTATTTATCCATTTACTCAGTCTGCAATGAGTAAAACAACTGTACATAGTACTGGCTTAGAAAATATATGCATTTTTCATATTTTTTGTACCTATTTTTTATTCTTCGTGAGCGCAGAAAGCTTTTTACACCCAGTCAAATTCCTTGTGTGTGCAGCTCACTTGGTAATAAAGCTTTTCTTGATTCTTGATATAAAACAGGGGGAAGCAGCAAATCCCCATATTTGAGAGGTTGAAAACAGCATTTTCTGACATTTTTGCATGAAAAATTACTGTGCCGATCAGCGGATTGTCAGCACAGTTGCAGCTCTGTTGTGTCTCTTGATGATGCATGACCCCACCTGGCAGATCAGATTCATCTGGAGTGCTTTTACACTGGAGATGTTCTGAAAAATGTTTGCACCCTGATATTTCAGTGCTGCCGGAGGGGAGATCTTCAACCAGTGTGTCTCAGACCAGGAGGACGAGGCCTTCAGCGAGGAGGACGTGAAGAGGCTGATGAGGCAGATCCTGGAGGGAGTCTCCTTCCTCCACCAGAACAATGTAGTCCACCTGGACCTGAAGGTCAGCACATACACCAGCCTCATCCTCCATCACTGCCTGTGTTTTGCATTTCTTGTATTTAAAAGCTGACAGTTCTTGTTTTTGCCGCTGACATGCTCAGGTTGTTATTAGAGCCTGATAATATTATGGACAAACTTTTTTTTTCTCTCAGCCTCAGAACATCCTGCTGACCAGCTGCTCTCCTCTGGGCGACGTCAAGATCGTAGACTTTGGTCTGTCCAGGATGCTCAGCGGCCACCAGGAGCTCAGGGAGATTATGGGAACTCCAGAGTACGTTGGTGAGTCGCTGCTCAGCATCACACTTATTGTCGCACCGTTTTTTAATTTTCTAAATATGACCGGTGTGTTTGTGGTCATGATTTCAGCTCCTGAGATTCTGAATTATGAGCCTATAAGCACAGCGACGGACATGTGGTAAGAAAACTCTTCTGTTTAGTGATTCCATGAATAAATGATGATGATTGAAATTGCTGAAGGTCTAAACATTATTCCACTGCTGCGACCCAGAAGATTCTTCACCAATATCAATCTAGAAGAGTAAAATAAAATAATCTGTCATGGGGGAAAAAAACAACAGTTTTCTCTGCCGTTAAACATAGTGACCTGAAGACAGCAGAAGGGTTAAACTGGACTGTTCACCTGAAGAGGAATGACAGTATTTGGCTTTGGGGCCCCCCAGTGGTCATAATAAAGAAATGCAAGAAATGTGAATAAGCTGTTTGCACCATCTGGGTCTTAAATTTACCCTAAATTTGTTGTAGCTGTTACATTTTCAGATGGTGCGTTTATTGCCAATAGGAAAACACATCATTCAGAGATTTACTGCATTTTTGCATGTTATTTTGTTCATGAAGTTCACTACTTTGTTCTCGAAAGTTGTGAAATTAAAGTTTTAGAAAAAAGTAAAACTTAACGCCTTCGATTTATATTGTTGTTGCAAGTGATAAAGGGCTGAAATGTTTTTTATTGGAGATTGATCAGTTATCAGATTTTTTTCCTGCTAAATATCCTGTCAGCATCAGCCTCCAAAACTCCATATTGGTCGGGCCCAACAATAAATTTTCTACCAAAGTAATCATGACATTTATGGGTCTTAAATTATATTTGTTGAGGTCTTAAAAGGTATTAAATCTGACTTATGAGGAAAATAAAGAGTTTCTTTTTAACATTGCATCCTGTAAACCTTTAGCTGCTATGCTGTTGTTCCACATGTTGAATATGTTCAGTAAAATCAGGAATAATTTGGTAATAACTTGTCAATTAAAAGTCTTGCCTGGAAGTAAAAGTATTTCTGTTTATGATGCAGAAGGGCCCAGAATATAATGTGTAGACCAGGACGTCACCTGCTCGAAGTTGAATAATACCTGAAGTGCTTTGCAAGAAGTAACCCCTGACTGAACACACATCTGTGATGTTTAACCTTTTAAACCCCCGTCTCCTCCGCCGTTAAGGAGCGCCGGTGTCCTGGCCTATGTGATGCTGACAGGAATCTCTCCGTTCCTGGGCGACAGCAAGCAGGAGACGTTCCTGAACATCTCCCAGCTCAATGTGAGCTACACAGAGGAGGAGCTGCAGCACCTAGACCCAGCCGCCCTGTCCTTCATCCAGACGCTGCTCCGCAAACAGCCTCAGTCAGTCCAGAACTCACTGCACCACAAACTGTTTATGAACTCAAAGGGTTAATGAGCAGCAGATGTGAAGGTCAGCTGGTAGAGACACTTATGTCCAGCTCAGACTACACATTTTTACACTTTTTTTTGTTGTTGATCATGACGCTCACTGTCAGATTCACAGACCTGGTGTCATAAATTTGTTCGGTGGCATGGTTATGAAGTGGTCGTCCTAGACGCCAGATCGCCGACAAGGAGTAAAGACGCTTGTTCTGCGATCCGACAACTCTTTACCAACCCTTGATGTTTGTCTGTGACGTGTCTGCCTGGCAAAATCAGGCTAAATTTGTGTCATCTGAGCCTGGAATTAAGATAAGATCTGAGGAGATGAGAGAAAAAAGATGAGACAAGGCAAGATAAGATTAGGGAAGATAAGATAAGGGAAGACGAGATAATATAAGACAAGATATGATGAGATAACAGAAGAAAGATAAGACAAGATAATATAAGGTAAAACAAGATATGATGAAATAAGGCAAGATAAGACAAGACTGGTTAAGATGAGACAAAATAAAAAAAAGAAGATAAGACAAGATGACCTTATAAGAGAAAATAAGGCCAGATTAGATAAGAGAAAACAATGTAAGACCAGATAAGATCAAAATCAATGAAAAGCGTCCTCCCAGATGGACTGGCTACATGCCCAGTTAACAGAGTCAGCTGTCCAGCTGTGTTGATGTGCTCATATGTTCATGTGTTCATGTGTGTTCAGGGATCGGGCCACAGCTGACCAGTGTCTCAAACACCCCTGGCTTCAGTTGTCGGAGCTTCAGGAAACCCAAACGGAGGAGGAGGAAATCCTCCAGGTGGAGGACCAGAAGGCAGCCATCTCCACCAGTAGCTCCACGAGTAGCACCTCCATAGCTGAGGAGGAGCAGGAGGAGCTGGAGGGCCCGGTGACAGAGGAGCTGATAGTCGTGGCGGCCTACACCTTGGGTCAGTGCCGCCAGTCCTCCACCTCAGAGAAGGAGGTGCTGGCTGCAGAGCAGAAGGCTATCTCCAAGCGTTTCAAGTTTGAGGAGCCTTTCAGCGCCCTGCAGGAGGTCCCTGGAGAGTTCATCTACTGACACCACACCACACTGAATCCCCTCTTTACTGATTTTATTTAATATTTAATGCCTCATGTTGCTTCTCGCCCACCCGCTCCACCATCTGACACTGTAGTTTTTCCTTTCTGACCTGATTTTAAACAATCAAACGGGGAGACATCCGTTGCAGGAAGAGCCTGAATCCAAATATCCACCTTCTAAAATCTAAAGTTCATAGTAAATAGTAAATGTCTAGTTATCACTGGTCGCAGGTCAGCCAGTAACAATCATTAACTGGTGATAAAGATGGACGACGCGTCTCCACTTCCTCCCACTGTGAAGCCAAAATATCAGGGATATGAGAGTTATTAAGCTCTATACTGTATATCAGAATGTTAAGTACAATCTTAAATGACAGAAAAGCAGCTTTGGGATGCTGTTCAGTCCATGAGCTGTACCACAGATCCAGATGTTTCTTCGTCCATCTTTATAAACAGTCCAGACACTGATAACATGGTCAGTTTAACAGAAATTAACTCACATATAAGACAATAAGAGCAGCACATAGAAAGAGTTTATCACTTTATTTTTAGGAAGCTCTCACAGAATAAAGATCGTGTTTATACCACAGATACAGTTCCAGTCGTCAGATAATGCCTGAACGGGTCGGTGCTGTTCATCACTCTTATTACAAAAACGTTTTTTTCCCCTCATTGTTGACTTGAGGAGCCAAATGTTTGTGGATTTCTGTCCTCATGTGCTGCTTTATGAAGAACTAGCCCCTCTGAATTCAATCCTGTTTGCATTTTGTCTCAGTTTGTATTTGGTGCCATGCTCGGAGGAAATATTTGATGATCTTTAGCTCTTCTTTTTTTATTACAGGTGTTTCTGTGTCTGATTGCAGCATCTTTGAGTATTCTTTGTTGTTTTTATGAGGTTACTGTTTAAACAGCCATTTCACATGAATGGCTGAGCGCTCTCTGAAGCAAAAACACAGACCTTTTCTAAACTATACACGTAGATGACGAGCACACCAGAGGATCTGTACTGTAAATTTATGTTTATGAAACAATAAGATGTGTTACTATGGGAACAGATTTGTACATGAATATCCCGTGCTGTAAATAAACATTTCAGAATTGTGCTGAGAGCTTGATATCATTTGGGATCAGAAAGGAAGGTGTGTTTTAGTAGCAGTACTGAACAGAAGCACACAAAACTTTTAATAATATTAAAGAAATGAGGTTGGCATTAAGAAAGCTACAATACCTTTTTAAGGCAATATTGAATTGAATTAATGAATAAAAGAAATAAATGCCACATGTATTCATTTTTAGGAGATAAATGTCTTAATGTCACATTTATTTATTTTTAGAATACTTATTTCATAATGTCACATTTATTTCTAGGAGACTTATTTCATTATGAAATATATTTTTTTCTTAAAGCAAATATAGAAATATTTTAACATTGTTTAATATCCATAATATCATCTCTTGATAAAGTTTATTAAATTATAATATTGTCTTCAAATGACTATCATAAAAGCAGGTTGTTACACTTCCGGTAGGTGGCGACCTGCACCTCCACCTGTGGGCTGTAGTTCCGGCGGAAGCAGCAGGAAGGTCTTAATGGAGCCAGCCGCCAACTGCTTCCATGGGGTACAGAACGCTGGAACACGTGACCGGAAAGCGCCAGAACACCTGCAGGAGAAGGTAACCTTAGTTGTCCACCGGTGTTATGTTTAAATATCTTACCCGTAGATTTGTGTTCCACTTCTGCTAGCTAGCCGTTGTTAGCAATGCCAGTCTTTTTACAGTCTATGGTCAATAGAGAACGTGAACGTGACATCACGTCGCGGTGCATTTTGGGTGTCAGCGCCATCTTTGGAGGAACGCGAACGTAAACAAAAGCGATCATGTGGCTGTAACACATTAATACTGCCCAACCGTGACTGCTTCAAAGTTTCTTCACTGAGATACTTCTGTTGATACTACGACTACTTGCGATACACAGAGAGAAAGTGAGGCAAAGTACTGCAGACCTCCTGAATATATAATTAGTGCACAAATACTCACTCAGTGCTTCGTGAAACCTCACAATTACAATTCAAATAGGTCAATAAAATCTCCAAAAACCGAGTTGTCCTCTGATTATGAATCAGTTGAAACTGTAAGTGAAACTGACTGCAGATGTGAGGGAATTGTGTAACTATGTAACTGTAACTATTATGTATGTAAGCACTATGTTTATGAAAATAACGTCCATTTCACGTCACAGTTTAACACTTTAACCATGCTCTTTGGTGGATTATTTGTTTGCCTAATTACAGGAGAAGTTTGAACAGATTAAGAAAATGGTTAATCTGATTTTATCAACATTTTTGATGGGTAGGTATGGCTGCTTTTTTAGTGTCCTTGATTTTTTAGAATGGAGTTCTTCGTGACCATGAACAGCAGTAAATATTAATTGAATTTAATAATGTAATTTGGACATGTTCGGCAGGTCAGATTAAAAAGGCCGTAGTTTGAATGTGATAACATTGTGTAGTGGGCAGTGAATTAATTAACTGTTTACAGGGATAACGGATGAGGTTAAATAAATGCTGGAATATAGCCTGGTCTGGAGCAGACTAGCTCCTCAGAATATGGTATAAATCAAATCCATGTTGATTTATACCATAACATGTCCCTCTGTCCTCTATCCTGCTTTTGTGCAACCAGATCACGGATAAATTGAGCCAGAGTAACCAAGATAGTCCGGCTTAATCCCTTATCCTAGTTTTGTGCAACAGCCCCTGAAGGAATTGTTTACGTATGCAGTCCTCCAAAGATGGTGCCTACGATCCCACAATGCATAGCAGCATGTCATACCTTCACATTCTCTATAACACATTATTTTGGTATTTTTCACGTACAGCACTGTGTGTACGGCTGATTTAAATAGATGGAAATGAGACCGTAGTTTCATTAAGTAAGTAACCGTAGTTTTTGGTCGTATTGGATTTTTTTGACATGATAAAGTATGACTTTATTCCAATTTTTTCGCCGTATTTTAATGTAACTTCATTCAGAACACTCTAATTAGGCTGTTAAAAGATTTTTTGACCTTTTTTTTACTTTTTCGACATACCATAGGATGACGTATTTATGGATTTTTTGACATGCCAAAATATGTCTTTATTACAACTTTTTTCACCACATCACTATAACTTTATTCAGAACTCTCTAATTAGGCTATTTAAAAACTTTTTTTGACGTTTTATATTTTGACATTTTTTGACTTTTTCGACATACTATAGTATGACGTTTTTGATGGATTTTTTCACATGCTAAAATATGGCTTTATTTCAACTTTTTTCACCATATTTTAATATTAACTTTATTCTGAACACTCTAATTAGGCTATTTATAGACTTTTTTTGACCTTTTATATTTTGACATTTTCCCACTTTTTCGACATACTATAGTATGACGTTTTTGATGGATTTTTTCACATGCTAAAATATGGCTTTATTTCAACTTTTTTCACCATATTTTGATATTAACTTGAATCAGAACACCCTAATTAGGCTATTTATAGACTTTTTTTGATCTTTTATATTTTGACATTTTTCCACTTTTTCGACATACTATAGTATGACGTTTTTGATGGATTTTTGCACATGCTAAAATATGGCTTTATTTCACCTTTTTTCACCATATTTTAATATTAACTTGAATCAGAACACTCTAATTAGGCTATTTAAGGACTTTTTTTGACCTTTTATATTTTGACATTTTTCCACTTTTTCGACATACTATAGTATGACGTTTTTGATGGATTTTTTGACATGCTAAAATATGGCTTTATTTCAACTTTTTTCACCATATTTTGATATTAACTTGAATCAGAACACCCTAATTAGGCTATTTACAGACTTTTTTTGATCTTTTATATTTTGACATTTTTCCACTTTTTCGACATACTATAGTATGACGTTTTTGATGGATTTTTGCACATGCTAAAATATGGCTTTATTTCACCTTTTTCACCATATTTTAATATTAACTTGAATCAGAACACTCTAATGAGGCTATTTAAGGACTTTTTTTGACCTTTTATATTTTGACATTTTTCCACTTTTTCGACATACTATAGTATGACGTTTTTGATGGATTTTTTCACATGCTAAAATATGGCTTTATTTCAACTTTTTTCACCATATTTTGATATTAACTTGAATCACAACACTCTAATCGGGGTATTTATAGACTTTTTTTGACCTTTTATATTTTGACATTTTTTTTGACTTTTTCGACATACTATAGTATGACATTTTTGATGGATTTTTTCACATGCTAAAATATGACTTTATTACAACTTTTTTCACCATATTTTAATATTAACTCGAATCACAACACCCTAATTAGGCTATTTAAATACTTTTTTTGACCTTTTGTATTTTGACATTTTTCCACTTTTTCGACATACTATAGTATGACGTTTTTGATGGTTTTTTTGACATGCTAAAATATGGCTTTATTTCAACTTTTTTCACCATATTTTGATATTAACTTTATTCGGAACACTCTAATTAGGCTATTTATAGACTTTTTTTGACCTTTTATATTTTGACATTTTTCCACTTTTTCGACATACTATAGTATGACGTTTTTGATGGATTTTTTCACATGCTAAAATATGGCTTTATTTCAACTTTTTCACCATATTTTGATATCAACTTGAATTAGAACAACCTAATTAGGATATTCAAAGACTTTTTTTGACCTTTTATATTTTGATATTTTTCCACTTTTTCGACATACTATAGTATGACGTTTTTGATGGATTTTTTCACATGCTAAAATATGGCTTTATTTCAACTGTTTTCACCATATTTTGATATTAACTTGAATCAGAACACCCCAATTACGCTATTTAAAGACTTTTTTTGACCTTTTATATTTTGACATTTTTCCACTTTTTCGACATACTATAGTATGACGTTTTTGATGGATTTTTTCACATGCTAAAATATGGCTTGATTTCACCTTTTTTCACCATATTTTGATATTAACTTGAATCAGAACACCCTAATTAGGCTATTTAAAGACTTTTTTTGACCTTTTATATTTTGACATTTTTCTTTTACTTTTTCAACATACTATAGTATGACGTATTTGATGGATTTTTTCACATGCTAAAATATGGCTTTATTTCAACTTTTTTCACCATATTTTGATATTAACTTGAATCAGAACACTCTAATTAGGCTATTTAAAGACTTTTTTTGACCTTTTATATTTTGACATTTTTCCACTTTTTCGACATACTATAGTATGACATTTTTGATGGATTTTTTCACATGCTAAAATATGGCTTGATTTCACCTTTTTTCACCATATTTTGATATTAACTTGAATCAGAACACTCTAATGAGGCTATTTATAGACTTTTTTTGACCTTTTATATTTTGACATTCTTCCATTTTTTCGACATACTATAGTATGACGTTTTTTATGGATTTTTTCACATGCTAAAATATGGCTTTATTTCAACTTTTTTCACCATATTTTAATATTAACTTGAATCAGAACACCCTAATTAGGCTATTTATAGGCTTTTTTTCACCTTTTATATTTTGACATTTTTTGACTTTTTCGACATACTATAGTATGACGTTTTTGATGGATTTTTTCACATGCTAAAATATGGCTTTATTACAACTTTTTTCACCATATTTTGATATTAACTTGAATCTGAACACCCTAATTAGGCTATTTATAGGCTTTTTTTGACCTTTTATATTTTGACATTTTTTGACTTTTTCGACATACTATAGTATGACGTTTTTGATGGATTTTTTCACATGCTAAAATATGACTTTATTTCACCTTTTTTCACCATATTTTAATATTAACTTGAATCAGAACACTCTAATGAGGCTATTTATAGACTTTTTTTGACCTTTTATATTTTGACATTTTTTGACTTTTTCGACATACTATAGTATGACGTTTTTGATGGATTTTTTCACATGCTAAAATATGGCTTTATTACAACTTTGTTCACCATATTTTGATATTAACTTGAATCAGAACACTCTAATGGGGATATTTATAGACTTTTTTTTGACCTTTTATATTTTGACATTTTTCCACTTTTTCGACATACTATAGTATGATGTTTTTGATGGATTTTTTCATATGCTAAAATATGGCTTTATTTCAACTTTTTTCACCATATTTTAATATTAACTTGAATCAGAACACTCTAATTAGGCTATTTACAGACTTTTTTTGACCTTTTATATTTTGACATTTTTTTTGACTTTTTCAACATACTATAGTATGACGTTTTTGATGGATTTTTTCACATGTTAAAACATGACTTTATTACAACTTTTTTCACCATATTTTGATATTAACTTGAATCAGAACACCCTAATTAGGCTATTTATAGGCTTTTTTTCACCTTTTATATTTTGACATTTTTTGACTTTTTCGACATACTATAGTATGTCGTTTTTGATGGATTTTTTCACATGTTAAAACATGACTTTATTACAACTTTTTTCACCATATTTTGATATTAACTTGAATCAGAACACTCTAATGAGGCTATTTATAGACTTTTTTTGATCTTTTATATTTTGACATTTTTTTACTTTTTCGACATACTATAGTATGACGTTTTTGATGGATTTTTTCACATGCTAAAATATGGCTTTATTACAACTTTTTTCACCATATTTTGATATTAACTTGAATCAGAACACTCTAATCGGGATATTTATAGACTTTTTTTTGACCTTTTATATTTTGACATTTTTCCACTTTTTCGACATACTATAGTATGACGTTTTTAATGGATTTTTTCACATGCTAAAATATGACTTTATTACAACTTTTTTCACCATATTTTAATATTAACTCGAATCAGAACACCCTAATTAGGCTATTTAAAGACTTTTTTTGACCTTTTATATTTTGACATTTTTCCACTTTTTCGACATACTATAGTATGACGTTTTGATGGATTTTTTCACATGCTAAAATATGGCTTTATTTCAACTTTTTTCACCATATTTTAATATTAACTTGAATCAGAACACTCTAATGAGGCTATTTATAGACTTTTTTTGACCTTTTATATTTTGACATTCTTCCACTTTTTCGACATGCTATAGTATGACGTTTTTTATGGATTTTTTGACATGCTAAAATATGGCTTTATTTCAACTTTTTTCACCATATTTTGATATTAACTTGAATCACAACACCCTAATTAGGCTATTTAAAGACTTTTTTTGACCTTTTGTATTGTGACATTTTTCCACTTTTTCGACATACTATAGTATGACGTTTTTTATGGATTTTTTTCACATGCTAAAATATGACTTTATTACAACTTTTTTCACCATATTTTGATATTAACTTGAATCTGAACACCCTAATTAGGCTATTTATAGGCTTTTTTTGACCTTTTATATTTTGACATTTTTTGACTTTTTCGACATACTATAGTATGACGTTTTTGATGCATTTTTTCACATGCTAAAATATGGCTTTATTTCAACTTTTTTCACCATATTTTGATATTAACTTGAATCACAACACCCTAATTAGGCTATTTAAAGACTTTTTTTGACCTTTTGTATTGTGACATTTTTCCACTTTTTCGACATACTATAGTATGACGTTTTTTATGGATTTTTTTCACATGCTAAAATATGACTTTATTACAACTTTTTTCACCATATTTTGATATTAACTTGAATCTGAACACCCTAATTAGGCTATTTATAGGCTTTTTTTGACCTTTTATATTTTGACATTTTTTGACTTTTTCGACATACTATAGTATGACGTTTTTGATGGATTTTTTCACATGCTAAAATATGACTTTATTTCACCTTTTTTCACCATATTTTAATATTAACTTGAATCAGAACACTCTAATGAGGCTATTTATAGACTTTTTTTGACCTTTTATATTTTGACATTTTTTGACTTTTTCGACATACTATAGTATGACGTTTTTGATGGATTTTTTCACATGCTAAAATATGGCTTTATTACAACTTTTTTCACCATATTTTGATATTAACTTGAATCAGAACACTCTAATCGGGATATTTATAGACTTTTTTTTGACCTTTTATATTTTGACATTTTTTGACTTTTTCGATATACTATAGTATGACGTTTTTGATGGATTTTTTCACATGCTAAAATATGACTTTATTTCACCTTTTTTCACCATATTTTAACATTAACTTGAATCATAACACTCTAATTAGGGTATTTATAGACTTTTTTTGACCTTTTATATTGTAACATTTTTCCACTTTTTCGACATACTATAGTATGACGTTTTTGATGGATTTTTTCACATGCTAAAATATGGCTTTATTTCAACTTTTTTCACCATATTTTAATATTAACTTGAATCAGAACACTCTATTTAAGCTATTTATAGACTTTTTTTGACCCTTTATATTTTGACATTTTTTGACTTTTCCGACATACTATAGCATGACGTTTTTGATGGATTTTTTGACATGATAAATATGGCTTTATTTTTACTTTTTTCACCATATTTTAATAGTAACTTCATTCAGAACATTCTAATTAGGAGGTTGAGGTTTTCGTACATGATGTATTATCTATGTTGAAAGATGTCAAAATGTAAAATGTCAAAAAATATCAGAAAGCCTAATTAGAGTACTTTCAATGAAGTCATTGTATCATATGTTGTAATCAAGCCATATCTTAGCATGTTGAAAAATACATTATTTGACGCTTGTTCCCTGTCTCTTCCATGCAAATTAGGTTGTGCGATACCGACACCAGGATGGAACCATGTTTGCAGAGGAGTGGCCGTTGGACTCCTGCCCACCAATCCCTGCTGTCCAGCTGATTGGAGGAGGAGCTATTTAAAGAGTGCCAGCCCTTCAGCCCAGCCACAACTAACTTTCAGTGTGCCACTTTGTTATTTGCTGCCACTTTGGAAATCAAATGTCATAGTATAGTCTGTCAAAAAAGTAGAAAAATATCAAAATGTCGAGCATAATGAGAATAATCTGAATGAAGTCGTATTAAAATTTGATGATAACAGTTTTAATAAAACAATATCAGAATCAGTTTTATTGGCCAAGTGTGTCAAGTCAGTTTTATTTGTATGACCCAAGGGGAGGGATCCCTCTTCAGGATGAACAAACATGTGATAGATGCCATGTGTACAGAGTAACAACAATGAAAGACACATTAACACTCCATATAACATATAATACATATAGAATTGTATGAAAGTGTCCAACTCCATATGACAACAGCTAACACATATAGAGATGTGTGACAGTGTCTAAGGGGATGAAGAGCATCATCAAGCTGTCAGCAAAGGAGTCTTCCTCCCCACCACACAAAAACGGAGCATAGCAGCATGTCCTCTCCACCACGCCAACCAGATGAAGCCTGGCAGCACGTTGTATGTTTGCACATCAGAATTTTCTTGTTTTCAGCTCTCTCTCGCTCTCTCATTACAAGATCAAACATAACAGGAACAGACAGACACCAGGTAAAAAAAAAAAGATAAAATAGATTGATAAACAGATAAACAAAGTAACAGCAGCTCATCCCAACATGAAATAACACACTGTGTGTGATAAAGTGACATAGTGCAGTATAGAGGAATTAGTGCAAATGATGCTTAAAGATATATACTGTTTGCTATACAGGAGGGAGTGACAGTGTGATATGTCCAGAGCAGATCACAGTATTGTGTATGCATTACAGGTGTTACTTCTTGCCGCTCTACGACTGGTGTTGAACAGAGTCACAGCCAATTGCAAAAAAAAAATGGTCATTGGTGGGCTTATTTTGTCAACAAATGTCAAAATATAAAATGTCAAGAAAAAGTCTTTAAATAACATAATTAGAGTGTTCTGAATAACGTTTCAGTGAAATATGGTGAATAAAGCTGAAATAAAGCCATATTTTAGCATGTCAAAAAATCCATCAAAAACGTCATACTATAGTATGTCGAAAAAGTCAAAAAATGTCAAAATATAAAAGGTCAAAAAAAGCCTTTAAATAGCCTAATTAGGGTGTTCTGATTCAAGTTAATATCAAAATATGGTGAAAAAACTTGAAATAAAGCCATATTTTAGCATGTGAAAAAATCCATCAAAAACGTCATACTATAGTATGTCGAAAAAGTGGAAAAATCTCAAAAGGTCAAAAAAAGTCTTTAAATAGCCTAATTAGGGTGTTCTGATTGAAGTTAATATCAAAATATGGTGAAAAAGTTGAAATAAAGCCATATTTTAGCATGTGAAAAAATCCATCAAAAACGTCATACTATAGTATGTCGAAAAAGTCAAAAAATGTCAAAATATAAGAGGTCAAAAAAAGTCTTTAAATGGGGTAATTAGGGTGTTCTGATTCAAGTTAATATCAAAATATGGTGAAAAAAGTTGAAATAAAGCCATATTTTAGCATGTGAAAAAATCCATCAAAAACGTCGTACTATAGTATGTCGAAAAAGTCAAAAATGTCAAAATCTAAAAGGTCAAAAAAAGTCTTTAAATAGCATAATTGGGGTGTTCTGATTCCAGTTAATATCAAAATGTGGTGAAAAAAGTTGAAATAAAGCCATATTTTAGCATGTGAAAAAATCCATCAAAAACGTCATACTATAGTATGTCGAAAAAGTGGAAAAATGTCAAAATGTAAAAGGTCAAAAAAATTCTATAAATAGCCTAATTAGACTGTTCTGATTCAAGTTAATATCAAAATATGGTGAAAAAAGTTGAAATAAAGCCATATTTTAGCATGTCAAAGAATCCATCAAAAACGTCATACTATAGTATGTCGAAAAAGTGGAAAAATGTCAAAATATAAAAGGTCAAAAAAAGTCTTTAAATGGGGTAATTAGGGTGTTCTGATTCAAGTTGATATCAAAATATGGTGAAAAAAGTTGAAATAAAGCCATATTTTAGCATGTCAAAAAATCCATCAAAAACGTCATACTATAATATGTCGAAAAAGTGGAAAAAAGTCAAAATATAAAAGGTCAAAAAAAGTCTTTAAATAGCCTAATTAAGATGTTCTGATTCAAGTTGATATCAAAATATGGTGAAAAAAAGTTGAAATAAAGCCATATTTTAGCATGTGAAAAAATCCATCAAAAACGTCATACTATAGTATGTCGAAAAAGTGGAAAAATGTCAAAATATAAAAGGTCAAAAAAAGTCTTTAAATAGCCTAATTAGGGTGTTCTGATTGAAGTTAATATCAAAATATGGTGAAAAAAGTTGAAATAAAGCCATATTTTAGCATGTGAAAAAATCCATCAAAAACGCCATACTATAGTATGTCGAAAAAGTCAAAATGTCAAAATATAAAAGGTCAAAAAAGTCTTTAAATAGCGTAACTGGGGTGTTCTGATTCAAGTTAATATCAAAATATGGTGAAAAAGTTGAAATAAAGCCATATTTTAGCATGTGAAAAATCCATCAAAACGTCATACTATAGTATGTCGAAAAAGTCAAAAATGTCAAAATATAAAAGGTCAAAAAGTCTTTAAATAGCGTAACTGGGGTGTTCTGATTCAAGTTAATATCAAAATATGGTGAAAAAAAGTTGAAATAAAGCCATATTTTAGCATGTGAAAAAATCCATCAAAAACGTCATACTATAGTATGTCGAAAAATTGGAAAAATGTCAAAATATAAAAGGTCAAAAAAGTCTTTAAATAGCCTAATTAGGGTGTTCTGATTGAAGTTAATATTAAAATATGGTGAAAAAAGTTGAAATAAAGCCATATTTTAGCATGTCAAAAAATCCATCAAAAACGTCATACTATAGTATCTCGAAAAAGTGGAAAAATGTCAAAATATAAAAGGTCAAAAAAATTCTATAAATAGCCTAATTAGACTGTTCTGATTCAAGTTAATATTAAAATATGGTGAAAAAAGTTGAAATAAAGCCATATTTTAGCATGTGAGAAAATCCATGAAAACGTCATACTATAGTATGTCGAAAAGTCAAAAATGTCAAAATATGAAAGGTCAAAAAAGTCTTTAAATAGCGTAATTGGGGTGTTCTGATTCAAGTTAATATCAAAATATGGTGAAAAAGTTGAAATAAAGCCATATTTTAGCATGTGAAAAATCCATCAAAACGTCATACTATAGCATGACGAAAAAGTCGAAAAATGTCAAAATATAAAAGGTCAAAAAAAGTCTTTAAATGGGGTAATTAGGGTGTTCTGATTCAAGTTAATATAAAAATATGGTGAAAAGAGTTGAAATAAAGCCATATTTTAGCATGTCAAAAAATCCATCAAAAACGACATACTATAGTATGTCGAAAAAGTAAAAAAATGTCAAAATATAAAAGGTCAAAAAAAGTCTTTAAATGGAGTAATTAGGGTGTTCTGATTCAAGTTAATATCAAACTATGGTGAAAAAAGTTGAAATAAAGCCATATTTTACCATGTCAAAAAATCCATCAAAAACGTCATACTATAGTATGTCGAAAAAGTGGAAAAATGTCAAAATATAAAAGGTCAAAAAAGTCTTTAAATAGCCAATTAGGCTGTTGTGATTCAAGTTAATATCAAAATATGGTGAAAAAAGTTGAAATAAAGCCATATTTTAGCATGTCAAAAAATCCATCAAAAACGTCATACTATAGTATGTCAAAAAAGTGGAAAAATGTCAAAATATAAAAGGTCAAAAAAAGTCTTTAAATGGGGTAATTAGGGTGTTCTGATTCAAGTTGATATCAAAATATGGTGAAAAAAGTTTAAATAAATCCATATTTTAGAATTTGAAAAATCCATCAAAAACGTCATACTATATTATGTCGAAAAAGTCGAAAAATGTCAAAATATGAAAGGTCAAAAAAAGTCTTTAAATGGGGTAATTAGGGTGTTCTGATTCAAGTAAATATCAAAATATGGTGAAAAAAGTTGAAATAAAGCCATATTTTAGCATGTCAAAAAATCCATCAAAAATGTCATACTATAGTATGTCGAAAAAGTCAAAAATGTAAAAATATGAAAGGTCAAAAAAAGTCTTTAAATGGGGTAATTAGGGTGTTCTGATTCAAGTAAATATCAAAATATGGTGAAAAAAATTGAAATAAAGCCATATTTTATCATGTCAAAGAATCCATCAAAAACGTCATACTATAGCATGTCGAAAAAGTGGAAAAATGTCAAAATATAAAAGGTCAAAAAAAGTCTTTAAATGGGGTAATTAGGGTGTTCTGATTCAAGTTGATATCAAAATATGGTGAAAAAGTTGAAATAAAGCCCTATTTTCGCATGTCAAAGAATCCATCAAAAACGTCATACTATAGTATGTCGAAAAAGTCAAAAAATGTCAAAATATAAAAGGTCAAAAAAAGTCTTTAAATAGCCTAATTAGGGTGTTCTGATTCAAGTTAATGTCAAAATATGGTGAAAAAAGGTGAAATCAAGCCATATTTTAGCATGTCAAAAAATCCATCAAAAACGACATACTATAGTATGTCGAAAAAGTAAAAAAATGTAAAAATATAAAAGGTCAAAAAAAGTCTTTAAATAGCCTAATTAGGGTGTTCTGATTGAAGTTAATATTAAAATATGGTGAAAAAAGTTGAAATAAAGCCATATTTTAGCATGTCAAAAAATCCATCAAAAACGTCATACTATAGTATCTCGAAAAAGTGGAAAAATGTCAAAATATAAAAGGTCAAAAAAATTCTATAAATAGCCTAATTAGACTGTTCTGATTCAAGTTAATATTAAAATATGGTGAAAAAAGTTGAAATAAAGCCATATTTTAGCATGTGAGAAAATCCATGAAAAACGTCATACTATAGTATGTCGAAAAAGTCAAAAAATGTCAAAATATGAAAGGTCAAAAAAAGTCTTTAAATAGCGTAATTGGGGTGTTCTGATTCAAGTTAATATCAAAATATGGTGAAAAAAGTTGAAATAAAGCCATATTTTAGCATGTGAAAAAATCCATCAAAAACGTCATACTATAGCATGACGAAAAAGTCGAAAAATGTCAAAATATAAAAGGTCAAAAAAAGTCTTTAAATGGGGTAATTAGGGTGTTCTGATTCAAGTTAATATAAAAATATGGTGAAAAGAGTTGAAATAAAGCCATATTTTAGCATGTCAAAAAATCCATCAAAAACGACATACTATAGTATGTCGAAAAAGTGGAAAAATGTCAAAATATAAAAGGTCAAAAAAAGTCTTTAAATGGAGTAATTAGGGTGTTCTGATTCAAGTTAATATCAAACTATGGTGAAAAAAGTTGAAATAAAGCCATATTTTACCATGTCAAAAAATCCATCAAAAACGTCATACTATAGTATGTCGAAAAAGTGGAAAAATGTCAAAATATAAAAGGTCAAAAAAGTCTTTAAATAGCCAATTAGGCTGTTGTGATTCAAGTTAATATCAAAATATGGTGAAAAAAGTTGAAATAAAGCCATATTTTAGCATGTCAAAAAATCCATCAAAAACGTCATACTATAGTATGTCAAAAAAGTGGAAAAATGTCAAAATATAAAAGGTCAAAAAAAGTCTTTAAATGGGGTAATTAGGGTGTTCTGATTCAAGTTGATATCAAAATATGGTGAAAAAAGTTGAAATAAAGCCATATTTTAGCATGTGAAAAAATCCATCAAAAACGTCATACTATAGTATGTCGAAAAAGTCGAAAAATGTCAAAATATGAAAGGTCAAAAAAAGTCTTTAAATGGGGTAATTAGGGTGTTCTGATTCAAGTAAATATCAAAATATGGTGAAAAAAGTTGAAATAAAGCCATATTTTAGCATGTCAAAAAATCCATCAAAAATGTCATACTATAGTATGTCGAAAAAGTCAAAAAATGTAAAAATATGAAAGGTCAAAAAAAGTCTTTAAATGGGGTAATTAGGGTGTTCTGATTCAAGTAAATATCAAAATATGGTGAAAAAAATTGAAATAAAGCCATATTTTATCATGTCAAAGAATCCATCAAAAACGTCATACTATAGCATGTCGAAAAAGTGGAAAAATGTCAAAATATAAAAGGTCAAAAAAAGTCTTTAAATGGGGTAATTAGGGTGTTCTGATTCAAGTTGATATCAAAATATGGTGAAAAAGTTGAAATAAAGCCCTATTTTCGCATGTCAAAGAATCCATCAAAAAAGTCATACTATAGTATGTCGAAAAAGTCAAAAAATGTCAAAATATAAAAGGTCAAAAAAAGTCTTTAAATAGCCTAATTAGGGTGTTCTGATTCAAGTTAATGTCAAAATATGGTGAAAAAAGGTGAAATCAAGCCATATTTTAGCATGTGAAAAAATCCATCAAAAACGACATACTATAGTATGTCGAAAAAGTAAAAAAATGTAAAAATATAAAAGGTCAAAAAAAGTCTTTAAATAGCCTAATTGGGGTGTTCTGATTCCAGTTAATATCAAAATATGGTGAAAAAAGTTGAAATAAAGCCATATTTTAGCATGTGAAAAAATCCATCAAAAACGTCATACTATAGTATGTCGAAAAAGTCAAAAAATGTCAAAATATAAAACGTCAAAAAAAGTCTTTAAATGGGGTAATTAGGGTGTTCTGATTCAAGTTAATATCAAAATATGGTGAAAAAAGTTGAAATAAAGCCATATTTTACCATGTCAAAAAATCCATCAAAAACGTCATACTATAGTATGTCGAAAAAGTGGAAAAATGTCAAAATATAAAAGGTCAAAAAAGTCTTTAAATAGCCAATTAGGCTGTTGTGATTCAAGTTAATATCAAAATATGGTGAAAAAAGTTGAAATAAAGCCATATTTTAGCATGTCAAAAAATCCATCAAAACATCATACTATAGTATGTCGAAAAAGCGGAAAAAAGTCAAAATATAAAAGGTCAAAAAAAGTCTTTGAATAGCCTAATTAGGATGTTCTAATTCAAGTTGATCTCAAAATATGGTGAAAAAGTTGAAATAAAGCCCTATTTTCGCATGTCAAAGAATCCATCAAAAACGTCATACTATAGTATGTCGAAAAAGTGGAAAAATGTCAAAATATAAAAGGTCAAAAAAAGTCTTTAAATGGGGTAATTAGGGTGTTCTGATTCAAGTTGATATCAAAATATGGTGAAAAAAGTTGAAATAAAGCCATATTTTAGCATGTCAAAAAATCCATCAAAAACGTCATACTATAGTATGTCGAAAAAGTGGAAAAATGTCAAAATATAAAAGGTCAAAAAAAGTCTTTAAATAGCCTAATTAGGATGTTCTGATTCAAGTTGATATCAAAATATGGTGAAAAAAGTTGAAATAAAGCCATATTTTAGCATGTGAAAAAATCCATCAAAAACGTCATACTATAGTATGTCAAAAAAGTGGAAAAATGTCAAAATATAAAAGGTCAAAAAAAGTCTTTAAATGGGGTAATTAGGGTGTTCTGATTCAAGTTGATATCAAAATATGGTGAAAAAAGTTGAAATAAAGCCATATTTTAGCATGTGAAAAAATCCATCAAAAACGTCATACTATAGTATGTCGAAAAAGTCGAAAAATGTCAAAATATGAAAGGTCAAAAAAAGTCTTTAAATGGGGTAATTAGGATGTTCTGATTCAAGTAAATATCAAAATATGGTGAAAAAAGTTGAAATAAAGCTATATTTTAGCATGTCAAAAAATCCATCAAAAACGTCATACTATAGTATGTCGAAAAAGTCAAAAACTGTAAAAATATGAAAGGTCAAAAAAAGTCTTTAAATGGGGTAATTAGGGTGTTCTGATTCAAGTAAATATCAAAACATGGTGAAAAAAATTGAAATAAAGCCATATTTTATCATGTCAAAGAATCCATCAAAAACGTCATACTATAGCATGTCGAAAAAGTGGAAAAATGTCAAAATATAAAAGGTCAAAAAAAGTCTTTAAATGGGGTAATTAGGGTGTTCTGATTCAAGTTGATTTCAAAATATGGTGAAAAAGTTGAAATAAAGCCCTATTTTCGCATGTCAAAGAATCGATCAAAAACGTCATACTATAGTATGTCGAAAAAGTCAAAAAATGTCAAAATATAAAAGGTCAAAAAAAGTCTTTAAATAGCCTAATTAGGGTGTTCTGATTCAAGTTAATGTCAAAATATGGTGAAAAAAGGTGAAATCAAGCCATATTTTAGCATGTGAAAAAATCCATCAAAAACGTCATACTATAATATGTCGAAAAAGTGGAAAAAAGTCAAAATATAAAAGGTCAAAAAAAGTCTTTAAATAGCCTAATTAGGATGTTCTGATTCAAGTTGATATCAAAATATGGTGAAAAAAGTTGAAATAAAGCCATATTTTAGCATGTCAAAAAATCCATCAAAAACGTCATACTATAGTATGTCGAAAAGGTCAAAAAATGTCAAAATATAAAAGGTCAAAAAAAGCCTTTAAATAGCCTAATTAGGGTGTTCTGATTCAAGTTAATATCAAAATATGGTGAAAAAACTTGAAATAAAGCCATATTTTAGCATGTGAAAAAATCCATCAAAAACGTCATACTATAGTATGTCGAAAAAGTAAAAAAATGTCAAAATATAAAAGGTCAAAAAAACTCTTTAAATAGCCTAATTGGGGTGTTCTGATTCCAGTTAATATCAAAATATGGTGAAAAAGTTGAAATAAAGCCATATTTTAGCATGTGAAAAAATCCATCAAAAACGTCATACTATAGTATGTCGAAAAATTGGAAAAATGTCAAAATATAAAAGGTCAAAAAAAGTCTTTAAATAGCCTAATTAGGGTGTTCTGATTGAAGTTAATATTAAAATATGGTGAAAAAAGTTGAAATAAAGCCATATTTTAGCATGTCAAAAAATCCATCAAAAACGTCATACTATAGTATCTCGAAAAAGTGGAAAAATGTCAAAATATAAAAGGTCAAAAAAATTCTATAAATAGCCTAATTAGACTGTTCTGATTCAAGTTAATATTAAAATATGGTGAAAAAAGTTGAAATAAAGCCATATTTTAGCATGTGAGAAAATCCATGAAAAACGTCATACTATAGTATGTCGAAAAAGTCAAAAAATGTCAAAATATGAAAGGTCAAAAAAAGTCTTTAAATAGCGTAATTGGGGTGTTCTGATTCAAGTTAATATCAAAATATGGTGAAAAAAGTTGAAATAAAGCCATATTTTAGCATGTGAAAAAATCCATCAAAAACGTCATACTATAGCATGACGAAAAAGTCGAAAAATGTCAAAATATAAAAGGTCAAAAAAAGTCTTTAAATGGGGTAATTAGGGTGTTCTGATTCAAGTTAATATCAAAATATGGTGAAAAAAGTTGAAATAAAGCCATATTTTAGCATGTCAAAAAATCCATCAAAAACGTCATACTATAGTATCTCGAAAAAGTGGAAAAATGTCAAAATATAAAAGGTCAAAAAAAGTCTTTAAATGGGGTAATTAGGGTGTTCTGATTCAAGTTGATATCAAAATATGGTGAAAAAAGTTGAAATAAAGCCATATTTTAGCATGTCAAAAAATCCATCAAAAACGTCATACTATAGTATGTCGAAAAAGTCAAAAAATGTAAAAATATGAAAGGTCAAAAAAAGTCTTTAAATGGGGTAATTAGGGTGTTCTGATTCAAGTAAATATCAAAATATGGTGAAAAAAATTGAAATAAAGCCATATTTTATCATGTCAAAGAATCCATCAAAAACGTCATACTATAGCATGTCGAAAAAGTGGAAAAATGTCAAAATATAAAAGGTCAAAAAAAGTCTTTAAATGGGGTAATTAGGGTGTTCTGATTCAAGTTGATATCAAAATATGGTGAAAAAGTTGAAATAAAGCCCTATTTTCGCATGTCAAAGAATCCATCAAAAACGTCATACTATAGCATGACGAAAAAGTCGAAAAATGTCAAAATATAAAAGGTCAAAAAAAGTCTTTAAATGGGGTAATTAGGGTGTTCTGATTCAAGTTAATATAAAAATATGGTGAAAAGAGTTGAAATAAAGCCATATTTTAGCATGTCAAAAAATCCATCAAAAACGTCATACTATAGTATGTCGAAAAAGTAAAAAAATGTCAAAATATAAAAGGTCAAAAAAAGTCTTTAAATAGCCTAATTGGGGTGTTCTGATTCCAGTTAATATCAAAATATGGTGAAAAAGTTGAAATAAAGCCATATTTTAGCATGTGAAAAAATCCATCAAAAACGTCATACTATAGTATGTCGAAAAAGTGGAAAAATGTCAAAATATAAAAGGTCAAAAAAAGTCTTTAAATAGCCTAATTAGGGTGGTCTGATTGAAGTTAATATCAAAATATGGTGAAAAAAGTTGAAATAAAGCCATATTTTAGCATGTGAAAAAATCCATCAAAAACGTCATACTATAGTATGTCGAAAAAGTGGAAAAATGTCAAGATATAAAAGGTCAAAAAAAGTCTTTAAATAGCCTAATTAGGGTGTTCTGATTGAAGTTAATATCAAAATATGGTGAAAAAAGTTGAAATAAAGCCATATTTTAGCATGTGAAAAAATCCATCAAAAACGTCATACTATAGTATGTCGAAAAAGTCAAAAAATGTCAAAATATAAAAGGTCAAAAAAAGTCTTTAAATAGCGTAACTGGGGTGTTCTGATTCAAGTTAATATGAAAATATGGTGAAAAAAGTTGAAATAAAGCCATATTTTAGCATGTGAAAAAATCCATCAAAAACGTCATACTATAGTATGTCGAAAAAGTGGAAAAATGTCAAAATATAAAAGGTCAAAAAAAGTCTTTAAATAGCCTAATTAGGGTGTTCTGATTGAAGTTAATGTCAAAATATGGTGAAAAAAGTTGAAATAAAGCCATATTTTAGCATGTCAAAAAATCCATCAAAAACGTCATACTATAGTATGTCGAAAAAGTGGAAAAATGTCAAAATATAAAAGGTCAAAAAAAGTCTTTAAATAGCCTAATTAGGATGTTCTGATTCAAGTTGATATCAAAATATGGTGAAAAAAGTTGAAATAAAGCCATATTTTAGCATGTGAAAAAAATCCATCAAAAACGTCATACTATAGTATGTCGAAAAAGTGGAAAAATGTCAAAATATAAAAGGTCAAAAAAAGTCTTTAAATAGCCTAATTGGGGTGTTGTGATTCAAGTTAATATCGAAATATGGTGAAAAAAGTTGAAATAAAGCCATATTTTAGCATGTCAAAGAATCCATCAAAAACGTCATACTATAGTATGTCGAAAAAGTGGAAAAATGTCAAAATATAAAAGGTCAAAAAAAGTCTTTAAATGGGGTAATTAGGGTGTTCTGATTCAAGTTGATATCAAAATATGGTGAAAAAAGTTGAAATAAAGCCATATTTTAGCATGTCAAAAAATCCATCAAAAACGTCATACTATAATATGTCGAAAAAGTGGAAAAAAGTCAAAATATAAAAGGTCAAAAAAAGTCTTTAAATAGCCTAATTAGGATGTTCTGATTCAAGTTGATATCAAAATATGGTGAAAAAAGTTGAAATAAAGCCATATTTTAGCATGTGAAAAAATCCATCAAAAACGTCATACTATAGTATGTCGAAAAAGTGGAAAAATGTCAAAATATAAAAGGTCAAAAAAAGTCTTTAAATAGACTAATTAGGGTGTTCTGATTGAAGTTAATATCAAAATATGGTGAAAAAAGTTGAAATAAAGCCATATTTTAGCATGTGAAAAAATCCATCAAAAACGTCATACTATAGTATGTCGAAAAAGTCAAAAAATGTCAAAATATAAAAGGTCAAAAAAAGTCTTTAAATAGCGTAACTGGGGTGTTCTGATTCAAGTTAATATCAAAATATGGTGAAAAAAGTTGAAATAAAGCCATATTTTAGCATGTGAAAAAATCCATCAAAAACGTCATACTATAGTATGTCGAAAAATTGGAAAAATGTCAAAATATAAAAGGTCAAAAAAAGTCTTTAAATAGCCTAATTAGGGTGTTCTGATTGAAGTTAATATTAAAATATGGTGAAAAAAGTTGAAATAAAGCCATATTTTAGCATGTGAAAAAATCCATCAAAAACGTCATACTATAGTATGTCGAAAAAGTGGAAAAATGTCAAAATATAAAAGGTCAAAAAATTCTATAAATAGCCTAATTAGACTGTTCTGATTCAAGTTAATATTAAAATATGGTGAAAAAAGTTGAAATAAAGCCATATTTTAGCATGTGAGAAAATCCATGAAAAACGTCATACTATAGTATGTCGAAAAAGTCAAAAAATGTCAAAATATGAAAGGTCAAAAAAAGTCTTTAAATAGCGTAATTGGGGTGTTCTGATTCAAGTTAATATCAAAATATGGTGAAAAAAGTTGAAATAAAGCCATATTTTAGCATGTGAAAAAATCCATCAAAAACGTCATACGATAGCATGACGAAAAAGTCGAAAAATGTCAAAATATAAAAGGTCAAAAAAAGTCTTTAAATGGGGTAATTAGGGTGTTCTGATTCAAGTTAATATAAAAATATGGTGAAAAGAGTTGAAATAAAGCCATATTTTAGCATGTCAAAAAATCCATCAAAAACGACATACTATAGTATGTCGAAAAAGTAAAAAAATGTCAAAATATAAAAGGTCAAAAAAAGTCTTTAAATGGGGTAATTAGGGTGTTCTGATTCAAGTTAATATCAAAATATGGTGAAAAAAGTTGAAATAAAGCCATATTTTACCATGTCAAAAAATCCATCAAAAACGTCATACTATAGTATGTCGAAAAAGTGGAAAAATGTCAAAATATAAAAGGTCAAAAAAGTCTTTAAATAGCCAATTAGGCTGTTGTGATTCAAGTTAATATCAAAATATGGTGAAAAAAGTTGAAATAAAGCCATATTTTAGCATGTCAAAAAATCCATCAAAAACGTCATACTATAGTATGTCAAAAAAGTGGAAAAATGTCAAAATATAAAAGGTCAAAAAAAGTCTTTAAATGGGGTAATTAGGGTGTTCTGATTCAAGTTGATATCAAAATATGGTGAAAAAAGTTGAAATAAAGCCATATTTTAGCATGTGAAAAAATCCATCAAAAACGTCATACTATAGTATGTCGAAAAAGTCGAAAAATGTCAAAATATGAAAGGTCAAAAAAAGTCTTTAAATGGGGTAATTAGGGTGTTCTGATTCAAGTAAATATCAAAATATGGTGAAAAAACTTGAAATGAAGCCATATTTTAGCATGTCAAAAAATCCATCAAAAACGTCATACTGTAGTATGTCGAAAAAGTCAAAAAATGTAAAAATATGAAAGGTCAAAAAAAGTCTTTAAATGGGGTAATTAGGGTGTTCTGATTCAAGTAAATATCAAAATATGGTGAAAAAAATTGAAATAAAGCCATATTTTATCATGTCAAAGAATCCATCAAAAACGTCATACTATAGCATGTCGAAAAAGTGGAAAAATGTCAAAATATAAAAGGTCAAAAAAAGTCTTTAAATGGGGTAATTAGGGTGTTCTGATTCAAGTTGATATCAAAATATGGTGAAAAAGTTGAAATAAAGCCCTATTTTCGCATGTCAAAGAATCCATCAAAAACGTCATACTATAGCATGACGAAAATGTCGAAAAATGTCAAAATATAAAAGGTCAAAAAAAGTCTTTAAATAGCCTAATTGGGGTGTTCTGATTCCAGTTAATATCAAAATATGGTGAAAAAGTTGAAATAAAGCCATATTTTAGCATGTCAAAAAATCCATCAAAAACGTCATACTATAGTATGTCGAAAAAGTGGAAAAATGTCAAAATATAAAAGGTCAAAAAAAGTCTATAAATAGCCCGATTAGAGTGTTCTGATTCAAGTTAATATCAAAATATTGTGAAAAAAAGTTGAAATAACGCCATATTTTAGCATGTCAAAAAATCCATCAAAAACGTCATACTATAGTATGTCGAAAAAGTGGAAAAATGTCAAAATATAAAAGGTCAAAAAAAGTCTTTAAATGGGGTAATTAGGGTGTTCTGATTCAAGTTAATATCAAAATATGGTGAAAAAAAAGTTGAAATAAAGCCATATTTTAGCATGTGAAAAAATCCATCAAAAACGTCATACTATAGTATGTCGAAAAAGTCAAAAAATGTCAAAATATAAAAGTTCAAAAAAAGTCTTTAAATAGCCTAATTGGGGTGTTCTGATTCTAGTTAATATCAAAATATGGTGAAAAAAGTTGAATAAAGCCATATTTTACCTTGTGAAAAAATCCATCAAAAACGTCATACTATAGTATGTCGAAAAAGTCAAAAAATGTCAAAATATAAAAGATCAAAAAAAGTCTTTAAATGGGGTAATTAGGGTGTTCTGATTCAAGTTAATATCAAAATATGGTGAAAAAAAAGTTGAAATAAAGGCATATTTTAGCATGTCAAAAAATCTGTCAAAAGCGTCATACTATAGTATGTCGAAAAAGTGGAAAAATGTCAAAATATAAAAGGTCAAAAAAAGTCTTTAAATGGGGTAATTAGGGTGTTCTGATTCAAGTTGATATCAAAATATGGTGAAAAAAGTTGAAATAAAGCCATATTTTAGCATGTCAAAAAATCCATCAAAAACGTCATACTATAGTATGTCGAAAAAGTGGAAAAATGTCAAAATATAAAAGGTCAAAAAAGTCTTTAAATAGCCTAATTAGGGTGTTCTGATTCAAGTTAATATCAAAATATGGTGAAAAAACTTGAAATAAAGCCATATTTTAGCATGTGAAAAAATCCATCAAAAACGTCATACTATAGTATGTCGAAAAAGTGGAAAAATGTCAAAATATAAAAGGTCAAAAAAAGTCTTTAAATGGGGTAATTAGGGTGTTCTGATTCAAGTAAATATCAAAATATGGTGAAAAAAGTTGAAATAAAGCCATATTTTAGCATGTCAAACAATCCATCAAAAACATCATACTATAGTATGTCGAAAAAGTCAAAAAATGTAAAAATATGAAAGGTCAAAAAAAGTCTTTAAATGGGGTAATTAGGGTGTTCTGATTCAAGTAAATATCAAAACATGGTGAAAAAAATTGAAATAAAGCCATATTTTATCATGTCAAAGAATCCATCAAAAACGTCATACTATAGTATGTCGAAAAAGTGGAAAAATGTCAAAATATAAAAGGTCAAAAAAAGTCCTTAAATAGCCTCATTAGAGTGTTCTGATTCAAGTTAATATTAAAATATGGTGAAAAAGGTGAAATAAAGCCATATTTTAGCATGTGAAAAAATCCATCAAAAACGTCATACTATAGTATGTCGAAAAAGTGGAAAAATGTCAAAATATAAAAGGTCAAAAAAAGTCTTTAAATAGCCTAATTAGGGTGGTCTGATTGAAGTTAATATCAAAATATGGTGAAAAAAGTTGAAATAAAGCCATATTTTAGCATGTGAAAAAATCCATCAAAAACGTCATACTATAGTATGTCGAAAAAGTCAGAAAATGTCAAAATATAAAAGGTCAAAAAAAGTCTTTAAATGGGGTAATTAGGGTGTTCTGATTAAAGTAAATATCAAAATATGGTGAAAAAAATTGAAATAAAGCCCTATTTTAGCATGTCAAAAAATCCATCAAAAACGTCATACTATAGTATGTCGAAAAAGTCAAAAAATGTCAAAATATAAAAGGTCAAAAAAAGTCTTTAAATAGCGTAACTGGGGTGTTCTGATTCAAGTTAATATGAAAATATGGTGAAAAAAGTTGAAATAAAGCCATATTTTAGCATGTGAAAAAATCCATCAAAAACGTCATACTATAGTATGTCGAAAAAGTGGAAAAATGTCAAAATATAAAAGGTCAAAAAAAGTCTTTAAATAGCCTAATTAGGGTGTTCTGATTGAAGTTAATGTCAAAATATGGTGAAAAAAGTTGAAATAAAGCCATATTTTAGCATGTGAAAAAATCCATCAAAAACGTCATACTATAGTATGTCGAAAAAGTGGAAAAATGTCAAAATATAAAAGGTCAAAAAAAGTCTTTAAATAGCCTAATTAGGATGTTCTGATTCAAGTTGATATCAAAATATGGTGAAAAAAGTTGAAATAAAGCCATATTTTAGCATGTCAAAAAATCCATCAAAAACGTCATACTATAGTATGTCGAAAAAGTGGAAAAATGTCAAAATATAAAAGGTCAAAAAAAGTCTTTAAATGGGGTAATTAGGGTGTTCTGATTCAAGTAAATATCAAAATATGGTGAAAAAAATTGAAATAAAGCCCTATTTTAGCATGTCAAAAAATCCATCAAAACGTCATACTATAGTATGTCGAAAAAGTCAAAAAATGTCAAAATATAAAAGGTCAAAAAAAGTCTTTAAATGGGGTAATTAGGGTGTTCTCATTACAGTTAATATCAAAATATGGTGAAAAAAGTTGAATAAAGCCATATATTAGCATGTGAAAAAATCCATCAAAAACGTCATACTATAAAATGTCGAAAAAGTCAAAAAATGTAAAAATATAAAAGGTCAAAAAAAGTCTTTAAATAGCCTAATTGGGGTGTTCTGATTCCAGTTAATATCAAAATATGGTGAAAAAAGTTGAATAAAGCCATATTTTACCATGTGAAAAAAACCATCAAAAACGACATACTATAGTATGTCGAAAAAGTCAAAAAATGTCAAAATATAAAAGGTCAAAAAAAGTCTTTAAATGGGGTAATTAGGGTGTTCTGATTCAAGTTATTATCAAAATATGGTGAAAAAAAAGTTGAAATAAAGCCATATTTTAGCATGTGAAAAAATCCATCAAAAACGTCATACTATAGTATGTCGAAAAAGTGGAAAAATGTCAAAATATAAAAGGTCAAAAAAAGTCTTTAAATAGCCTAATTAGGGTGTTCTGATTGAAATTAATGTCAAAATATGGTGAAAAAAGTTGAAATAAAGCCATATTTTAGCATGTCAAAAAATCCATCAAAAACGTCATACTATAGTATGTCGAAAAAGTGGAAAAATGTCAAAATATAAAAGGTCAAAAAAAGTCTTTAAATAGCCTAATTAGGATGTTCTGATTCAAGTTAATGTCAAAATATGGTGAAAAAAGGTGAAATCAAGCCATATTTTAGCATGTGAAAAAATCCATCAAAAACGTCATACTATAATATGTCGAAAAAGTGGAAAAAAGTCAAAATATAAAAGGTCAAAAAAAGTCTTTAAATAGCCTAATTAGGATGTTCTGATTCAAGTTGATATCAAAATATGGTGAAAAAAGTTGAAATAAAGCCATATTTTAGCATGTCAAAAAATCCATCAAAAAAATCATACTATAGTATGTCGAAAAAGTCAAAAAATGTCAAAATATAAAAGGTCAAAAAAAGCCTTTAAATAGCCTAATTAGGGTGTTCTGATTCAAGTTAATATCAAAATATGGTGAAAAAACTTGAAATAAAGCCATATTTTAGCATGTGAAAAAATCCATCAAAAACGTCATACTATAGTATGTCGAAAAAGTAAAAAAATGTCAAAATATAAAAGGTCAAAAAAACTCTTTAAATAGCCTAATTGGGGTGTTCTGATTCCAGTTAATATCAAAATATGGTGAAAAAGTTGAAATAAAGCCATATTTTAGCATGTGAAAAAATCCATCAAAAACGTCATACTATAGTATGTCGAAAAAGTGGAAAAATGTCAAAATATAAAAGGTCAAAAAAAGTCTGTAAATAGCCTAATTAGGGTGGTCTGATTGAAGTTAATATCAAAATATGGTGAAAAAAGTTGAAATAAAGCCATATTTTAGCATGTGAAAAAATCCATCAAAAACGTCATACTATAGTATGTCGAAAAAGTCAGAAAATGTCAAAATATAAAAGGTCAAAAAAAGTCTTGAAATAGCCTAATTAGGGTGTTCTGATTCAAGTTAATATGAAAATATGGTGAAAAAAGTTGAAATAAAGCCATATTTTAGCATGTGAAAAAATCCATCAAAAACGTCATACTATAGTATGTCGAAAAAGTGGAAAAATGTCAAAATATAAAAGGTCAAAAAAAGTCTTTAAATAGCCTAATTAGGGTGTTCTGATTGAAGTTAATGTCAAAATATGGTGAAAAAAGTTGAAATAAAGCCCTATTTTAGCATGTCAAAAAATCCATCAAAAACGTCATACTATAGTATGTCGAAAAAGTGGAAAAATGTCAAAATATAAAAGGTCAAAAAAAGTCTTTAAATGGGGTAATTAGGGTGTTCCGATTCAAGTAAATATCAAAATATGGTGAAAAAAATTGAAATAAAGCCCTATTTTAGCATGTCAAAAAATCCATCAAAAACGTCATACTATAGTATGTCGAAAAAGTCAAAAAAATGTCAACATATAAAAGGTCAAAAAAAGTCTTTAAATGGGGTAATTAGGGTGTTCTCATTACAGTTAATATCAAAATATGGTGAAAAAAGTTGAATAAAGCCATATATTAGCATGTGAAAAAATCCATCAAAAACGTCATACTATAGTATGTCGAAAAAGTCAAAAAATGTAAAAATATAAAAGGTCAAAAAAAGTCTTTAAATAGCCTAATTGGGGTGTTCTGATTCCAGTTAATATCAAAATATGGTGAAAAAAGTTGAATAAAGCCATATTTTACCATGTGAAAAAATCCATCAAAAACGACATACTATAGTATGTCGAAAAAGTGGAAAAAAGTCAAAATATAAAAGGTCAAAAAAAGTCTTTAAATAGCCTAATTAGGATGTTCTGATTCAAGTTGATATCAAAATATGGTGAAAAAAGTTGAAATAAAGCCATATTTTAGTATGTCAAAAAATCCATCAAAAACATCATACTATAGTATGTCGAAAAAGTCAAAAAATGTCAAAATATAAAAGGTCAAAAAAAGCCTTTAAATAGCCTAATTAGGGTGTTCTGATTCAAGTTAATATCAAAATATGGTGAAAAAAGTTGAAATAAAGCCATATTTTAGCATGTGAAAAAAATCCATCAAAAACGTCATACTATAGTATGTCGAAAAAGTGGAAAAATGTCAAAATATAAAAGGTCAAAAAAACTCTTTCAATAGCCGAATTGGGGTGTTCTGATTCCAGTTAATATCAAAATATGGTGAAAAAGTTGAAATAAAGCCATATTTTAGCATGTGAAAAAATCCATCAAAAACGTCATACTATAGTATGTCGAAAAAGTGGAAAAATGTCAAAATATAAAAGGTCAAAAAAAGTCTTTAAATAGCCTAATTAGGGTGTTCTGATTGAAGTTAATATCAAAATATGGTGAAAAAAGTTGAAATAAAGCCATATTTTAGCATGTGAAAAAATCCATCAAAAACGTCATACTATAGTATGTCGAAAAAGTCAAAAAATGTCAAAATATAAAAGGTCAAAAAAAGTCTTTAAATAGCGTAACTGGGGTGTTCTGATTCAAGTTAATATGAAAATATGGTGAAAAAAGTTGAAATAAAGCCATATTTTAGCATGTGAAAAAATCCATCAAAAACGTCATACTATAGTATGTCGAAAAAGTGGAAAAATGTCAAAATATAAAAGGTCAAAAAAAGTCTTTAAATAGCCTAATTAGGGTGTTCTGATTGAAGTTAATGTCAAAATATGGTGAAAAAAGTTGAAATAAAGCCATATTTTAGCATGTCAAAAAATCCATCAAAAACGTCATACTATAGTATGTCGAAAAAGTGGAAAAATGTCAAAATATAAAAGGTCAAAAAAAGTCTTTAAATGGGGTAATTAGGGTGTTCTGATTCAAGTTGATATCAAAATATGGTGAAAAAAGTTGAAATAAAGCCATATTTTAGCATGTCAAAAAATCCATCAAAAACGTCATACTATAGTATGTCGAAAAAGTCAAAAAATGTCAAAATATAAAAGTTCAAAAAAAGTCTTTAAATAGCCTAATTGGGGTGTTCTGATTCCAGTTAATATCAAAATATGGTGAAAAAAGTTGAATAAAGCCATATTTTACCTTGTGAAAAAATCCATCAAAAACGTCATACTATAGTATGTCGAAAAAGTCAAAAAAAGTCAAAATATAAAAGGTCAAAAAAAGTCTTTAAATGGGGTAATTAGGGTGTTCTGATTCAAGTTAATATCAAAATATGGTGAAAAAAAAGTTGAAATAAAGCCATATTTTAGCATGTCAAAAAATCTGTCAAAAACGTCATACTATAGTATGTCGAAAAAGTGGAAAAATGTCAAAATATAAAAGGTCAAAAAAAGTCTTTAAATAGCCTAATTAGGGTGTTCTGATTGAAGTTAATGTCAAAATGTGGTGAAAAAAGTTGAAATAAAGCCATATTTTAGCATGTGAAAAAATCCATCAAAAACGTCATACTATAGTATGTCGAAAAAGTGGAAAAATGTCAAAATATAAAAGGTCAAAAAAAGTCTTTAAATAGCCTAATTAGGGTGTTCTGATTGAAGTTAATGTCAAAATATGGTGAAAAAAGTTGAAATAAAGCCATATTTTAGCATGTGAAAAAATCCATCAAAAACGTCATACTATAGTATGTCGAAAAAGTGGAAAAATGTCAAAATATAAAAGGTCAAAAAAAGTCTTTAAATAGCCTAATTAGGATGTTCTGATTCAAGTTGATATCAAAATATGGTGAAAAAAGTTGAAATAAAGCCATATTTTAGCATGTCAAAAAATCCATCAAAAACGTCATACTATAGTATGTCGAAAAAGTGGAAAAATGTCAAAATATAAAAGGTCAAAAAAAGTCTTTAAATGGGGTAATTAGGGTGTTCTGATTCAAGTAAATATCAAAATATGGTGAAAAAAATTGAAATAAAGCCCTATTTTAGCATGTCAAAAAATCCATCAAAAACGTCATACTATAGTATGTCGAAAAAGTCAAAAAATGTCAAAATATAAAAGGTCAAAAAAAGTCTTTAAATGGGGTAATTAGGGTGTTCTCATTACAGTTAATATCAAAATATGGTGAAAAAAGTTGAATAAAGCCATATATTAGCATGTGAAAAAATCCATCAAAAACGTCATACTATAAAATGTCGAAAAAGTCAAAAAATGTAAAAATATAAAAGGTCAAAAAAAGTCTTTAAATAGCCTAATTGGGGTGTTCTGATTCCAGTTAATATCAAAATATGGTGAAAAAAGTTTAATAAAGCAATATTTTACCATGTGAAAAAAACCATCAAAAACGACATACTATAGTATGTCGAAAAAGTCAAAAAATGTCAAAATATAAAAGGTCAAAAAAAGTCTTTAAATGGGGTAATTAGGGTGTTCTGATTCAAGTTATTATTAAAATATGGTGAAAAAAGTTGAAATAAAGCCATATTTTAGTATGTCGAAAAATCCATCAAAAACGTCATACTATAGTATGTCGAAAAAGTGGAAAAATGTCAAAATATAAAAGGTCAAACAAAAGTCTTTAAATAGCCTAATTAGGGTGTTCTGATTGAAATTAATGTCAAAATATGGTGAAAAAAGTTGAAATAAAGCCATATTTTAGCATGTCAAAAAATCCATCAAAAACGTCATACTATAGTATGTCGAAAAAGTGGAAAAATGTCAAAATATAAAAGGTCAAAAAAAGTCTTTAAATAGCCTAATTAGGATGTTCTGATTCAAGTTAATGTCAAAATATGGTGAAAAAAGGTGAAATCAAGCCATATTTTAGCATGTGAAAAAATCCATCAAAAACGTCATACTATAATATGTCGAAAAAGTGGAAAAAAGTCAAAATATAAAAGGTCAAAAAAAGTCTTTAAATAGCCTAATTAGGATGTTCTGATTCAAGTTGATATCAAAATATGGTGAAAAAAGTTGAAATAAAGCCATATTTTAGCATGTCAAAAAATCCATCAAAAAATGTCAAAATATAAAAGGTCAAAAAAAGCCTTTAAATAGCCTAATTAGGGTGTTCTGATTCAAGTTAATATCAAAATATGGTGAAAAAACTTGAAATAAAGCCATATTTTAGCATGTGAAAAAATCCATCAAAAACGTCATACTATAGTATGTCGAAAAAGTCAGAAAATGTCAAAATATAAAAGGTCAAAAAAAGTCTTGAAATAGCCTAATTAGGGTGTTCTGATTCAAGTTAATATGAAAATATGGTGAAAAAAGTTGAAATAAAGCCATATTTTAGCATGTGAAAAAAATCCATCAAAAACGTCATACTATAGTATGTCGAAAAAGTGGAAAAATGTCAAAATATAAAAGGTCAAAAAAAGTCTTTAAATAGCCTAATTAGGGTGTTCTGATTGAAGTTAATGTCAAAATATGGTGAAAAAAGTTGAAATAAAGCCCTATTTTAGCATGTCAAAAAATCCATCAAAAACGTCATACTATAGTATGTCGAAAAAGTGGAAAAATGTCAAAATATAAAAGGTCAAAAAAAGTCTTTAAATGGGGTAATTAGGGTGTTCTGATTCAAGTAAATATCAAAATATGGTGAAAAAAATTGAAATAAAGCCCTATTTTAGCATGTCAAAAAATCCATCAAAAACGTCATACTATAGTATGTCGAAAAAGTCAAAAAATGTCAAAATATAAAAGGTCAAAAAAAGTCTTTAAATAGCGTAACTGGGGTGTTCTGATTCAAGTTAATATGAAAATATGGTGAAAAAAGTTGAAATAAAGCCATATTTTAGCATGTGAAAAAATCCATCAAAAACGTCATACTATAGTATGTTGAAAAAGTGGAAAAATGTCAAAATATAAAAGGTCAAAAAAAGTCTTTAAATAGCCTAATTAGGGTGTTCTGATTGAAGTTAATGTCAAAATATGGTGAAAAAAGTTGAAATAAAGCCATATTTTAGCATGTCAAAAAATCCATCAAAAACGTTATACTATAGTATGTCGAAAAAGTGGAAAAACGTCAAAATATAAAAGGTCAAAAAAAGTCTTTAAATAGCCTAATTAGGATGTTCTGATTCAAGTTGATATCAAAATATGGTGAAAAAAGTTGAAATAAAGCCATATTTTAGCATGTCAAAAAATCCATCAAAAACGTCATACTATAGTATGTCGAAAAAGTGGAAAAATGTCAAAATATAAAAGGTCAAAAAAAGTCTTTAAATGGGGTAATTAGGGTGTTCTGATTCAAGTAAATATCAAAATATGGTGAAAAAAATTGAAATAAAGCCCTATTTTAGCATGTCAAAAAATCCATCAAAAACGTCATACTATAGTATGTCGAAAAAGTCAAAAAATGTCAAAATATAAAAGGTCAAAAAAAGTCTTTAAATGGGGTAATTAGGGTGTTCTCATTACAGTTAATATCAAAATATGGTGAAAAAAGTTGAATAAAGCCATATATTAGCATGTGAAAAAATCCATCAAAAACGTCATACTATAGTATGTCGAAAAAGTCAAAAAATGTAAAAATATAAAAGGTCAAAAAAAGTCTTTAAATAGCCTAATTGGGGTGTTCTGATTCCAGTTAATATCAAAATATGGTGAAAAAAGTTGAATAAAGCCATATTTTACCATGTGAAAAAAACCATCAAAAACGACATACTATAGTATGTCGAAAAAGTCAAAAAATGTCAAAATATAAAAGGTCAAAAAAAGTCTTTAAATGGGGTAATTAGGGTGTTCTGATTCAAGTTAATATCAAAATATGGTGAAAAAAAAGTTGAAATAAAGCCATATTTTAGCATGTGAAAAAATCCATCAAAAACGTCATACTATAGTATGTCGAAAAAGTGGAAAAATGTCAAAATATAAAAGGTCAAAAAAAGTCTTTAAATAGCCTAATTAGGGTGTTCTGATTGAAGTTAATGTCAAAATATGGTGAAAAAAGTTGAAATAAAGCCATATTTTAGCATGTCAAAAAATCCATCAAAAACGTCATACTATAGTATGTCGAAAAAGTAAAAAAATGTCAAAATATAAAAGGTCAAAAAAACTCTTTAAATAGCCTAATTAGGATGTTCTGATTCAAGTTAATATCAAAATATGGTGAAAAAGTTGAAATAAAGCCATAGTTTAGCATGTGAAAAAATCCATCAAAAACGTCATACTATAGTATGTCGAAAAAGTGGAAAAATGTCAAAATATAAAAGGTCAAAAAAAGTCTTTAAATAGCCTAATTAGGGTGTTCTGATTGAAGTTAATGTCAAAATATGGTGAAAAAAGTTGAAATAAAGCCCTATTTTAGCATGTCAAAAAATCCATCAAAAACGTCATACTATAGTATGTCGAAAAAGTGGAAAAATGTCAAAATATAAAAGGTCAAAAAAAGTCTTTAAATGGGGTAATTAGGGTGTTCTGATTCAAGTAAATATCAAAATATGGTGAAAAAATTGAAATAAAGCCCTATTTTAGCATGTCAAAAAATCCATCAAAAACGTCATACTATAGTATGTCGAAAAAGTCAAAAAAATGTCAACATATAAAAGGTCAAAAAAAGTCTTTAAATGGGGTAATTAGGGTGTTCTCATTACAGTTAATATCAAAATATGGTGAAAAAAGTTGAATAAAGCCATATATTAGCATGTGAAAAAATCCATCAAAAACGTCATACTATAGTATGTCGAAAAAGTCAAAAAATGTAAAAATATAAAAGGTCAAAAAAAGTCTTTAAATAGCCTAATTGGGGTGTTCTGATTCCAGTTAATATCAAAACATGGTGAAAAAAGTTGAATAAAGCCATATTTTACCATGTGAAAAAATCCATCAAAAACGTCATACTATAGTATGTCGAAAAAGTGGAAAAAAGTCAAAATATAAAAGGTCAAAAAAAGTCTTTAAATAGCCTAATTAGGATGTTCTGATTCAAGTTGATATCAAAATATGGTGAAAAAAGTTGAAATAAAGCCATATTTTAGCATGTCAAAAAATCCATCAAAAACATCATACTATAGTATGTCGAAAAAGTCAAAAAATGTCAAAATATAAAAGGTCAAAAAAAGCCTTTAAATAGCCTAATTAGGGTGTTCTGATTCAAGTTAATATCAAAATATGGTGAAAAAAGTTGAAATAAAGCCATATTTTAGCATGTGAAAAAAATCCATCAAAAACGTCATACTATAGTATGTCGAAAAAGTAAAAAAATGTCAAAATATAAAAGGTCAAAAAAACTCTTTCAATAGCCTAATTGGGGTGTTCTGATTCCAGTTAATATCAAAATATGGTGAAAAAGTTGAAATAAAGCCATATTTTAGCATGTGAAAAAATCCATCAAAAACGTCATACTATAGTATGTCGAAAAAGTGGAAAAATGTCAAAATATAAAAGGTCAAAAAAAGTCTTTAAATAGCCTAATTAGGGTGTTCTGATTGAAGTTAATATCAAAATATGGTGAAAAAAGTTGAAATAAAGCCATATTTTAGCATGTGAAAAAATCCATCAAAAACGTCATACTATAGTATGTCGAAAAAGTCAAAAAATGTCAAAATATAAAAGGTCAAAAAAAGTCTTTAAATAGCGTAACTGGGGTGTTCTGATTCAAGTTAATATGAAAATATGGTGAAAAAAGTTGAAATAAAGCCATATTTTAGCATGTGAAAAAATCCATCAAAAACGTCATACTATAGTATGTCGAAAAAGTGGAAAAATGTCAAAATATAAAAGGTCAAAAAAAGTCTTTAAATAGCCTAATTAGGGTGTTCTGATTGAAGTTAATGTCAAAATATGGTGAAAAAAGTTGAAATAAAGCCATATTTTAGCATGTCAAAAAATCCATCAAAAACGTCATACTATAGTATGTCGAAAAAGTGGAAAAATGTCAAAATATAAAAGGTCAAAAAAAGTCTTTAAATGGGGTAATTAGGGTGTTCTGATTCAAGTTGATATCAAAATATGGTGAAAAAAGTTGAAATAAAGCCATATTTTAGCATGTCAAAAAATCCATCAAAAACGTCATACTATAGTATGTCGAAAAAGTCAAAAAATGTCAAAATATAAAAGTTCAAAAAAAGTCTTTAAATAGCCTAATTGGGGTGTTCTGATTCCAGTTAATATCAAAATATGGTGAAAAAAGTTGAATAAAGCCATATTTTACCTTGTGAAAAAATCCATCAAAAACGTCATACTATAGTATGTCGAAAAAGTCAAAAAAAGTCAAAATATAAAAGGTCAAAAAAAGTCTTTAAATGGGGTAATTAGGGTGTTCTGATTCAAGTTAATATCAAAATATGGTGAAAAAAAAGTTGAAATAAAGCCATATTTTAGCATGTCAAAAAATCTGTCAAAAACGTCATACTATAGTATGTCGAAAAAGTGGAAAAATGTCAAAATATAAAAGGTCAAAAAAAGTCTTTAAATGGGGTAATTAGGGTGTTCTGATTCAAGTTGATATCAAAATATGGTGAAAAAAGTTGAAATAAAGCCATATTTTAGCATGTCAAAAAATCCATCAAAAACGTCATACTATAGTATGTCGAAAAAGTCGAAAAATGTCAAAATATGAAAGGTCAAAAAAAGTCTTTAAATGGGGTAATTAGGGTGTTCTTATTCAAGTAAATATCAAAATATGGTGAAAAAAGTTGAAATAATGCCATATTTTAGCATGTCAAAAAATCCATCAAAAACGTCATATTATAGTATGTCGAAAAAGTCAAAAAATGTAAAAATATGAAAGGTCAAAAAAAGTCTTTAAATGGGGTAATTAGGGTGTTCTGATTCAAGTAAATATCAAAATATGGTGAAAAAAATTGAAATAAAGCCATATTTTATCATGTCAAAGAATCCATCAAAAACGTCATACTATAGCATGTCGAAAAAGTGGAAAAATGTCAAAATATAAAAGGTCAAAAAAAGTCTTTAAATGGGGTAATTAGGGTGTTCTGATTCAAGTTGATATCAACATATGGTGAAAAAAGTTGAAATAAAGCCATATTTTAGCATGTGAAAAAATCCATCAAAAACGTCATACTATAGTATGTCGAAAAAGTCGAAAAATGTCAAAATATGAAAGGTCAAAAAAAGTCTTTAAATGGGGTAATTAGGGTGTTCTTATTCAAGTAAATATCAAAATATGGTGAAAAAAGTTGAAATAATGCCATATTTTAGCATGTCAAAAAATCCATCAAAAACGTCATACTATAGTATGTCGAAAAAGTCAAAAAATGTAAAAATATGAAAGGTCAAAAAAAGTCTTTAAATGGGGTAATTAGGGTGTTCTGATTCAAGTAAATATCAAAATATGGTGAAAAAAAATTGAAATAAAGCCATATTTTATCATGTCAAAGAATCCATCAAAAACGTCATACTATAGCATGTCGAAAAAGTGGAAAAATGTCAAAATATAAAAGGTCAAAAAAAGTCTTTAAATGGGGTAATTAGGGTGTTCTGATTCAAGTTGATATCAAAATATGGTGAAAAAGTTGAAATAAAGCCCTATTTTCGCATGTCAAAGAATCCATCAAAAACGTCATACTATAGTATGTCGAAAATGTCAAAAAATGTCAAAATATAAAAGGTCAAAAAAAGTCTTTAAATAGCCTAATTAGGGTGTTCTGATTCAAGTTAATGTCAAAATATGGTGAAAAAGGTGAAATCAAGCCATATTTTAGCATGTGAAAGAATCCATCAAAAACGTCATACTATAATATGTCGAAAAAGTGGAAAAAAGTCAAAATATAAAAGGTCAAAAAAAGTCTTTAAATAGCCTAATTAGGATGTTCTGATTCAAGTTGATATCAAAATATGGTGAAAAAAGTTGAAATAAAGCCCTATTTTAGCATGTCAAAAAATCCATCAAAACGTCATACTATAGTATGTCGAAAAAGTCAAAAAATGTCAAAATATAAAAGGTCAAAAAAAGTCTTTAAATGGGGTAATTAGGGTGTTCTGATTACAGTTAATATCAAAATATGGTGAAAAAAGTTTAATAAAGCCATATATTAGCATGTGAAAAAATCCATCAAAAACGTCATACTATAGTATGTCGAAAAAGTCAAAAAATGTAAAAATATAAAAGGTCAAAAAAAGTCTTTAAATAGCCTAATTGGGGTGTTCTGATTCCAGTTAATATCAAAATATAGTGAAAAAAGTTGAATAAAGCCATATTTTACCATGTGAAAAAATCCATCAAAAACGTCATACTATAGTATTTCGAAAAAGTCAAAAAATGTCAAAATATAAAAGGTCAAAAAAAGTCTTTAAATGGGGTAATTAGGGTGTTCTGATTCAAGTTAATATCAAAATATGGTGAAAAAAAAGTTGAAATAAAGCCATTTTTTAGCATGTGAAAAAATCCATCAAAAACGTCATACTATAGTATGTCGAAAAAGTCAAAAAATGTCAAAATATAAAAGTTCAAAAAAAGTCTTTAAATGGGGTAATTAGGGTGTTCTGATTCAAGTTAATATCAAAATATGGTGAAAAAAAAGTTGAAATAAAGGCATATTTTAGCATGTGAAAAATTCCATCAAAAACGTCATACTATAGTATGTCGAAAAAGTGGAAAAAAGTCAAAATATAAAAGGTCAAAAAAAGTCTTTAAATGGGGTAATTAGGGTGTTCTGATTCAAGTTAATATCAAAATATGGTGAAAAAAGTTGAAATAAAGCCATATTTTAGCATGTGAAAAAATCCATCAAAAACGTCATACTATAGTATGTCGAAAAAGTCGAAAAATGTCAAAATATGAAAGGTCAAAAAAAGTCTTTAAATGGGGTAATTAGGGTGTTCTGATTCAAGTAAATATCAAAATATGGTGAAAAAAATTGAAATAAAGCCCTATTTTAGCATGTGAAAAAATCCATCAAAAACGTCATACTATAGTATGTCGAAAAAGTCAAAAAATGTCAAAATATAAAAGGTCAAAAAAAGTCTTTAAATGGGGTAATTAGGGTGTTCTGATTACAGTTAATATCAAAATATGGTGAAAAAAGTTGAATAAAGCCATATATTAGCATGTGAAAAAATCCATCAAAAACGTCATACTATAGTATGTCGAAAAAGTCAAAAAATGTAAAAATATAAAAGGTCAAAAAAAGTCTTTAAATAGCCTAATTGGGGTGTTCTGATTCCAGTTAATATCAAAATATGGTGAAAAAAGTTGAATAAAGCCATATTTTACCATGTGAAAAAATCCATCAAAAACGTCATACTATAGTATGTCGAAAGAGTCAAAAAATGTAAAAATATAAAAGGTCAAAAAAAGTCTTTAAATAGCCTAATTGGGGTGTTCTGATTCCAGTTAATATCAAAATATGGTGAAAAAAGTTGAAATAAAGACATATTTTAGCATGTCAAAAAATCCATCAAAAACTTCATACTATAGTATGTCGAAAAAGTCAAAAAATGTCAAAATATAAAAGGTCAAAAAAAGTCTTTAAATGGGGTAATTAGGGTGTTCTGATTCAAGTTAATATCAAAATATGGTGAAAAAAGTTGAAATAAAGGCATATTTTAGCATGTCAAAAAATCCGTCAAAAACGTCATACTATAGTATGTCGAAAAAGTGGAAAAATGTCAAAATATAAAAGGTCAAAAAAAGTCTTTAAATGGGGTAATTAGGGTGTTGTGATTCAAGTTAATATTAAAATATGGTGAAAAAAGTTGAAATAAAGCCATATTTTAGCATGTCAAAAAATCCATCAAAAACGTGACACTATAGTATGTCGAAAAAGTGGAAAAATGTCAAAATATAAAAGGTCAAAAAAAGTCTTTAAATGGGGTAATTAGGGTGTTCTGATTCAAGTTAATATCAAAATATGGTGAAAAAAAAGTTGAAATAAAGGCATATTTTAGCATGTGAAAAAAATCCATCAAAAACGTCATACTATAGTATGTCGAAAAAGTAAAAAAATGTCAAAATATAAAAGGTCAAAAAAAGTCTTTAAATAGCCTAATTAGGCTGTTGTGATTCAAGTTGATATCAAAATATGGTGAAAAAAGTTGAAATAAAGCCATATTTTAGCATGTCAAAAAATCCATCAAAAACGTCATACTATAGTATGTCGAAAAAGTCAAAAAATGTCAAAATATAAAACGTCAAAAAAAGTCTTTAAAAGGGGTAATTAGGGTGTTCTGATTCAAGTTAATATCAAAATACGGTGAAAAAAGTTGAAATAAAGCCATATTTTAGCATGTCAAAAAATCCATCAAAAACGTCATACTATAGTATGTCGAAAAAGTCGAAAAATGTCAAAATATAAAAGGTCAAAAAAAGTCTTTAAATAGCCTAATTGGGGTGTTCTGATTCCAGTTAATATCAAAATATGGTGAAAAAAGTTGAATAAAGCCATATTTTACCATGTGAAAAAATCCATCAAAAACGTCATACTATAGTATGTCGAAAAAGTCAAAAAATGTCAAAACATAAAAGGTCAAAAAAAGTCTGTAAATAGCCTAATTAGGGTGTTCTGATTCGAGTTAATATTAAAATATGGTGAAAAAAGTTGAAATAAAGACATATTTTAGCATGTCAAAAAATCCGTCAAAAACGTCACACTATAGTATGTCGAAAAAGTGGAAAAATGTCAAAATATAAAAGGTCAAAAAAAGTCTATAAATAGCCCGATTAGAGTGTTCTGATTCAAGTTAATATCAAAATATTGTGAAAAAAAGTTGAAATAACGCCATATTTTAGCATGTCAAAAAATCCATCAAAAACGTCATACTATAGTATGTCGAAAAAGTGGAAAAATGTCAAAATATAAAAGGTCAAAAAAAGTCTTTAAATGGGGTAATTAGGGTGTTCTGATTCAAGTTAATATAAAAACATGGTGAAAAAAGTTGAAATAAAGCCATATTTTAACATGTCAAAAAATCCATCAAAAACGTCATACTATAGTATGTCGAAAAAGTGGAAAAATGTCAAAATATAAAAGGTCAAAAAAAGTCTTTAAATGGGGTAATTAGGGTGTTCTGATTCAAGTTAATATAAAAATATGGTGAAAAAAGTTGAAATAAAGCCATATTTTAGCATGTGAAAAAATCCATCAAAAACGTCATACTATAGTATGTCGAAAAAGTCAAAATATAAAAGGTCAAAAAAAGTCTTTAAATAGCCTAATTAGAGTGTTCTGATTCAAGTTAATGTTAAAATATGATGAAAAAAGTTGAAATAAAGCCATATTTTAGCATGTGAAAAAATCCATCAAAAACATCATACTATAGTATGTCGAAAATGTCAAAATATAAAAAGTCAAAAGTCTTTAAATAGCCTAATTACGGTGTTCTGATTCAAATTAATATTAAAATATGGTGAAAAAAGTTGAAATAAAGCTATATTTTAGCATGTGAAAAAAATCCATCAAAAACGTCATACTATAGTATGTCGAAAAAGTGGAAAAATTTCAAAATATAAAAGGTCAAAAAAACTCTATAAATGGGGTAATTAGGGTGTTCTGATTCAAGTTAATATAAAAATATGGTGAAAAAAGTTGAAATAAAGCCATATTTTAGCATGTGAAAAAATCCATCAAAAACGTCATACTATAGTATGTCGAAAAAGTAAAAAAATATCAAAATATAAAAGGTCGAAAAAAGTCTATAAATAGCCTAATTAGGGTGTTCTGATTCAAGTTAATATCAAAATATGGTGAAAAAAGTTGTAATAATCCATACGGTGGTGTAGTGGTTAGCACTGTCGCCTCACAGCAAGAAGGTACTGGGTTCGATTCCCGGCCCGGGGCCTTTCTGTGTGGAGTTTGTATGTTCTCCTCATGTCTGTGTGGGTTCTCTCTGGTACTCCGGCTTCCTCCCACCATCCAAAAACATGTATAGGGATTAGGTTAATTGGTTAATTTAAATTGACCGTAGGTGTGAATGTGAGTGGTTGTCTGTCTCTGTGTCTTGCGATGAGGTGGCGACTTGTCCAGGGTGTACCCTACCTTCCGCCTTAAGTCAGCTGGGATAGGCTCCAGCCCCCCGCGACCTTCTGAGGATAAGCGGTAGATAATGGATGGATGGATGGATAATTAAGGTCAAAGCTGTATGGGTCCAATTAACAACGCCTGTTTGATGCTAATTAGCTAGTTCAATTAGTCTCATTCACCCAGACACCCAGTTAGCATGTTTATTTATCTTTGACAAGGATTCAGTGTAATGTGATCAGAATATATCATGACATTAACTGAAATGTGGTGTCAGGTGTCTCAAATATAAGGTGTGTTTTTAACTCTTGTTGTTCTGTAAGGAGTCTATAAGACTCTTATTGTACTCTGACAGTTGTTGGAAGACGTTCTTGGCGACGGAGGCGTAGTCACTCTCCTGAGATTTAGAGGCAATGACTGATGCTGCAGTTAAGGAAAGTTTTACGAGGATGAATCGCATCTCTCTCAGAGCTCATAGCTTACAAAGTGACTGGTAGAATATTCCACAAATATAAGGATACACTCCTTCATTACAAAGTTGTTCTGCTCCAAGTGTTGCCATTTCCTCTCAAGGTTAGCCAGCTAAAAAACAAAATAAACAAGATAAACATGAGCAGGACAACATTAAATGGTTCAGCTGCCTTGCTCAGTGTCTCCATGTCTAACCTGAGCGTGGGTCTCGTTTTCTTGCAGTTGGGTCTTCAGAGCTTCATATTTCTGGTTCATTTCCTCCAGCAGCTGTCTGAATGAATCCCGACGCAGAGTGAACGCCACACGGTCCTCCTGTAGTCTCTGCACAAAAACAAAATCAGTTCATGTCATTAATCAACAGTATTATTCTATAATTAGTCCAGCGCTTCGATCCAGGGATGAAACAAATCCTCAAATGATTCAGCTATTAAAGAAACAGGTTCTACCCCCTGCACATTTGTGCCACTATGGTTTGAACAGTCCAGGTTAATAAATGTTGAATTTGAATACATCATCTCAGTCTGATTAATTAGTCATAAAAGCTTTGCAGAAGAATCCATGCAATGCTGGGTGCTCCACTGTGTTTCTCCAAGCTGGGAGCATAAAACATCCACTGTAAAGAGCCACAGTGAGCTGATGGTGCTGATATCTGTAGCTACATATAAACATGCTCGGTGATGAGTGTACCTTCTTCTTCTCCTCAGCTGTGTGCCTCAGGGTGTCCAGGTCTCGGTAGGTGACCAGCTCAGTCTCCATGGTGTCGACACGCTCCTTCAGGCTGCTGAGCTCACCTGTGATCTTCCCCTCCAGCTGCTGCACCTTCTCCAAGTCCTGCTGGAGACGCTGGGACTCTGGGAGGAGGAGGTGGAGAATGGTAGTTTGTTAATTAGTGTTTGCCCGGTTGGCTCGTTATGCGGGTAAGCGTTAGAGTGCTACTGACCAGTTGTAAGTCCTCTGGCTGTGCTCTTGGATTGCACCACCTCCGTCTCCTTGCTGACCAGCACCTCCTGCATGTTCCTCAGCTCGCTGGCCGTCACTGTGTCCACCTGATGCAGCCTCAACATGTTCTAGACACATCGACAGACACAATCAACTCCTCCAATCTCCCTCCATCTTGCTATTTCCTCCACCTTTCTTTCCACTCCTTCCTTCCTCCTATCATCCCTCCTTCCTTCCTTCCCTCCCTCCTCACTCTGCTGCAGTGCTCCAGGAGGGCGACGATGTTCTCCTGGCTCTGTCTCATCTTGTCCTGCTCCTGAGCTCTGGACTCCTCAAATGACTCCAGGTACCCTGAAACAAAGGAAGTTAGAAGAGCCTAATTATATTTGAACTCATATCACTTCATGCAGGTATATTAGATAAGGACCTAAGTGGTAAAATACTTTTTAAAACAACGCCAAACCCTGCAGACAAATTCGTGGCAAAGGTGCATTTGTAATGACTAGATAAGAATTCAATATATTACATGTAATAAAACACGTTTTGCAGAGATTGTTATCTAAAAAAAAATGCTAATGAGTTTTTGTCAAATGTTCAACTCACGGTCAATTTCTTCCTCCTTCCTCTTCAGCTCTTTGTATTTCTGCTGACACTCCCCTGATGAACAAACAAAAAATAAATATTATCTAAAATTATTAAATGGATTTGACAGCTGGTGACACTTGATGATCAAAGTCATGAAAGCAAAATCCCAATTTCACTTGTCTTTAAATGAAAACACAAAACAAATGAACTTTTGCAAAAACGTCATTCATGCCTGTGAAGCAGTTAATCTACAATTTGAATTTTCTTCCAGTCTGTGATATTTTCAAAAGGCAGCTGATGCAGTTTCCATTATAATAGGGAAAAGAAATGAAAGTCGCTACCCTGTGCTTCCTCTGAGTCCTGCTCCAGCTGCTGGATCTGGTCTGAGACCTGTGCCATCCTGTCCCTGATCTCTGTAAGCCTGAACACACACATCATGACACACTTGTTTCACTTTACAGCCTCCAGCTGGTCAGTGCTTCATGCTTGCTCCTCACGAATAGTTAACGGTACATACTGTCTCTCCATGCTGGCGATCTCCTGGTTGTCCTCCTTCACCTGGAAAACAAAACAGCAGTTTCTTTACTTTCCTAAAACCTGCACAGCTTGCTGTACATTAGTCTAATAAATGAGTGTAGCCGCTTGTGAAGCCGACCTGTTTGAAGAGCTGCTCTCTCTCTTCCTGTGGGGATCCCAGGCTCTTGTGCTCGGCCTCCATGCTGTCTCGCTTCGCCTCCAGCGCTGACAGAGTCTGGTGAAGCCGAACCACTTCCTGCTTTATGTGAGAGTGGGCCAGCTCCTGCACAAAGAGAAGGCAGGGGGAAACTTTCTATCATGCTCCTACTGCCAAAGCTGTGCTGGTGTTGTCTCAGATTGAACAAGGCTGTTAATTAGCTCATAGATCAGAAATAAGGAGCGTTATGAATGAATGGTCGACGTGTTAAACTTAAGTTCCCACCATGCATCATCTTTTGAATCCGACTTACAGCTTCATAGTGCTCCTTCCTGGTCATCAGAAGGTCCAGCTCCTCCTGGAGTCCACTTAGCTCCTGCAAAACAAAAAACACAAAGAGGTGATGAGAAGATGCAGAAAGGATGCTTCTACTGATACACAAAAAGCCCTCATTCACAGCATTTTGTGGTTTATAAACTGACTTCATGATAAAAGTAGTTTATCACCGCAATAAAAGAGCAGAATTATAACAGTATTAGGCTGAAGCTCCATGAATACCTGCAGCAGGTCCTCATTGGCTGTCGTCATGGCAAAATACTTCTCTTGCTTTGCGGCTGGCATCGTCTGGACGACCTCGTCAGCGACCTGCCTTTCCCTCCTGATCTCCTCTTCAAGCGCTCTGATGGCCTCTTCTCTTCTGTTTGGCAAAACAATTTCACAGTTTATTTAGACTTTACTGCCTTCTTCAGTCATGAGGAGGGAGACACGTGACAAAGGTCATAGGTCACATTCAAACCCAGGGCAGGTGAGATAAGACAGATATCTGGAAAGATAAAGAAAGGATGCAGGAAAGAATGAGATGAGTGTTCTTCTCCCTGTCCTCCATGTCTGTCTTTTCTCTAAATGCAATTCAAAGCTCCTTTACATCTGTCTCTCTTACTTCACCGTTAAATTACTACTAAAGAATAAGAGAAGACAGGACTTGAATATATACATGTGCGGCTAAAGTAAGAAAGAAAGGAAGAGTGACTTCCTCAAACAGAAACGTTTAGCTAGCAGAAACCGTGCTCAGCCGACAGGTTTTACAACAAGGAACAAAGTTCATGTGCTGTGCTGGCGGCACAGTGACAGGTGAAGTTCAGTTCATCTACCTGCCCCAGAAGTCCAGGTAAGAGTGTCTTTGGTCCTTTTTCAGTTCAATCATAAGACAGAATATTATCGAGGTGTGAGATCAAGGAGAATAAAGGTTTGACAAGTTAATAGGTGGAGAAAATGAAAGGACATCAATGCTATGACTTTTTTACAGGGATGTGTTTAAAGAAAATAACATAAGGCCACATGTTTACAGCTGTAACATAAAATCTGTTTCACTTTCAACCTCTGAAACACATTTTTTCCTTCACTGCTGCTGTTTCTTTGAACATTTTTCACTGTATTCTCACATTTTACAGACTAAAAAACACTAAATATTCTATGACAATAACAGTTTGTTGTGGCATAACATCAGTTCATTTGTTGAGTTATGAATATGTTATCAGTCAGAGGTGTAATGGTACATAAAAGTGCATGGTTTGTACTTTGTCTCTCTCATAATAAACAGCTGTTTGGGTCACAGGATGGACCAAACTCAAGCTCACTGTTACTTCTTCTTCTTCTAATGATTTGTGATAATCTGCATCCCACTTCACAGAAGACACATGGAATATGAAGATATTAATGTAACAATGGTTTAAATGAGTGTCTTACAAGCAAGTAAAATGTATGTCAGTAGAGCATACAGCAAAAAAAATAAATAACTGTGACGTACTGATGCTCACAGTGTGTTTTTTTGAGGATAATGGAGAGGTGCAGGCCACCTCTTCTACTGCTGTGGCTGGCTGCAGTGGCAGTGATTAATACACCGAGTCATGCTGAGGTTGTGGAAGACGAAACGCTGGTAGGAAACGCTCTGTTCTATCTGTATGCATTTATTCAGATTGTTTGGCGTCATAACCGTCCATCTATTCCTCCATCTATCAGCAGGTAAAGAACTTGACCGACAAGCTTCTGCACGTCATTCCTCATAGCTGTAACAGTTCCTCTGTTACTAAACTGGTGATCGAGGGCAGCCTGATTACTCTGAATGACACTGACAGACTAGCCCTGGCTAGTTATCCCTCACTAGTAGAGCTCCACCTGGATGGTAACCTGGTGACCAGTGTACCAGCCAAGTACTTCTCTGTGGTGCCACACCTCAGAGTACTGTCTCTGTCCAGGAACCACATCAGCAGGTAGGTGAGGACGTGAGTAGACGCTGGCTTCCACTGCTAAATTTATAATAATAATAATAATCCTCCTCTCACTGGGTGTTACTGCAGCCTGGACCAAGAAGCTTTCTCTGGTCTCGAGGTCCTGACTGAGCTGGACCTGTCCCACAACCTGCTGACAGGTCTTCATACACAGCAGTTCACACAGCTGAATGATCTACAGGTAATATTCTGGAGGATTCCCAAAATGTACACCTATTAATCAATAGGTGTACTACTATAGGTCAGACTTTGTAGTAATTATTAATCCATTAACTGACCTATTCTGGTCTCACTAGATGCTGAACCTACAGGAAAACCCCTGGAACTGTTCCTGTTCGCTGCTGAGCATCATTGCAAGAGTCAAAGCAGCTGGAGTTAACATCGGTAACAGTGTTAAATGCTCAGTGTAATCTGTTCCATGAAAGACAACAGTTAAATAACTTTTATATTTATTGGCTCTACAGGGAGAGTCAGCTGTGCTGGAGGTGATCTTCTACAGGCTGCAGCTATGTGTGACCCTTCACCACCATCCGTCTTCACTACTGACCCACAAAAAACAGTCAACTCCCACCAGTCTTTGGTCTCATCAACAACACGGACCACACTGATGATAAGCCAGAGCCTTAACATCAACAAAGGTAGGACTAACTTTTCTCCTGTTACTTATGTGGACGTACAAACAGACCTTCAGCTTAACAAACTGGTCTCTCCATTTACAAACCCCACCAGACCAGACACCGGTGCTCGGCAACACATGGAAGTTCACAGCATGTGTTGCAGCCTTGGCACTATGCACCTCCATGCTCATCGTGTTTGGCATAAAAGGGCCTTCCTGGTACAAGCTCTTCCACAACTACCGTCATCGGAGACTCAGCCAAGAGGAGGAGGAGGAGGAGGAAGGGGTGGTGTCAACAATCTTCTCTGAGACAGGGAGATATTTGAACCATCAGACATTCAACTTTGAGCGACAGAATGGGCAGATAGAGGAGGAGGATGAGGAGGAGGATGGGTATTTTGAGGATCCATACATCAAGAGGGAAGAGTGACATGCAGGAGAGGAGCAAACGAGTCAAGAAGATCTGACACCACTATGTGCTCCCAAAAGGACATTCCCTCTAGATTGGATATTTACAGTTTACATCACCTTAGGTGGAGAACTTGACAGCTAAATAAACCATTTAACTATTTACGTCCCAAGTACTGGCTGGTTTTATAATTCTAGGGATGCAGAATATACACTGGCCTCAATCAATTACCGACTGATGATGGGAAATTTATATTATTCAAAGAATCAGATGAAGAGTCTAAGAAGAAGACAACACAAATGCAACCTGCAGTACAACTTGCTGATGTGCTTTACCAGAAAAAAATAAATAAATGAAGATTTGGGGTCAGTACTGTTTTTGTTGCAATAACCATAATGAAATGTACTTACTCTCTCCTCTCGGTGAAGATGTTATCAATGCTTTGAGCCTCGCTGTCATTGTAAGCTTTCAACTGGGAGGGTAGAGAGGAGAGAAAATGAAATGAATGAACGGCCGTTCTCATTATATTTGGAATAACAATCATACCATTGACTTCTTAAAGTGGGAGGCATCAGAAAAGCCATGTTGCTTATATGGTTTTTCTTACATCGTTGTAGTCATTGATCATTTCCTCCATCTCTGTGTTGGTGTTCAGCTTATCCACCAGCTGGAAAAGCGAACAAGAAAAGTGGGTTTAAATGAAGGTAACACTCCACAGAGAAGACTCTTCAAACACCTTGAGACACTTGACACAATAAAGATTACTTTCCAGTGGCTACTCAATGAAAATAATTATAGTCAAAAAGCTATTTACCATGTTGTAGTCAGCAAGCTGACCTTGAAGATCTTTAATCTCTGCAGCCAGGCCTTCAGCTCTGAAGAGGAAAGAAAAGGATTGGTATTATTTGGGCTTCACCATATTTTACTTAATTGTTTTTAACTTTCAAATTTTCCACTGATGTTTTTGAATGTTTTTCAACTTTGGACTTAAAAATGCTGTGGAATTACTATAAACGGCTGAATTATCAATCTTCTGAGGCAGACCATAATTACCCAATCCTATCTGCAACTGTGCAGAAATACCAGGTTTAAAATGATCAGTGAGTTTATCTTCTAACATTTATACATACTCCATGGATGTAGAATACAGAGGGCCTAAAAAACCAGGAGAGCATGGTCTGTTGTTCCACTCACCTCTTCTCGTATGAAAGATAAACAGAATTCTCCTGGTTGTAGTTGTCGATCTCTTTGCGCAGTTTGCTGGTCTCTGTGGTTAACTCGTTGATCTTGCTCCTAACAGCACAGGTAAGGAACAAATGTGAAGGTGATCGGCTAAATTATCTAGGATTATGTCAAAGTATATCACTTTGACATTTAAAAAAAAATAAAATCAAATAAATTACCTGAGAAGGCCCAAGTAGTAGGACTTGTCCAGAATCTGTCTCTGAGGTCCTTTGGGGGATGGGAGAAGGCAGGAGGTGGTGCAGAGAAAGAGAGGTGAGATTGTTATAATGTTGTTCATCTCTTTCAACATGGCTGACTGTCTTCCCTATCATTCATACATGATGAAAATCTATCCATACTGCCAGATCTATGGATGTAAAACATGTCACCTTTTGTCACTTCAGACCTACCTTTCATGCCAGTCTTCATACCACTGAGCCCCTGTTGGGTTACAGGCCTGTCAGTCACTTTGATCTGTGCTGAAAGGACTCCAGGGGAAGCGATGGGGATGCTGCCCCTCATGCCAGGATGACCACTTGTACCCGGAACCATCTGGATTGAAACAAAAGAGAATCAAACTGGACTCTCCGAGGTCAGTATGGAAATTTATGTGATTACCAACACTGCAGCATCTAAAGCCAGTCCCATTGTGCAAGTCACAGATGACTTACTCCAGTTGCAACACGGATAGCAGTAGGAGGAGGACGGACAGCTGTTGGGGGTCTTCCAGCACCAGGGACCACAGATCCACTGCGGCTCAAAGGACGGCCAATGCTGGAGGGAGGCCGCTGACTCGCCATGATGTCCTAAGCCAGGAAGCATATTAACAACAACAAATCAAATGTGTGTTGCAGCTGCATACAGGTGCTACTGTAGCTCAGAGTATAGTTATGTTTGCTTGGTGATATACAGCAAGTGAAAATGTGGAATAGTGATTAAAGAGAAGAATGAACATGCAACATAATCAATGTAACTGATTTTGTTCAGGTTACACAAAACACTTTTTCACACTGTGTCATGTTTTAAACATGAATTAAATTAAGTGTTTCTGCATCTGATGATAATCATTGAGTTGTTTTTTCTGTGCAGCCATCATTTAATGCATGATATGTTCACTTCAGGACAACAATTCTTTGGCCTCTTCTTTTTAAAGGCATCTATTTAAATTCATGCACCTCTGTCGGCAAATGAAAAGTTTTGAGGCTACCATATAATCACATAACAATTAGTGACTGATGCAGCCAGTGTTTGTTTCAGCTTAACAAAACATACCAAGAACTGATGCTCGTTAGCTTCAACCATACATTTCAAAAGAACCAAAGAAGCCACAATGCCTACTAAAATAATTTCCCATGGCTTGTTGGCCAGATCGTTTTAAATATCAAGGAAACCGCAAGAGTAAGGTTAGCTTTAGCTACCGACATGTTTGACGTTACAATGTCAGCGGCGTTACATTACCGTTACAGTTACCAAACGACAAAGTATTAACATTAAATAAAGTATTGTAACGTGAACTACATCCAAACACACCATCGTTCTGAATTTGTTGCACGTTGGCCGCTTCGTTTACCAAACAATTCACATTGGTATTAGCCAAAGTTCAAGTAGCTTTAGCGTTAGCTCGTTGCCACTGAATAGGATGGGTAAGCTAGCTCGTGGTTCGTACCTTCAGCTCAAATCCTTCTCGGTCGTTTTCGTCGACAATAAAATTCCCGGCCAGTTGTTTGGTTCGCTAATTTCCTTGACAAGAGAAAGTAAACTGACGCTAAACGTTAGAAAAGTTAGCAAACATAGCGTCTCTGGGTGGCGTTAATGTTAGCCGGAAGAGCGCCATAGCAACGCTCTTCTTCTCAGGAAACAATAAGCAACGTAGCAGTTAGTTAAAAGCACTCTGCTGCCCCACCGGCCAACAGTGGAACTGCATGCAAACAACAGTTATTCAGAAACTGATGAGTCCTGGGGTGTTTATGTTTTGTTTATGTTCTTTTTACAGTCTATGGGTCAAATAACGACGAAGTTAGCATGAAACCACGATAGTACGTAGAACTTAAACATTAAGCCAGTGTGACATCTTTAGCAATTTTGGGAAATAATCGTCAACATGATCATGTTCCCTACTCATTGAAAGCAAGAACTGAATGCTGTTTATGACATATAATTTCATAAATTGAAGATATAAAATATAGACAGCTTCCATGCTGTGTGTGGTGGGATAGGACAGTGGTTAGAGTGTGCCAAGATGGCATCCAGTGAGGCATGGGTTCAAGTCCTCCTGAGGGTGATGAGATGTTCTACTTTACAATGTAGCCTAGTAAAATTTCTGACATTGCAATCTATTACTGAGTTGTTTTTTTGCAATATTTGTGAAGATTTAACATCACCTGTTCATCAGTTGTTGGTCACTGCCTTATTCAAGTGGACTGCTTTAACAATGACTTATTTTCAATTAAAAATCTGTATGTAATGTGTAACTGTCAAACTTTTATATTTATGTTTTTCTTTTTATCTCATAGTTTATCAAAAATTGCACCTTGTATTATTATCTATTATCATATTTTATCATAATCTGCACCTTGCATTCCTCTTATGTATCTCTCATAGTATATAGTATAATCTAATACAATTATTTAATATTGGGCTATCAAAGTTTTAGGCTAATTTGAATCTTCTAGGGCTACACAAACATTTGTTTTTAAAACATAACTAGCATCTTTTCACTTCAGCTGTAGCTAACGAAGTCAGCAATGAACATTTTAGGAAACGCACCCCACAAAGTGTAAAAACAGCAGAGGTGATGATATCTTCATAAAACAAACCTATTTAGAAAATTCATATTTATATTACTATAGGAGTGGAAAACAGGAAAAAAAACATCACACTCAAATGAGTTTTAGTCTGTTTTATTTCATGTTCAATAATCACATCACTAATTAACAAGTAATCACAATAAACACTTTTTTTTCCAAACCAAAAAATAAAATTCAAATTAATGAAGAGAAAAAAAAAACAACACAAAAAAAAAAAACAATGAGGAGGTTCTGCGAATGATGTAGTAAGTCTACCTAAGACATCCCATTGTTGTTTTCTCAGCATGCTCTGCAGGTACAGCAGGTGTTTATTATTAGCTAGTGTAACTCTGGCATGAGTGCAGTGGAGATGAACAACTCTTCTTGGACAGATTACTGAGGAGCATTTATTACACGAGCCAAACCTGACAACTACAGTTAGTAAACCTTGTGTTAAAGTCTCGGTGTGTTCGACTCTTCAGGGCAGGTTGTTGCTTTTGTCAAATGTCGCTCCCAAGTTTCACACTCAACTCCACACTTAGCGCCTGTTAGAACAAGAAATTCCCTTTGCCTGCTGTTTTTATACAGCCTCATGTGTTTCAGGAGCTTTTGAATGATTAGCAGGTCATCCAAACACGATTCTCACCTCTTAAGACTAGGCATGCAGGCATCACTGTGCATTAAATTAGCTTAACAAATGTCTTAAATGAATTAAGCTGTAGCCAGTTCCACATTTCTTAATCAAGCTTATTAGATTGTAAAGACTAAAGTGTTGTGTTGGGGTTCAGTTTGTCACAAAGTATAATCCCTTCAACCGTGAGAGCACAACCACCACGAGGCTACAGGAACACAACGATAAATACATGTACAAAAGTGTTGCGTCTTTAGTTCATACATCTCAAAAGACATTCTTTCACTTCAGTGGCCCCTTTCTGATGAAAAAGGCAGACTTTCTCATTTCGTCACACTAATAATCAGAATAATAGTCATAATAAAACGCTGCTTCCTCCCCTTCGAACCGTTAAAGGTACTTGGACTTAAAAGCTGGGACCCCTCCACACCTGCTCATGATGCACTGTACTGGTTTTGTCTCCTTTTTAGGGCCATAAAGAATGCATCAACAACAAAATATCTATTTACATCCGTGTGCAATCTCATAAGAAAATCGGTAAAACTGTGGGGTAAAAGCAAAGCTTTTGGTTGTGGACAGGCACGAGGGGGAAATGCAGCTATGTGACAGCAAACGTCAGCAACACTCAGTCTCACTTTCACAAGTTATTGACTTTTTTGTCCACAAAACCCCCCGATTTGTTTTCTTTCAAAGATTTTAAAGGGATACCAATAAAAAACAAAGTAATGACTGAATCTGAAGTGTCTGAATACTAATTATTGAATTTATTGCTCTATTCGTGTCATCACGCAAAAGCTCATTCATAATTCAGCTATTTAGGATAAACCGTTCATACCCTTTAATATATTAAAGCATTAAGGTGCAATTTAGTTCTGTCGAAGCTTCACAAATCTGCTCAAGTGACAATATTTGAACAGGAGAAGTGTTTTGTGTTGTCGATGGAGCTTTGGTCTTAAACTAATGATAATATCTCACTCAGAAATGTGTCCACAGCACAAAGAATCATAAAGTTAAAAGCAAAAATTCAGATTTAAATGTACATTTTATTTTAGATTGGCTTCTTCTGACAAAGAAAAGCAGGTTTATGTGGAAAAATGTTTATATTTCTAGAAGTTAAACTGCACTTATCAGTATTTTTTGCATATTACATATATATTTCTGCAGATTGAGAAGCAGATTTTTCCCTCAGGAGTTTACAGAAACCGAACCAAAGAAGAGGGAATAGTCCCTTTAATGAAAGTTCCTCATCTTAATAGCTCATAATAAGTTCTTTTTAGTGTTTCATGTTCAGTTCTTTCTTGTGTTTTGTTAGGGTTTCAGAAGCAAAACTCAGAGCTGAGGAAGTGACAGCTGAGACAAAACACGACTAAAGAAACCTGTCTGTAGACTTAGTGACGAACCCAACAACATCAGCCACCAGAAACCAGCTCTTCCTGTCCTTTAAAAGTCACAATTAGACCAACAACACATCATTATTTTGACCGAAGCACAACACTTGGAGTAATAATGCACGAAGGCGTTCAGCTCTGGGCGTCATATCATAAAATCTGGCCATGCATTATAAAGGCAACAGTTGAATACATTGCTACAAGAGAGGAGTATAAAGCCACATCATGATCCACTGCCAATAATCCAACAGTGTTTGTATTCAGCTACTGCCAAGCCACATGCTACTAGAACCCTCAACCCTTATATTTTACAGGATGTCCTGACGTCCGGTGCTCCGTCTTTGTCCGAGGTCGTCCTCTTTTACTGTAGTTTTCAGGTCAGGAGGCACATGGAGACACACAGCTCCTTTAAACTTCAAACATCTCACAAACCTTCAGGTTTCACACTTTCTTCCTCCCTCTGAATATCCTCACCATGTGTCTTGATTAAAATAAAAAACTGTGCGTGTTTCCGATATTTTCTGAGTGCTAATCGGGAAACGAAAAAGCTTGCCCGCTGTACGCTAACGAGGGAATAAACGTAGAATAAATAAATAAAAGCTCGTTTTAAAATCAAGAAAGAATAAGATCCGAACAGAACACCGAAGCTCATTTTTACACGACTTTGTCACTCGAACACACCGTCACAAACACAGAGAGTACGGAGATGAACGGCCTACTTGTTGTCTACTTTTTGTTTGTTTGTCAGCTTGTTGCTAAGCGATAGTGACGAGGGAGGAGGTGATGAAGCAGATGTGATGGACGATTAATTACTGAGGCGGACAGGAAGTGGTTACTGGGAACAAACAGCCCCTGAAGAGAAGCCATGTGATAAATGATGGCTGCTGATCTGGTGAGATGATGCAGGGCGAAGAACATCCAGGTGAAACCTGCTGATTCCAGAGAAGACACCTTTCCCCTCAGTCCCTCCACAGACTTCCACAAAGGCCCAAGCTTAGTCTTTACAGTCACTTAAGCCAAACATGAGGGGGTCGCCATGGCGCATGATGATGATGACGATGAGGGGGAGGCGTGACAACATGACGTCGATACTAGAGCGGCAGATTTGAAAATTTGCAATGACAGGTTTAAGAGGGAAGGTTTTTTTCCAGGTTTGATGGGATCAGGGAAGGTGGAGACCCCTTAGAGGAGCTGATGCTGTCCCCCTGGACCTCCACCAAGGAGGAGGAGGGGGAGACGCCGTGAGGAGCCGGGTGTGGGTGGGGTCTGTTGTCGTCCTGGGGGGCTGGCCGGGTGATGATGTCGGCGCCGTGGTCCGTGCGAGAGCGAGCTTTCTCGCGGAAGTTGAGCTTGAAACACTCAATCTGCAGCAGAAATGTTGGAGAGAAAAAAAGAGGAGGGTGGAGGAGGAGGAGGAGGGACAAACATTGATAGGGAGGGGGGAGGAGGTGATGATGGCACAGGGGTAGTAGAATTAGATGCCTGCAAGATAAGAAGTCAAAAGACGATGAAGATCAGGAGCTGTGGACTGCAGAGGACAAACAGACACTGAGTGCAGCCACAAGACGCTTTAGCTCTGCTGAGGCGTTTCCATGGCAACTCAACCCCAAACTTACTTGTCTCTGGGATACGTGAGTCCAGAACCTGGGGCTCCTGGAGGCCCTCGCTCTCACAGGCAGCCCCCTCCTTCAGCCCATTCTCCTGGGCAGCCTGCCCCGGCTCGGAGCCTGGGGCCGGGGCCACAGGGCCACTCAGGGGGGTCCCATTCCCCTCCGCTGTCTCCTGGACCCCCTCAGCCTAGAAACACATAGCAGGGCGGGTCAATCGGTGGGGATGGAAATGAAACAACCTGGCTCCAGATCTCATATTTAAATCTATTGTCCTCTGAATAAAGTCACAGGGAAGCCAGTCTGTATTTGCAAAAACATTAAAAGATCCAGAGCCAGACGTAAAGTGGAAGGAGGTGGAATAACAACAAAGAATAATATAGAACAATGAGCAAAAACAAGCTGTAAATTCAAGCACATCATGTCAAAAGAAGCAGAAGTGTCAAATCATATTTAAAAATGCCTGAATGCTGCTGAGTTACCACAAAGGAAATAAACGTAAAATAACCTCAAGAGTTGCTACTTAAAATATTAATGAAAATTTTCCATTTACATAAAATAATTATTGAACTTGTTGGAGCTGCTGTGAAGCAGTCAGGGGGCGACTTTAGGTTCAGCGTCTCACTAAAAGACAAAATTTAACTTTCATCCGGTAAAACAGTGACGCTCACTGATGTTTTAACATTTTACAGACAATGGAGCTCTATGACAGATAGAAACAACACATATCTGTCAGTATACAGTCATCATTTTTATATCACAACATATTTATCTTTAAATCACTCACCTTTCCTGTTTATTTGCACCTTCTCTGCATATGCATTTTTTAATACTGCTCTGCTGTCTTATACTGGAAGTGTAAATAGTAATATTTTCTGTTTGTTATGTTGCTTTTTTAATACTATGATTACATTTCTTGCTGTTGCTGCAACATAATTTCCCATGTTGGGATCAATGAAGTAATTCTATTTGTTAGTTTTTTCATTTTGTTGACATTAATTAAAATATAGAATACTTGTCGCCTTGTCTTTTGAAAAGCAAAACGCATCACTGCTAAACACACAAAGACTCTTTCATGTTTAAAAATAGACTTCAGTTAACAGTTCAGACAGGTTATTATTATTATTATGTGAATACTATTTTTAGCTGCCGTTATGATGATGACTGAGACACAGCGAAGTGAAGATGAGGAGGATGTGAGTGAAGGATGAAACAGAGGAGCTGTGGTAGGCTGAGGGGAGAGGGGACTTCATTCCCTCCCAAAATATCCTCATTTTCCACAATAACCCAACCCCTAAATAAACAGGTGACTTTGACCCTTTTTTGAAATGGTTAAGTGTCCACCGTCATGTCGAGGGAGCTGCAGGTGCAGAGATGCTTCAAGAAAGTCTCGTTGCTCCACACTTCTTTAGATCCTCAGAGGTCCTTTACTGTGTTCATTTTCAGGGTCATACTTACTGATATGACATACTTTTGCCTGACTATGCCTGTCTTTAGCTTCTGTCTGAGACAATTCAAAGGAATTGTACTGGAGCTGTGTTGCTCGGCAACGGCTTGGGTCCTTTTACTTCCTGTCAGCTGATGTCATTCACATCCTCTGGAGCAGGAAACAAACTGAGGGACATTTAAAGTGTTTAAAATGGTCTAAATACAGATGGACAGAAATCCTGACGGCTGGTTTCTGAATACTGTGAGGATTTCTCTGTGGATATTTTCACAGTGTTAATGAATTAATTAACAGCACTTAAACCTGGGACCTTTAAGGTGACTTTAATTTGTGCAGGACACATAGAATCAACAGAGTAAAAATAATTCAGCGCTGCATCAGTGTCTCTGTTAGGGTCTGTATCTATGGACAGTGGAGCATGGCGGTCTCACCTTGACGTCTCCTCCACCAGGTGAATGAGTCACGTTGTCCATGGAGCCCACTTTGGACTGAGCCTTTTCCCTGAAGCTCACTTTGTGGGACTCGATCTTCACACCGCCGCCGCCTGCAGCACACATAATCAGTCTGATAGTCACACATAAGCTTCCATATCCATAGAGCAAAACACACCGTCAACCAGGGTTCTAGCACCATTTAAAAAAATACTTTTTAAGACATGTTAAGACCTCAATAAATATAATTTAAGACCCAAAAATATCATAACAATTTCTTTGGTAGAAAATAGTCAATTTATTGTAGGGCCCGATCAATGTGGAGATTTTGAGGCTGATATCGATATTTAGCAAGAAAAAAATCTGATAACCGATTAATCTCTGATAAAAAATTTTATTACTTGCAACAACAATATAAATTGAAGGCATAACACTTAACTTTTTTCTACTACTTTACTTTCACAACTTTCAACAACAAAGAAGTGAACTTTGTGAACAAAATAATGTGCAAAACTGCAGTAAATAGTGTGTTTTCCTATTGCCATTAAACGCACCATCTGAAAATTTAATACTGACAGGAAATCTACGGTAAAATTTGAGACAATTTAAGACCTTAACTACCGGATTTTAATTTGTCAAGTCCTAAATCTCATCTTCTTATATATTATTAGAACCAGTGATACTGCTGTCCAGATTAAATCCAGTTAAACCGTTAAAAACCTTCTTGGAAGACAAAAATATATTCATGTTAATATTTTACACTTTTTGTTGAGTTAAATCTTTTTACCAACATCAGTCCTGATCCTAACAACCACATCTATAAAATAAATAAATATTCATTAACTAATTTTAACCCTTAAATGCCTCTTTATTTACATGACGCCACTTATTTTTTTTATGACTAAAAAACAAAAATTAATCACTCCTTACTTTCCCAGACAGCAGTAAAATGAGCCGCAGTGCTAAACTGCTATAACCCATAAAATAAATCAAAATATATGCTACAATAATGATAAAACATAAATATTTTTTGAATATTTGATTCAGGCCTCATTCAAAGCTGACAAAAACACAACCATTCTTAGTTTCAGGTGATTATACACTCATGAATATTACTCCCTTTCCACATTTTTTCTCCTCTGCAAATATGGGTGTTTTATATTTTTAATATTTATATCTTTCTATCCTATTTCTTATTTATGTGTGCCTTGAAGCTGAGATTCGTTATGTGTGCATAATGACAATATGCAAACTGCTAAATAATGCTCTATTATTTCCCAGCTCACCAGGCTTGTGCTTGATGTTGTCCTTGGAGCCGCACTTTGACGTCACCTTGCTCACGTCCACCTTCTTGTTGAGTATCTGCACCTGTCGAACGCCACACAAACCGTTCAAACGTTTCGTTAAGGGCTATTTCGTCTCGTTAAGTCAGGTAGAAAGCACAGATCCCTGATGAGCATGACGCCCATCAGAGGCGAGAGGTGTTTGACTTTCTTATTAGGTTAGTGGGTTAGTGACAGAAGTGGTTAAAGAAGCAGGGGGCTGAGGAGGGGGTTGAGGGAAAGGCTGCTAGCATGCCGTCCAGTAACTCCCTCCACTTCTAAGGTCTTGATTACTGTTGCTCGTCGATGCCACATCGGTTGGACTGATGCTCCGGCTGCAGGGCCAGGCACAAGTACTTACGTTGCCTCCACCAGGAACATGCTTCATATTGTCCTTGGAGCCCAGGCGTGAGGCGACGTGGCTGAAGTCCAGCTTTTTGGAGACTATCTGAACCTAACGGACACAGCATAGCAGCAAGAGGGGAAGAGGAGAGCAGAGGAAGGAGGGGGAAGGAGGTGAGGCGAGAAGGAGAGGTGAGAAAAAGAGAAAGAGAAGGAGAGAAGCCATCACCGTCACAAGCAGGGTTAGAGAGGGAAGGACAGAGGGATGGAGGGAGGATCACCTGGGCTAACACACACCTCTAAGATATCTTAGAGCCACATTAAGGTTAAACCACACCTGCAGTAAAAGTCCATGCAGGTTTGTCTGACAGTCACAGATTAGTCAGCTGTGGGCTCAGTAACAGTAACAGCCAGCAGGAGGCGCTAGTGCAGCAACCAGGAGGAACCGTGGTCTTGACCAAAAAAGTGGATCACATCAGTCCAGTTCAGAGGTCTTTACACTGACTTCCTGTCAGGCAAAGACTTGATTTCAAAATACTACTGTTGGTTTATAAAGCACTGAATGGTTTGGTCTGATCTTCTGCGACAGTATGAACCATCCACATCTCTCAGGTCTGTGTTCATGAACAGAACGTCTCTTTCTCTTTTCCTTTTCATCCATTTCACGTTACAAATTAACACTTTAACGATGCTCTTTGGTGGATTATTTATTTGCTGAATTACAGGAGAAACTCGGTCAGATTCAGAAAAGATTATTTATCTAATTTTATCAGCATGTTTGATCGTCAGTTATGACTGTTGTTAGTTTCCTTGATTTTTTGAATGGAGTTCTGCTTCACGACGTTTCTGGCAATGCATTTCAGGCAGATTGTCTAAAATAATCCTGTCATAAGATATGTGGACATGACCTCAGTCATTTTTTATTTTTATTTATGGATATGACATGACATCAATACTCTATCCATCTTATGATGTGTTCATTCTGGAAGTGGAATAGAAAAGCTGAACCATTTTTGCTTTATTCGACTAATGGGACCAATGCCGATCATAAACAGCAATTATAATACTTTGAAACTGTATTTGTGTTTGAAAATGAGACAGGATGTCTCAGCCTGTGGCTGCTAAAAGCCTGTGGCTAATCATTTTCAAGCCGACTTTGTGCCCTCAGCAGCGTGATTTATGGAAAAAAAAAACCAAAACAAAACAAAAAACAAAAATAATGAAAGGTGGTGAAAAGAAATAAACTAAATATGTGTGAACTGAAAAGAGGGTGGAGATGGTGGGAAGGTGGGGGGGACTCACTTTGCCCTGGCTCGTTTCTCTGGAGGCGACGCCTCTGATCTGAGAGAGAGATGACACCTGGGGAGACAAGCCCACCCCGGGTCAACAACAACAAATCCAAACGAGGAGGAGGAGGATGAAGAGCGCTCAGAGAATAGAGAAAATAGGAGGAACTGAACATGCAAGTCAGGGTAAGAGATGTAAAAGGAAGTGAATTAACAAAGAGAAGGAGGAAGAAGATGCAGGGTGTGTTTTAGTGCAGCTGGTGAGATGGAGGCATTACTGAGTGTTCATGTGTTCACTCTGGTTCAAGAGAAGAGCTTCAGACAGAAGATTCAGGTGGAAGTGAGGAACCACAGGAAGCCAGAGTCACATGTGGAGGTACGAAGCCCCAGCAGGACCTACCTTCCCTCCTCCAGGCTGGTGCTTCATGTTGTCCGTTGAGCCGATCTTAGAGCGAGTGTTTCGGATGTCAGGGGCCGGCGCTGTGCTGGGGCGAGCTGTGGGCCTGGAGGCGGAGGTGGTGGTGGAGGTGGGCCGGGGGGCCCGGGGCCCCATGGGCTTCTTCTCTGGTGCTGTGGACGAGGGTGGGGCTGGTTTGGCTGCTGTGGTTCGAGTGCGAGAGGCAGCGGTGGATGCAGCGCTGCGGGTGGTGGTGGTGGAGGTCTTGGGCTTGGTAGCATCAGCTGGGAAAGAGAAATATTCATTAACTTAATGATAATAATTATCTGCCACATTTAAAGCAGGGTTCCTGCACCATATTTAAAGTCAAATTTAATACTTTTTAAGATCTCAACAAATATAATTTAAGACCCACAAGATTTCAAAACAATGTCTTTGGTAGAAAATAGTCAGTGACCAATGTGGCGTTTTTGAGGTTGATGCCAATATCGATATTTAGCAGAAAAAAAAAAATCCAATAACCGATTAATCTCCGAATTTTTTAAATTTTTTTTTTTTAGCCCTTTAACACTTGCAACAACGATATAACTTGAAGGCATAACACCTAACTTTTTTTTCCAACTTTAATTTCACAATAATGTGCAAAACTGCTGTAAATCTCTGAACACTGCGTTTTCCTACTGTCATTAAAAGCACCATCTGAAAATTTAAGACCTGCACGAAATTTAGGTTAAATTTAAGACAATTTAAGACCTTAATTACCCGGATTTTAATTAAAGACATTTTAAGACTTTTTAAGGAAGCGGGAACCCTGTAAAACAACTGATTTTATTCTGACAGCTAAAATATATATATATCGGCCAGCATCTAAAATCTCTGATATCAGCACTTTTGAGGGTCTTCTAATTTATTTTTTATTAATTCTATTCAATTATAGAATATTCTTATGTTTAATTTATACTAGTGGTTATTTTGCACTTTAAAAATCTATATTTTTTTATTAGGTTTTATTAACGGTTATTTTTCAGGGTTTTCTATTTCTATTATTTAATTGTAGAATATTCTCATGTTTAAGGTTAAAAGTGTTGTAACCTATTTGCGTAACACCACTTTATAAAGGCCTTTTCTAACAATCCATACTACAAAATAAGTGATAAAAGTCTGGATGATTCGTGCTGATATCGTATTGGATCAATATCGGTATCGGCCAATGCTCAAGGCTGTAATATCGGTATCATATCGGAAGTGAAAAAGTTGTAACGGGACACTCCTACTGTCCATTTAATCCATGACAGAAATGGACACAACTTATTGGCACCTCGTTAGTTTTACAGTAAAATAAAAGGTAATTCCATAAATAAAGTACTGGACTTTAGTGGAGCATAAATATGAATAGTCAGAGTTCTTCATTTGTCACAAATGTGTTTTAACTTCTATACTCTATCCATATCTCCACTAATGCTGCCAGCTCATGGTTTCCTGGTTGCATTTTTTCCCCTCATGTCATAAAGAATCCGCTATAATAACAGTGCATTTAAACTGCTTTTTCCCAGCATTAAGACACAAAACAAACCGTTGGAAATGTGTGGAAGTGTGTTAAAAATTCTGTCACTTCGGACAGATAAATGACACAAAGTCAGAAGGACAGTAAAGAAAAGAAAACAGAGCTAGAAATAAAAACTGATATATTATAACATCGACTTTGGCCCCGTCTTTTGACACTTGGTTTCACTCCTGCTGGTTTGAGTTCAGCATCGCTGCACTTAAAATCTGTCAGTTCACATTCACTCTGCTGGGTGTCAGCTTTTCCTTCACATCGTCCTGCTCTCAATCCTCCCCTGAGGATCTCCAGCTAGATGTTTAATCAGCAGGAGCTGCAAACTGCTGTCAGCAAAGGGGACAGTAATCCACAGAGTGCTGTGCTGAAGCTTTTTAACGCTCTTTTTCTACCAGCCCGGCCGGCATTGTCAGGCTCGGACGCCGTGGAGTCACGCTCCTGCTGACGGGTCTGGAGTCGCCAAAAAATGTCAACTAATCTGTCGAGATGACGAGTAAAGCTGTAAGTGTGTGGATTACAGAAGAGGAGAGCGAAGTGAAATATACACAGAGATGAAATAACGTCAGGATTTTAACAAATAATACCTGGGTGCTATGGAGATAATTTTCCTGACTGAAAAAAGCTAACTCAACAGAATTACTTACTAACATTCAGAAGAAGCGGATCTATGGATAGTTATTTTTTTCAGTTAATCCATCAGTTTTTTGGTCTGTAAAATGTCAGAAAATGGTAAAAATGTGTTCTCCAAAAGACCGAGACGACGTCCTGAAATGTCTTGTTTAGTCCTCAACTCAAATATATCCTTAATGTCATAAAGGAGGAAAGAAAACAGGAAATATTCACTTTTAAGAAGCTGCAATCAGAGAAATTTGAGCTTTTTTTTCTTGAAAATTAGTTGAAAAAAATCTTGGAAAAAAAAATTAATAAAATGTTTTATCAATATAGTTGCAAATCATGGGTGGGAAAAATGATTTGGCAGTATACAGTGATAGTTTTTTTCTGATATAGATTTTTTAATTGTTAATATTGATTTTTTTCTCTCAAAAAAGTCATGTTTTGGGCCGACTGTAAAGCCAATAAACCTTAAATAAAGTAAAATAAAAACAAATAAACCACATTAACATGGTAACTTTGACAGCCCTAATATATATTAATATAAACACACACACACATAAATCAATATGTATACATATATATACAACTTGTATTTTAAGCTACATTTATTTATTTTTTTTCATTTGCAATTTCTATTTATTTAAAAATCAAAGTAGAATATCACTATATCGCAATAATATATTGTATCGTGACTCAAGTACCACAATACCTATCGTATCGTGAAGTCCTTGCCAATACTCACCCCCACTGCCAATTAATTTAACAGTTGACGAATAATCAATTAATCACTGCAGCTTTAACTGTATCATAACAATATGATCATACATTTGTCAAATCAATATTTCAGAGTAAATTTTAAGAGCTGAGGCTTCCTGTGTGTCCTGATAATTTGTCCTGTCGTACCTGAAGTCTTCAGAGAGCCCGGCTTCTTCTCCTCTCCTGGTTTTCCGTCTGTCTTGGAGGCTGAGAGACAGATGGTGAAGTTGTTATGAAGCACAAAGCAGAGATAAAAATAGTGAGCATCAAAAGGATCTGAGCACTGCTGTGGTACCCAGAGGCTTTCTGGCTGCGGTGCTGGTTGCAGTGCGAGAAGACGTCGCCGTGCGTCCTGACGTAACCGGTTTACTGGCTGCCGTGGTCGCAGCTCCGTTTCTGGCGGCGGCGGTGAGGCTCGTCGAGGTGGTGACGCCAACCTTTGGCACAAGAGGGCGCTTCTCTGTAGTTGTCTACAGGAGAAGAATAAAGAATAAAAAAAGACCAGAGGAAGCATGGTCAGAGGACATCTGGACATTTCACCCAGCAGCTTTCCCCTCCCATGATGCCATGCTCCACATATAGCCGAGGCTGAGCCATCCTGCAACAAGCTGGCCACCGTGACCTGAGTCACCCTGCATCCCCTGGGAGCCCAGAGGCTGTTCATTCATCAGTGGATGCAGTTAAGGAGGATGACGAGTCTTTTGAGGGCTAATTAATTAGTCAAACTATCACCAGAAACATTATAAAGGATGCTTTACTAGAGAGTGATGCCTATTTCTGACATACTGTATGCAACCAAGATGGCGTCACAGATGGCTGCCTCACTGTGTTGGTGCTTTGTGTTGTTTTCTGTGTTTCTGGCTCTGATTTAATACAAATTTATCCAAACCTTGCAAACTTACCTGCAATAAACCTGGTTCTGGTTCTACTACGGGTCTCTGAATACTGAAAGGAACGTGTTTTGTGATGAACCAGAGGTGAACAGCATGTTTCTGCAGCTTCTGACGGACGTCCCGGCTGCTGAGACTCACCTTGGGTCTGACATCACGAGCGGCGGTGGTAGTGATGGAGGAAGCGGGGCGGCTGCTGGAGGTGGTGGAGGGCCTCTTTGGAGCAGCAGTGGCTGCAGCGGGTGCCTTGGCTGGGGTTGTTTTTTTGTCTGAGATGGAGGTGGAGGTGGTGGTGGAGGATGTGGGGCGCCTAGCAGGAGCCACGGCCGAACCACCAGCACCAGGACGAGTTTTAGCAAGAGCGCTCGGCTATGAGCGAAACGATGGAGATGGAGAGCAAAACAAGAAGGATAAGCAAAGGAAAGAGAAATAAGGAGTGGGAATGATGGGAGAATAAGCAGCACGAGCAGCATTGTAACCATAAACAAATGGGTCTGCGTCAAATGATAAGCCTCATTCTACAGTATTTAACCCTCATGCATCACTAAGGACATTTTTTGGCACAATTTTTAAGACAAATTTTAGAATTAAAATTTAAATTTTTTCTAATAGAGCAATAGAAAAAAATCTGACGCTACACAAAAACTAATAATGCGTCAAAGTCTTTTTTTTTTGGCTAATCTTAATGTTTGATAGTTTTGAACAGTTCTTAAGTTTTTTTGAGATATGTATGTAGAAAAAAAAACAGAAAAAATATTCATCTGTTAAATTTTTATAGCTTTTTTGGAAGTGGACATTTTTGTCCTTAAAGACTAAAGGGGGTAGTAAATTAGTGACACCTGAGGGTTAAATTGGTAAAACAAAATGCTCACACAAATGCTCATGGTCTTAGGAATGAGTCACATTATGATTTTGTCATCAACAAATGCAACCTTGGATTCAAATATTTAAGGGAGAAGCCTCTAAAATTTGTATCAATGCATCACACAGCATCAGTCATACTGTATTTTAGCAGAAAATGTTGAAATGTCCAACGCTAAAAACACCAATTTTGCATTCTTTTTCTATTTCCAAAGGCCAATACTGACTGAGGTCATCATTTTGTCTTCTTAGACATTTATATCAACTGCAAACTATATCTGATTTGACAGCAAATGAAAAGGTGGTCAAATAATAATCAGCATGGGGGTCAAATACCTGTTTATGACCTGAAACAGCTAAAAGCATAAAGAAAGCAGCAGCAGAAGCTTTAGCAGCACAGCTGATGAACGTCACTCTGTCCATCACGATTTACTGTCCAAATGTTTTCAGCTACTTTCCCTCCATCAAAGTGATTTCATATATTATTTTAGCTGGGGTGTAAAAACTGGCCAGATATGAAACAAAACAAAAAACATGGAAAGAAAAATATTTGAGTTAATGTACGTAAGGGGTGGGTATAATGGCAAGGACTTCACGATACGATACTTGAGTCACGATATGATACATTACTGCTATTATTGTCACGTTTTGCGACATCCATATGTCGCAAAACGTGACTTTTTTGGGGGAAAAAAATCAATATTAACAAATTAAAACTTTATATCAGAAGAAAAAGCATTGTGATATGTTGCCATATCAATGTTTTTTTCCACTAGTGTACATTTCTGTTATGTGAATGTGTGCGCTTCATACTTGATGGAGTCTACAAAACATTAATGAAAGCTAGATGTAATCAGATATATTCAGGGGATTTAAAAGCATTTCAACCTGTTTTAGTTTGCTGGGGGAGGATTTAAACTGGACCTTAACTTACCTTGACGTCCAGGTGGGAAATGAGTCTGAGCGATGTCTTACGTGGACTAAAGTGGTTCTGATGATGGGTTTCGGTTTAGACTCCTACCTTGGGCTTCTTGTCTGCAGTTGCCAGGTCTCTGCTCAGGGTGGCGCTGCTTCCATTAACTGCAGGTTTGGCTTTTTTGGCTTTCTCTCCTCCCTCTGGTTTTGCAGTCTTGTCCTTCTTGTCGTCCTTTTTCTCCACAGTCTTCTTGTTGGCCTGCTTCTCTTCCTTATCGCTCTTCGGCGTCGGTTTCTGCGACGGCTTCTCGGCCGGTTTCTCCGCCTCCTTCTCCTTCTCCTTGGCTTCGACCTCGTCGACCTTTTCTTTCTTGTCGTCCTCCACCTCTGGTGTCGTCTTTGTCTCCAGCTTGGTTGGTGTTGGCTGTTGCTCTGGGCTCTTCTTCACTTTGTCATCCTTCATCTCTGTTTCCAGAAGCTTCTCAGTGTTTTTGTTCTCTGCTTTTTCTTCCACTTTGTCCACTTTCTCTGTTTTGCTCTCTACTTTCTCTGTCTTCACCAGTTTATCTTCCACTTTTTTCATTTCATCCTCTTTTTCTGCTTCCTGCACTTTCTCTTTCTTTTCTTCCACCTTTTCAACTTGTTTCTCCGTCACCTTCACTTTGTCTGTCTCTGTCTCCTCTTTAACCTTTTCTGCCTCTTTAATCTCTTTCTCCTTCACCTGTTCTGCCTCTTTCTCCTTCTCTTTTAGCATCTCAGTCTCTTTATCCTTCTCCACCTCTTTCTCCACCTTGGTTGGAGTCTCACTGAGTGCATATTCCACCTTTACGCTCCTCTGCTCAGCTTTATCCAGAGGCTCAAACAGGTCCACCTTCTTGACGCCATCCTCCTTCTTCTCCTCCATTTTCTCCTCCTTCTTCTCCTCTTTTTTCTCTACCTTCATCTCCTCCATTTTCTCCTTCCTCTCCTCTTTTTTCTCCACCTTCATCTCCTCCTTTTTCTCTTCCTTCTCCTCCTCTTTTTTCTCCACCTTCATCTCCTCCTTTTTATCTTCCTTCTCCTCTTTCTTCTCCTCTTTTTTCTCCACCTTCATCTCCTCCTTTTTCTCTTCCTTCTTCTCCTCCTTCTCCATTTTCTCTTCCTTCTTCTCCATATTCTCCTCCTTCTCCATCTTGTCAGATTTTACTGGAAAAAGACATAATTAGAATTAGAAATCATGCCACTATATTAGAAATAATAGGCCTTTTATCCAGTTCAACAACATTGACACAGCTGCATTCGGACTAATTCAAAGTGAAAGTGAAACTTAACAAATAACTACTAGGCATGGCACGGAGACCGTAAGTGAGGAAAAAGCCACCTTTGGGAAGCACTGGAGCTAAGTAAAGAAATAGACTGATTAATAAAAGAAGTTATTTAAACTCTGATCAAAAGGAAAGATATAAAATAAAAGAGATCAGTCAAAAAAAAATAAATAAAAAACTATCACTGCTAAAATATGACGAGTCAGGATGATGCTGCTGCGTCATTAAAGCAAAAATATCCTTTGGTGCAGAAACATATTAATCCTGAGCTGAGTCACTGAATGAAACACAGTGTCTGACGTCCACATGTGGAAAATAAATGCTACATAACCGACTCAAAGCAGACCATCAGTATTTTTCAGTTAAAATGAAAAGAAACCACAGATATTAATTTAAAAAGATCTTGTCCTACGGTCAACAAAATGAGGAATTTAACCTTTAGATATTTTATCAAATAATGTTCATGATCATAATAGTCATAAGTTCACACACTAGACATAGTAAACTATTAATCCATTATTATGCCTTATTATTATGTCATACAGGGGTACACACTTGCTTTGACTTTGTTTTTCCACTGGATTTTTATTTGGAAATTGTGGCGTGTACACAAAAGTGCAGATGTATATTCTGTTTTTTGCTAATAAATAAAAGGCTTACTAAAAAAAGTCCTAAGATAGAAACTAATTAATGCAGAAAGAATTTATTTTATGTATTTTGAGATTGCTCAAAAATGGCAAGATATGATTTAAAACCACAACAGAGTAATAATTATAACAGTAATGTGTATCAGCAGTGATATTAACAGCAGAGGCTGACAGAATAACAATAAAACTAAACTAGAAGAGTAATATTATGGATGATACTGAGGAAGTAATATTGTACATTAAGACATTAACATTTCACATGATATTCTGTGTTTCTTATGGATGAATTACATCGTCTCAACCTATTGACCTGAAAATTTGAGCAACAAACGTGAGGAAGGCAGCGCTGACCCCTGAGCAATGGGAGCAGAGGGAATCTCAGATATTAAATGAGTAAGTGAGACCCGTCTGTCACTGGATAAGCCAGCACAGCGATCAATCAGACGGACATCAATTATTGATAAGGAAGGTGATTGGAAGCATCAATCCCAGTGAGCCTGGAGGGTAAAAATGAATCTGCAGATTCAGCTGGATCTCTACCGATTTATAAATAAAGATAACATGTAAATATAACATGAACAATGAGCCACTTCATTTAAAGCTTTCATTAGCACCATGAAAACACTTAGAGCTCATTTACTCCTGTTCAGCTCCTGAAGAGCCTCAACTCTTTTCTTCTTCTTGTCTCATTAATATGCTAAAATATGCAAACTCTACCATTAAAAAAAACTCTTTAAGCTGTCTCATATTTTGCAGAAATGTTAATAAAAACACATCTGACATTTGCAAAGCAATAACTGGGATTTAATAATTTGTGGAGCCTCAACAATTAGCAGATTAGCTGTCAACATAATTTATCGCTCAAATTTGCAGCTTCTTAAATGTGAATATTTCCTGGTTTCCTTCCTCCTCTAAAAAACAAGACTTTTGAGGACGTCATCTTGGGCTTTTGGGAAACACTGATCCACATTTAAATAAGAATAATAAAATAATCAACAGATTAATCAACAATGGAAATAATCATTAGTCACAGCCCTAATCATTAGTATTACATACAAGACTGCTGTCTCCTAAAAGTCAACGTTCACACATTTAAATTTATGTCCATGACTTACTGACGTAACAAATGATGGCTTTTTCCTAAATTTGACCATTATTGTGTTTTATCTGTTTAGTTAGCTGTTATCTACCTGTTTAAGACTGTTCAACACTGATGTTCACTCTAAACACTGAGCTGTGATGCTGAAGATATTTCCCTCCATATTAAAGTGACTTAAGTGAAAACCTTCCTGAATAAACTACAGTGACACCTGCCTCACTAAAACGCTGTGGCTCTTTGCTCCGCCACACTTGAAGCTGAGTGGAGTTTGTCGGCCTTGACAGCAGCTCATCAGAGCCTGTGGACACTTTAAAGTGGTTGTGAAGTGGTAGCAGAGTGGAGAGTGGACTCTGGAGTTTAACGTCTTATCTGTGAGGTGTGAGGCCCTAGGACTGGGTAAAAATATCCACATGGCAATACATCGCAATACTTTTTCTTCTGATATAGTATTGATTTTTAATTTCTCAATATCGATTAAAAAAAGTGTTTTGGGTCGATTGCAAATCCAGAACGACTTCTGCACCTCTGCTCCGCAAGGTGTTGCTGTATATATGTATACATATTAAGGCTAGGTATTGGCAAGAACTTCACGATACGTATCGCTTACAATACATCATTAAGATATTGTGATATTGCGATACATTGTGATTTTCAATGTCAAGAGGAAGAGACTGAGAAAGTTATTAAAAAGAGGTGTAACTTCTTAAAATGCACCAAAGTCTGAAAGGTGCCCACAAGCTCAAATATGCAAACATTAATCTGCCTCCTGACAAACATTCACACAGAGACAAACAAACAAATCTCATCACTGTGGTAGCAAAAGCAAACACGCCCACGTCCCCAAAGCCATTTACTACGGCCGAACACATGGCCGCCGCTGGAGAGAACATTCAGCTCAACGTGCCCGACGGAGCGTTATGTGACAATTATCTGCTTGATTCTCAGACTGAAGGAAGCTGAAAATGTGCCTGGAAATATTTCACGAGATAGAAATAACGTGACACGACAGCAGATGTGTGTTTAGCATGGGGTTAGCTTTGATACGCTAACTGACTGACCTCTTCTGGCTTCATTTTGATCCTTCTATATGTCATCATGTCCCCCTAATCTGTCCAACCAAGGTTCACCTATTAAACTAAATCTATTCTTCCTATTTTCCATCATTCATCTGCACCTCCTTTTTTTCCCCATTTCTTATCCCATCCAGTCCTCTTCCTTCTTGGTAAAATCTGCTTGTCATTATTTCCCACAACCTCTCTAGAGAGATGGAGCAAAAGCACTGTCTACACTGCATCACTGTTTGGGGGTAAACATACTCCAAAACATGATTCTCTTTTATCCAGTGTTGCTATAAAGGTAGGAGCAACCATGACCTTGGTAAGAAAAGAAAACAGCCTGCGGCTCGATGACTCTGCCACGCTCCTGTTTAGACTTCAGGTGGTAGAAAATAAAGATTGCTGGCCCTTTAATACTCCGGCGTCCAGGGTGGCAGCCGTCGCCACACTCGGCTTTGTGGCGGGAGGTGAAAACAACCGTGGAAACAAGACAAAGAGACGAGAGGAAAAAGTGGGAGGTGGATAGAAAGTGAAAGAAAGATGGTCATTGCAGAACGCACTGGCACCACCATAGCAGACAAAACTTCCCTGTCAGTGACCCCATTTTGGATCAGAGGTGGTCATCGCTTGATGTAACCGTGACCCGCTTTCAGCCATCTTGGTTCTGCCTGTCTTCACCAAGAATCTAATGAGCATTCAAAGCAACAGGAAGACAGAAGCTGGAAGGAGGTGGCACGTGGAGTTTGATCAACACTAGTCAGATACTACAGCTGTTGAATGTCAAGTAGCCGGTGGTGGAGGTGGTGGAGGGCAGCTGCTCTGTCGCTGTTGACTTCTCTCAGCTATTCATTCCTTCTCTTTCACTCTCTCGCCGTCTGGCGCTCCTCCTTTCAGTCTGCCTCTGCAGCTATTCCAAGCCCCCCGAGCCATTTTTGTAAGATTAGACCAGAAAAAAAGTGACTGTCAATGCATGAAGCGTTCAAACAATGGCTCTGCCTTCATCTCAAACCAACACACCCACAATCCACACGCATGAATGCAACCCGAGAGCACAAAACAGATCTTTAGGGAATTTTACCATTTTCCTCAACAAACAGTAGCTCTCAATAATAAGTACTGATGTTTCTTATTCGATCTACTGAAGCACCTAATCCCTTTTCTGGGCGTCAAAGATGAACTACATCGTTGGATGACCAGTGACAACGCTACTGAAGTAGGGTGACATCAACCCTTTTAAGAGTTCAGGTGTACCTGGATAGTTCACCAAGTTCTGATCTATCAATTTATGTTCTACATTCATATTTACAAACTTTTCCCAGCAGTCTGTGACTGTTATACATTATTCTGCATCCTGCAAGCAGAGCAACAGGCATTAAATGCTAAAAAGCTACGATCCCAGCTTCTTCATATCAACCTATTGGTGAACAATCACAATTAAAAAGGAGGGGACTGTAAACACAATCTGCACCTACCATCCATGGTGATGAAGGGGTTAGTGTTGGAGTTCAAGCTAGGGCCGGTACAGTCGCTCGTGGCAAGGTCAACGCCTCCAATGTCCCATGTTGTTTTGTTGCCAGCTCCAAAGTCAACACCTGCGCTAGTGTTGCATTTAGTGTCCTCTTCATTGCTGGCAAACTCAACATCTTTAGCCATGTCAGATCTGCGATCACTTTCCCCTTCGGTGTTGGTGCTGCCAAACCCCTTGGGGCTGAGGGGCACTGAAAGCACAATGCCACCTGGCTCCTTCTCCACCTTAAAGCCCCCTGCTGGGGCCTCTAGTGGTGACAGAGGGAAGCTGGTGTCCTTCAGCGGTGGGAACGGGGACAAGCTGAGGCGGGGTTCAGTGAGGGTTTGCCGCAGGTCGATGTGTGTGGCGCCTGCCGCCGACAGGGTGGGCGTCGGAGTCTGGGCTTGATCTTCTGCTACGGTAAGGGAGCGCTTCATTGAGTGCGGTGAGCGACGTGGACCACCCATGGGTGACGCAAGCTGGTCCAGTCCTGCCCCATCACCACCTGGGTATTTATCAGGCAGCTCCAGACTGGTTGGTACAGACAGGTGGGAACACTCAGACATTGCGCGGCGCATGGCCTTCCTCTGCTGCTGGGCTCGCCCCATAAAACAGGGCTCCAGCTCCTCCTCCTCTTCCTCTATCTCTTCCTCCTCGCTGTTGTCCCCTGAGGAGCCATCCGATACCTGTCGGACCCCCGGGGCTGCCCCGGCTCCAGCCATAATCTTGTCGCCCCTCTCAGAGTGGTTATCATTGACAACACCAATGACACAGTAGTTCGGGGCCACCTGGGGCATGGCAACCTTTGGGCTGGACTCTGCAAAACTGGAGTTGTTCCATGGTTCAGATGAAGACGTCTCTATTAACGAGGCTCCCGTTGAGTGTGGAGGCGTGGTACTAGTGGGTGATGAGAGCTCCATATGCCTGGCTGGAGATCCAGGAACCGGTGGCAGGGAGACCCTGCTGGCAACCCCGCATCCCAGGTCAGAGGGTAGTCTTCCTGGGGAAGCAGGGGAGGGCGATAGGGAGGCGGACAGAGGGCTGTCTGGGCTTTCCCCTGCACTGCCCAGCGATGCGTTACCCAGTGAGGTGCTTCCAGATATGCCCCTGCCTGGCACCTTCAGCTCTGCATCCATGCCGCCCCTGCCCGGCTGCTCAAAGAAACACAGCTTGTCTTCATCCGTGAGTCCAGTCTGTGCCCCGCCACCTACTACCAGACCCCTCGGGGTGCCCATGTCCATGCCAGGGGAGGGCTGCCAATCCCAGCTCTGAGCCGGCACAGCAGGCGTCAGGGTCGGCACTTTACAGAGCTCACTGTACTCTGAAAAAGGAGAGCCGGGCTGCTGATTGGAGAGAGAAGACATGCTGTCTCTCCTTACCACCCCTTTCTTTGTCTCACAGCCTGTCTTCGTCTCAGTCTCAGGTGTCTAAAGGTGAGCTTCACCACGTCTCTTCCCTTCTCTCTCTCTTTCCTGGTTGATTGATGCTGTTGCTGCTTTCCGGTCACTCAGGTGTGCTGCCGCTCGCAACTCAAACTCACACTGATGGTGAACTGGTTGTGCAGATCTCTCCCTCTTTCTCTCTCTCTCTGATTATTACAGCAGTCATGTGACTAGGTTGTGGCTGCCAATTGGCTGCTGCCCATTCCCTGATCCCACCCACTGTGGTGGAGTGAGTAAACCCCCTCCCCTCCAGTTTTCTCTTTCACTCCACATTTTTTCTCCCTTCAACCCCTTTCTCTTTCTCTTGTTCTGGCTCATGGTAAAAAGCACAACATACACTGACTCTCATGCAGCTGTGGTTCCCCCCCTGGGAATGCTGAGTGAGGGCTGAAGCAGGCGCTTTGGGGGGGAACAGTGGATTTGAAAGACCTTTCCAAACCATACACCTCCACACATTATATCCATGCACTGATGAGCAACACAATTACACCTTTTCACTTTGTTTTACATATATCAGCTGCTCTAATGGACGCTGGGTTTTATGTGTAATACAAAATGCTTTTAGTTCAAATCCCAAAGCCTTGGGATGTGTTCCACTGTCTCTGGGGGACTTTTTAAAGCCTCCCTTGTTACAAAAATGCTCCTTGTTATAAATCTGCAGACACCCTTTGCTCCACCATGTGGAAAAAGCAAGAAAGACGGAGCGACGAATCAGATGAGAGAAGGTGACAGCAGGAGCTGGGGAGACTAAAGAAATAAATAGCATGAGAAGAAGAAGAAGAGAGAGATGGCGTTATGCGAGACGGATGAAGAGTGAAGCCTCTGGTTAAGAGACCTCGTCTGTCAGACTGCATCTGGTCACATGTGGAGAATCAACCCTCCTATACAACCATGATCACATGCACACAACTGGATAATCAAGCTCAGAGGCGATGCAAAATACACAAAAACATGTTCTCACACATTATCACAAACAGTGTGGGTTATTATTCTGCCACGTCTTCATGTCTGAAATATTCATGAAGGGCAGACGTGCTCATACATGCACAAATACAGTAATTCAGGCAAACTAGGCTTGTAAGCATTTAACAGGAACTCAGCTTGAGGTGTTGCACAGAAACACCCTCAGCTCTATTTCTGTCTGTTTGCACCAAAACCAGGATTTCCAGTGAAGTTACAGTGACTTGCCACCATATGAGGTGTGATCGGGAAACTACTACCGCCTGCTTCATGAAGCCAAAACTTGAAAATGATCAGATTCTTTACATTAAAAGCATCAGAATCATCCTCACATCCACAAGTAAAAAAATCTCTGCAGGTGCTGAGTAACAAGCTGCACAGAAATGACAAAAAAATCATTATATTTAGCCTAAAAATATCTCAAAGCCAGACAGAAATATCCTTAAAAATAATGTATTTATTGTATCATAGACGTGCAGCTATCATCGTCCACGGACAAAGCTTCTCTACTTCCTCCCACTCTCCAAAAATGAAGCCAGAATATCTTAGGTATGGGAGCTGCCATGTTGTGCTGGTGATGTCATTTGGAGCCAGTCCCACTCGGGGGCGGAGCCACAGTATCTATATCCCACCCATACACTAGTCTGAGTCAATTGTGAAGTGTGTTCAAGGCCTCAGTTTGTTAGCGTTAACCGAGCTTCTACGTTAGTACCACAACTACTTTTATGATGAAACTGACATATTTCCTATTTCACAAACTGGTGACGATTATGGAAAGTTAAAGTTTCATTTCCTCTTGTACAATTCCAGAATGTTTTTATTCACTTTTGGGAAGCTGTCATGTCGTCAACCTAAAGTCTAAACGGGAAGGCTACATATACATATATATAGATCATCTGAGGCATGCATTTTAGACAAAGGTCAGTATGTGATGGGACAGTGAGGATGGGTAATGGGGACGAGTAACGGGAAGGGCTTAGTGTTCTAGGATGAGTTTTGCTCATACTGTATGTCTCTAGTGCCAGTCAAAACAGCCGGCCGTTACAGGCGTTCCTGTGGTTGTTGGTTTGGACTGAAGGTTGAATGTCGGCAGAAAACAACGGTTTATAACACGCAAACAGGGACAGGGAGAGGGATGACGGGACAGAGGGTGAGGGGATAGAGGCTGAGTGTGGAAGTAGGGATGACAGTTGGTAATGTTTGTGGGGAGAAGAAACAAAAGACAGAAGCAAGGAAAAAGAATGGAAGAAGGACGAAGGTGTGAGGAGGAAGAAGCTGTAGAAGGAAGGAAATAAGAGAACAAATGAGGAAACAAAGGACAGAGGAAGTGAGGGAACCACTGCATCTTATGTTTTACTCCAATGAACGAAAGACTCGTGAAAAGTTCTTTTTCTGCCTCACTTGAGGATTTGGTGGTGTTTCTGAGCAGCTGCACTGAATATCAATGAAGAACACTGAATGCAAGCTAACATTTACTTTCTTTAACCCTACAACAAGTCTGAAGGTTCAACTTACAGCTGTTCTTGTTCATTTGAGCTCCAATGGTTTACCAAAGATAAGCGCAACTGATGCAATGGCTCTTTACACCCAGAGGAAGAATGGCTACATAAAAATAAATGAATAAGAGCTGCTATTGGAAAGGAAAAGGTGGTAAGGTGGCGAATACAGTACATATATTTTTAAACAAATACATTTCACAAAATTCCTCAGATGAATAATTAGTTTATGGCCTAAATCTAAATGAAATAGATCTATAGAGAAATAATCCCCTCCTGCATGATAAACTGGCATCATTTCATCTACAGTGAGCAGAGCAGTGACATAGTGTCCTGTTCCTCATGTGTTGCAGCTTTTTAAGATCTGAACTGTTATTTTTTTTAAGCTTCTTTCCAACTGATTTAGCGTGTTCATGAATGCTCAGCGTCGCGCTGGACAATAACTGGTTACTGTTATGAACGGTGGGACTTTGCTCCAGGGTTTGTGGCATTTTGGTCACGGTGCACGCAGGTTTGGTATTTTGTTGACCCACCATGAGCTCCACTTGGAGGAAGTGTGAGGAGATGTGCAGCGGGGGGTGCGTCACTAACGATCAGGCAGCAGAGCTTAGTTTTAGAGGTTTAGTTTTGCTCTTTCTTGCTGTTTCTGGGATAATTTTATGGTTTCTCTATGTGGTGCCTGTTTTACCAGGTCATCTTAAAAAGTTTCCCAAAGTATTTGGTGGATCATATGAATAAGCGTGCATGCACAAAAATGACAGAAAGGTTTTTGAATTTTGTAAATTTCGTTGCAATGCTGCGCACCTCCTTGAGGTGCCTGCACAACCCGACATTTGTGATTTGATATTTTTCTTTGAAAGCAAATTTTGCGTTTATTGCTATTGCATTAAGGTTTTTTTTTTTAGATCGCATTGACAGAAAAAAAAAAAATGACAACGTAGCATGTGCAAAACACAAAAATCAGTCGGTTTCTGCTCCTGATGCTGCCGATGTTTGGACACCATGAAAAGACTCAATCACTGTACAGTCACATCAGCTGCTCCATCCTGTCTGCATCACAAGTCCCTGAACCCAGAGTCACCTTCACTTGTAACACATCACACCTGTGCAGACATGGACAGGTGGGTAGACATGCTCCAGGTCGTTGTGTCACATCTGTCTTATTTCTTCTTCAGAATGTCTTCTCCGTCTTAAAGTCCCATGGGGACAAGCAGTCATCCCACCAAACTAATGACCTCACCCTGTCTGACTGGTTGGCTGGCAGAAACACACACAGAGTCACTCACACACTCACTGTTATATAATCCCACTGAGCGAGTGAGGCGTAGTGCCTGATAACCTGTGCAGACTACTACAGTAGGAAAACAAAACAGAAATGCCACCTGTAAATGGCCTCACTGACACATTATTGAATAATTCTTGGTGTTACAGTGTCCAGGCACACAAGATTACATTACTGCTAGCATCATTGTTTTTCAATTGAATTCATCTCTGCATATCAGTGCTGTGTTATCAATACAAAGTGAAAGTGCTCTGTCAAATTTCACACAGGGAAGAGAGACAAGATGATGGCGGAGGACTTGGTATCAAAGCGAAACACAAAAGCATCTATTTACCAAAGTTTTGGATCTAATCATTTGTTGTATGCAATTGATAATATCTGGGAAAATGTCCTCACCATGACATCCTGATAAACCACTTAACTTTTTGAGTGCCACTGACGTATTTATACTATATACTTTATATAGCATGAAGAGACGGTATACACCACAGAGATCAAAACAGGAAGTGGAGACGATCGAGATTAGAGAGTAAAACAAACAGAATCTGGAGAAAAAGTGGTGATTTTGGTGAAAGTGTCCTCTACTCTACCTCTGATAAAACAAGAATGGAACAAGATAAAAACAAACATTTTTTTCATGATGAAATAGAGAGTCTCTTCTTTCATTTGAGCTATTCAGTGTTTTCAGAGACATAGTACAAAATATTCAGTGGGTCTAGAAATATGACTCAAAATGGACAGAAAAATCGCTGGATCAAGACACTTTGTGTTTTATAAAACGACTGGCACTCAAAGAGTTAATATCAATATATGATACAATGTCTATTGGGTCTAAATACTGTTATTTGTTAGTACAAAACATTTGATCACAAAACAATAGCATGTGATGTTTGAATCATTTCATAATATTGGGCCAAATTAGCTTCATATAGCTGTAGGATACGTTCCCATGAGTTGTGGAATATCTGAAACTGCCAGACATTAAGTCAGCTAAAAAAGTGAAAAATTCCTCTGCCGTGGCCTAAATACAGACACGCTGCTCAACACTGAAAGGTAGAAATGGAGAGAAGGACTGATGAATGTGTGTGTTGGAGAAATGGTTGATGGGAGTCTTTAGTGGTGTCTATTTATAGCTCGATTGCATCTCCTTCGTAGCCCGTCACAACACCCCCCACATCCTCACTAAGCATCCATTGTTTCCTCTGTAGCCCCTCTTCCTGTTAGTCGCCGAAGCAACTGCCTCACGTTGCTATGGCAACTGGCTCCTCATCAGTGTGCGGCCAGAGCCGCATGGGGGGTTGGGGTGAACGAGATGTTTGTTGGTGATGGTGGGGTTATCATCAGAAGAACAAGGCTGATGGAGGGAGGATGGATGATGTGTGAGAAGAGAGGGGAGTTATTAATAAGCTACAAACCCCAGAGGATGGATATTCCACCATGCTCATCTACTCTGCCTCTTGCTACAGGTCACAGAGTTCGCTCTGGTCTGTCTCGGTGTTAATTACAGTTATCTGGAAAGAAAGCGGTTCTCTGTAAATGATAAGTATTATCTGTGACACCATTAGCCTGTTAGCACCCTGAGGTCAACCACTGGTTTCTGACGCCATCTTGGAAGTGACGATACCACGGGTCCATATAACTCAGCCGTATTGTAACATCTCGTTCATGTTGTCATCATTACACTCAAAAAAACCAAACTGGTGTCTGTGTAACATGTAGCGTCTACCATATATAGTCATATTTTGTGCTTGAACATCATTAAGTAATGCTATTTTACCATGATGTGCACTGACTTAACATTGTGTAAATTAAGTTATATTGACAGAACCTAATGCATTTTGGGTAAGATAGCAAATTTTGTGTGTAACTCCAGAGCAGATGGTGGCAGTAGTGAGCGAGCTGGGAGTTTTAAAAACTTTACAGTTCAAAACACATCCTGAGAGTCAGCAATGAAGACGGTGAGAATAGAATTTGCCTATTGGTGCATAATTGAGCGAGAAGAGAGTCTCATTGAATTTTATGAATTAATGACAGAATACCCAGAGGCTCTACTATTCCCTGTGAAGCAGCTGCGACTGTCTCATTTAATTCACAATGGATAGAGCAACAACAACATGGACATTAGCTACTACACCCGCTGCAGTCAGTGTCACAAACCTCCACCTGCAACATTTACCACCACGGACGAGAAGCCGTGCTGTGCAAGACGAAATGAATGACAAGAAAAATGCATATCTTTAACCACTAGCCTGTCGCTTTATCCTGGATTCAATTAGGCAATTTCAATCATGTAATGAAAATAAATCTATGAATGTATGAGCTATTTAAGTAATGATGGAAGGCAGCTGGAAATTTGGGCTAATGTGGCGCTCGTATAGCACCTTGTTAACATTAGCGCTGCAATGATAGCAGGACGCCAGGCCGCTTGCCTCGCTTTTGCCCTCTGTTGCACTGCTTGCCTTGGCCTCTAATCCAGGCAGCGTCATGGTGGTGAGGCCTTGTTGCGATCGTAGATAACCGGGTAGAACAGACATTGAAACAAACATTTATATGGAAACCAGCACCGTGAGCGGCTGCTATGTACGCCGCCATCTTGGATAAGATAATAATAAAGACGAGGTAATGGTTTTGTGTCTGTATCAAACTGCTGTCAATGTAGCGTCTCATTAACTCCAGCATCTGCTGTTCCTACGGCAACATTAACTTATCTTAGTCTCTATGGCAACCCCCTCTTGTCCCTCCCCAAAGGCGCTTCACATCTCTATCTGTCTCCTACTGGAAACTCGAAAATAACAATTTGACCTTTACCAACATTTTGTCCTGAATGCAGCAAATCTAAAGCCTCCATGTTCTGGTTAAACTAGTTCACAACGAGCAGATCTGTGTAGGATGGCTCCATGGTGATGAAGGGGTAAATCACCACAGTGACAAAGTAGGATGCTGTTAACGGCTTCATTATCACCTAAAGACTTCCAACGTGCCTGGATTGCCTAAAATGAGTGTTTTTCCCTTCAATCAGAGACTTTTTTCAGACTAACAGCTGTGCTATGTGGACCTTTTTCTCTTGCTGCTGAGGCATTAAGGTCACCTGGTGCTCGACTGATAATCTGTCTGAGAGTTGCTCCTTTTAAAAGCAATAAAAGCTTCTGCTGAAGCGTTAAAGTTGCCTCATGAAAGAGACTCTGTGTCGCTACATCCACCCATCAGAGAAACAATAATTGTTATTCACCTGTCATGCATTGTTTTAAAAACTGGAACATAAATTAAGTGTCTATGAATAGATCTCTGTATGTGAATGTTGGAAGTGCTATTAGTCTATCTATATTAGTCTTATCAACCAATCATGTTGAGGTGTTATTTGGTTGAATGTAGGTCAACAGTCCGTGTGGAAACTGCATTATCTGAAATGCAATCCAGGAAACCACCACCTACCGTTAAATGCATTAAAATAGCTAAAAACAGACTGTTAACTCAGTGTAAACTAACTCCTTGTGAGCCACAAATCCAGCAAATAAAATAATATTGGTCGTTGCCACCAGTGGATAAATCATCATCAGTCCGATAGACTACGCCTTCTGAGATTCTCATCACTCTTGACTCTTTGAGTGCCGCTGACATATATGTATGTGTATATATATATATATATATATATATATATATATATATATATATATATATATATATATATATATATATATATATATATATATATATATATGTATATATATATATATATATATATATATATATATATATATATATATATATATATATATATATATATATTTCCACATATATATGTGTCAAAGTGTTTTTTTTGGCAGGAGGCACAAGGGGGCACTCTCACACAGCCTGTGAGTAATTCTAGGGCTTCTGGGAGATGTAGTCAGAGCATAAAGAGACGGTATACACCAAAGAGATCAAAACAGGAAGTGGAGACGATCGAGATTAGAGAACAAAACAAACAGAATCTGGAGAAAAAGTGGTGATTTTGGTGAAAGTGTCCTCTACTCTACCTCTGATAAAACAAGAATGGAACAAGGTAAAAACAAACATTTTTTTCATGATGAAATAGAGAGTCTCTTCTTTCATTTCAGCTATTCAGTGTTTTCAGAGTCATAGTTAAATATATATATATATATAAATATTCTGTGGGTCTAGAAATATGACTCAAAATGGACAAAAACACTGACACGATGCACTCACTGTTTTATAAACCAGATGGCACTCAATGAGTTAAGTTTGGATCTATCTTCTTAGAATGTGTTTCTCTGCATCTCTACCATGAATCTGTTTTCAGACACTTTCTTCTTAGAATCTATTTTTTATATATATATTTATGCAATAGAAGCTGAATCAGCAAAACACACACAAAAGTTCCTGTCTGCGTTGTAAAAATCACAGAAATGTACATATGTATGTGCTGAATCCACTGACCCAAACTTTTGCTGTAATGACACTTAATGTCAGATATGAATGTAACACATTTTGGATTCCTCTTGGCAGGACACTGAAAACATGCCGTACAGTATCTGCTGCCTAAGCAAAGCTCAGTACATGAAGTTGTGTTACCGAATTGGAAATCAGGTCAACTTCTTTTTACGGAGGACAAGTTTTAGAAGAGCACAACAGAGATTAATCATATGGGTCTAGTCTAGATGCATCCATGGTATTCAGCGCTGGCAAAGCAAACTTTAATCTAAGTAAACTTCTGAACTTCTTATCACAAAGGCCAGACTGTAATAGTGTGGTTAGTTTAATGGTGATGAGGAACTGTATCAAAGTCTGAACAGGATGTAAGAAAACAATGGTTATCAGGTCATTATATGAGCCTCACAGAAGTGGGTCAGTGCTGCATCTACTAGTAGGTTCTATTAGAGTTCCACATGGTGGGTTCCTCAAAGGAAAGAATAAATGAAGACAACAGTGACTATTGTCAACACTGGTAAATATAACAGGAGCAGCACAGAGTGTTCAACTCTTGGTGGTGTTGGATTGGACACTAAATACCCAGAACTCCAGGGTTCACATCCTGTGTGGAGCCAACAATGAGTAGCTGCCTTTTTCCCTAAACTTAACAAAGTGGTTTTGTTGCCTAAACCAACTTTGTGTTCGTGTAGAAAGTGTTACTCTTAAGTTTCACTTTAACCACATGGTAGGTGTAGCAGGTCCCTGAATGACCCATATCTATGAGGGTGATGACAACTGATGACGCACATTTAATGGGGGTGATAGCAGCCGAATTGGGTGTGAAGGAAAACGCTTTTAGTAGATTTTGCATAACTGCAATAAGATTTTGGGTGGTACTTAGCACACCTGAAGTGTGGGAAACCCAAATATTGGTAAAGCAAACAACCTTTGATGGTTTAATGTCACTGTCATGATTCATGGGCATAAAGTAATAAGTTGTTGTCCGTGCAAACTCCGAACTCTACAAAATTTCCAGTGACTGAGCTGATCCAACTGCCTTTTTAAAATGTCAATATCAAAATCTATGAAATGTTAAGCACAGCCCACACTGCTGGCCTGCAGCCGTCTCTCTACGGGTTCAGTCTGCTGCTGAAGCAAACATCTCCTGAAAAAAATAACCCGCAGTGACTCACAATCTTCTTCTACAGCTCGCTGTCGTCTTTTACATCGGTGCCAATGAGGCCGAATCCCAACACTTCCCCCTAAGCCGTCAGAAGGCATTAGCTCACCCCAGTTCAGGGATGGGGCCATACTGTACAAATGTCCCTTCTGGGCTACCATCTAACAGCCTGCTACCCTATGAAAGGAACCCAAACAACAGCGAAAAGCACCATGTGGTAAAAATAGACCGCTGATACAGTATATTCACGCCTGCCTGCCTTTTGAGGTGTTTTTCCTCAAATAGTTTGATGTGCTGTATGTGAGTGTTTTAGCTCCATCTGAGAAAGAAGGAGTAGTGTTGGTGATTGGTGCTGCATCTACTCGAGGTTTACAATAGAGTGAAATCATTCTAGCCACTTAGCCACATGAAGTGAAGCTGTAAATAAAGTGTAAAAGTTGAATCTGAAGTAAGTCCAATATCCATTTTAGCTCTTTTTTTGGTCTCCACCAGCTTTTGAAATTAACTGTTCCACTATGTTCACCAAGCAGCTGCTAACTTTTTTACAGCATTTTCATTGAAAACAGCCGTCTGGAAACCAGGCTAATGAACTAGCATTTTCGGTGTTTGCTTTCCATCCTCTGCTATCCTATGGACAAATCTGTATATCTTGATATAGCTAATTTTATATCTCGATAACGATATATATACAATATGGAATTTTTTTCAGATGTAGCTGGTAATATTATTTTCTCTTGACTTTGCGCTCTCCTCCTCCATGTTGCTTACTCCTTAGCAACCAGTGCTGTAAACCAGCCCTTATACTAGCATTAAGCAGTAGCACTGCTGCAGCTGCATTAGCCTTCATACCATTATATCTATGCTTCATACAATGAACATATTTTGAACTCTCATGATACATTTGGATTATCCAGCAGCCATTCCGACACTGAATTTCGTATCTAAACCACAACCAGAGTAACGTTAACGTTAGCATAGCAACAGAGCTAACCAACTAGCTACATGTTAAAGTTACGATATAAACAACAGAGGCTCATATCCTACAGTAGACAGATATATATCATAATTTCGCAATATTGTGATTATTGCAACAGGTGAGGACACCACCCACTGTCCAAGTGTGTCTCTGTCTTTTCCCTCAATGCTTTCACCATCTCCAAGGTTTACATCACTCTCTGTCATTACAACAAGGGATTATGAATTATCTTTAGCATTCATTCCAACTCTTCATATTACTTTATAAAGCCCTTGTCTTCCACCGCCTCGTCTCTTTACCCTTTATCATTTGCTTCTACATCTCTCCTGTGGCACATAAACAATATTGCTCCATCCCTAAATATCTGAAGGGCTTTTTTGTTTCCAACTCTTCATATATTATGGTTTTAACATTGTTGCCTCACTCGCCTGTCTGTAAGCCTCCACAGTCTAGCTCTTTATTGTGCTCCACATGCCTTCTTATCTTTTGTACAAGGCTTAAATACCACTCTTGGTGACAAAGACCCACCCCTGGACACTGACAGAAGGGCTCATTACACAGAGCCAGCTGTTCTCAGCACTCTGCTTTGTTCTTTTTCCTCACATACATGAACTCAATAAGAAACACAGTGTGCACATCATGTATGTCAAATCTGATAAAGGACATTCACTGCTGTCAGCAGATGTTTCATCCACAGAGCTGTGATATACTCTTATCCATGTGACTCAGAAGTGGCAAAAAAACACTAAATGCAAGCCCTGCCGTTCTCGTGGAAAGCATTGATCAAAGCAGCTTAATAGCCAGGTTCGGCGCTCTGGCGTTCCCATGGAGAGCTGAAGGCTCGCTCAGTCCTCATTACAGCCTCCAACGGGAGGCAGAGACAGGAAGCGTTGACAGGAAGGACAAGGAAATGAATAAATCACGGCAAAGCACGTATAACACTTCAGGAAAAGGATGAAGACACAAACCCTCATGCATGCATGTGCACAAATGCCACTAAAGTGCTTATATATGCACACAACCTACACAAGCACATGCAAGTCACATCCACACACCCACTCGCACACTAAAGCATAAAGTGCCAATCTCTTCTATTTTTGGCTTCCCATCTCTGGCTGCTGTAAACATTGTTATATTCCAGTTTGCTGAAAGTGCAGCTCCAAAAGTGAGTAAAACTGCTTGGAATCCATCTAAAGCAAGAGCTGGACCTGACGGCGATCAGCAGCTTCATTCTAATCCTTCTAACTCTGATTTAAATCAGTTGACAAGCATCATTTTTACCTGCTTATCATAAATAAATACCAGTCTACTGAACCCTTTTCTAAATAAGTGACACTGCTACAAAACTAGTGAGGTGGTCAAGATTTCTTTCTCCCAGCACCCCCTGGTAAAGCCCAAAGTATCCCTCCTGCACTCCTTGTATCCTTGCATAAAACATGCAACCCAAAAAAGCAAGTTAAAGGCTTAATGAGTTGTAAATACAACATTCAAAGTTCAATGACAGTTAAGGTGCTTGTTGATTCCAGATGTACAGCATCCGCTTTATTTTCGACTGCACATTTTTCAGCAATGTGTCGGCTATTTTTGTCCTCTTGATGAATGCTTAAAACTAGGGGTGGGAAAAAAATACAGATATGACGATATATTGCGATACTTTTTCTTCTGGTAATATATTGATTTTTAATCACGTTTTGGGCTTATTGTAAATCCAGAGCAACTTCCACATGGTGAATAAAAATCTAAATAAAAATAAAATAAAAAAAAAATCCACATTCATGCAGTAACTTATATATATATATATATATATATATAGAGAGAGAGATAGCTAGACAGATAGATAGATAGCAATAATGTATTGTATCGCAACTCAAGTATCGTGATATGTATTGTATCGTGAAGTTGCCAAAACCTTTTCCCTTAATTTCCACCTCTCCAGAAATTTCCCAAACACAAAATGAAAAGAGGAAATCCAGGCAGAGATATAGACATCATGCACTTCTCATGGATCAAGTGATGAAAGTGTCTTTACGTTGTTTAAAAAAAACAACAAAAAAACACTGTGCCTTTAACTGAATCCATTTCAGCCCAAAGCCTTCTACAAAATACATACAGGAAACCACTGGCCACAAGTAACCAAAATTTCACCACAGGAAAGCAGAAGTGGGATAAAACATCTCATACGGCCTGATAAAGCAACATCATCTGCAAATAGTAGAAACGCCATCTTAACATCACCAAAAAGAGACTCTCCAGATGCACTCAAGCAGCACTTTGAGTCTCCTGTCAATCATTCTGTGATAATTCAAGTTTCAGCGATGATGCTCAAAAAATACATAAAAAAGAGGAATTAAAATATGACTCACCTATGGTGGAGGAGCAGCCGAGGCAGCAACCATCACAGAACATGGAAAGTAAAATCAACAAAAACAGCAATTACCATTTGAAACTGTTTGCTAGGTTATATGCTCAGGAGACAAACTGTTTGATGCATAACAGCAGAGAAAGAGTTAACATGACAACAACAACTACATTCTCTTCTAGGACAAAGAACAGGCCGCTAGTGAGGAAAACAGCAGTTAAGCAAGAGAGAAGATAGAGTGACACCTCAACCCTGGATGCAAAGGAAACAGTTAAGAGTGTTAAAACACAACCTTGACAGAAGAGAGACAGAGAAGGTTGGTCTGGATTTGGTGAAGGCATCTAGTGGTGTTGCTAAGGAGAAAGACTGTGATTGGTTAGTAGCAGCACACCCATCAACAGCAACACCGTTAAGCATCCCAACATCCCAGCGGTGCATCATGGGGATTCAAGAGGTCAATACTTCAGCTCATGCGTTAGTCACACAGAAAACTGGACAAGCCAAAAAGCCCTAGCCAAGTTTATTGACAAATACGTCCATGCAAGGGTCTAGCTGTCCATCTAAAAACAACGAGTCAAAGACACCCAAGCAACCAATCAGTTTCAAACATCTGGATGAAAACACCATGCGTGACAATAAACCATTCATCTTTATTTTTAGTTATTCTATAATTAAGTTCTACTTTGTCCAGGGCTGACTGCAAACCAACCTTCGATGACGGGGGTAACTGGAGGGACCACGGCTGGTTCTTCCATGGGCTCAGCAAAGCTGGGAAAGAAGGGCTTAGCTGTAGGGTTTAGACCAGATCCTGGGGTGCCTGAAGGAGGGGAAGAGGGGCTGATGGCTGGGGATGCCTGTGGAGGGAAATTCTTCACTCCTGGGGAGGTGGGACTCTTTACGGAGGAAGAGGAAGATGAAGAACGAGACTTCTTGGGCTGCTTCTGGGCCGATTTGGCATCCTTGTGCTCTTTGGGTTGGAACTCCTGGGCTGTGGTTTTGGGGGAGCGGAGAGGGGCTGGACTGGGGGTGTCAAAGGACAGCCCTAAGGTGACAGGATGGCCTGGGGCGCTCATGTCGCTGAAGTCAAATGGGTCGCCCTTGCTGCTCATGTTGGAGTCGTTAAGTAGCCACGAAGCATCTGAAGGAGAGAGCGGTGGAGCTGAGGCTAACACCTCTCCAGGGCTCGGCTGGGAGGCCGGGCTGAAAGCTGAGGTGTCACCCTCAGGCATGGCTGGCACACAAGGCTCTTTGAGGGAGCTGGTGTAATCAAACATGCTGCTGTCATCACCAGGAGAAAAGGCCTGGCTGCTGTCGCCTAGGCTTGCATTTTCAGTATCCATCAGGAGGTCGAATGGATCACTAGGGTGAGGAGCCATGGGGAAGGAGGGAGGTGGTGCACTGTTGGTGGTTGAGGGCATCGTGAACGGAGCTGCCGTGGCTTTCAGCTCGCTGTTCAGGACCAGTGGGATGATGGAAGGAGCTGTTGGGGAGAATGGGTCCTGAGACAAAGGGGAAGAGATCAGGCTTTCTTCTGGGTAGACCTCCTTTTTCCAGGGGCTCTGGCTGGCCTCCATGTCGAACGGGGTCTCCATGTTTCCCTGAACAGAACCACCTAGATTCATCAACACCTCCTCCGAGATTTGAGTGGTTGCTGCAGCCGAAGGGACGAAGGGTTCAACCGTCACCCCCCACTCCTCAGGAAGCTTCTTCCTGCTCTTACCCTTCTTCGCCCGGCCACCGCTCTTCCCAAGCTGCTCCTCCCAGCCACCGTCTCCTCTATCCCGCCTTGGCCCGATCCTGCCGTAGAACTCCTCCGTCGAAGGAGCGTTCTCTCCTTGCGTTTGCGCCTCAGGATGGCCCCTGCTCTCCGGGTGTTCGCACGACCCCTCGTCTTTCTGTCGCCTTTTCTTCTTCTTCTTCTGTTTTCGGTCCGCACCCTCTCCCTCCCTTTCGTCGCCTCCAGCATAGGCAGTGCTCTCTCTGCTAGGCCAGCTGTCCGGAGGGTCGTCAGGGCTGACTGCGAGATGGCCGGCATGGCGACTGATCACCGTGGAGACACTGGGGCTGAAAGGGAGGTCTGTCGGCATGCGGCCAGCCTCGTCTGGCCAGCAGTCGCCTAAGGCACCTTGTTGTGGGTGGAAAGGGGAGAGTTTAACATTGGGGGAGATGGGTATGTGCATATTAATTGGTTCCATGAGTATAACTCAGAAATAGCACAGAACATTTGTAATGTACCAGAGATACAGGCAAAAATTAGTATTTACTGCAAACGAGTAAAGTAGCTACTATTTGTTATTTACTCAGGTACAGAGGTGGTGCACTACACATTCTGTAGATATCAACCGTTTTCTCTTTAACGTGCCACCCTTTGGTCAAACACACAATTGTGTACATTATGTTGACCTTAAACCACACAAATGTCTATCCCAAGCTGGAAAAAAGTCTATTGAGTGAACGAATGCTTGGATGAATGAGGATAAGCATACAAACAGAAGAACTGGGGACTATAAAATGATATAGAGAAGAGGTACTGACTCATTTCAGCCTCAGGATCTGGGAAAGTATTTGCTTTTGCTGAAATTATAGGCAGCATTTATGCTGCATATGCTGCATTTATGTGCAGACGTTTAATTCATATTCAGTGTTACAATGGATATACAAAGACAGAAATACCTCTTCATGGTCCAATAGAAAGGAGCTCAATTACAGTCAACTAAAGCTGGTTTTGGGACGTTGTATAATAAAGCTCAGGTAGATGTAAGGGGAAACTGCCCACTGAGGGTTCCTCTGCTCACTTTGGCCCAGTTTGTTTCTAGTTTTCGGGTCTATACACACTCATACATACATAGAGGAGAAGCTAAAGTGGAGCAGCTGTCAGGACATACAGCACAGTTACTCTCTGGAGGGCCATATTTCATATTAACAACCCCCCGACAGAGCGCTGCTCTCTGTACTGTATGTGCAGTAATTGGGAGAGTCAGATAAAGACATGAGCCAAATGGATCAGAACGACTTCAGTGTTGAGTCGTGTAACCTCATTAAGCTGGGGTAGCCTCAGATAATGGCCAGGTTACAGCTATAAAATACAAAAAGGCAGAAACTTTAATGCCAACATTTTAAAAAAGCAAATCGCTCTTCCAAATATCTACACACTAATTAAATTTCTTACCTAGCAGCTAAGAGTTTGCATACTTACGCTCCTTAGTTTCTGTAGATATTTTTATATATTATTATATTCTTTGGGTTTTGCACTATACTGCATTTTTGCATTATTCTACACTGAATATATTTTTAAAAAAGCTTTAAATCTTTTTACTTTTCCTACTGTGGATGGCAACTGTTATGAAAAAAATTAATTCAGGATGAATAAAATTCATCTTATTGTGAAAACCATTCAATGAGGGATATTGTGCAGGAAGGATAGGGCTGGAAGCTGTGGCCTAAAAACAGAGTAACTGTACCTTCATAAAGACATTTTCAAGAGAACATTTCTTTCATGTGGACTCACTCCTAATAATTCCAGCATGGCCTGAGCCATCTGCACAGAAAATTGCAATATTCTGTAAGATAATAAGGGACTCATAATGATGGTAATTGAATAATTCTAGTTCATTGTTTGCTGCTGTACATGAGGGTGCCATGTGGACTTATGATCGAGTCCCTTCAGCTCTTTAAAGAGCTGCGCTCTGCATCTTGTTGCAGAGGGAAAGCAGGATTGTTGGTTGTCGCATTGGTGAGTCAGCTACCTCGTTGACACACATACCAGTAGAGACTGCACACACACACACTGAGTTACAATCAGTTTCAGGATGGAGACGAGGGGTTAACGAGCGACAGGAGTCTCTGTCTTCACCACCTGTTACAGAGTTCCTAAATGAGTCATCTCTGTCTGCTGCACAGTGAGTCAAGACGCTCGCTCGTTGTTGTTTTAGTCTCTGGAGGTTCGTATTGTAGCAGCAGGGTGGAAATCACAAAAAAGATCCCAGTCCATATAAAATCAGCTGACTACAATCAAGTCATGCTGCTGGAGTTTTTTTCTTAATCCAATCATTGCTTCCACTTTGCAGTTTCCAAACTTATGCTCATGTTTTTCTTTCAGGCTGTCAAAGTTAAAGTGTTGATGCAATAAACTGCCCAAAATGCAATTTTGACACCCCAAATACACATATATATTGGACAGCAATCGTACTTTTGCCCACATGGGATGCTAGCATGGCCCTTACTAGCAGACACAAGCCACAGCATGGTGACAAATACAACTCCACCACTCTCTAGGATCAGATCAGATGTGCGCTGAACTGGAAAGCAGCCCTATGGGGGTCAAGAGAGATCGGACCGTGAGGGACTCAGACAGCTCCTCTCTGTAGGATAAATATATACATGTACAAATGCACATACAGAGTATGACTAGAAGCCATGGCGTGATGGCAGACCCTATACATGTCAGCATCAGATGTGCATTGACCTTGAGCTGGATGACTAGATCACACTGGAGCTGGGGTGTTTGTGAGGAGGACGCTATAGAAAAGCAGAGACAGCTGCTCTGTATACGGCACCCCTCTGTGGAACAAAAGAGACAGTGCAGCACAGCGTACAGCCACACATATACATACTGTAGATATCATATATTACACTGGGCATTCATCCTTTTTAATTTGCTCCAGCTGTGAGGACCTTGTGATTACTGTAAAGTTCAAAGAGAAGCGGGTCACCTTACGGCACTTTAAATAACAATTATTTGTCAGCTGTGAACTTGGTGTGGAGTGATTAGTGATGGAGGCTTTTCTACCTGTTGTCAGATCCAGAGGGCTGCGAGGAGTCTGGGGTTCAGGCAGCATGGGGCTGTGCTCTTTAGGGGCTTCTGACCCTGCTGGGAGTGAAGGATGCTGGGGTTCAGCTATACTGGGAGGCCTCTCTGCTGGAGGAGGTGCAGCACCCATCTCCAAGGTGACCGCCATCCCACCAGGCTGGGAGAAACCTGCCGAACGCATACACAAGGTCAGAGTTAGCATGTATGCTAGTGTGGTTAAAATACACCGAGGGCAGTCTTCAAAGGTGACAGAGGGTAGACCAGAGTCAGCAACTAGAGGTGTGAAAAAATATCAATATGGCAATATATCTCAACATTTCCCTGAAACAATAATAATAAAAATATTTTAAAAAATTTTTTTATGTATATTTCTGTACATATTCACATAACAAATAGTAAAAATACATTTTATTTATATATAATAATAGTGTTTAATTTAATTAAACATATTTTCTTCCTTTTTATTTAGAGCATATTTTAAATATTTACTATGTTATTATTACTTATCCTATTATTTCATCGCTGTTGTTTATTATTACTGTAACTTGTTTATACTGCTGTGGTGAGTGAATTTCCCCTCAATGGGGCATAAATAAAAACGCATTTCTATTCTATAATAACAATAATAATAAAATAACAATAATAACAAATGGAGCTGAACATTTTGCAAACCACAGACAGGTTGAATCTCAGCTTTTCTTAAGTCATACACCTCATACCATCAGCTTTTTTTTTATTGTGTGCTTTCTCCCTTTCACTTTGTCCGTTCTGCAGATTTTTGTGTTTGTAAAAAATCTGTAAAGTCAGGGTCAGGTTTAAAGTAGGAGCTCAAACTGAGCGTTTCAGATGAAAAGAGATGCTGGAGAACAGCTGCTGAGACAAAAATAATGTAGAAACCAAAAATAAAAAACTATGAGCATGAAAAGTTCTCTTTGTTAGCTTGTGGTGTTGTTGGTGTTCTGAAGCTGCATTCTCATTTACACTTAGGCAACAAAACTGAGTGAGATTAGTCAGGAGTGTGAGTGAGGTGCGTAAACTAAACTGATGGAAAGTGGGTTAGAGGCATAATTCAGAGACGACAGGTTTCATTAAGGCAGCAGAGAGGTTGGCATGGTGACACAGTTCAGCCTCATTTTGTGTGTTTGTCACTATGACAGAGCTCCACAGGGCGCCATTTTAAAAGTCAAATTTGATAAATACAATTCAAGACCCAAAAACATCATAACAATTTCTTTGATAGAAAATAGTTAATTTATTTTAAGGCCCGACCAATATAGAGTTTTTGAGGTCGATGCCGATATCAATATTTAGCAGGAACAAAAATTTGACAATTTATTAATCTCTGAAAATATTTTTTTACGATTTTTTTCAGCCCTTTAACACTTGCTGCAACAATATAAATTGAAAGCATAAAACAAACGTGCAAAAATTGCATTAAATCTCTGAATACTGTTTTTTCCTATTGTCAGCAAACGCACCATCTGAAAATTTAAGACATACAGCAAATTTATGGCAAATTTAAGACAATTTAAGACCTTAAATACCCAGATTTAAGACATTTTAAGAGCTTTTAAGGAGCTGCGGGAACCCTGCATGAGGAACAAACAGACAGAAAGTCAGTGATCAGTGACAGCTCCAGGCCAGTTGTTGGACTGGAATGACACTTTAAATGACAAAATTTGATGTGGTAAAAAACTTCAGTGAGATTATGAGGTCCTAAATTTAAAGATTGTTGATCCATTGGAAGAATCCTCTAAATATTCAGCCATGATATTAAAATTCTTTGAGATAACACTGAGCTATTGTAACTTTCACACCTAAGCTGTATTTGGATAATAATAAACAGACCGGACGGAGCAAAAAGTCAGAAATAAAGGTATTATTTCTCTGTAGGGTTATTCCCATAATGTTGTCAGACTCCTAACAATCTGTCAGCATCAGAATCAAGAACTTTTAGTTGTTATTAGACACAAAAACATAGGAGAAGAGGGTCCAAGGTGAAAAATTCCCTTTTGATCACTTTTTGGGACCTGAGGGAACCCAAATGAATGAAATGAAGTCGTATTGAACTGCTGCTGTCATTCTAGTGGTGTCATTAGTGCTAAGCCAGTATACCTGAAAAAGCCTCCCTCCTGCTAGCATCCATCATTTGGGCGGGGCTGGTCTGAGGGTCTGAATAACCTGCCATGGAGGCTGGATTAACAGGACAAGGAGGAAGGAGGAGATGGAGCAGGAGGTGCATTAATAATTCAGAGTGAGAGAGGTGGAGGAAGGAAACGAAAAGAGGAAACAGTTAAGTGTGAAGTGAAAACACAACAAGTCAAAAGTCTGTATTATATTAAAAAAAGATTCCTGAGTTCAAGCATCTGCTAATTAGTTCAGACATTCATGTCCAAGTCCTCTGAAATAAAAAGCAACCATTTACATTTAAAACTTCAACCTGCAGCATTAGTGACACTGAGGCTTTCCTTGTGTCCCCCCTGACTTGTGGGTACTTGACCTTCGTACCTGACAGGAAGTCTGTCGCCAGGGCCTGCTGCTGGTCCAGCGAGTGTGGTCGCACCTCTCCCTGTGGCTCTGGACGCAACGCTGAACTCTGTCCCCCGGCGGTCAGCTTAAAACCTGCAGCGACAACACAAAAATCACTGAGCATTACTTCCCCCACTCCTCCTCTCTGACCTCCAGCTGCAGATAATGAAAATAAATGAGGCCAGAATCACCTGTGGACTCCTCTCACCTGCCAAATCTCCTCCCAAAAGCAGATATCCCAGTCACATACCACTCATTCAGTGTTTTCTATGTGCTTCCTCTGTCTCTGTCTGTCTCCACTGCAGCCTCAGCTGGCTCTGAGCTACTAACACTGAACCCCCAGTCACACACACACACACACAGTCGGGGAGTCTGGGTTTTGGCGTGACGTTTCACTGTCTGTCTGGTTCAGGTCTCAGGCCCCGCCGGCTAGCGCCTCCCCTCACACTCCTCGACTTCCCACAACCCACTCCCTCTCTCTCCACTCCATCAGCTCTTGTCCCGGGCTACATCCAGGGGTCCTGTCTGGACCGAACGGGGGAGGCCAGAACCCAGATCTGGCAGATTTAATGTGGCTGTTAGGGGGCAGAAGGTAAAAAAAAAAAAGAAGGATGGTGAAGGGTCAGAGAAGGAGAGCAGGGAGTAAACAAGGGAGGAAAAAGGATAGTAGCAGGGAGGGAGGCGAGGAGAGGCACCGATGGCAACCCTCAGTGACGGTGAGGCGAGCCGACAGGACGCCACCCAAAGTCACAAATCCATGTATCAGACGCACAGTGGGGCCGTGGTGGCACCGTCTGCAAACGCTCCATCGGCAGGGTCGCCGATTGATTCAGGAAAAGCTGTGCAGCTGCAGCACATCTGTCTTTGTGTCTGGGAAATCTAAAGAGGTCACACAAGGCTAAGGTGGACAAAACGAGTGCACCCAAATGAACCGAGTGTCTCCTAACTGTGCTGCTGTCCAAGGTGCTGAAATCAGGAGCAACATCTCCAACTATTTGGTTCTTTGCCCTGAACTGAGCCACTCCAGTGGACTTGTCTCTGCAACACAAAGGACCCATCAATCAAAGAAAACATCTCTTGGGCAAAATTAACTAGATTAGCAGGCCAAGTTTAAAAACAAAAAAAAAAAACCAGTGGCGTTGTAATTAAATATATCTGGGAGCTCTGGTTCTACAGAAAATGACTCTATTCTCTCTGGATTTATTCCCTCAGTAAACACTGTAAAAATCAATTTAAAAAGCTACTGCTTTTTCATCAGTGTGTTTCCTGGTAATGAAAGTTAATTATAATCTTTTTGCTCGTCTAAAAATGTCTTCTGCTCCACCCTTCTGTTTGCAAAAAAAACCCAAGATGGCGACGGCCGAGATGCTGAACTTCAAAAACTGCAATCCGCAAATCAGCGGCTGACGTTATGGTCACATGTCCGACTGAAATGGATAGAGAAATATTTACACCATAATGTTGGGAGATAATGTATGACTGAACATACATGAATGAATAAAACTATTTATTATGACTTTTAAATACTCATATTTTACAAATGGCTTGGCAATATTTCTGTTTCCTGATCATCTGATCTTTTTCTTTCATGTGTACTGGAGCTTGTCGTCTCAGTATCATCAGTAATAGTATTTGTGAAATTAGGAGCTTTGGCTTTTTTTGGATCACTACAACGCTGCTGTACGTCAGACTTCTAGCTCATTTTAGGGGGTTCAGTTCAGTCCATGAGAGGAAATTTCATGCTGAGTTATTCTGTGTTTAATGTACCAGCGGTGAACTGCTCGGCTTGAGGGAGCGAGGACGTTTCATAGAGTTATTTTTATATTTGTAGTAGCCCAATGTGCAGCAATGTAAATATTTCTTAAATATACTTATATATTAAGGCTGTCAAAGTTATCACGTTAACATGGATTTTTTTTAAATACTTTTTATTTAATTTCACTTTTTTTGAAAAAAAATCTGTATTATATCAGAAGAAAAAGTATCACAATATATTGGCATATTGATATTTTTCCCCACCCTTAACCCCAAATCTAAGCAGTGAACAAGGAGATGACCTTGACCTCTAGTAGGCAATAGTGTGACTTCATCTGATCCTGTGTTTAGTGTGAACAAAATTTCCAAAATTATGTAAGAGCTGCTGCTGGAGGGACGGAGGAGGGGGTGCTGACCTCAGTGTGAGGACGAAGCCTGGCGAGACAGTTTGACGGATGAACTTTATCGTCACCGAGGCATCTGAGGACACACAAACCACTCTGCTGTGGCTGCACTAATGTGGACAAACAACACACACACACACACACACACACACACACACAGAGTACAAACACACTCTTGTTCAGAGAATAAAAGACACAACATGGCTGCACACAGACAGACAGGAAGTCAGACACCATGTTCGGAGGACACTTGGCTGACCTGACAGAATAAAATGGATAAATATAGCCCAGAATGAACACACACACACAGCAGTGTATTACTCAAGTTATGGGGACATTACACTGACTTACATTCATTTCCTGAAGACTTACTCTAACCTAGCATTATCTTAGGCCTAATCCTAACCCTAACCAAAATCTAACTTTACTCTAACCTTAAATCTTCACTAAGTTTTCACCCTAAAATATAACATGCATTTTGTCCCCAGAAGGAAGGTGAGTCCCCACAATGTAACTGTGAAACATAATAATGTCCCCATAGCGCAAGTAATACGCGACCACACACACACCCACCCACACACACAACTACTCATGCTTAGATAAACTGAGGAAGTGGCAGCGGGATGTTCTGAGGACAGACGGATGATTCTGGATCAAACTCTGTTATGATGACGTTCCCACCGTCTGAAATATGACTCTATAGAACTTAGTGTTTTATGACGACTATATGGTTAGCTGAAGGAGCAAGAGGAGAGTATATTTCTCTCAACCTCAACAGAAACGTCCAAATCATTCAAAGAGCTTACTGCCATCTTAAGCTTAATGCCACACCTGGACATTTGCCGGAGCATGGCGCTCTATGGTTCGCTTCACCAAAACGGTGTAATCTGGGATGAGCCGGCAGGACGGGCTGTCCTCCAGCTGACCTCAGCCTCTCCCTGCTCCTCACAGCTGGGATGGACACTGTGAAGCAGCTGGGTGAGAGCTGCTGGAGGACATCAGGTTCACCAGGAGGACAGAGCGTCCTTTTGATTCAGCCCAACGCAGCTCATCAGTGGACGCCTCTCTGTCCACCTTTACCTGCGACTGTCCTCTCCTCTAACCAGGCATTTTTTTGCTAAATTTAACTCACTGAGTGCCAGCTGTTTTATGAAACAGAAAGTGTCTTGTTGTGTATGTTGGTAAGAACCAAATATTTGCAATGTACGATTACACAATACCTCAATGCTTCGCTCATCTAGAAACAGCAGAGCTCATTGTTTTTGCTGCTTGAACTGCCCGGCAACAATTACAGACTTTAAAACAACCTGTATCGCTGCATCAATCTTAAGTTTTTACATTACAGAATGTTTCACATCATAACTCAAGTATCGCGATACGTATCGTATCGTGAAGTCCTTGCCAGTACCCACCCCTAGAGATCATCTTCCTGCATGTTTTGAGGATGGTTTTCCTCAGATTTCGTGTTTTTATCTTGTGTTTTTGCAGTGCAGAAGCTGCTTTGAACAGAGGTCAAAACTCAGTGTGATGTGCACTGACAGGAAGTAGAGGAGAAAGGTGCATTGGATGTGACAACGTCTCTGTAGTGAGTTTAGTGTTTTCTGCTGGTACCTGCAGGTGTATATAACAAACACACTGCTGCAGGTGAAACCCGTCTCCTCCCTCCATTCCTTCCTTTAAATCCGAGCACATTATGTCACTGTTCTCCACACCTCCTTGTCCTAGCCTGAAAACAACTCCATGTTTCTGTCTGTCTGCAGAGCCAACCCCTCTGTGGTTACTTTCATCCCTCCACAACTTTCTCCTGACCTCCTTCACGTCGATGTTTGTTCGTTTTTATTGGCAGGATTACAGAGTTGAGCTGCCGTGAGGGATTTTATGACTTCCCTCTGCATTTTGTTGGCTCATATTTGCATTTCCAGCTGACGTGCTTTCTCCCGAAGCTGTCATGGATCACAATTCACAGCACTGAGCCGAGCTCAGGGGGGTACTGAGCTCCCAGCAGCAGGGATTGTGCAGACAGTAGCCGTCAAATCAACAGACGAAGTGAACAAACGCTCACTTCAAAGTGTAGGAAAGAGTGTAGGAAACACTGACGGTTCCCATCCAGAGGCTGAGGAGTCACTCATGAGAGCAAAGACGAAGGCATTTCCATTTCATTTCACACATGTGCTACATGTGGACACACAAAGACACATTCCCATGTGAGGGAAGCTCAGATGAAACGCTTCCTGTCAGCACTGAAGGAGGAATTAGGATTTTTTTTTTTATTCTCCAGCTCAGGGATTAAAGCTGAATCGTGAATATTTAAAGGAGATTTATCCTGCATTTGTACCAGGATGACAACACCACTTTATCAAATTATAGAAGGGATGTTGAAAGTTAAGGGTTTTCAATCAGAGAAAGACAACAGAAGGTGGTTTTTGACTTTTCCAAAGCTACAAGTTTCCAATATTAAATATCCATTCAATCAATGACTGTTTCTAACAAAATAAAGATCTAAGGAGAGTAGAAAGCTGAAGAGAGAGTAGAGCTTTCAGCCACTGAATTTTTTTCTTCAGTCCAAAATGTCATCCCTTCATCATTCTACCTGTTGGACAAGGTCACAGTGACCTTCATCTTGGACCACTTCACCCTCCAGGGTTCTTGCACCATTTTAAAAGTCAAATTTAATACTTTTTAAGATCTTTTCAAAACCTCAACAAACATAATTTAAGACACAAAAATGTCATAACAATTTATTTGGTAGAAAATAGTCAATTTATTGCAGGGCCTGACCAATGTGGAGTTTTTGAGGCTGAGGCCGATTTTTATGACTTTTTTCAGCCCTTTAACACTTGCAACAATGATATAAATTGAAGGCATAACGCTTAACTTTTTTCTACAACTTTAATTTCACAACTTTCAAGAACAAAGAAGTGAACTTTGTGAACAAAATAACGTGCAAAAGTGCAGTAAATCCATGAATACTGTATTTTCCTATTGGCATTAAACGCACCATCTGAAAATTTAACACCTACAACAAATTTACAGTAAATTTAAGACAAATTAAGACCTTAGTTAACCAGATTTTAATTTATTACCTCCTGTAAGTGTATCACTATAAATTCCTATTAGTTAACTACTAATCAACAGCCTTTAATTTGAAACAACAGCAGGAAATGGTGCCAAATTCATTAGGGCCACACATATCTGTGCTTTAGATTTAATGGAAAAACACTGAAGAGCCCCTAAAATATTCCAGTTATAAGCTATGATGTAACACCTTAATGCAGCAGATCAATAATGTAAAAACACGCTGCAGGCATGACAGCAGTTCAAGATGACGTACGTCTGCACTGTGTGCAGAGATGCACATCATGTACTCTATCAACACATTATGCAGATTGTGTGGAGCACTCCTCAGGTCTCCATCTCATCCCCAGCAGCTGTTCAGGGCAGCGAACACTGAAAACGAACGGGACGATCCCTCGGCTGAAAAGCACATGTGCTTCACAAAATGACTCTGGACCGGCTCCAGATAGAGGTCAGGCTGATCTCTGGAGGTCACAGTACAGAGATCTGAGAGCTGCCCTGCTGGGACTTTGACTAGTTTGTTGTTTCATCATTATTTGATGGCTTAGTTAATAAATGTTAGAAAGCACTAACACACACTCAATTTGCTAACATGATAAACTAAGGCTGTCTTAACGCACTAAAGCAGATTAATCACGTTAACGTAGTAATTTGCATGAGGGTAACTCTACTTTAACGATGCTCTTTGGTGGATTATTTGTTTGCTGAATTACAGGAGAAGCTTGAACAGATTCAGAAAAGATGATTAATCTAATTTTATCAGCATGTTTGATCGTTAGTTACGACTGCGTTGTTAGTTTCCTTGATTTTTTGAATGGAGTTCTGCTTCATTATCTGCCAGTTCGTCTACGGAAGCACATTTCAGGCAGTTTGTCCAAATAGTTACCGTGGAAGTTAACGTGCTAATGCCGATTAATTACATTAATGCGCTAATTTCAACAGCCCTATTAATAAAAAAGTACCTCTGCACCTGTGAACTATACAGTAAAACTCTGTGTAACCAGTGGTTTGATGAGATGACACAGATGATACAGGTAATTTCGGACGGTCCTGTCGTGTATATATCATATATCATAACAGAGTGTCACTGTCACTTTTAGACAAGTTGATGATGATGCCAGGTATTAAGCTGATGAGCTTCTGTCATGATATCTCCGTCTATTCCTGAACTACTTTCATCCTTTCATGTCCGTCACCTGAGAAGCTATAAAATACTGATAGCTGGCAAACATCTTCAGAGAGGGATGATTTCCCTTTATTCCCTTTTTCCACTTGTATTTTTAAGCTGCGGGGCAAAAGAAAGTACTGGTTTGTCTCGGAGAAGGAAAGAGTAATAAATAAATCTGTTTTGTAACCAGAAGAGGCAGCGATAGAAAGCCATTTCCCTGTGGCACGCACTAATCTCTAAGCTTTACATTGTGAAAATCCACCGCCTGCAAAGGTTACAGCCAGGATGACTAAGAGAGCTGCTTCTGTATAAGAATATCTGAAAATAATACCGCACATGATATGAAAGGGACAGAAATAGACGGGGAAAAAAAGACATTAGAGAAGAGGTTTAGTCAAGGTTGGTTAGGAGAAGAAAGAGAAACCCAAAAACCAGGTGAGTGTTATATATCGGTTTATTAGCACAAGGTGCAGGCAGACAATAGAGAGAGGCACGTCCATATATATATATATATATATATATATATATATATATATATATATATAGTTATACATGTACAAAATTTTTGTATTAATGAGAATATAGAGCAGCAAAACTGATTTTACTGTATATTTTTATCTGTTCTAACAAGCAACTCTGATGAAGAGGAGATAAAATCCTAATAATAAATGAATTACAGAGCTATTTGAGTCCTCACATTTGTGGAGAATTAATAATAATAATTAATATCCATGGTCAGTTTACAGAGGGTGGGTTTGGAAACTCAAGATTAGCCGCCTGCAGGTAAAAGTGGCGGCCACAGACGTAGTAAGTGACGCATATTTTAAATGACAAAATTTTTTTTAAAAATATTGTGCAAAAAATCACAGGTTGAAATTTGTTTCCACGAAGCCGATGACTTGTTAAATTATGAAAGAGAACAGCTACAGGACGTCACTGAAGGTGCCGTCAGGGATCCGTAGAGTTTAGGATGCAGTGAACTCACTGCTGACGAGTTTTATCTTATCTAAGGGAACGCAGCCTATTTTTGTCCTGAAGATGCTGCAGTAAAACCTGGAAATTTACATCAAAATCGTCTATTAATGCTATAACTAGCTATTATGATGCATTCAGGCTCCATTCAGTAAGAGTGAGAGATATTATCAAGATGTGTTCAAAATCTGTGAAATGGTTTTTGGCAAGAAAGTAATAGACTGAATTTTACTGGTGTTGATACTGCCAATATAACAGAGGATAATGTTATTATAACTGTGGTTTTCAATAATGAGAAAATTCAAAGCAACAACCTTTGTATAAAGGATGGAAGAATACCAATATTTGTTTGAGTATTAGCATTGATATGTTTGCATATTTTGTGAATGAGGCCCATTCAAACCAACAGCTATTATTCTTGGCTAACAGGACTCTGTCACCTCCGTGATTAAATTATTTAGATTTAAACTGAGTGACACAGTGACGGTAAATAACAACAGACACAACAAACACACACAGTAAATATATGCATGAACACACAGACTAGTGGGACGTCACATCGTTTCCAGAAATGATTGTCGGCTGATTGTTTACTTCTCTATTTGGTTAAAGGAAGGATTGTGCAAATAGTTTCATTTAAAAGAAAAACACCACTTTAAAGTTACTGGGTGGGTTGAAACGTGTTCGTCTATGTGCTGGTTGCTGGGTGTTGACAGATCGGGCTCGCAGCGTCGACCAATCAGATTAAAGCTTTCAGACAGGAGGACGAGAGCTGGCTGCTGGGTGTGGATAAGACGTGAGAGGACGTGAACTGCTGAACTTACTGTCTGCTTCGTTTCCTATTTTATTTGTTTTACGTTACAGTGTTTTTTGGAATTGATAATGCACACTGCAAATTATCTTGTTCTTACAAAGATAAAAAACTTAAAAAAGATTTATCTTGTTTTAGGAGTCAATGTCTTATTTTTAGTGTTCAACTCCACTTTATAAGTCGTGTTAAGAAAAAATTATCTTGCTGACAGTTACTTTCACTTGTTTTGGGGATCTTTCCGCTCATATTTAGTGTTTTTATCTCGTTTTTAGACACCCCAGCTTCCCACTGCAGTCATAGAGAAGAGTGACAGCAAATGAATGGCTTTTATTTTGAAAAACGTAACATATTAGAAACGTACTTTGAGGTTGCAGCTACGAACCAAGCATGCTAGTGCAGCTAATCAGACGGCTAACAGGCTAAAACTCTATTTTAAAAACTAGAATTTTAAATATATAATAAAAAAAAGTGATTAAAAAATATTATTATATAAGAGCTCTATAATAAATAAAAGTTATAGTTGTCATTGTTGTGCAGGAAGAACTACAGACAAAAACAAACCAACAAACTGACTTGATAATGTGACTGTTTGCCCAGCGGAGTGAATCACAGTGAGCCAACACATCATGTGGAGGAACTGTGTGTGTGTGTGTGTGTGTGTGTGTGTGTGTGTGTGTGTGAAAGTAATTCGGTATCCCGTCCGCAACCTCAGACTGTCTCCTTCACATCGGATCATGGGAGCCATGGATAGTGTTTGTGTTTATGTCGCACAGGGAGGAGGGAGGAGGTGCACAGAAGCGGAAGCACAGCTGATTGACAGTCGGCATGGCGATGGAGGCGGGGTCTAGTCCTCTGAGGCGTGGGGATCGGAGGAGAGAAGAGAAATAACGGAGAAAGGAGGGACGTGGAGTAATAAATAAAAAATAAAACATGGTGATGACGGCAATCATGAGGGAAAAAGTACAAAAAAATATCAAAAGATGGTTCATTGAAGAAAAGGGTCATAAACGAGGAGGAAATGAGCATAAATATATAAAAAATGTGTTTATGCAGAGGAAGAAAAAAAACAGAAAGTAGGAATGAGGAGGGAAAAAAGGAAGAAAAGCAGGTTAGTAAAGCTGTCATAAAATCAAGTCATCTAACAAATGTCAAATACTTGACCAACATGAGAATAAAAACATGTTTATCATCTTATATTGGTCAACTATTGAGAAAATATTCTGCATGCAGCGTCTGACCCAGTTACTACTAATACCGCCTGCGTCCGTCCTCTGGGGCTCTGCTGGAACAACACTGATGGATGGATGGGAGGCCAGATGCTCTGCACGCTAATGCTAAGCTAACGCTGAGCTAGCGATCCCTGAACACAGCACCGTTACCACGGTAACACAAGCCACCCCATGCCATGCACACAGCCAGGCAGCTACAGCGGTGAACATGCCAACACAGACGTCACACATGCGGTCGTTAACGTTACACAATCTATTAATTTTTGCGAAGTTAAGGTAAAATATAGGGCTACAAAGAATCTTAAGTTAAGAGGTGGTTGTGAGTCGGCTCTTCTTTGGGAGCCGGGTCAAAAAAAGTTGGTTCTCTGAAAAGAGCAGAACTTCCCATCGCTAGTTTCAACAAATACAGAAGTGAATGTCCCATTTTCACAGCGACTTTCAAACGCTGGTAGAATTGCAGCCACATAAGAAAGAGCATCAATTCCTTCTGCAAATAAAACCAGAGGAGTTACACTTTCATATCATGCATTCAGCGTGTCCCAGGGCACTGTTTCCGTCCACTAATGTTTGCAGTAAAAAGCTAAACTAAAACGATGCTTCTTCAGCACTTCCTACGTTGAAATTAACGTCATCGTTGTGTGCGTGATGTATCACATGTATTTCCTGTTTTGCTGTTATTTATTAGACTTTTATGCATGATCATGATCTTAAACCAGGATATATGTGCTCATAAGTATCTGGTACACTTAGAAATCTGATTGCACTATTATAAATGTTTTTTTTAATGTGTTTATGTTCAATTTTAAAAGTCTTTTGTGTAATGGACTTGCTCTATGATAGCTCATAAAGTGTTAACCGCACACACAAAGGAAAAAAAATAATCAATATAGCCGACTACATAACATTGTTCCCAAGAGCCCTGGAAAACCTGGAAAATGATTGACCAATTTTCAAGTCGTGGAAACCATTTGGAAAATGAGAAAAAAGGTCAGATGTCCTGGAAACAGTTAAGTTATCCTGGAAAATTATTCATACAAACAGGTTTTTTTGAACTGATATCACAAAGAGCCGTGCTCGCAAATCATCTGATGTCAGTTTTGTTTTTTTGGGTTTTTTTTTAAAAAATGACTTTTCAGAATGAAAAATTCTAATTGGAAACTTATTTCAGGAGCTTTCTGTAAATATAAAAGTTTTATTTTTCAGAAACAAAAAAGTTATTTTTAAGCCATTTGCATTCGCTCCAGGATATTTTACCTTTTTTTCCTCATTTTCCATGACTGGAAAAGTGGTCAACCATTTTCCAGGTTTTCCAGGACGCCTGGGAACCCTGTACAAGATTTCAGCACCACCAGTTTCAGTGTGCTTTTACTGAAAAAGTCTGAAAAGTCTCCCTTTAACCTTCATGGCTGACATGATCTGCTGCTGTCAGTGGTGGAGAGCTCACATACTTATAAATATGTTCATGCGCCCATGCAAAATATTTTTCCTGCAAGCAGCTGCATGACGAAGATGAAAGACAAACTCAGTATGTATGGAGCTATTATGTTAAAGCTGAGAGATGAGGGGAAAAAAAGGAAACCAGATTACTGAAAATATAAAAAAACATCTAATGAGCTGATTTTCAGATGTACCACACAAAAACACCCAGAGAATAAAGAGTTGTCAGTTTATTTCCAGACGCAGCGTTTGTACGTTAGACACAGTAAATATTCCTCTGCACAGCGGCGGCTAATTAACACTCCAACGAGCTCTTCCCTGAAAGGACTGCGAGCTTCCACTTATTAAAAGGAGTGTAATCCATACTATCAGGACAACCTCCTGTTGTCAATCAAGAGTCATTTTCATGCACTGCTTATGCAGATGACCGACTGATTTGCTCTCTGTAGAGAGGCTGCAACAGGATGTAATCAGACCTTCAGACTGATTTCTGCTTCTCAGAATAAAAACAACACTGAAAAAATGTGAACAAGATGTCAAGAAAAGGCTTCAATTGATCGTTATTTTGCTGAAATTCCAAAGTTTTGGATACGCAAATAAGAATTAAATGTATTGCCATGAAGCATATGAGGTATTTAGACATTTGTACTTATTTAACATAGTTACAGACTGCTAATTTGACTTGGGATAGTATTTAGAAAATATATAAAATCAATATGCAATATTATAACTTATGACAGCCTTTTCAGACAATAAGTGATGTCGTTATTTACTGCATGACTCTGGCGTTTTAAAGAGTTAGTTTGGATTCACTAAAGTCACATAATGACTCCTGTGTTCAGAGAGATAAAATAACAGTTTTTTTGAATGGAGTCTGGTGGCTTTGAAGAGATGCCAACTTCAGTTCAACGGCAAAATTATGCTGCACATAAACTGATTTTTTTTAGGCATCTAAAATGCATTTTGCTGCTTCCCTCGTCCACAGCAGAAAACACTGACTGTGGATGAGTATCTCATACAACCAGGCTATGTTTTGGATCTTTATACTGTCAAAGCATCTGTAAAATTTCTCTGGATGTGTGACACGGCGGCAACTTCTGCCTCCATAATGAGTATTAGTACGTGGCCACAGTGTAATTAAAAGCTGAAGGGGTGAAAGACAGAGAGCGTAAACCCTCCGTCAGGTCAGTCATACATCATTTGAATATTTTTTTTCCACTTTGAAACCTAAGAAGAAAGTGGCTGCAGTACCTCTGAGTGCACTCCATCACTCTTATCATTATTTCTGCGCCTTACTCTCTTTGAATTATCAGAGCAGCAGAGGCTGTTGCTGAAAGGATGCTCAGATACCACTAATACCACCAACACACACACAACAAGAAGGTGGAAAAACAGCCCATGAGTGGAGAACAAGGATGACCAGGTGGCCTTAGCAACGGCAGAAGGAATTATGGGATGTGTCTTACCAGGCTTTTGCACCCCATGAGCTTCCTGTTCTCCATTCTCCAACGTAGCACCAGAGTCTGTTCACACACATAAGAAAAAAAAATCAAATGTCCTGTTTGGTCCGGTGCAAAAATGACAGAGTGAGTTTTTAAAGGGCCAGGTGATGGAACACAGAGGCCCGTCATGGTCACACAGGGCAGCGAACATTAGCTGGTGTCAGAGGTGACGGAGGTGATGGAGCGTGACATGTGACTGCTGATTCACCACACATCCTGTAACAGCTTTACTGCAGTCAAACACACACATAGACATGCAGAGAAACACACATAAAATGAGAATACGATGAGATATAAAAAATATAGAGTACAAGTAAAAAAGTCAAATTACTTGATTCTGATTGGTCAATAACAGACCGTTGCTATGGTTGCAGCTCTGAACTGACTCAGGCACATGGAGGCGTATCTGATTTTGAATTTCTATAAAACATTTTTTTTTTTCCAAAACCATCCAATTTCTAGCACACATTTTTATTTCCGACACTTATTTTTTTCTCAATGATAAAATAAATTCAGTGTCAAAAAAATTCAATGTCTCAAAATATTCAGTTTTTAAAAATTTAATATAAAGAAATTCAACATCTCAAAATTCAGTGCAACAAAAATTGGGTTTGAAAAAATTCAGCATCTGAAATTTAACAGCAAAAAAAACAGATAGAGGCAGGGATTGATTGCTTCTCCTTGGTTACCAAGACGTTGTCTCTGTCTATTTTTTTTGTTGAATTTTTTGATGCTGAATTTTTAAGCCAATGTTAAAATTCTTCTATTTTGAGACACTGATTTTTTTTTCCACTGAATTTATTTGATCATTGAGAAAAAAATAAGTGCCCAAAATAAAAACGCATTCAAGAAATTCAATAACTTTGGAATTCAAAGTCTGATTTTAATGCTAAAAAAAAAAAAAAAAAATCAGCTTTAGATATTAAAATTCAAAACCAAATGGCACAGATATACTTCCATACCGGTGGACCATTTTTGTGTCAAATCATTGATTTGTTAAGTAAACAGGCGTGTAATAAGTGTGATAATGTGTGCCTAACGGATCAGCATATCGCCCTAAAGGGCTTCATTCAACAATGACGACAGGCTGGCTGCACATTCTGCCTTAAGTAGTACAGTACTTTATGTACTAAAAGTAAAAAGAAAAATACGCCACAGACGAGCAAAAATGCATGCAAGAGCATTCTGCAGACCGTGCATGTAAATACAGCACACGTACAAATTAACGTGTGGGCATGCCGAAACCAGAAACCACATGCAAGAACACACACACACACACACACACACAGTATGATTCATTTGTGAACACACAACATGACTGCTCACACATCAGGGCACCAAACCAACAGCGTAAAAAAAACAACTCTTCCTGCTGACAGAGGACAATAATTGGCGGACCGCCTCGCTGCTGTTTGGCACTCGGCGTGTCAGCATGTCTGCGTTTGTCCGCATGCACACAGCGTGCCACAGTCGATCACCAGCAACGCCACCCACGGCCCGTCCTGCAGCTCGTCTGACTGTCTGACCAGAGCGTCTGGCTGACCAAAAACAGGGCCGAGAGCTGAGTCAGGCCTGGTTAGCTGTCACTTCCTGTTAGCTGCTTATTCACTCAGCTGTTTATGAGATCCATCTATCTGCTCATCTGATTATCTACGGCTCTGCTGCTGCTTTAGGGTTCACAAACCAAGCTTGGTAGAGCTGCAACAATTAACTGACTAGTTGTCACATTTAAGTATAATTTGTGATGATTTCGTGAGCTTTTATTCTGGTTTCTTCCTCCTCTCTGACAGTAAACTGAATATCTTTGAGTTGAGGACAAAACAAGGAATCTCTTTCCGTTTTGATTAGCATCTGTCCTTTAGCATTCCCTCTGCATTTTCTTTTCCGACAGTACATTTATTACTCATAAGATGGAGTTTTCCAATGCCACTATTTGTCAACTAAACCACAGTGCCACATATGTACTCTGTCTATAGCTAATAACCAAATGTTAGCACGCTAACATGCTAAAATATGATGGTGGACATAGCAATCATCATGCATTTTGTTATTAGCTTTATCTTGTTTCTATCGTAAAGACATTTGAGGATATCATTTTGAGCTTTTGCAAATGCTCATCACCATTTTTTACCGTTTTCTAACATTTTATAAACCAAACAACGATTAAAAGTCGTCAGATTAATCAACCATGAAAACAATCCTCAGCTGCAGCCCTAAAATATATTTTATCTACACTTCAAAAGTCAGTTCAGAGAAAATGCTGGTTGCTCTTTACCCCCAGAAAAATATTATATTACAGTAGTATTATATTGTAATATTCACCCAGGAAACCAGAAGTCATCATTGATTTATTTGTTCTAAACCATCAGTGCCTTTAACCTCACAGTCTAAAGCAGCGGCCACTACTCTGCTCATCATCACGCTGCTATCTTCCCCGTGGCCGAATGACACCCCAGCAGATCCAAAATGGCAGCCAGTGTCCGGCAGTGCCTGATACTATCAGTCATTTCAGAGCAGCTGCAGTTCATGTTAGATAACACAGATCCTCATCCTGGCTCCATCCCATCAGCCTCACCTGCCCTGGTGTCGTCGTTGTCCAGCAGGGGAACGTAGTCTGTCTTTCCCACCGTCTCCCCGACCTGATCGTCGAAGGTCTCCGTCTCCAGCTGAGCCACAAAGTCCCTCTCCACCAGGCTCTCCGGGCCCGCCTGGGGAACGCTGTCCGTCAGCGCGTCGCTCAGACTCAGGTCTAACTCCGCCATGGCTGCAGGAAAACAAAGACAAGTGAGCTGGAGAGCGGTGGACATTTTATTTATTTAACAACGATTATACTGAACAAGTAGCTCACCGTGATTATACAAAACCTTCTCTTAAACCACAAAAAACAATCCGATCACACGTATGGACATGATAATGATGAGATGTGATCAACTCCTGCAGTAAATAACCACTCACACATAGAATCAATGCTCTGCAGAAACACAGAGGACCAAGTGATTGTTTGATAAGAAAATTTATTGTCTATATTTTGTTTTATTACATCAAAAATAGCTTTCTTCTAAAAAGAAAAGTCAAAAGGATAAATATCAACTAGATTAAGCACCGATTAAGTGATCAGCTGTCAACTATTAAAACAATCACCAACCAGTTCATTGATTTGGATATTTGAAAGAAAAAAAGTCTAAATTTTCAAATTGCAGCTCCTAAACTGATTATTCTTGAAATGTGCATAAAATAAAACATTTGAAGAAACTCTGACAATCATTTTTCGTTGTTTTCTGGCATCATAGAGACCAAACAACTCGTCCACAGATTAATGGACAATGAAAATAATCATTAGTCGCAGCTGTAAAAAAGAACCAAAGAAAGCTTTGACCCTTTCACAACGCAAAGTGTTTCCCCGACTTGGAATGTGGAAAAGGGAGAGGAAAAGATGGAGAGATGAAGATGAAAGAGGTGGAGGTAAAACTGAGCGAAGGAGGAAGAAACTGAAATCAAAATCAACTTGATTAACAACAACATGATCACAGCACACAGGAAGATGACCATGTGGACTGAACTGGACTGCAGGTCTGCCTGCTGGATCAGGACCAAGAGACCTGGATCTGAATCCTAAGCAGCACACTGGATGTCCTTGACAACCTTGACCTCTGACCTCTGCTCTCCAAACAGGACATTTTTAATCAGAACCGTGTGATTCCACTTCCCACCACCAGGAGGCGGCTGAGCTCATGTTGTGTGAAATAAAAGCAGCACAATCTGTACCTAAACAGGGACGCACAGATCCAAGCAGCTCATCAGGGCGTCCAGCTGACCAATCACCACCAGGGGAATTTCATGAGTCATGCTGTGTCATCTTCCAACTGTAATTCCAGATTAGTTTTAGTGCCAGCAGCAGCCATCCTCCCTCTGTGTTTATCCACCTCTTCTCCATGTTTACAACTCACTGTTTTTTATCATCTCCACGTCTCCCCTCATCTGTTGAGTCACCAGGTGAGTACAAGGTGACCCTGGAGGACGATGCTGAGACACATTAATAAACCCCTTAACTTAAGACAGTTTACCATGATCTAACAGCTCCGTACATGCCAGTATCACCTCAAACACTTATTCAAGCCAGAAAAATCTGCAACTAAACATATACTGGAGATATTATTTTTAAGTTTATTTTTAAGAGTGTAATATGCTGTCATTAAAAAAAATAACTCCACAACCCCATCTGCTGGATTATATGATTATTACCACAAGACAGCAGGTACAGGTGCATGAAAACACACACATTAAAATATCTAAAACCAACTGTACCGTCACTATGTTATATGGTTTGTAGAGCTGTGGTCTTTTCATATTAAAAAAGTCACCTTGGTCACCGATTAACAGCATCATATCACCTTTGACAGTAACAAACCTCCTGAACGATGAACACTGAAGGAATCCTACAACTCCCATGATCCCACGCTGCTTCACAACCAAACCTTTTGTTGTGGTTCTGATTGGGGGAAAATGGCATATATGTACAGTGTGCACTTCCTGAACACTGAATATTATCATAAACAAACAAGAGAAGCTAGTTTTCAGTGCTGGTTACTGTACTTACTGATTAGTTAGTAAGTAACCAATTAGCTTGATTTTCATGCTAATTGGTGGAAGTTAGAAGAAATTAAAAATCAATATTATATCAGCAGAAAAAGTATCGCGATATGTTGCCATATCAATATTTTTCCCACCCCTAATGAAACATTAAGCCTTATAAACTGCACATATAGGGAACAATAGGTGGCTTCTGAGTATAAATAAACCATACGTGGGCGTATCCGTTACACGCCTGACTGCCAGTATATCAGCCTGAATGAGCCCCCGGTGCTGAGGGTTAGGGTGTGTCTGCTGCCTCCACCACAAAGCCATGCTGGTCACAAACACTGGCCCACTTTCCATATTTAACCCCACATGTGTGTTTGGTACACAGTGTGTCATCGTCCTCAGTGCCAGCTGCAGAGTTAGCCCGGTGATCCCTGCCACCCCGTCACCAGCCCAGATGATTTAAACACCCGTCTGGCTGCAGGGAGCTGCTTCTATTTCTACAGCAGGGCCTTTTCAGTCGTCTGGGTCAGGTCTGGATCCCAGGATGAGAGCGCTGCAAACTCCAGGGTGTGTTTTTTGACCCCAGACGAGGTGCCGTAGTTTGGTGTGTCCACTCGGAAATAATCTGGACTCAACAAAGGAAGGAAATCCACGGAAGAGGCAGTTTCTATTGTGACCTGTGACAAACGGCTGGGTGTGCACGAGTGGAAGCGTGGATTAGTCATGTGTGTTTGAGGGTGTGACGGCCTCTCCGTCAGCCTTTCAGGAAAAGCAGCCAACGCTGCAAACACTGCGGGCCTACATTGGCATCGATATGTGCGAGTTAAAGGAGCATTTTTGCTCACAAAATGAATACTGATTAAATGAAGAAAGTTCATTTACTGTGGTGATTAACTCTTTGAGTATGGCACAAGGTGGCGCTCTCATGCACCTTGTGAGTAATTTTGGGGCTTCTGGGAAATGTAGTCGGAACATAAAGACAAGGTATATGGTGCGTTCCATTTGTACACGGAAGTCAGAATTTCCAAGTTCCAAGTCAGATATTTCAATGGGAACGCCCCCTATGTCAGATTTCCGATGAGGAAAATGGGACTCAAACACCATCAACTCGGGTATGACATCATTCCCAGCTCCGACTTCCGATTTCAGATGTAAATGAAACGAAGAATAACCCACAGAGACCGAAGCAGGAGATGGAGACTTCGGGATCAGAGAGCAAATTTTTTTTAGTTTTTGGTGAAATTAGCCTTTACTCTACTTCAGCTAAAACAAGAACGCAACGAGGTAAAAACAAACTGTGTTTATGAAATATGACTCAAAATGGGCAAAAACGCTGGAACAAGACACTTCCTGTTTTAAAAAGGAGCTGGTACTCGATGAGTTAAAGGCATGAAAGCATGAGCGGCTGGTTTGAATCGTCTGCTTAGAGCTCGTTAAGACTACTGATTAAATTTACAGTTACTAGAAAGAAGAATCAGGATGGTTGCAGGTAAATTCCTCGTCTTCCACGTATGAATGACTTGACAAAGTCGAACCAATATCATTTCCACTGCAAAGATCAAATCTTTTTTTTCCCACATGGAATCTGATTTGTTCACTTCTGATTGGCACCACTTTCAGATGTGGTTTGAAATTGGATACAGGTGCTTTTGCAGTCATACTGGATTTCACGCAACTTTTCCGTCACTTGAGAACAACATTCATCACAACCTCACGACTGCTGAGAGCTCAGATCCAGCTACACTCCCATGATCCCACACTACTTCAGCTCAGTATAATGATGTAACACACAGAAGACCTAATCCCAAAACCACTCTGCATTTCCTCCTTGTGTTCCTTTAATATGACAACAACACAACGTAACGCCGTGCTGGATTAATCCCAGAGAAACTGGGGTTCAGGTGGAGAACTGGAGCTGCTTCAGGATCCTGGATCCTCCCTGAACTGTCTGGATCTCTGCTAGCAAGAATAATGATTTTATTAGGCGACCTGGATCTGAACTCGCTTTGGAAAGCATTGAATAACAAACCTACAGGGTTAACGATAAGATCTTTACAAGTCATTAATCATTAACCCAAAGGCTGGTGAGGAGCCAAGGCTTCCTGCTGTGATTCCTGCAGGTTTGAAACCAGATACTGCCTGGATCTCTGTGCCTTCGAGCAAGGCACTGCAGCCCTGACCGCCCCAGGAGGCTATAATTATCTCAGAAATGACAAATGCCTCGTCCCTGGTGTAACACGCCTAAAAGAGTGAGAGAAAAGTGAGAGAGTGTGAGATCATATTCTTAATCTGCTGGGAGGAGCAGTTAGTTTAAACTAAATATTAGCCGGCCTTCAGCTACAGTTACAGGTTCTGTAGCGGTGCGTTCACTGTCCAAGGTCAATGTGACAGCAAAACAAGGACGGGTCAGTGTCTCTGCATCAGAGCTCTGGGTAATTGTTTGAGTTATTTTAAGGAAAAAAGTACAGATGGAAAAAAAAAAAAAAGAGTATAAGATTATATTGGCCTGCATCTAAAGTCTCCAATATAAACACTCTGATCCCATCAGTCCATTCCTGACTCCGCTCCAGCTCTTCTATCCAGCAGCATGAGCCCAGTGATCACAACAACAGCTGTGCTAAGATGCTAACAAAGTAGCAAGGAAGAGGAGTGATGTCGCCATGTGGTAGGATTTTTAGTTTAAGTCCGAAAAAGACGTTGCAGCTCAGTGCGAAGTTTCCTGTGGTGGCATATTCAACATTTTCAATTGCTGCAGCTACACTCCACGTACCAAAAAGTACGAGAACAAGCAATAAAAATGTCATGTGTTCTTTAAATAGGAAGACGGGCTGGACCTACTCGTACCTGAACACAGCTTCATTTTGAGTTGATCGTTTCCTCCTTGACAGGTGTTGCAGCTGATAAACAGACATGCAGACGATCACCGGACTGCACCTGAACGCCTCCTGAGACCAATTACAACACACGCCCAGTCTGCCATTGCCTCATGCACACCTACACACACCTGTTTGCTACTTCCTGTTCAACAAACCAGAGGTGTATGTCTGTTACTCTTTGTCTCATCACAGCCATTCAAGTCTTCACAGAGCCTCAAGGTGAACTTTAGGGATTAATTATCAATTAATTGGTTGGTTATTTGCTCAATTAAAATGGTGAAAAATGTGGGTCAGTGTTTCCCAAAAATCCAACATGATGTCCTCAAAAATATTCACATCTAAGAAGCTGGAATCACAAAGTTTTCTGGGTTTTTTTTCACCAAAAATTGCACAAATCAATCAATTAGATGGACAAATACAGAGAGACATAAATATATAAAAGTGCCACTAGGCAAAGTAGAAATGTCCATCAATGCGTAAAAAGTTAGGGCTATAACAATAACACACTAATAAGGCTAACATTGTGAAGCAGAGTGCAGGTATATTATAGAAAATAGTTTAATATAATTAAGCAGATTAATTATTGCAGCGTCTTACTTACAGTGTGTGAGCTGTCAGCTGAATGAAGGGTGGAAACGTGAAATAAGAGACGTGTTTGTGCTACTTTGCATTGTCAGATGTGCAGCTATTATGAGTGCATGCTGGGTATTCATAGGTGTGTCAGGACACTGATACCCTCATTTTATGAGCAGTTTAAAGCAGAGATCTCAGACTTTTTCCTGCAAATAGCCACAGTTTATGTAGTGTTTCAGTATTTCGTCACTTCTATGTACTTATAGAAATATACAGCAATAAGCCAAATGATTTGACTGCTAGTGATAAACTTCTCACATGATATTCTACCAGATATCTGACCCAAAACTTAAATGAGGACATGGAAGACAAGCTTTTCTGCCCTGGCCTCCTTGCAGCGACGTTTGACTCGTTCCACATTTTTATCGGGCAGGTTTTACAGCTCCGTGAAACGCTGTTAGCACAAGCTGAGCTAACTTTGCCGAGGGCTGAGGTGTGATCTCTCCACCAGGACAGAGCATGAGGATGTTTTACATAAAACACTGAACACGTTTAAGGCTTGAAAAGCAGAATAACTGCTGTTCTGGTCCACTGGTGTCTACTGCAGGACGTGTGTGTGTGTGTGCATGTATTACTGACGTTATGGGGACATATACCTGTTTACACAGTCCCGTTGTGGGGACTCCTCTTCCTTATGGGGACAAAATGCAAAGGATTATGGATTATGCAAGTGCTTGTTATGGTTTGAACGTAAATCAGTGTAAAGTCCCTATAACCTGAGTGATGCACAACTCTGTGTGTGTGTGTGTGTGTTATTGACAAAGTGCTGTGATTGTGTGGCTTTGGTGAAATAGCCACAATGGCCCGCCAGGAATGTTAGCGATAGCATCTCTGTGAGATTATCACGATGGCAGCTGGGCTATGGGATACCTCCACACACACACACACACACACACACACACACACAAACAAACACAAGTAAAACTAGATTTACTGCCTTGTGGGTGCACGCCTCCACCAACCACTTACGTCGCAGATTACATGCACGTCTGTCCAAAATGTCACTGCTTCATCACTTTAGCCTGTCAGACACTTTTGTGAAATTGTCGTAATTAGTTGTGTTCAGTCCAAGTGGACGTTTTGGCCAAATTTGATATAACTTGATCACAACAGGTATAATAAACTGTTTATTTTTATTGCTTGTATTTGGACCTTGTGACATCATTCTTGTCTAGCAGGGAGTTTTTATGACCTCAACATGACAGGAAGGAGGATTCCCTGTGGGCGTACTTACTGTCCTGATTTACAGGGTGTGAACAGGTATCAGATCACCAACACCACCCGTCTGCTTTCATGTAAACTGAGTGAGGGAGGGTGGATGTGAGTACTGGCTCTTTTCCTAGAAGTATCTCTGCTTCTTTGAATCGAAGCACTCAGGTGAGAGTACTGATTAATTCAGCTTTATGGTTCAGGACGATGTTTAAAACCTGCAGATTAAAGTGAAGGAGCTTTCAAGATTCAAGAGTCCTTATTATCATTATGCACGCATAACAACATTTTGTGGATTGTCTCGGCTTATAGGCACACATATATAACAAATGAAAATAAAGATATATATGATAAAAGTGTAAAATATAAACAAATACAGAGATGTAGTGTGTAATATTTGCAGCAGAAATGTCATATTAAAGTTTAGCATCAAAGTTAGCAGCAGCAGAGGCTCAGGTGAGCTAACATTTAAGGTGGACCAGCTATGTTACGTTATCAACGAGCCAACAAATCCACTAAGATTAGCTCTAAATGTCACAGTCTAGCTCTACATGTTTTGTGTAGATGCTAAGCTAAATATATCTAGAAAGGTGAAGTCACTGAGCTAAAAATGTCTCAGAGTTTAAAATGCTAGAAAACTATGCAGCCTCACAGCTATAGTTCCTGTTCTCAAAAAGCAAAAAAGTCCCTTCTACTGGCACAGAAACGCTAAAAAAATATAATGAAAGACATCTGTTGATGCCAGGACAAAAATGAGTAAAAACCCAAAAATATAACGACTTAACAACTATAGTGTTAGTATGCAGGAAACATGCCTCTTCTTCAAATGTTGATGATGATTTAGCTTTTTAACCTGAACTAAAAATTTGCAAAAGGGAAACGCCAACACATGGACAAAAACTGAATATTCTGTAAGATACGTGCATATAGCAATACAGCAAAGTGATATAACAGAAACTATACCACATTTTTATCAAAACTCAAGGACTCAAATGAGATAACACAGGATGGAAAAGCAAAAAGGCTTGCTTGGTTCCACAACCAAAACCAGTGTTACACCTTGATCAGCTGACTAACACACAACATATATATGCAAATAAAATATACTCTCGCCGTCATATTTAATATACAAACTTGGACAAACACAAATTACACAAATGAATGCTGTCTTTGACCCGCTATTCATGCTGCATTAAAGGCTCAGAGCAGAGAGGCAACACATTTTGGGAGCTGGTTACATAAAAAGTGATGGCAGGCAGCGTGGATAAAGTGTGTGATGTTATAAGAGTCAGAAAAGCTCCAAGGACACACCTGGTGACTTATGCTCTTCTGGATAATTAAACTGGACGCTCAATAAATGAAAGGTCAAACGGTGTGTCATCTGCATAGAGTGTCACATTTGATGCCTCCTATTTTAGAATGACAGAAATAGTAAAGGCATGCCTGATGCGTCCATTTTTAGCAGAGGGGTCTTAGTGAGGTCAGAGCTGAAAACACAATACTGTGTGATGTCTGAGCACATCCACTTAGTGTGCAGTAAGTGATATAATGCTCCGGCCTACAGGCCTTGATGATGATCTAATTCACTGATTCATACGGGTCACACCCCCGATGCCAAGTGGTAAATAACATTTCCCAGATGCCATTGATCTGACATGAAAAGCAGCTGCGCTGGTCAGTACCAACGATAAACTGTAACAATGATTAATCGTTAAAGTAGATTTTCGTGCAAAAATGTCTCTCAAATCTGTAAATTTCCTACATTCCTCTGATTTATATCATGTTAAGAATTAATATCTTTAAAGACTTAAAGAATATTAGGATGGACATTTCTCTCGACTGTCTGACATTTTACAGAACTAATCGATTAATCCGAACTCAGAGTTTCAAATTGACAGACCACAAACCAATGGGTGGCGTCACAGTGATTATGTCCACTTCTTCTACAGGTGGGTATTGGCAAGGACTTCATGATACGATACTTATTGTGATACTTGACACAATATGATACATTATTATGATATTGTGATATTGCGATATATTGTGATGTTCTACATAGATCACTGAGAAATTGACATAATAATAAGTCAAAGTAGTTTTTCAGCAGCAGGTAGCTGATAACGCTCTCACACAGCCTGTGAGTAATGTTGGGGCTTCTGGGAGATGTAGTCAGAGCATAAAGAGACGGTATACACCACGGAGATCAAAACAGGAAGTGGAGACGATCGAGATTAGAGAGCAAAACAAACAGAATGTGGACAAAAAGTGGTGATTTCGGTGAAAGTGTCCTCTACTCTACCTCTGATAAAACAAGAATGAACAAGGTAAAAACAAACATTTTTTTCATGATGAAATAAGAGAGTCTCTAATTTCATTTGAGCTATTCAGTGTTTTCAGAGACATAGTACTAAATATTCTGTGGGTCTAGAAATATGACTCAAACTGGACAAAAACACTGGAACAAAATATAAGAAGAAAAAGTATCGCGATACACTGCCATATCAATATTTTTTCTTCTTCTATACAGTCTATGGTTGTACTAAATAGCTTGTTGAACAAGTTGCCAGGTCAATCAATCACAACCCAAAAGTGTATCAACGATTGAGACAGTTTGAGGCTGATGTGACCGAAATAGTCCAATGATGCAAGAGTACAAACTGTCCTGGAAGTGTGTGCATGCTCATATTCTAACTATGGGACTTAAACATAAATGTGTTGAACATACACAGATGTTTAGAAACTGCTGCCAGCAGATCATTATGTAACAGCACACAGCTCTGATGCACGGTATCCCACACATAGCACATAATGAATAGAACGCCATGGGCAGATTAATAATGCAGAGGCCAGCATCACTCTGTAAGGACTTTCCCATGTAACTGTCAGAAGTCACTAGAACTCTCTTTACAATCTTCTTTCTTAATCAGCTGTGACGTGAAATCACAACACCAACCAAAACTGACTGCTGGTTAGAGGGGAAGGACGAAAACTAGAAGAAAACAACGGTAACAAGGAGCAGAGTAGAGCTGCACCAATTAATCAATTAGCTGTCAACTATTGAGGGAAATAAACAGAAAGCTTCTCTGAATCCAGCGTGTTAAATGTGAATAATCTTTCTTTCCCGCTCCAGGATAGTAAACCGTGAACTGAATAAAATATCATCTTGACACACATTTTTCACCATTTTCTGACAAATCAATTAATCAGTGAATATATAACAAAAAAAGACTAGATTTCCAAAGGTAAACCCAAAGCTTAAAGCCGTTATTAGCCTCCCTGTTGGTCCTGCTGCTCTCACATCCATGCAGCCTTGATGCAGCTCACAGAGGGCCTGTTTGATGCTCAGTCAATGGGCTACTGTTTGACACTGCTGGTCCAAACAGCATGACGCTGGACTCTGAGGACAACATGTTTGTATGAGTCAACACTCGCTGCAGCTCATTAGTGCCAACGTTAGCGCTGCTTGATCCATGGCAAAAATCATAATCACAACTATAGCTGGCATCACTGAGATCAAGATTGTTTAACTGTTGTTGAACATTTTCTAAATTAAATGCATCCATCTGGTGGGTTAACTCAATTAAGAAGCTATGTTGTGCTCCAGTAAACAATAACAAACACTAGGGGAGGGAAAAATACCCAAAAACATCATAACAATTTCTTTGGTAGAAAATAGTCAATTTATTGTCGGGCCTGACCAATACAGAGTTTTTGAGGTTGATGCCGATATTGATATTTAGCAGGAAAATAGAAGGCATAACACTTAACTTTTTTTATAACTTCAATTTCACAACTTTCAAGAGCAAAGAAGTGAACAAAATAACGTCAGAAATTGCAGTAAATCTCTGAGTACTATGTTTTCCTATTGGCTATAAACGCACCATGTGAAAATTTAATACCTACGGCAAATTTATGGTAAAGTTAAGACAACTTAAGACCTTAATTACCTGGAATTAAGTTAAAGATGTTTTAATACTTTTCAAGGAACAGCGAGAACCCAGAATACATTGTGATATTTTTTCTTCTGATATAATATTGATTTTTAATTTCTTAATGATGATATTTTCCCCCTTAAAAGTCATGATTTGGGCCGTCTGTAAATCCAGAGGACTTCTGCACAATGCAGTAACTTCGATAACCCTTACATATACATACATACACGCTGTATTTTAAATTTCTCAGTGATCTGTGTAAAATATCACCACATATTGCAATATCACAATATTGCAATAAAGTCTCATATCGTGACTCAAGTATCACAATACGTATCGCACTGAGAAGTCCTTGCCAACCCACCCCTAACAAACACATCATTTGTTTCTTTCATTTTTTTGTTGTATATTAGACTTTTAATACACTTTAATGACTGTTTATTTAACACAAATATTATCAGCACTGCAATATTCACACTTATTGAGGTGAAAATGGAGATCACGACTGTTGAGAGAACATTTCGAAGCTTACATTTTAAAGTTCTATGACTCAAAGTGAGGCCCTTCCTGTTCTGGAGAAAGTGAAATTCAATTAACTGCACAGCCCTAAATGTCCACATCCTGCAGCATGGCGTCCTGCAGCAGCAGCAGCAGCAGCAGCGACTGAATGAATGAACGGCCTGTATGTCGCCTACACACAGCATTTCTTCAGGAACTATGGCCTATTGTTGCACACTGAGGCTGAACGCATCGCAGTGGAATGCAAAGCAGCAGAGACACACTGAGGCCGACCTCTAATCCCAAAGCAAACACAGGTAGAGGACACACTCATCCAGGCTGAGGACACGGCAGAGGACATATGGTGTGGTGATTCTGGGTTCCATTCCATTTTCCACATTTCTACTTCCTGTAATGTTACTAAATAAAACAATATTCAGTAAAAACACGTGATCCAATCCCTGCTGACAATAAATCTGCGTTAACGTCGGCAGGAGGAGAGCTAGTTTATGCTGGCAGCAGGAGGTTTCACTGAGTCACATTACTGTGAATTCAACTTAATACTGAGAGAAGACAATGTGTTCAAACACAATCTCTAGTGACAAACCTAAATAACTAAATAGATGTTAAAGGAGGTGTTTCCACTCAGTAGAAGTACAACCTTCCTAACACTGAGAAACCAAGATGGCGACGGCCATAATATTGAACTTGAGGCAAATCAACAAACCAGTGGGTGACATTATGGTGACTATGTCCACTTCTTATATATTTTATCATGGCTGTACTATAAATATTGTTTAATTCCTACTCGTGCCAACAAGATAACCAAGTTCCAGGACTGATTCCAAAACAATACTTAACAAAACCCTCATTTATTAAACAAAGAAGCACTGCTTTTTTTAATTTATTTTTATTCTACTTATCAACCTTAAGTAAAACTAGCAGCTATAATGAGTGCTAAAGATTTAGAAAATGTTCTCATATTGCCTTTGTGTAAAACACACCTCTTTCCATCCATCCATTCTCTCTCGCTGCTCTGTCACTCCAGCAGCAGTGAAGCCTGGATGCTGACACATCGGTCCAGCTGCTCCCGTTGTTGAAGGATGGAGGAGGGATTACAGCAACCGTTCACTCTGTGCCGTCCCATTCTTCCTCTCCATCCCTCCATCATTTCATTCACTCAATCCGCCGTTGTCACGCAATCTCAGACTCCGCCCCTGCAGCCCGACCGTGAACACATCTATCAAATCAAATGACAAAGTGTGACTTCTGCAGCTCTCTGCCACAGATATTTAACTTGTTCACTTCCAATACGATACCGATACTGCAGCCTGGAGTACTGGCCCATACCGATATGGATCCGATACGATATCAGCACTACTCATACATACTTTTATTACTTCTTTTATAGTATGGAGTGACAGAAAAGGCTTGATCAAGTGATATTACTCAAACAGAGAACAGTAGATCTGAGAAAAACTGACCCATTTATCATTAACCAATGGTTTACATCAATTTAACCTTAAACATGAGAATATTGTACAACTGAATAAAATCAATGAAAAACATTAGAAGACCCTGAAAAATAACCTCAATAAATCTGATAAAAATAAAAACATGATTAAAAGTGCAAAATAATCACTAGTTTAAGTTAAACATAAAAATATTCTAATGGAAAAAGACCCTGAAAAATAACCTCAATAAATCTGATAAAAGGACAGAAAAGATGGAGCGCAGTCTGGAATGGACTGATGGTATCAGAATGATGATATTGGAGATTTTAGACACAGGCTGATATAATTGGATCAATACCCGATATTAATATCAGATCAGGACATCCCTATATTCAACTGAACTAAATTAATTTAAAGTTTACTCAACACCACGCCAATAGTCTCTTTCACATACAATAACCTGGACTGCTGGATCTTGAATCTGCACTTTAAGAAGCTGGAGACGAGCTGGCAGGTCGTGAAGCAGAACTCCATTCAAAAAATCAAGGAAACCAACAACACATCGTAACTAACAATCAAACATGCTGATAAAACCAGATTAACCATCTTTTCTGAATCTGTCCAAGCTTCTCCTGGAATTCGGCAAACAATTAATCCATCGGTAAAGTATTAGCCTAATTTGTAACGTGAAATAGAAAAGCAAAAGAGCTAATGTGGTGTCACTGCTTATATATTTATTTTAGGCAATCTGTCCAAGTAGAGTTACCGTAACGCAAATTAGATTAACGCAACGTGTTAATTTCTTCAGCCCTACTTTTAATGCATTTATGACTATTTATGAATCTATTCTGGAGACTCAAAGAGGAAGCTACTGTGGTGTGTTAGCTGTGTTGTTGAGTTATCCACCATTAGCATTAGCTCTGGGACACAGCCTTAACAGTTCATTGATTATTGGAAAAAAATAATCATTGGTTGCAGTCCATTACGGCCTTGCATGCAATCAGAGCTCTGTGTTTGTTCACAACATAGTGATGATGTCAATAATCTGTGATAAATGATTCAGTGAAACTAGAGAGGCCACCCTGAGGCAAAGGATGAAAGTGTTGATTCTCAACAAGCTCAGACAATATTATGAGACATTATCAGATACTATAAGACAATGAACCACATGAGGGTGTCCAGAACAATCTGACCAGTTACTGAACTACAAGCTCGCCTGCCAACAGACTTTGCTGAACGTTCTCAGGGCATTAATATACCTTTATTAATTACAGCTGAGGAAAAAACAAAACAAATGGAGCCACATTGACCTTTATACGACGCTTTGGTAGCGACCCTGTTCAGAGAGTTAAAGGCTCTGTGATACGATCATCACGGACGAGGCACTGGGTTTTACAGCCACATTGATTTTACAGTAAACAACGTAAAACGTTTCACAGATCCAGAGCTGGTTCAGTACTAATGGAGAGCATTAGCAGCACAGTGTGGCCTATCGATCACTGATAAACAATCAGAAAGGCTCTTCCTGGGTCAGGACGGAAACATGGACTCTCCAATCACATTCAGCAACCAACCAATCACGTTAAGTCTTTGAGTGCTGCACAGTATATTGTCATTATGTCAAGTCACCTTGTGCTGAACCATTATTACAAGTAGCTTTTCTGTTTTTGACTATGGACACTGAACATCTCCTTTTTATACAAAATACTTTCAGAGCTGCAACTATTAATCGATTAATGAATTAGTCATCAACTCTTAATTGAATTGCCAACTATTCTGATAATCGATTAATCAGCTCAGAGTCATCTTTTAAGAAATATAAAGTTCTAAATCCTCTGATTCCTGCTTCTTAAATGTGAATATTTCCTGCTTTCTTTGCTCCTCTGTGACAATAAACTGATCATCTTCAAGTTGAGGACTTCATCTTGGACGTTTAGGAAACACCGATCCTCATTTTTCACCATTTTCTCACATTTTATCAACCAAACTACAAATAGATTAATTCAGAATAAATTAATATGAAATTAATCGTTAGTTGCGGTTAACGTGAGGCATCCCGTAACATTAACATTCCAGCGAAGCTGTCCAATAAAAACCTTAACAACAGACACACCGTTGAGCAGCTCAGGCTAAGCGAGGGAAGATTATTTTATAAGGATAATAATGCAGTCCTTGTCTCAGATTAAACTGCCCTCAGTAGCAGCAGCATTGTTTGGCAGCACAGGACCAACTAGATGATGGATTTCCTCTGCTTCCTGATTCCTAGACAGAGGCCAGGATGAGACGAACTGGCGACCTTGAGCAGAGTATCCCTGTACACAGTTCGGCTTTAACCCCGACTCTTCCTCGACCTGGACAAAGGATATTCTCCGACACATTTCAAGATGATTTATGAGTCCCAGTCATGGTGAGGAGAGGAGAAGGAAACCACCTCAGATTATCCGTCAGTTTAAGTGTCTGAGTAAGAACAAGGGAGTTAACGGGTCATAAATCCAGTCAGGATCTTTCCAAGTGAGTAACATTAAGAACTGATCTGTTTAGTTTAACCCCTCCTGGAGCTGCAACTCTTGATTATTTTTATTATCATTTAATCTGCCTGTTTGGTCTATAAAATGTCAGAAAATTGTGGAAAATCTGGATCGGTGTTTCCAAAACAAAAAAATCCAACATGACGTCCTCAAATGTCTTGTTTTGTCCTCAACTTTATTCAGTTTATTGTCACAGATGAGGAAAGAAATCAGGAAATATTCACATTTAAGAAGCTGGAATCAGAGAATTTAGACTTCTTAAAAAAATAATCAAGCTGATATTTAATATTAATTTAATATGGATAAATACGTGTCCATCTACACTTGCAACAACTGATCAATTAGCTGTCAATTCTTTAATCTTTGATATCAATTACTTTGAGTATTTTCTCACATTCCAGCTTCTTAAATATGAATATTTTCTGGTTTCTTCCCTCCTCTGTGACACTACTGAATACACACAGTTTTCTCACATTTTATTTATTAGAAGAGATGATTAACAGAGAACATAAAGGACAGAATAATCAATAGCTGCAGTTTAACATCCATGGTAAAGACAAACACTGAAGCTACCTTTACCACTGGGTTACCACAGGTTAGCCTGCATGTTTAGTTTCTACGGGCAACCAAACGACGAACCATCCCACCAACTCTACAGCTAGCCTCCTCTACACACAAAGCTGACTGTTCAAGGTCTGACATTAGATTTTGGAGAAGGTGCTGAGCATTTGTACTTTGCTGCACAGCTGTGTCATGAGAATCACAGCGTAGTTTGGAGTTTTCCTTCAGTGTTGTGTGCTGCATTCGTTTCAACAGCAGGCGGATTTCACCTTTGCGGTGCAGAACACTCACAGTTTTTCCCAGAATCCAAAACTGTCCACGACTATAAAACTACTGAGAGTGGTATTTGATATTGGCAAGGAGCCGCTGAGCCTTTGAACACTGGTAAACTTGGTTCAGGACGCTGAAGTCCAGTCTGAAAAGTTTCTAGAGGAGTTGGGGAATAAAACAGATGTTCCTCTTTTTTTCATCACTGGAAATATCTGCTCTCGGTGGCACCAGTCCTGCTGTGGTATTTCTATAAAAAGGTTGCACTAAATGCTTTTCAAGGTAGTTTCTCCTCTGAACGGGAAAAGTTTCTGATTACAACACCGTGCAGAGCTGAACACAGACAACCTGAATAAAAGACTGGAAAGAGTCCACTGCTGGACTAACAAATGAAATTTATGATGTGTCCTCGGACTTCACTACACCAACAAACTCTCCCATTACAGGACAATCAAGTTATATGAGCTGTCCTTCAAAATAAGAGCCTCTGGTGGGCATGCAGGACTGCTCTGTAAAGACAGCAGGGAAAAATTACTTTTTTGGGGGGAAAATTGAAATTAAGAAATTAAAAATTGACATTATATCAGGAGAAAAAGTATCACTATTTTTCCCACCCTATCAGATACTGTAGCTGGTGCGTCTAACAGCTGTCAGCCCCTCAGGTTAAACACCTGATCACTTTGGCAGGTTTACAGCGAAACAACAAGCAACGAAACATTTCAGGGATGCGTCTGGATCAGGTCCATGATGAATTCAGGGCCTTAGATCAGTTCCACCTCTTATTTCCCACACAGTAATCTGTCTGGGGAGGATTGGACAGTAATCTGGATGAAAGGAGGGAGGGAGAGGGACAATCCTCTCTTTACATCATCACTCATTTCTGTGGCAAAATGAGCCGTAAATGTTCACGAGCAGGTGCGACCTTCCAGAGCTTTCTACCACATCTCACTTCATCAGCAAGTCAGTTACGATGGAGTAAACTGAGCATTACGATCAGACAATGAGACGCAGCAGCTCGGGTTTGGACATTTTTTAGGGTCAAACTATTAGTTCAAAAGGTCAAGAATGATCTCTACTGATTATATAGTCCATCATTGTGATACTGTACTATCCATTTTGCTGCTGTGAATATCCCTGACTGTGGGACAAAAAGGATTACCTCATCTTTTACAATTTGTCATACTCATCTTGGGTTCAAGATTTCAACCAAAGCCAAAGTAGCAAAACCACATCTTTAGTCCTAAATGTATTCTAAAAAAGTGTATGAGTTGGTGGTATCTAGTGGTGCGGTTGCAGATTGCAACCAGCTGATTTCCCCTCAGCTCACTTCACTCTTTCTAAGACTGACGGTAACAAGTGCTAAACCATGACAAGACAAGACCGAGTCCAGAGCAAAGTCAGTCCAGAGGTGTCTTTCCATTGCTAACATCTATAAAACTGATCTGTCAATTAATCTCAAATCAGCAGCTTGGAAGAACAACAACAACAACAACAACAACAACATGTCACCTGCTTTAGACTTGAAAACAGTGGACTTGGTCCCAGACTCAACCCAGCTAACGAAAAAACACAACAATTCTTGGTTTTCAGGTGATTATGCAACAATGAAAACACGGTGATGAATGTTATATTCCATGTCTACCAAGAGATTAACTGTTTCTTTACTGTGTGCAAGCATCAGGAGGACTGAGTGATTGAATTACAGGCTGCCAGTGATAAGACAACAAACACTCTTCAGATCTGATTCTCATCAATCAAAGAAAATACATGCAAAGTCACGTATACAGCAGTATACCGTGCTTAAATAAAATACAAAAATAACTTTATTTCCCACTCCTCTGACAGTAGTCCATCTCATTTTGCACATATGTGAGTGCACACTCACTGTTCAATACTCAGTAACTTTCTTTACACAGCTCGCGTTCATTGTGGACAGCAAAGCAACTATGTCATGTCATATTCCTCACTGATCACATGACAGACACACTTTGAATCTTTGACTCTAATATAAACTGAGTCCAGCTGCAGCAGCTTCACAGTCAGACTGAACATGAATGGGCAGACACGGACACATTCAAGCTAGCTGTGACAGAGCAACTTCACCCATGTCGCCTCAAGTGCTGTCGGGAATATCGGGAGAGCCATATTGAGTTGTACGCAAACACTTCACCTTTGTAGTAAACGTAACGGGGAAAGTGAAAGTTCACAGCCAAAAGTGAGAAGAGAGGCGTTCATGGACACGTAGAAAACTGCTGCGCATTCGGCCCGCTGCTTTTAGAAAGTTTCCGAGGACCACCTGAAGGCAGCACCGTCCCACACCACTACACCGTCGCTGTGATATCACTCATCCAAAATCACCGTCATGTCACTGCTAAGCGCGCTACAACCGCACAGCCCGCACGCCTCGCGCTCTCTGTGAGCGGACCGCGTCCCCAAACACCGCTAGCACAACACAGCGTTCATATTTGAGCGTGACTCACCGTTTGTTGTCCGCTTTTTGACAGTTTTGTCGGGAGTCTGCGAGCGTCGCTGTCACTGCTACGATCCGCCCACCCGAGTGCGCACTCCCGCTGCTCGAACACTAACATGCCCCGCCTCCGGAGAAGCTCTCCTCCAATCACAGAGCCGTATTAGTAACTGGCTTTCGTAGCAACCAATCATATTGAGACATGGCAATGAGTGATGTGGGCGTGGTCCAATCATAGCTTCCAAAGAGTGGGCGGGTCCTTCGTCGTCACCAAATGCACTTTTGACGGACACCTTGTACACACAATGGAGAAGTTTGACTCCTTTTACGGGACGTTGCCGGTCCAATCGCCGGTGGAGGCCAGGCTCTGGATCCAGCCGAGGCCCAGGAAGACGCCCTTAAATCGCCCAGATCACTGGAATGTCACCGGGATGAGTTATTCAAGAAAATACGCAGAGTACTGGACTTAACACGAGGACATTCACCTGTATTTTTGTACACAGACGGGCCAGGTGTAAATATAAACAGCTGGAACATTTAGTGTGTTACTATTTAAATAAAATAGTCATAACTGGAAGCACTAACAATTCAAAGCGATTTTCTTTATCGGAACAAACATTATGAAGGATGGTACCTGCCAAATGAATAAGTAAATAACTGATTAAATGTAACAAAACAATATTAAAATAACCTTTATTTATTTACCTTTGTATTAATCTACTCCTGTTTGATTTTCACCTATTTTTACTTAAATTTTCACGTATTTTTTAACACTTTTTAAATTTACTTAATATATATATATATATATATATATATATATATTATTTTTTTTTTTATTATTAGCGAATTAGGTAAATGTAAATTATTTATAGATACTACTACTAAAAATAATAATAATGATAATAATAATAATAATAATAATAATAATAATAATAGCAATTGGTGAAAGTTAATGAAAGTAATAAATGGGGAAAATAAACGAGTGTCCAGTTAATGTATGAAACAAATCCCTCTGGCTAACTACCACACTGTATCTGCCAAGCTTCCCTTCAGAAACGGTACAAGTTCAATAACTTTCCACATAAAGAATTTGGGAGATGGAAAAATAAATCAAATGGCTCAAACTGACTTATTGTAAGTTTATAGCGACACCTTGTGATGAAACTTGGAAACGCCAGTCCCTGTTTCTCCAGCTTGCATCATCAGTCTGTGGTGTCAGACTCTGACTCATCTGCCAATATGGAGTCTGAGCTTGTTAATTTTTCTGTACAGTGCTTGTCTGGGCTTTATGTGTCTGTGTCTGCAGGCTCAGTGGAAACCTCTGCTGCTCTGTTTCAGTAACACCTCATCATGTTTTGATGCGTTCACAGGAAGCCGTAAAAAGTGTACTCATTTCATTATTATGAGGATGTTTTCTGGGCGTACTTTTTTGGGATTGTTCTTCACCATGACACAATGATCAGCCCTGACATCATGACTTTGCTTTCAAAGAGGTTTATTGAAAGAAATATTTTGAAATTTTATAAAGTTCAACCATTGATAATGCTATCACACAATCAGAACCTAGAGCTTTCACCACTTCCCCCTCCAACTCTTCTGCATCGGCCAGCCCAGTGTTAGAAATCTACGGCCATATGCCCGTTTGAAAAGATTAACCATTTTCAAAACATTCGTGGGAGTTATATTTTCGCCACACAACTCAAGTACTTTTCAGCAAAAACGTGTTAAAGATAACACCAACAGGAATTTAACACCCGATGTGCTGAAAAGAAAGAAAGATGTGGCTCGAAACGTCACTCAGATGTGTCGATAAGAGTCAAATCAGCAGAGTGTAGCTTGTAGGCTTTGAGAGGGCAGGATCTGTCACATCTCAGATGCACTTGATTTCAGTTTTGAAGCCGAGGGAAATCAAGCGCTCCTTGACATTTGGGAAACAGTTGTGCCACACATGCATCACTCCATTACAGTGGTTTGTAACTAAAGATGCAAATATGCAATAGAATATAGAATATTGTATCATCTAGGATCACTATATTTGCAGCTATTCAGTACCCATCTCTTCCATGACCTGGAAGTTTAAATATATCTTCCGTACATACATATGTATATATATATATATATATATATATATATATATATATATATATATATATATATATATATTTCTCTCCCGTTAGCTGGAAGAATTCAGTGTTTCACTCTACACACAGTTTGCAAGCATGCAGCCAAAAATGAGCTGCTTTGCACATCAAACCTTCTCATTGCTGGATGATTCTCTGTGCAGCATGCAAGTAAAAATGTGCACAATATTAAAAGTCTTTAAATTCATCACCCACATCATCACATCCATTTCTACCATGGACAGCTTCATCCACTTTTTTTTTTACCTCTCTCTCTCTATAAGGTGATTATTTCTGATAAGAAATTAGAGCAGACTTTTATTTATTTAGTATATTTTCCTCTATAGTATTCTGCATTTCAAAGCATGCCAAAGACATTTTTCAGTTTCTGCATAGTGCTGGCTATACGAGTGCCAAAGAGTTTGATTCCTTTACAAGTAGTAGAAGTCGGTATGTACAGGCGAGGAGTGACGGAGCGGATCCAGTGTTGTGTAAACGGTACCAAACCCCCCCTCCCTCCCCAAGTGCTGAAAATATCTACAAATACAGGACCCCAAAGTCTGTGTGAACTCATAGAAAGTTGAGCAGAGCTGAAAAAAAGCTCAGCAGTATGGAAGAGCCATTAAGGAAGGGTTTTCTGTCTGTAGGGGGAACCAAACAAACACACCACATGGATTATTTTCTTTTTTCAAAGTGCACCCTCTACTGTTATAATATGCAGTATGCATCACATGAACACATCCTGCAGCGTCTAGCATCACGCACAGGGAAGAAGAGACTTTTTGAGGTTATTGTTCTGGGTGTAAAGATGCAGTTCAGGCCTCGAGGTGACTGTGAGTGAACAAAACAAGACATAAACAAAACTCTACAAATATGTGTGTGATGGCGAGAGAGTCCACTACCTCAGCACTGCAAAATAAAATTCACTGGAAATGTGTCACCGAAGACTGCTCTGTGATGGGACCTTGTTCAGTAGTAAAAATATTGATATGGCAATATATCATTATACTTTTTCTTCAGACATAATATTGATTTTTAATTAATATCAATACCCCCCCAAAAAAGTCATGTTTTGGGCCGATTGTAAATCCAGAGCAACTTCCTCACATCGAAATAAAACTGTAAATAAAAAAAAATAAATAATCCATGTTAACACAGTAACTTTGATAGCCCTGCATGCTGAAATAAAAAAATAAATAAAAAATAAAATAAAATAAATAATAATCCAAGTTAATGTGTTAACTTGACAGCATTGATATATATACATATATATATGTACCGTACATATAAAATATATGTACATATATACAGTATATAAATATATGTACATATATACATACATATATATGTGCATACTGTATACACAACTTATATTCTGAGTTGCATTTTAAATTTCTTAGTGATCTATGTAGAATCACAATATTTCGCAATATCACAATAATGTATCATATCGCGACTCAAGTATTGCGATACGTATCGTGCCCATATCCACCCCCGGTAGTAAGAAGAGCTCAGTAGATTTGGTCAGCTGATCAGCTTTTTGTTCACTCACGTCTTAAAAGAACCCTAAAAAGGAAGTTGTTATTCAGTTTAATCCAAGAAATGTTAAAAAAAATCCTTGGTTGGACTTTAAAATCACGGATAATCCAGACGTGTTAAATTGTGAGTTTAAAACGGCACCAATAACTTTTAGTTTTTTTTTTTTTTTACAGCATTCATTTAGCTTTGGTTCGATACTAAAGTGCACCTTCAGCTGCAGCCACGCTCCAATCACTGCACGGGCGAGACGCCGACTAACTGTGAAAACGCGTAAAAAGGAAGTGCGCATCAGCAAATTGATCAGTTTTGAATTATCAATAATGACAATAACATGGGGAGAGACATGTTTAGACAGAAAGCCTCCACTCGAGCTGCTCATTAAAGAACACAAATAATTTAACAATAAATAAACACAAGCAAGCAGCAAAATACAATCTTCACAAATCTGTGTTAAAGGGGAACTCAGGATGGACCGAGGAGGTCAGACGTCACGTTTTCTGAGCGGTTTTGAGTTGTAAGACAAAGGAAGAGGGAGCCTCTGCACTGTTTCAGAGATAAAGTGCCTGAAGTCAAGCTGCTACAAGTCTTTACTGTTTTAAAGGACTCCTCAGTGGACGGTGCAGGAGAAGGGTTTCATTTTCTAACAGGGAAGACTATTTGAAAACGTCACAGGTTTTTCTTTCCCTTCATCATGGCAACTCAAAACGGATAAAACTGACACAACTGGATGATATTGTAGAAATTAAGCATTTCCTACAAGAGGCTGATGATTGCACCTGCTCCAGACCCCATCAGCACCGTCCCATTATCAGAAATCCTGCAGGGAAAATGCACTGCTATTCATTTTTGTCATATACAAGACTGATTTGTTTTCAACTTTTAGATTTTAGAGTTTAAATATATGCGATATTTAGAATATTTTTATAGCTTTACCTTGCTGTCAGACTGTTTTCTGGAACTTGAGCAGTTATATCCATCTATGCCCTCATCAAAGCCACCAGACTCCACTGAAAAAAATCAAGATTTTACTTCACAGAGCACAGGGGTTACAGGTCTACTGCCGCCTCGATTGGTCAGTTTGTTTGCATTATTGTGTAACTCCGGTGAATCAAAAAATAAATAAAGTCACACACTAACACAAACAAACCAACTGATCAAGGCAGTGTCAGACCAGCAACTCCTGCTCTCTGTAAAGCAAAATTACAGCTTTTTTCAATGGAGTCTGGTTGCTTTGGAGAGCATAGATGGATATAACAGCTTCAGATCCAGAAATGCCATCTGACGGCAAAAAAGCAGTGAAAAATTTTTTTTTTAAAAATTGATTTTTTTTTTGAAGTGGGCCTTCCTCAACACATGACCTTCAAACTGTGGCTGAAGCCGAGGGAAACCTGAGCAGTGGGAACAGTTTGAACCTGTCATAGATGGACAAAACGAGCTTCAGTTTGTTCGATGCTTCATTGTTTTTGTACATGAAGAACCTCACAGAAGGAGCTGGATGTGTTGTTGGCCTGCTGACACAATATGATGAGGGTCAGGAAGGTAATGATTATTAAAGTATTCCCCCCATAAAAACAGTGATGCTAAAGTGTATTGAATTCACTTAAAAAAAGGAGAAATTTATTTTTTGGTTTGTTTTTTTTTTTTTTTAAATATTTTTCCTGTGTTTCAGAGTATTTTTTTTCTGTTTTTCATGGTAATTTTTTTTCCTGAATTATCGAGATACTTAGCCATACAGTGATGCCCCATCTTCACTTTTCAACTAACTATAATTAGTTATAATTCTCTTTTTGTTTTACTCAAAAAATCAGAAAAAAAATCACTGCGAAAAACCAACCATAAAAATGAAATTACTTTGAGAAACAGAAAAAAAATGCCCCGAAAAAACAACCATAAAAATTAAATTACTCTAAAAAAATTACCACAAAAATAAACCATAAAATTACTCTGAAAAACAGAAAATAATTACCCTGAAAAACAAAATAAAAATAACTTTCTCAGAAAAAAGTTGTTTGTTTTTTGTCAAAGTAACGCAATACACTTCCGTACTAAAGAACTATTTCTTCTTCCTGGGGTCATTTCTGTCGTACTGAAGAGGCTCTGAAAGTGTTTTCCTACCTATATTGTAAAGGGTTTATATTTGTGCTGTGCAGATTCAAAACAATCTATCATTAAACCACTAAATCAGTCTGGGGCAGAGAAAAGAAACCCAGTGACCCTCTACAGTGGAAGCAAACTCACTATACAGCATGCTCTGCAAACGAGGACAAACTCAAAACACGTAAAAAGGTTCAGACCTGAACTTACTGCACACATAATAAGATTAAAGCACACTCACTCGTCTCCTGCTGCCAGTGTTTGCATATTGTACTGTACATAGAATAATGGCGCATTCGGCTGGTCGTTGTAAACTGGCAAGCTTGTACGTCTACGGATCACGTGACAAACTTCCTATGGACATGGAAATGAAAGCATTCTGGCTGCTTGCTCAGGTGAAAAAAAAAAGGACTGATGAAATCTGAGGTAGCAAATTCAACGATGATAAACTAGAATCACTCCACCTTTTTTTTCTTTACGCGTGTGCTTTTTTTTGTTAAAAGACAGAAGCAGGTCAGTATTTAGGTGTTAGGTGTCATCATAGCATCGTGGGATCGGTAAACGTGGGTTTCCTGTAAACCTGTACAACGTTTACGACAGGGCGGCTGATATGTTCATCGAGAAAATTCATGGCTTTTAACCGTCCAGTTCCCACCCCTGAGGTGCAAACCAGCCAATCCAGTGTGCTCTTGGGAAGGGGGGGGCGGGACATCAGAGGGAAGGAACCAATGACGGAACAGGGGGCAGCAGGTTTCCTGTTAGGCCAGCTAACACTACGATTCACAACCAGTTTGTGAGTTTATCGGAAGCGCCACGGACATATAGAATAGAATAATCGATATAGGATTTTCAGTGCAAGACGTAAATGGCTACTTGTTTCGTCGTCACTCTGTCCTGTTCTCGTCACACAGCGGTAAAGGGATTCTCCTACAGGATAGCAGTGTGAGGTCCGGACCGGATCAGTCTGGGTCCACCTGGACTGTGTTCATTAAGCGGCAGAGCTCCACCCGGCTCTGTTTGTGGTTTTGGTTAAAGGTTGTGGAGTCCAGAAAGCTCCAGGCTGGGTGGACAGAGGCAGAGAGAGGCCTCAACCTGCTGGGCGTCACTCTCTCTGAGCTGTGGGTCCAGTATCTGGGGGTCCTAAAGGGCTTTGGTGGTCTTGAGCTCCACAGCGACTCTCTCTGCATCCATCCCCCCCATCCCCACTTCCTTAGCTCCCCCCAGGGTCAGAGCTGTGTCTCTGTGGTGTCCGTGACTCCAGAGATGTCTGTGGTTCTTGGAGGGACATCCTCCTTTGGGTTTCAGGATCCAGGGATGGTACTCCAGCCCCAAAGTCTAACCCCGCCCCCAAGCTTGACCCCACTGCTGCCCCGCTCTCTAAATCAGTCCCTGCACCTGAACCCACAACGACTCCAGCTCCGCTGCCCAGACCCAGACCCAGCTCCAGATCCAGATGCTGCCCCAGGCTGTCCAGTGAGGAGGGATTGAGCTGGTCCTGGTTGGTGCCGATCAGTGGGGTGTCCTCAAACCGCTGGGAGTCTAACATCTGCTGGGAGACAAACTCAGAGGTCAGTGAGACTGTTGCTTCAGGTGAGCTCTGTAGTCCAAAGAACAAACATAGCCAGCATGTTTTTAACCTGTGAGAGGGAGGCCAAGGAGTCCGTCTCCACAGGTGTAACAGGCTGGACCAGTCTCTCTCCTGGACCTGGACCTAGTCCTGGTCCGGGACCAGGATAGGATGAGACCTGCAAGACAGCATCAGGGTCAGTGTCATCCTGTCATCTTAATTCTTGCTAAGCACATGCATCCTGCACCTCTGTCCATTTATCATTATTATTACCTGAGGTGGTGATGACACGGCGCTGTAGGCCGGAGGAACCAGCGCCATCTGTCTCTGCAGCAGCTGCATGATGGCGCCGATGTCCGTCGACATGCGACTCTCTAACCTGAACGCAGCAGATGATCGATCGTTAGGACGCCTGTGTTCAATCTCTGATTTTATTTAAAGACTTTTAAATTTATTTATGAGTTGGTTTAGAGTGGTCCCGGCACAGGTCTGACAGCCTGCCTTGTGCGGACCTGGTTCTGGTTCTCCTCTGCTTCCCTTCCCTAAGACTGCAGATCCAAATCAGCCATGAAGTTCTGGGTCTGAGCAGAAGGAGTTTCTAGTGAACCTGCATGACTTTGGAATGTGACCCGATGGTCTCGTTACCTATGTAGGTCACATATTAAACTGAGACTGTTTCACATCCAGTTAAAAGTTTCTCATGGTAACTTTAAGACATTAAAACTGCAGATGGTATACAGCACATTTATGCCTTTCTATCCCCGTTCTTTCCTTCATCAACATTAGTAATAACACCAAAGGATGCACCCAGTTAATAGCTAAGATTTCAACTGAAATGTCTGATGTTTACTTCACTTCTCTTATAAACTTCCCCTTCTAATTACCGCACTTTCCTAAACTTTTGCTTATGCTGCATTTCTCTTCCCACTTGCTGTTAGTGTGTTAAATTTGGAGCTGTAACAACCTATTTTTCTCACAGGAGTCTGGAGTTTTCCTGTGTCTTATTAGCTGAATTGTCATCTTGGTTCGTAGTCACGCTGTTAGAGTATATAATGTGTGCTGGTGTTTTACCGTCAAACCTGCAGGGTCCTATCTGAGGCTCCTATACAGCTAATTAGAGCTCATTCTGCTGCTCCTCTCAACTACCTGGAGTCCAGCAGAGAGTTTGCAATATGTGCAGATATTTCCAGGACATCCTCAGCACATGTATAAGCTCTCAAACTGTCAGAATCCTGCAGGCTTTTAAGCCATGCACGTACCTGTTGAGCTGTTTCTGCAGCAGGTCCAGGCGTGTGTCCAGCTGGCTGCGTTGCTGTCGGCTCAGGCTGTGCAGCGGCGTGTTGAGAGGCGGGGGGGAGGCCAGGCTGCAGCTGGGAACTTCCTGGTACTGACCGCCCCCCCGACTCTCCCCCCAGAAACTAAAGATGTGGGACACACCTGAGAAAGCACCTGTGTGAGATGAGATGAGAGACTTCAGTGTGAAACGCTGCATTAACGTGCTGTGGATGTGCACTGTAGGGGAGGGTTTACCTGACAGGGCGTTACAGGTGTTCCCAGTCTTGGGGTCTCCGTCTCCCTCCGTGTTCTCGCTGAAGTTCCTGGGTATGTTCAGAGCGTGTTGGTTCTCCAGCATCGCTGACGGAGGAGGAGCGAGTCGGGTCATAATGGACTCCCCTCCCTGTAAGGAGGAGTCGATCAAGACGTTAACGCCAGTTTTTATTGGGACGCAGGAAGTTTAGAAGCAGACAGTAATACCTCGTCACCACTGGAGTGTGAGGACACCGAGCTTCGATGTGTCTGCCACTGACGCTTAGGAGCCTCCTCCTGTTTTTGGTTGATGGCTGCTTCCCTCTGTCTTCGTCTCACAGACTTATGGGACTTTTTCTCTCCAGCGTCTGCGTCATCTGGACAGATTTGTGCGAGCAAAGTTTAAAAAAAGACTGTTTTTAAACAAATTTATTCACTATACCTACAAAAAGTCCACATAATTGTGTACCAGGAAGTATAATGACTACTACTCCTTTTCCACATTTTCTCTGCAAATTTACATTTCTGCTGTAAATATTGCTCTTCCCTGCAAATTTGAGTGTTTTATGTTTTATATTTATCTTTTATATCTTTATTTTTATTTCTTATTTAGGTGTGCTTTTGAACCAAGAGACTCTACAAAATTTCCCTAACAATGTAGTTTTGTTGCCTAAACCTAAATCAAGATGTTTCCCATGAAGATGGAGGTTTCTTTTTGAAAAGACTGGAGGGAAAATTTATGCTAAACGTTCTTTATAAAACATGAAAAATGAGAAATAAAATGAAAGCTGCTTAATTTTTTTATAGGACTTTAGTAAAATGAAGGTTCACCTTTTTCTGTACGCCTTCGGAAGGATAACTTGCGTCTGCGTAACTTGTTGAATCCCCCACAGTTGGAGTCGTCGCTGCTTGGAGATCCTGGGATCATGTTGGTCTGAAATGACCAAACAGATTCAGGACACGGATGGAAGAGAGAATCTCAACCATTCACATCATATTTTTTAAAAAGACTATAAACTCACATCTCGGAGATTGAAGGTGATTTCCAGGTTGTTCCAGAAGTGGTCTGCAAACTCAGGATACATGTCCAGCACCTCCAGAACATCTTCTCTGAAGATCTTATGGAGGTCGCAGTAGGTCAGAGCCCTCACATCAGCGTTGGATTTACCCGGCCGGGTGTACAGGTTGATGGGCTCTCCGAAGATATCGTTCTTCCCTGGGAAAGGAAGGAAAAGCTCACTGGATGAAAGACATCAAGCTACAAAAAAGCCTTCCCAAAAAATAAACTAATGAAACTGCTTTGGTGAGCTGAAATATCAGCCATGTAATCCATGCATTTTATTGTGACATTCGTAAAGAATCCTTTACAATAACATACTTTATCTATTTTTTGGATGAAATATGACAGAAAAATACATATTTCTATTGGTTGGTTAGAACTAATATTTTCCACATGATGACCACCATGTGCACTGTGTCATTTTACCAAATTATAATCATGAGCTCATAAGAGAAACGTAAATTTGTCCATTTTTTCTCATTACCCTGAATCTACTCTGAAATTCTCTTCTGTCACCAACAGATGGCGCCACCAGCTAAAGGATATATTATAGAGGAAACATGAGTGGAAGCTGCAACTGGAGTCGCTTTGCAGGAGATATTTAAGCAAAAAAAAAAAAAAATATATATATATATATATCATGTAAGAGAAACATTTCCAGATGCTGTCATGTAAAAAAAAATGTAAGTTTAGTTTTTTTTACCCAAGATGGCCACCACCACGTCTCCTCTCAGAATCTCGATGGACCCTCTGGATATGAAGTAGAGGGCGGTGAGGACGTCGCCGGCGTGGACCAGCGTGTCCCCTGGAGGAGCATGGGTAGTCTTGAACTTCATGGCCAGAGCTCTGAGGCAGCCCTTGGTGGAGCCTTTAAAAGCCTTGCAGTTCTGCAGCAGGGTGCGGTTCAGGTGGAGGCAGATATCCGCCTGGAGACACTCCGGGAAACCTTTCAGCACCTGGGGAGAGGGAGGGAGCGAGGAGGCAAGGAAGCACAGGGTAGGAGGGAGGAGACGGAATAAAAAAAGTAAAGAAAAAAGTAAGAAGTGGGATAAAGAAAGCGGATGAACTGACAGTGAAGGGTTATACTGGTATCGATACATGTTATTAACAACAAACTACTCTCTTTAAATTTTGCTGCATCATTTCTAACTATATTTCCTGGTGGAACAGAGTCAGCAGGCCTGTGGAGTGTAATTAATATGAAGAATTGGAGCAATTTTAATGAGCTGCAAGCGAGGGAAGCCCCAGCTCTTTAGAGCAGCAGGCTATGAGCCTCTGGCTGTACACAACAAACCGACAGCATGTTTCTACGTCGCCTTTTCGCTCTCCAGCTTCGACTCTCTTCATTTCACCCTCCACTGGACTCTCGTCTCATTTCTTGCTTTTTTCTTCCCCTTTTTTCACCTTTTCGTGGGCCTCATTGCTTCCACCGACTCGCTTCAAGGTCTGGTTTGAAGTCAAACAACAAATATAATAAACGTTTCACAGCCAGGTGTAGTAAAATAAGACCTTTTTACTGTTGTGTGAGGTGCACCAGAATGTGCTGAAGTCTTCAGAGGAGGGATACATCAGGTGTTATTCAGCTGCAGCCGAGGCCTCTCATCTTTTATATATAAACGTTTGCTGTCATGATATACTACTGTGGTCTTTGCTGCTTCTGTTTAGTGGGGAAAGGTATTGCTTCTGCAGCCTTTGGGACTCTAAAACTGCTCTACAGCTGCAACTAAATATGCACAGGTGATTATATATCTGGCACTACACTGCATATATAGTTAACACTGATGGCATATTATGGCTACTGATGAAAAAAAAAAAAAAAAACAGAGCCGGGGGAAATATTCCAATATTAAAGTGTCAAATTTATGAAAACAAACAAACTTTGCAAGTCATAAAAATACTAGCAAACTAAAATATAAAAGCAGCAAATTGGCGGTTTAGATCCTGAGAGACTCATTTAACTTATTCCTTTAATTTTTCTCTGTGGCTCAGGAGGTAGAGTCAATCCCTAAGTAAGAAACTGAACCTCAATATGCTCCCTTCAATGTCTCAGATGGGATAAATTTAAAGTATGTCACATTTTGTTTTACGTTAATGTGTTCTGAGCATTAGTACTAATATTATTATAGAAGTTACATAAAAATTGAGACAATGTATATATTTGAACACATGAAGGCATGTGTCTAATTTATGACTTTAATCTCACTTTTTAAATCTTCCCCTGTTTTGATAATTTACTTATTTTTACCAACTATGGCCCTAATATGTTGTGTATATAGGTATATTTGAATATATTAGAGTCCTTTGATCAACAAAAAAGCCTTATTATGGCACAAAAATAAATTAAAGTTTGGTAAAAATAAATCTACATAAATTTATTTCAGTTTTAGATTGTATTTCCTTTTCTTTTGCTATATATAATGTAAATGAATAAAGGTTCATTTTATCTAATGCTACTGAAAACGGGAGACTAAGAATTTTCCTCACTGTTTATGGTGAGTATTTATAATTATGGAGCAAACTCACTAGATTTTAAAAGAGGACAGGAATAAAAATGTGATATAAAGCTGCCAATTCCTGTCTAATCCTCCGTCCAACCCTGAAAGGTACAACAGCATGCTAATATCCACACATAAAGCATAAAAAAGACCAAATATAAATGTTAACGGGTTGGGTTGCAGCTGCGCGTCTGCAGCCGACGACAATCACACAATACTGTCTGCACATGTTCAACATGTTCACGTGTTGCTGGAAATAAGCAATGAAAAATGTTTTTATTAGCAATCTGAAACTAAATAAAAACCTTAAAAAATAAACTAAAACTACAGGTTGCTACCCGGGTTGAAAAGTAATGAAATAACAAAAAATATTTCAAATATATTTCATGTTTTTAAAACTCTCATTACATTGAATGACAGGAATTAAACAGACTATCAAACAGACAATCACTATCAAGCAGATCACACTGAAGAGTGATGTGTGGACACATTCAGACACAGCTGAAAAAGACCAAGTGGAACCACGTCCAGAAAACAGCTGATATGTGGCTGCTGGAGAAGCTTCCTGAAGCTACGAGCAGAGATATTTTTAGAGAGCGTGAAACGGCTTAAGATTCAGGGGAAAGTAGTAAAGATGATATCCTCTGACTCATGCTGCATCCACTGCTTGCATCAGCACATCTGAAGTGTGTGACATGCTAGCATAGCTGTGTGTGTGTGTGTGTGAGTGTGTGTGAGCAGACATGCTTTACGCTGCAACTCAAGGAGGTCAAGATGAGGTCGACTGTGACACGTTTTCAACGTGCATGTGCGTGAGAGCGTGCACGGTAGGGGTGGGAATTGGCTAGGACTTCACAATGCGGTACGTATCATGATACATGAGTCACGATATGAGACTTTACTGTGATATATTGCGCTATTCTCCATAGATCACGTAGAAATTTAAATGCATTTTAAAATAAAAGTTGTGTATACAATATGTACATATATTTATAGGTACATATATACATACATATTATGACTGTCGAAGTTAACATGGATTTTTATTTTTTTATTTAAAATTTTTATTGCAACGTGCTGAAGTTGTTCAGGATTTTGGACAAAAACATGATTTTTTTTTTTTTGGGGGAGGGGGATCAATATTAAGAAATCAAATGATATCAGAAGAAAAAGTGTCACAAAATATTCTGTATTTTTTCCCACCCTTAGTGAACGATTGGCAGGTGTGTGTGGAGAGCTTTTGCATGTATTTTTGCATGTTCTTCCCATGCATGTATTGCAGATGTTTGAGTGTGTGTGTGTGCACATCATTTGTCATACTCACATCATTCCTATTTTCTCTGATGGTGTCGGACCATGCATGCTGAGACAAAGTCTTCGCATCATCCTATTAACGTACAACGCAGGCTCAAAATACTCCTCTGTGTGTATTCATGCCCAGCACTCACTCATTAACATGAACAGACTTGGTGTGCACACACAGGATCTGGATGAGTGGAGGGGTGGGGGAGTTGAGCTGTACTCACGGCGTTCATGTCGATGCCGTTGGTGTAGGACCAGGCGTGCTGGAAGTACTCCTCCAGCCGCTGCCGGAGCGGGTTGGGGATCTGGTGGAAGCGGATGAACTCCCTGACTCTCAGCATCTGGGTGTGGTAGCGAGCCGTGCCGGAGTACAGCCTCTGGATGATGGCCGACACGTTCCCAAAGATGCTGGCGTACATCAGAGCTGGAGAGGGTAGAAGAAGAGGAAACAAGGGAAGTGGGCAGGAAGCGAGGGAACAACAGTTACATGCAGAAATGACTTGACCTGACACATTTCTAGCCAGCTGAAAATAAATTATTAAAGGTCCTACATTGGAAAAAGTGAGCATTGCCATGTCTTTTTTTAATGAAAAGCGGGATTAAGTGCTGTATAAATATTGTCAATACAGAAACAAGAAATCCACAGTGAAACACTACCATATTCAGAAACTTTTGAAAAAACATTTGAAACAAGCGGGACTTATGCACATTTGTGACGTCACTAATCTACTATATACACCCCTGAAATTTTAAGACCAGCTGAAAAATTGCAAAAGTTTACATTTTGCACTATAAATGGTGCTTCAAAGTGCAAAAAGAAGAAATGGGAGTGAGACCAAAAAGCAATTTATTGCAAACAACCTGAACTAAAATAGACAGTTCATCAGCTGATCAAAAGTTTAAGACCACATCTCAAAAAACATAAAAAAAACCCTAAAATTGAAATAAACATTTAAAAAAAGTACTCAGTAATGAGTGGCTGCGGCATTCTTAATCACAACAAAAACTTGTTTCGGCGTGCTTGATGCTAGTGACCCAAGCACTAAATTACACTGAAATGGAGCATATATTCAGACAGACAATATGAGGAAAATATATATTTTTTTAACGTTAAACTTGACAACCGCAGGTGATATATTTGAATACTATTTAGAAAAGAAGAATAAATAATAATAATAATAATGAAAAGTAATAAAAACTAATAACAATAATAAAATAAGTAAGGAGCAAGGAGAATATATGGATTAATAACAGAAAATATTATTTATTTACAGCATATAAATGTCTCCCTGGGAGCCAATAAGACTGCTGAATATTAGCTTCACATAAAGTTTTGAAAGCTATGTAACAACATTATCACATTTTACAAGGTTCCCACACACCCTGGAAAACCTGGAAAATGTGAAAACAGGTCAAAAAGTCCTGGAAAATTATCAATGAAAATGAATTAAAAGTAACTTTTTACCTGTTTGCATTTGCTCATAAGGTATGGGGACTTAACCGATTCCAGGACCTCTTTTTCTCATGTTCCATTTGTTTACTATGACTGGAAAATTTGTCAGTGATTTTCCAGGTTTTCCAGGACGTGTGGGAGCCCTGATTTTAACATGCAGAATCAGTGATTTTACACGACTCGACATGTCTGCTGAATAGCTTGAGAGTACTTCAGCTCACAGCAGCAGTTTGACTGATCTAAAAGCCTTTTGTCTGCAGAGGACAGAGTCTTTTCTGTCCTTCACCAGCCTCCCTGTTTTGTCCTGTTGTCACGTCCGATCCCGCTGACCTCTCGACCTCCGTCAGCTCCCATCACGTCCACACCCCGCTCTAAAACTGCTGCACATGTGTGCGTAGGTTTGCACGTGTTGTCACAAGGGTCACAATTGATTTTGTGAACTTTAAATTGAAATTTCACAGTGCGATCCCACTTCAGAGCAACATAATATTGCACTTCAGTAACTGATTCTACAAGGCTCACAGTCATTTTCGGGGCCGAGCACATGCCAAACTGTCTGGAGCAGAGAAGCAGCCAAAAATAACCCTAAAAACAAAAAGCGTCCTTGTTGAACGAGCGCCTCCAAGTCTTTGATTCTTCCCTCAGATAACAGAAACTACAGTACAACACATGCTTTTTACAAGCTGTAAATGAGTATGATTTAAACAAGGCGCCAGGATATTACAACCGCTGTTAATGAATTTGATTAATAAGTCATGAAGCGAGAGGCTGGTTTAGCAGAAATCATGTTGTCTAATGAATAAAATGCAGATACTGAAGCAGAGAAAAGAGGATCTGATCTGACCTGATGTGACATTTGGTGTCTCCTTTGGTTTATTTCAGTGTCAGGTCTTACACGACGATAACAGTATTTTTCCTCTCATTTTAAAACAGAAATAAAACACACTTCCTGCTATCAGCATCCACTGTATGTACGCATCATGTGATGTTTGACCGAGGAGTCAAGTTGCAGTTTACATCCATAACGTCATCACTTCATCATCTTATCTTGTTTGACATTTGTGTCAAAACATCCAAGTTCAAATATGAATTCTTGAGTTCAGAGCAGAAACATTAGTGAGGTCACAGAGACCTTGACCTTTGTCCACAAAAATCTAAACTTGGCAGCAAACATCTCAGATTTAAGGCTCTTCAGATATGGAGCATCACAAATGATTATATTTTCTCATAAAGAAAAGTCTGATGCAACCTGTCAGCCCTTTGTCTATCTATCTAGTATCAGGTAAAGTGTCTTACTTACATCCTATGAGCATGACGCAGATGGAGAAGATCTTCTCAGAGTTGGTGTTCGGCGAAACGTTTCCGAACCCCACGCTGGTCAGGCTGCTGAAGGTGAAGTACAGAGCGGTGACGTACTTGTCTTTGATGGAGGGTCCCGAACCTGGAGAGGAAATTTGACAGAAGGACAGAAATCTAAATGTGATGTTGTGCTCAAAGCTGAGCTAACCAGTCCAGTTTTTCCTCTCAGTACCGAGGACGGAGCTGTTGTAGTGTTTTCCCAGCTGGTCCCCCAGAGTGTGGAGCCAGCCGATAGAGCCGTTCCTCTCCACGCTGCCGATGGCATACCTGGGAAAAAGAACAAGCACAACAGCATGAGTGCATGTGCAGAATAACTGACGTTAGCAATAATTAGCCCTGTGCAGTAGAAACAAACATAAGCCTGCTAACAGTGTTGTCAAAACTGAACGTCTCTGGTTGATATTGACTCATTTTTAAAAAGCTCCTGCAGACCTTTTTACAGTTTAACAGTGATGACGTAGGTCAGAGAGCAACAGCTTATAAAAGCAAAGCAAAGATACTAACGTCAGTGAGTCAGTGACGACATTAAAGGAAATATTTACACATATTTAAGGAGAAATTTAGCCTGTACTGTTGCACCAGTCCAGAGCATCAAAAAACCAGGACATGGACTCTGAGCTTGGAGTTCATTGACTTTTTAAATGTGTCCTCAGTTAGTTTAAAAACTCACTATGGCACAACCAGACATTTAGATGCTGGTAACAGGTTTAATTCAACGTCTAAAACTTGTTAATTCATCTGGACGGCTGGAACTAAATGTCAGCACATATTTATGATGCTGTCAGCAGTAAAAGGCTTTTACATTTTCCACTTAATCTTTGTGTTTACTGATAATGTTCTCTGCTTCTTATTTTTTTTATATAGGCCCTTATCCACTTGCTACTTTGACATGATGAATAATAAGTTCATCTTATCTTATATTTATTGTCTTTTTTTGACATTTGACCTTTTTCCTCACTGTATATGTGTTATCCATGACTGGAAAATTGGTCATCATTTTCCAGGTTTTAGAGCTTTTCCAGGATGTGTAGGAACAAAGATATATAATGCAATATATAAAATGAATTTTTACATTTTTGTATTATTCTGCCCTGAATACATAAAAAAAAACTACTGTGTGTGGCAAATGTTGTGAAAGTATTTATATGTGCATATTTCACCGCTGTGACACCACTAGCACCCATCAGACAGTCTTCGTACCAGATGCAGGCCAGCCAGTGAGCGATGAGGGCGAAGGTGCACATGAGGAGGAAGAGGACGGCGGCGCCGTACTCCGAGTAGCGGTCCAGCTTCCTGGCCACGCGCACCAATCGCAGGAGGCGAGCGGTTTTCAGCAGACCGATCAGAGTGGTGGTCTGTGGGAGGAGAGACAGGTATTGATGAGGAGATAAGGTGTTGTAAAGCATGGCAGGAAACAAACTCCTCTGGCTCTGATATCAGGAGGCTGAGTCCTGAGCTGGCACAGAGCCGAGTCCACTTCCTTGGATCGGTCCGGACTGAATCTGTGAAACTTGGCAAAGCTGCTCCCCTGGCTCTATTTCAGTGATGGGGGAGTTTCCACATTCATCATTTTCAGGCTTGCTGGGTGACTTAATCACTATAAATAACAACTCTTTTTATGACTTACAGGCCATTACTTATAGATGCATCTGTCAGAGGAATTACCCTGAGCGGAACTGCTGGCTGATGAACCATCGGCCTCACAGGTTTTCATCCTCGTGATGTGGGACGGATTCTCAGAAGGATCCAGCAACCTACACTGAAACTCACATCCTCCTTCCTCTAACTCCCACTTCTTCCTCCAGACACCCACCTCCCACTCCCTGTTACTTTCCAGCCGACGCCTCCATCACTTCACTTTTCTAGTCAGATCATCTGTCTCTGTGCACACACAGAGGATCAGGGATGCAACCAGTGATCATTTCCAACCAATTCATGCATGAAGTTCAGTTTAGCCTGTGAATACAGTTTAATATGAGATACAGTTAACATTTTCTGTAAAAGTTTGTAGTTCTACCAGCCCATAAACTGTGAAATAAGATGAGAGCATCAGTTTTTGTAAGAGGAAAATAATGTGTTTTATTAAGGCCTTTAAGGTCACTTCTGCTTGTTGTCCTGTCAGACGTTGCTATGGTGATGTTAGAGCTGAAAAGATGGCCAAAAATATTCAAACAAGCTTTTAATAATATCTAATATCTAATCTCATATTGCTGCCAACAAAAACATAAAAGCCAAAATTCAATCCTGAAAATGAGCATCTGTCCCTTTTAAGTTTAGAATAAAACACTCAGAATTGCCTTTATTAGATGTTTGACAGAAATCTTGCATTGCAAACTGGAGGCGTGGCATTCAGGAGGCAGGAAAGGTCGAATGAAAGATGCTATCAAATAATGAGAACCTTAGGATCCAGCAGTGCTGGAGCTTGACCTGTACCAGAAACTTAAAGTCAGGATATCTCTCTCTGCTGCTTTGATTTAGTCTGTTGGTTTTTTTTAATCTGTCTCTTGTATTTTCCACAAGTTTACAAAACTAAAACCCTTTAATCTGCTGATTATTTCCCCTATCTAGTAATAGATCTTATGGTTTATTAGAAAAAAATGAAACATGAATAAAAAAAAACAACAGCTGTAACTTCTGAATTATGTCAATAATTCTTCAAATTGTTTGCTTTATTGGTCAAAAACTCAAAGATTATATTATTTACATTCCCAGTGATGGTAAATCCTGACACTATCAAAAATGTTTAATGCTTGTTTTCCCAGGATGTTCTAGGTAAACATGTTATATTTTGACGCTCCACCACAGCTGAGTGCAGATCATCTTCCCCATGGAGACAATTAAAGTATGGAGGAAAACCTACAGCACCTCTGGCTTCCTCTTCCTCCTCTTCTCCTGTCTCCTTTAGATAAAGATGATGGCAGAGACATGAAGTCAATGCAGCGACAACTTTTCTGCCTCCATGCTCCTCACACCTCCCTCCCTCTGTGGTTTCTAAGCAGGCCTCCTCCTCCTCCCTCCATGATGACCCACCTCCTCTCCGTTGCGGTAGATGAGCAGGTCAAAGGGAATAGCAGCCACCATGTCGATGAGGAACCAGCCTTTGAAGTAATGGACGGCGATCCTCACCGGATGACTCACCACCTCATCATTAGTGTTCACATATGTTGTCCTGGACGGAATAATCCAGATTATATTAAAATGACTGGCATTTATAGTTGTTTTTCTAATATATGTATTAAGCTAAAATTACTATTTCCACTTCAAGAATAAGAAGCTGCAGCATTTTTATATTTACTACACTGACACTACTACTACTGTAGTGTACTACTACTACTACCACTGTAGTGTACTACTACTACTACTACTACTACTAATACTACTACTACTGTAGTGTACTACTACCACTACTAATACTACTAATACTACTACTACTGTAGTGTACTACTACTACTACTAATACTACTAATACTACTACTACTGTAGTGTACTACTACTACTACTAATACTACTAATACTACTACTACTGTAGTGTACTACTACTACTACCACTGTAGTGTACTACTACTACTACTACTACTGTAGTGTACTACTACTACTACTAATACTACTAATACTACTACTACTGTAGTGTACTACTACCACTACTAATACTACTAATACTACTACTACTGTAGTGTACTACTACTACTAATACTACTAATACTACTACTACTGTAGTGTACTACTACTACTACCACTGTAGTGTACTACTACTACTACTACTACTACTAATACTACTACTACTGTAGTGTACTACTACCACTACTAATACTACTAATACTACTACTACTGTAGTGTACTACTACTACTACTAATACTACTAATACTACTACTACTGTAGTGTACTACTACTACTACTAATACTACTAATACTACTACTACTGTAGTGTACTACTACTACTACCACTGTAGTGTACTACTACTACTACTACTACTGTAGTGTACTACTACTACTACTAATACTACTAATACTACTACTACTGTAGTGTACTACTACCACTACTAATACTACTAATACTACTACTACTGTAGTGTACTACTACTACTAATACTACTAATACTACTACTACTGTAGTGTACTACTACTACTACTACTACTACAGGTGTTTGAAGACAGACCTGAAGTTGATGAGGATGTCGATGATGAACATGATATCCACTATGAGGTCCACCACATTGAGAGGAGAGCAGGAGTAAACACAGTTCTGCATGGCTGCTTCCTCCTGAGGAAAGGAGAGAGGAGACGAGGAGATGAATGAGGAGAGGAGACAAGGAGATATGGAGAGGAATGAGAAGAGTCGAGACGAGGAGATGAGGAGAGGAATGAGGAGAGAAGAGCAGAGTTGAAAAGAGGACAGGAGAGGAGGAGACGAGGAGACAAGGACAGGAAAGAGGAGAGACAAGAAGAGACAAGGAGACAAGAAGAGGAATGAGGAAAGGAGAGACAAGCAGAGGCAAGGAGATGAGAGGAGACGAGAAGAGGAATGAGGAGAGAAGAGCAGAGTTGAAAAGAGGACAGGAGAGGAGGAGACGAGGAGCCAAGGACAGGAAAGAGGAGAGACAAGAAGAGACAAGAAGAGGAATGAGGAAAGGAGAGACAAGCAGAGGCAAGGAAATGAGAGGGGAAGAGAAGACAAGGAAAGGAAAGAGGAGAGTCGAGACGAGGAGATGAGAGGAGTGACAAGAGGAGAGGAAAGACAAGAGGGGACGAGGAGATGAGGTGAGGAATGAGGAGAGAAGAGGTGACAAGGAGACAAGAGGAGATGAGGAGACAAGGAGAGGAAAGAAGAGAGGAATGAGGAGAGGAGAGACAAGAGGAGACGAGGTGAAGACAGGAATCAGGAGAGATAAGGAGAGGAAAGAAGGAAAAAGGAGAGGAGGAGAGGAGAGACAAGAGGGAATGAGAGAAGAATGAGGAGGAGAGGCGAGAGGAGTGAAAAGGAGAGTATGTTAGCGTCAAGAGTAGATCAGACCAAAAGACAGGAGCAGAGAATTAAACACTGCTGCTCTAAAAATAGAGCAGTTCTGTGTGATCACCTCCTTGAAATGGATTAGCACTAAGAGGATCATTTGCATACCCATGTGGACAAAAAAGTGACACGAAAGAAAAAAAAAAAAAAAAAAAAAACACGAGTCTTTCAGCGAGACCAAAGCTGCAACGCACAAATCTCACCAGAGACAGTCTGTCCTCAGAATCACTGATCTGTCAGGTCAGATCCTCAGATTTAACCTAAAATACTGACTCGACAGCGGCCTCTTTAAAGAGTCGACCCCTGGAGGAAACCCCCACCTGGTCGCTGAGGAGGAAGGCGGCCGAGTACGGCGTCAGGATGGCGGTGTAGATGACCAGCAGCAGGATGAGCCAGTCCCACACCGCCTTGAAGGGGCTGTAGTGCAACACCGTCCACTTGTGGATGCGAGGCGCCTGCAGCTTGTACTCAGGCAGCACATCTGCACCCAGAGACAGCACCTGGTGGAGACACAGTGAGACACAACTGCTGTTACCCTGCAGCTTTCTATCAGTTCACATCACAGCACTCAAACTGCTCTCATTAGAATTCAGGTCACTCTGGTGTTATTAGATCTCACTGCAGCGTTTGACTCCTCAGATCGTAAAATGCTTCTAGATGGACTAGAGGAAATTGGTCCTCAGGTGGTTCATGTCGTATTTAGAAGGCAGCAGTGCTTGAAGTGGAAACAAATATTCATTAGATAGTCAGTTTCTACAAGAAAGAAAACATAAGCCTGCACTGTGAAGGAAAGTCTAGTAGGTCTGCTACCACAAAATCATTCGAGGACAATTTAAAAGAGCTTCTAAAGAACTAATTTGCACCTTTTTTGTGCAAAAAAGCAAATGTTTTATGCAGCTTTTTACGACCCTTTTGGTGAACCAAAGTGCTTTAGCAATTAAGAACAATAAAAGTAATAAAATAGAATAAAATACCACACCACTGGGTATTACAAGCCATTGTGAATAAATATGTTTTCAGTTTTGTATTTCATACTTAATCTAAGTCATAAAAATATATATAATATTACTATTCAATGCACATATTTATTATTAAAATTATTACCATCATAATTATTATTATTGTGATAAAATTTCATTCCCCGACTCTTTATTGCCGTGTACCTATTAGTTCCAAAACCACACTCCCATAAAATATTCAATGTTTATCTCATTATGTTACTTTATTTTTTAATTTATTCTATTTTTGTACATAATTTATATATTACATAATGTTTGTTTATGTGTGCTTCATTGTTGCTAACTAACTTTAAATTGTTAAAAACAACAATTCATTTTCAAATAAAGTCAGTTAATGACTCTCTCATGCCTGAAGCTCAGAATTTATTTTAATATTAATATTAATTTAATATTATATTGAGCAGCCGTTGCTGGTCAGTCACTCTGTAAGGACACCTCAAATTCTTATTTGCATGTTTCCCATTTTCATTTTCCATTTCTAAAAAGATGCTCTTAACACTCAGGTAAAACTCCAGATGTTCCACCTGTATGAGTCCTGTCTCCCCTTCCTCTCAACTCTGAGTCTTTTCCTCCATTTGCTCCATTCATCCTTCATTACTCTTTCCTCCATGTCTTCTTCTCCCTCCCTGCCCTCCTCTTAACCTGCTAAATCTCTGCTCTTTACCAATTTTCCAGCTTCTTTCCTGCCCTCTGTCCCACAATCCTCGCTCCATCTTTTCACTTTCTTTTCATCCTGTTACCTATTTCTATCGTCTCATCTTCTTTCTTCTCCTGCCTGAATGGATGTTTTTTCATCCCTTTAGAGTCTCTCTGGCCTTATTTATCCCTCTTTGACTCTCACTTGCCCTCCCTCTCTCATATTTTTATTCTTCTTTTCCTCCCTCCACTTTCATTATCTCTTCTGTCGCCAGTCATTTATGTAAACCATCCTGAGAACATCTGCTATCATTGTGTTTCTGCTGCAGATGTTCTCACAGACAACATTTGTTTGATTTATGAGAAAAAAAAATGAAATATTTCAGTACATGCTTCTCTCTGTAATTGAACCAGCTGTTTCACATCTAAGGCAGATTCTGACTCATTCAAAGGTTTTATTTTTTTACTATTTATGCATTTCTGTCCCTGCTTACATAAAATCACACTTAGACTGTTTTGTTGGATACGCTTAATGTTTCAGCTTTGTTTTGGCACTTCTATTAATTATGTAATGGATGAGTATTAGTTGATTTAAATGTGATCCTGCTTCTCTTGATCTGATCTGCCCACATTTTCTAGAAGGATTAAAGCAATGCTAGCTTTTAAGTGGCATGCTAGAAAGCTAGCTTCTGCTAGAAAGCTAGCGGCATGCTAGAAAGCTAGCTAAAGTTTTGATACTGTTTTATATAAACTATGAATTTTAATGATATTTTTGAGAATCAGTGACAGTTACTTGGTAGAGGAAGCCCTGAATGAATAAATTAAGAAAGTTTTCTTCAGAAATATGAGCTAATATGTGGAGAAAAGTGAGCTAGCATATAAACTATGAACAAAGCTAGGAATAGCTAACAGGCTAATGTTCCAGAACTTTCCATCACATGAACCACTAACAGACCTTACCTTTGAAAGAACTGGGTGACAAACTGTTGACCCTTCACTTCTTTCTCCTGTCTAACCTTTTTTTTCTTTTTCTTTCTTTCTTTTTTCCTGTCGCCTCCTCCTCCACTAGCTAAGTAGCTGTCTGTTGCCTGTGCAGGCTCATACAGTTGGACTGAACCATTTTACTAAATGGGGGGGGGGAGTTGAGAAATGTTTCCACAACAAATAAACTTAGTGTTGCTAGTTCTTTTAGAAACCATGTTTGTTTTAGTCAGAAAAATGTACTTGTGATTAAAATAATTAATGTTGGTCTAGAGACCCTCACAGATGTAGGATTTTACCGTCTTCATGGGAGCTCACACCCCTTCTTGTGGGAGCTCAGCTCCCATTGGCTCCCACCTAACTGAATGGTGCTGAGAATGCTAACAGGCTAATATCAAGCAGGTTTAACTGAAGAGAACTGAACTCTTTGTTTTCTTTGCTCTTTGCATTGACAGTGCGAACGTGCTAATGTCAGGCAGGTGTCATGTTCAACATGTCGGCAAATTTACTTTTACAGGAGCAGGATCTCAGCCAATGGCTGCAAAGATATTTCACTTAAATCTGTGTAAATCACTCTCAGAGACTGACCACCATATCTTGCTTCTCTGCCCTCTGGGTCTTGATTGGAACAAATATCTCACGTCTCATTACCATGTGTTTCCAGACAACATGTGAGCAGAAACAAACACACCCCTCCTGGAGTAGCCTGCAGGCTACATTTAGTGTGAAACTGAAAAACATATCGCCATGAGCTCTGTTCAAAGTGCAGATGTCAACACACACTTAAGTGCAGATTCACAGTCCGAGCAGCTGTGGACTGCAAAATTAATCAGAAATTTAGTGGTGATTTATAAGAGGAGGTGACTTGATGAAAGATATGAATCAAATTCAAACCTGAAAGGTCAGATACGTGTTATGCTCCCGCCAAACATCAACTCCCTTTACTTTCTGCAACGTCACTTTTCAGTACAGACAGCATAATATATAAAAAAAATAAATTATGAGAACACAGAAGTGATGGAAGAGAAGACCTTAATATTATACAACAAACCGGACATTTGAAAAGTTTAATTATGCTGTCGTAGGTGAAGAGTAAACACGATACAGAAGGAAATTAAAAGGAAGACGAGAGATAACTAACTAACCAGCCAAGACCTCTAAAAATATGAAAAATATCCACTGGAAGCTCTGCACGCAGAAAATATGCTTTGACTTCACAGCAGTCGATAACGCATGCAGGGCAGAAGCTGGCCCTGAAATAATTAAAATTCAAAAGCACAACATCAAATCAAAATTATGTCAAATAATCCTCAGAAAAAGCTCTATTTTTTGCAGAGAAAAGGAAAAAATGAATTATGCGATAGATATGTTGACTGTGACTTTGTTATCATGTAAATATTTACATTATTCTACTCTATTTCTATCCAACGACATACAATTTCAAAAAACTTTTATGCCAGGAGAGCCTATTTGAAATGAAGTCAGATCAAATATACCCAGGGAATAAGAAGTGTCACAGATCCAAAGAGGCGTACAGGAGGAGTAATGATTGAATCAGAGTTTTTTCGTTAAAAATAGCACACCACATTCTGCAGACACACCTGGGAGGATCTCAGAACAGCTGCAGTCCTGGAAAAAGTGAAAACCGAACCGCCGAAGCCACTTTTAATCATTAACCTTCAATCAAGTCCTGTATCGGTGCAGAAGACTGAGCCACAGGCTCACACAGCTGCAGTGTGTCTATATTTATATATATTTAGAAAGTCTTCAAATCCAAATGTAAGAGTTTAGAAGCTGAAATGCACCTGAACAACCGGAACCTGAACTTTCTGCATATTTTACACTTTAACGTTACTGTGAGGATCTTACTGGTAGTGAAACCGTCTCAGTTTAACCCTGACTGTGGACACACCCAGATCCAGCTTTGGATCACCGGCATCGCCCTGCTGGTGGTCCAGTATTTTTGGACCCTCTAGAGGGAAGATAGGCACAGCAGAACCAGAACCAGGACCGCGTGGTTCTGACTATCAGACACTGCTGCAGTAAAATTACATGTTTTCTAAAGGGAGTTTGGTGCTCAGTAACACATCCACTTCTTTCGTTCCCTGGAGGAACTGTGAAAAAATGTTATATGCTGCACATCATCACAGCTGCATCCAGCTCAGAAAAACCTCTTTTGGTTCTTTCTGGTCAATCACAGAAGTTAAAAAGAGCTTTATGAACCCTCATGTATCACATATATATGAGGTTAAGTGCAGCTGAAGACAGTCAGGCAGCACACAGCTTCTATCTGCTCCAGAGGGGTGTCGATGGTGTTGGGATGCTTCCCTTTCTCACATTGTGTTAGATTCATTTGGCAGGGACACTGGTGGAGATGGGTGTAAACAATTACAGTCCAAGCATGCAGACAAATGAATGCAGAAGCAGAAAGGCTCCTCTGAGCTCAGCCATAGTGATATTTTTAGCCAGACATTAATTACCAGCTTTTCAAACGACTCTTTGTTCCAAATTAGAGTGAAGGAGTTGGACCGAGGAACACTTTCAACAGCTCAAAGCATCATGGGAGAGTGCGTCATATGGAAAGCCCTCTTCACTTCCTGTGGCACTGCATCAGCCACAAGAGAGTCGGACTAGTTTGAATGTGTTGGCGGTTTTGGACATTAAGCAGTTCATCCTGAACGACAAACTGAAGGCTGAATATTTTCAATAAGATAACGCACATCTGTCAACAAAACTACAACCTGTAATCTGTCTGACTGCTCATCAAACAATATTAAGTGTATGTCATGCACTTTTGACCAATTTTGTTTGATGTCTGAGCAGTGGCGTCATTAGGCCATATTCTTAAGCCCCCTGACTTTTTTTATAATAAAAAGTGCATACAAATTCAATATAAAGTGGCCAGAATATCAGTTAAACAAATAATCAGTCAGACTGATCCTGAGTGCTATCGGCTTTCTCATCCACTGTTTGCAGCTAAACCAACTACAAAATCAATTCAGATATAATCCATGTAATCATGAAAGTATAAAGGGCAACAAACAGTGTACGAAACCAGGAGTCAGCATTGATTTGTTTGTCCAACGTGGCGTAACCCAACTACAATCATCTCCTAAGTAGGTTTTGTTGCATAATTGCATTATTTTGAAAAATGCTGGAGCTGAAATTGAGCCTGGACATGAAAGAGAAAACAAAAACTGCCTGGATGTTTCATGAGATGATGTTGATACTCATAGTTTTACCATTCATGTCAGTATATAAGAGAAAATATCGAAGTGCTGATGTGTTAAAAGAGTTACTCATACCACTGTTTATATGCATCAGATATAAGTATAGTTATAATATATAGAGAGAAAAAAAGCATACTCAGGCCAGTGATCCATGCAGTGCAGCAGAGTGTTTGCAGTTTCCTGCCTCAGGGTGAAGTTACACCACCATGCCAACATCATGTACATTAGTTTTGGGGAAACAATATAAAGAGATGGAGGGAATGAGAGAGAAAAAGAGAGAAGGAAAGCTAAAAGAGAGGAAGTAAAGAATGAAAGAAGTAGAACTATGACTAAATGATACGGTCACAAATGTCAGTTGTAAAGTGTCTGTGTTCACTGCTTCCTGCTTTATTCACGTCATTATTTTCAAGAACCTTGAAGCAAAAATAACAATGTTAGTTAAGAAGCGTATAACTAATCGATTACCAGGTACTTTAGTGCACGTTTTTGCCTCCAAATTTGGCAATTTAGCACACATTTTAGCCTCCAAAAGGGGCAAAGTTTTCCCATCAGCATCCGCTTCCCTTCCTCTGCATTTCTTCATCTTCCCTCCATCATCTGACGCTTGGCTCAGCAAACGTGCTCAATATTTCCAGATGAGCAGCTGCTCAATATTTCATATGTAGTCAAACAAGAAGCTCCTTCGTGCCCAGACTCAGTGTTGGGCAGCGGCCGTCCTGTTGAGCGCCACATCCAAACAACGAGCATCAAAATTTCAGAGGCTTCAATTCCTTCTGTAAACACGTCAGCCTGCGAGGCGGCGAGCATGTGGTCGTCAGCAACGGCTCGTCTGTTTGACAACCAGTTAATAATGCATCAGTGTTTGGTAAAGGTGTCCATGTGGATCTACTGAACGGCTTCCCACCAGGAATTAGCTGAGATTATATTTGGATCGCATTAAAAACAAACAGGAGAAACCCTGTTTAAGTGCAGCCAAGGTGCACTTGAATGGTTCAGCCCACCTCTGGAGGAGGCTGGAGACACATCTGGTGCAAATGCATCTCCATAAATAACACGGTTTTATGAAAAAGTGTGAGCAGATAGAGCATCTTTAGGAAACAGGTGGTGGAGAGCAACATGACTGGAGGAAAATATTCAGTTTGAACAAAAAAGACCAAACAAGTGACGCAAATTATAGCTAACGTGCCTTATTCTCTTATTATTATTATTATTAAGTGCCTTTAAGTTCCTTGAAAACTACTTTCTAAATAAAATCTATTATTCTTCTTATTATTATATCATTTATTATGAATATTAATTTATTTTGTAGTATCATTTTTATTAATATTGTTCATCATCATCATCATTATTACTATTATTTTCTTAATATTATTATTAACTAAAGCCAATGTACTGTTCTAGAGGAGTAAAGGAACCAGAAAATATTCACAGATAAGAATTCTGAATTTTCTTACATTATGACAGATTAATCAATTATTAAATATTTATTGTTGCAGCTCAAAACAAAAGTAAGACACGTTTAGAAAAAAAAAAGCATCACATTAAGATAGTAATAATGGTAATGTTGCTGAAAAATGACTTACTTTTAAATTGATGGACTACAGTGGAAATAAAGGATGCCTCTATGCAGCCTCATATGAACAGTATGCAGGAGGTGTAGCGGCTCCAAACCCTGTTAAACAGTGACTTGCTCTCGCTCCCTGGACTCCAGCCTGTCAGCTGAACGGATAAAACCATCCTAACCTTTTCTCTTGTTCTTGTTCCAACACTCACATTTCCAGAAAAGGCCTGCAGGACTCTGTTCTTTGTGATCGACGCTGCAGAGCCGACACACGAGCACAGGAGGTCTATCTTTCACCCAAAGACCACGGTGATATTAATAGATGGTGTGGATTGATAAGTTCACAGCTGGACAGAGGTGGCTTCTCACAGAGAATCACCACTATGCTCCGAAATATACTGGATTATTCTAGTGAAGAAGAAACACAATACATGTGCTCACAAAATGTCTCCTAAGTTTGATTTTCTGTTAAATCCCAGCAAAGTAAAGTCTAATTTTATTTTCATAATCTATTCATGTAATATAAAACAATTTCTCACAGGAAACTGTCTGTGTTGGCACTGAGGGAACTAAACTAAATCCTCTAGAACAGGAGTGCCAAACTCAATAATAAGAGCGTCAAATGTACAAGAGGTCAAAGTTCACTGTGAAAAAGTTCTCAATTAACGAACAAACAATCGAGATGATTGACTGCTTGGTTCATTTTTCAGTGACAGCAAAAACAGATCATCGTTTATCTTTCCTGTCCAAACTTCTTGAGTTTATTTTAGTCTGATAGTGACTCCAAAAATAATGTTCCTTGAACAGAATTCACTGAAAAGAATTATTATAAATCATTATTATTATTATTATATTCCTACTACTATTTGATTATTATCGTTTTTATTATTATATTACTGCATCATTATTATTATTAAGTGAAGGTAATTTACTAGAAGTAGATTTAGAAGGAAAGACATAAGGTCTTCCACTGGGTTGGATTGGACCCTTTGGCGGGCTGGTTCTGGCTCTCAGGCCATATGTTTGACACCCCTGCTCTAGAATATCAGCTGGAATGCATTTTTTCATGTTGTACCATGAAACACAAAATAAACAGCAAAACTCTACAAGAGGTAAGAAAAGGTCTGGATTTTTCCGAGCCCTTATTTCCTCTCCTCTAGACGACTTGACTTTTTTTCTTTAAGTTATAAAAGAGTGAGATGTACGTACTGTATTAATAATTCAAAACTAAAAAACTGGAGTCAAACTTTAATTAGTAGAGGGTCAGTCAGGACAAACTGTGTGGTTCTACCTGTGATTATTCATATTCACGGTTATGTCTGCAGCAGCTGTGTATAAAGCTGCATGAGTACACCCTCACTGTTTATTTATTTCCATCCATGCTTATGATTATGCATATTCACGCTCATGCCTGTGTTTGATATCTGCCTGCGGCCATGACTGGCCTCATGGCTGACCTTTTCTCTCCAGCTCTGACACTTCCCATTAAGAGGAAACAAAAGGAGCCCCAACCTCTGCTCCTCTTCCTCCTCCTCACTGCAGCCTTCTCCTTCAGTATTCATCAGCACCATCAGCGTTCAGGGAGGATGCTCCTTCACACTCTCTTTGTTTTTATGATCTCTGCATCAGTTTCTGCATCCGACACAGAGGAAGCTTGAGATATAAATGCGTCAGTGAAACAGCTGCTGTTGGTCTGCTGACATACAGTCATTGAGGTTAATCTATGGCACAAGGAGACCTCTGAGTCCACTTTCAGCTCAGCTCTGAAATGTCTTCTTTGTCTGAAGGACTGCTTTCATCTGCTGGAATTCAAACCTTAAGTCCACAAACTGCACTTTCCACCAGAACTCAACACAGGCTTTAATCTGCAAACATCCACAGGAGATGGCACATTTTGGAGGATACATTGTCCTGGTATTATCCAGGGGTGCAGAAAGAAATATATATATAAAAACACATCAAACAGCCTCACATATTACGTTCACATTACGCTATCATACACTGACTGCAGAGTACACACTGTGCAATATTGATGGGACTTAGTGTGCAGCTATAGCTGCTGTTCATGTGGCTTTAAAGGGATCAGAGGATGCCAGCATGCATTAGTTCAAACTATGGAATCAGGCCACTTGAATAAAAGATGCTGAGAGAAAGACGCCACAGAAGAGCGTACACATGTTAGTGCACTGGAAGCATTTAATGTATTTAATGTCATATTATTTATTATATTCTTCTCTGTTCTCGCCACTCTGGATTTCTAAAACTGCATGTGATCATCGTCAAACTTTAAGGCTTTTTTTGGATTTAGACTCCTTTCTGACATGAATTCCTCAGCTTTTCTTTAACTTTAATGATATTCTTTGGTGGATTATTTGTTAGTTGAATTCCAGGAGAAGCTTGAACAGATTCAGAAAAGATGGTTAATCTAATTTTATCAGCATGTTTGATCGTTAGTTACGACTGCGTTGTTAGTTTACATGATTTTTTTGAATGGAGTTCTGCTTCATGACCTGCCAGTAGAGTAGAGTTAGCGTTGTGCTTACATGTGCAACTTTTGGGTTGAACTCGTCGGACTCGTCATTTCTATTGTTTTCACTGCTCAACATGAGACTGCAGGAATCATCAGTGGAAAGAAGCTGCTTCTTATTGTCTGCATCACAACAACAACAAGCAGCTGTTGTTGTGTTAGCCATGCTGGCTAAGTTAGCAGCCAGTGTTTAATATCAGACCTCAGAGGTGATGCTTCCTGGTAGGGAAGTCCTATATTTGATCCTCCCAGCAGCATCCACCATCACCTCCTCTGCTCTCTCTGCATCCCTTCTTCCTTCCTCTCCCCCCCCACCTCCATCCTTTCTCCATCTCCTGCAGCCAGAAAATACATCTCTCTCTCTCTCTCTCTCTCAGTTAGGTGACAGAAGCAGGGAGGGCAAATTAAGTCCTCTCAGAAGGTTTTTAATCCGAGCCGAGCCAGGAAAACATGCAGAGGAGATATCAGTGTGATTTTCTTTTTTTCCCCTTCCTTGTCATTATCTCCACTTCTGTGAGGGCTAAGCTCCTCATGACGCACTCAGAAAATATACAGCAAGCATATGAGAAAAGAAAGAGCACACCACAGTCCAGTGATTAATATATACAAATATACAACAATCCGAAGGCAGATTCTTCTAAATAATTCTGATGTGGGAACAAAAGTTCAGTTATGTAGCTCCAAGTGGACGTCCTCAGCGTCCACTGACTGTACGCGCTCACACAGAATAGTGTGTTTTTGCGAACAGCCTCAGGCTTGCCGTACAGTACAACATGTGTGGGAGTCAGGGAACGCCAGAGCTGCAGCTCTCGCTCCGTCTATCTTCCTGTTCCCTTCAGGTACCGAGCTCGGTCTCATTGATGATGTCTGCAGGGCGTGTTTTTTTTTTTTTCTTCAGCTCTGAAGGGTCGCACCAGAAGGGTCTGGTTTAGTCTAGACTGATGTTATAGTAGATGGTTTCAGATATGTATCTTATAGTCATATCATACTATATACATTGTTAAATATGTTAAGTATTATAAATAAGACATATCTTTCCGTGCAATAACAGTTAACAACAATGTGCAATAACTTCATTCCACGTGCAATATTCCAATTCTGAAAATGTGCAATAACTTTTTTACTTGTAGCAAAAATTGTTTTAGCCTTAAGTTTCTTACATAACAAATATCTTTTCTATTTTATTTTTAACTCACTGAGTGCCAGCCGTTTTATAAAACAGGAAGTGTCTTGTTCCAGTGTTTTTGACCATATTTCCAGACCCACAGAATATTTTGTACTATGACTCTGAAAACACTGAATAGCTCAAATGAAAGAAGAGACTCTCTATTTCATCATGAAAAAAATGTTTGTTTTTATCTTGTTCCATTCTTGTTTTATTAGAGGTAGAGTAGAGGACACTTTCACCAAAATCACCACTTTTTCTCCAGATTCTGTTTGTTTTGCTCTCTAATCTCGATCGTCTCCACTTCCTATTTTGATCTCTGTGGTGTTTACGTCTCTTTATGCTCTGACTACATCTCCCAGAAGCCCCAGCATTACTCACAGGCTGTGTGAGAGCGCCCTCCTGTGCCTGCTGCCGAAAAACTACTTTTACCTATGGAAACGTCTATGGCACTCAAGCCATTTTACTTTATTTTCTACATTTGAGTGAACATCATGTGGAGCATATTTGCACTGTTTACATAAATGCATAAATTTACTTTGAAATAAACTTGATTCTGATTCCTAAGTTGTTTAAATTTAGGTGAGATGTCTACGCTCAGAAAAAGTTGCACTGTGCCTCTCCACAACAAAGCGTCTTCTCTCCAGATGATCATGATTCTGCCCGTTAAACCTTCACCCACTTCCTATCAATTATTTACTCCTCTTCACTATATTTATTTTTTTAAATCAGGACCTACCGAGTACTCATTCCTGCAGTTTTTCCCTTTAAAAGTTATAGATTTCGGAAACTGAATGCATGAAGACGTTTTTTTCTGCAAACTCACTGAGATCCTGAGCAGGTTTCTCCTGAACAACCCAAGGCTATTATCTTCTCCATACAGAGCAAAAAACCTAACAAACAATACAAATCATCACTACTGCACAAACATCATGTCAGATGAGCCTCTGTGGGCTAATGTGTGTCCATCAGGCAATGAGATAGAAAGATAAGGAGGCGAACCCTGGAGCTGTTCATTGAAACACTCAGATATTAAATGTGGTTAATAACTGCTGGCATTACACAGAGGACACCCATGCATGATCAAAGCTCCTGTAGATGTGTGAGGGTGGATTTTTCTCTTTAATAGCTTCAGATGTAATGCAGATCCACGGCTTTGTCCTATTTCTGGGTTTGCCAAAGTCTTGCGTAACTTTTAACACTGGCAGCAGGTACATTTAGAAAGCAAGGGTGCTTTCAGGTGTCAAACAGGGCCTGTCTGAAAGCTGTGTAGGAGGAAGAGAGAGAGAGAGAAAAAAGAGGAGAAGAGAGTGGAGACTGAGCCAGAATTGGATGTATGACTGCCAGTCTGGATCACGACTACAAACTGGGTGAAAATGTGCTCCCTGTTTGACCATCGATCCATGAGACACGAGGGACGGGAGGATCCAGTTTGTGTTTTCTCTGCTGTCGACCCGTCAAGGAAAATAATAAGCTGCAGGCTTGATGACGCTGACATCAAACAAATAATTCAGCCCAACGAACCAACAAGCAGCCACTCCACTGTACAAAGAGCCAATTTAGCTACAAGACGCAATCAAGTGCTGGTCTGAGCTTCGTTTTGTTTCTGCATCGTGATTAAAAGCAAATAGAGCGTGCATCAACTTTATTACTCCTTTCAACCGAAGGAACCACACTCCTTTCACAATAAAAGCCCTACTTATAGACCTAGAGGCAAATTCACTCACTACTGGACAGAAAAAATCTCTGCGTTCCAGCCATTTTATAAAACAGAAAGTGCCTTGTTCCAGTGTTTTTGCCCATTTTTAGTCATATTTCTAGACCCACAGAATATTTTGTACTATGTCTCTGAAAACACTGAATAGCTCAAATGAAAGAAGAGACTCTATATTTCATCATGAAAAAAATGTTTGTTTTTACCTTGTTCCATTCTTGTTTTATCAGAGGTAGAGTAGAGGACACTTTCACCAAAATCAACACTTTTTGTCCAGATTCTGTTTTACTCTCTAATCTTGATCGTCTCCACTTCCTGTTTTGATCTCTGTGGTGTATACTGTCTCTTTATGTCCCGACTACATCTCCCAGAAGTCCAGATATTACTCACAAGCTGTGGGAGAGCGCCCTCTTGTGCCCGCTGCCAAAAAAACACTGACGTATATATACATCAATGGCACTCAAGAGTTAAATTAGCTTAGCTGAGGCTAAACAAACTGCCAGATAAGCTAACTTTTTGCCTTGTCTGTTTATGAACATGCCTTGTTTTCTTTACTTCATTTGATTTTATTTTGCATGCACCAAGGTTTGAGAGAACCATAACTTTAATCCTCTGTATGTCCTGCAGAATTGATGTTAAAGCTGACTTTGAATAGGATGCCTCTCATTGTATGAATTTGCATCGCTGCCAGCTTTTATGTAAACTAATCTCAGGTGAGCGTTTTGCATTTTCCTGTTGTTGTCGTCATGCAGCTGTAAAGAGTGTAGGAGCAGGTGTGCTCAGGTTTCAGTCAACTATTGCAGCGTCTGCATGTGAATCCAGATTTATCCTCTGAATTTGAACATCAATTCATTTTAATAACACGAACTAAAGCTCAGTGTGTCTCTTCATTAGAAATACTGCATGTAGGCCAGCGGCTTCACATGTATTTAGCCCTCCACGTCCCGCTGGTTAAGCTGATGTGATAGAAAGTGACTCCTTTTAGCCTCGAGCGCAGAACAAGCCAACAGTAGCATGAACGGACTGAAATCAACACTTAAGCAAAAGAAGATCCGTTTGTAAAAATCTCCCCCCTTCTCACCGCCGTACTTACTTTGAGGAATAAAGAGTTGATTTTGTGTTTCCTGCTATAAAACTTCCACACAGATATCAGTTTTAGAGAAGGAAGTGAAACATTTTAAAGGTCACTGCCACAGAATCTGGCTTTGTTTTCTGGCAAAAGATATGAGTGAGTCCCATAGTCCTCCGAACTACGGGAATTAAAACGCAAAGTCGCAAATTGCTCCAAAACGGCCTCAAGCTGTGTGACAATCTCAGCTTTGTAGTATTGATCTACTACAACACTGTGTACAATAATAAATACTTGACTAGTCAAACACCTTCTCCACGGGTTTACTATCAGTTTAAACACATGGTACTATCAGTTTAAACACATGGTTGATGTCATAAATTCAAACCAACAGAAAAAAAATGAATTTTTACTTCCTTGTGTCTCGTCCATCTAATACCCTCACTCGTCCCTCCCTGTCTCACCTCTCTCTCTCCGGTGGGCGGGCGTCGTCGGTGCTCTCTCGCCTCCCACCCGCGGTGGCAAGAGAGCGGCAGGCCGGGCGGGCGCGGCATCAGAGCGGCCGGGCGGCAGCGGCGATAGGCAACGTCGGCGAAGGTCGACTGGTGCGGGAAGATGTCGAGGAGCTGGAGCAGCGACGGCAGGACCATGGTCCTCAGCGGCACCTCACTGAGGCGGGGTCAGGGTCAGGGCGGCCCCCCGGGCGCCAGCGGACGCCTGCTGTGCAAACCCACACTGAGAGTTCGCCGTGTGGCGTGGCGAAGAGGAGGAGGTCAAGGTACGGAGGCAGCCCAGAGGCGTAGCATGGCGTAGAGATGCTGTCGGGTGTCACATGGGGAAGGGCGCTCGCTGTATCCCAGCTTCCCCAGCTTATCTTCGTCGTTCTTCGTCTTCCTCGTCGGCTTCTCCTCCCTCAAGCTTGCAAACGCTGCGGTTCAGCTGCTTGTTAAGCATCCGACTGTTCGACAGCTTCCACCCCGACGACACTGCAACTCCTTCCTCCTGCACGGCTCAGTCAGTCGTGGTTCAGCTGGCCCACGGGTTCCTCATTAAACCAACGCCGGAGTCACTTTTTTTTTTTTTTTTTTCTACAATGAGTTTCTTCAACCGTCCTCCCCCCTCTTCTCCCCACAGAGCTGAGGCTGCCTGGCTGAATGTGAGGAGGAGAAAAAGACGAGGACGGCAACAGGAGAGTTGCTTTCCATTAGTTGTAGACAACGCTGCAATACCATCCAGCTACTACTACTACTACAGTATGAAAAGAGAGATAAAGGGAGGGAGAGTTCCAGAAGAGAGGGAGGAAGTGTCTCGCTGAGAGAGAAAAATCCCTCTGCACAAAAAAGATGAGATGCTCTGTTGAGGATAATCAGAGAGGAAGGAGTAGAGAGAGAGATGATGGAGGAGAGAGAGAACAATGGCAGCCTCATAGATGCTGGTATTTTATTTTGTGGCACAGTGGGCTCACCTTACAGTATTACGCAATCTAGTGCAACAAGAATGGAACGTGATCACAGAGCCAATGATGGTCAAAATCATCGTAGTGGATTAGATGATAATGTGCAGCTGGGCAATATACTTGCATTTTATCACATTGCTGCCTTATTTGCCTTTTAAGCTTTTATTTTTTTTTAAATCTATTTTACACTTTGCTCAGCATTCATTAGTATCAGTATTTCATTGTGCAGGGAAACATGTTTCCTTACCATTCATATTTTAAATAATCACTTTGAATCTTGAAATATAATCCATAATTATATATCATTGAGTAGATTTTTCACAATGCAAATAAGAACATTATTATGCCCCATAATTATTAGGATTATAAAACAACACAGAGGCTTTATAGTCCAGACCAAGACATCAAACTTCCTATCACTCTTTCTGCTCTCACCTTTCACAATAAAAGCCCAAGATGCATAAAATTCATGACTGATAGATAAATAAAAAGAGAGCGATAAAAAATAGAAATATAAGTAAGCAAGTATTTCACATTCTAGTGGCCATTAACTGTCTTAATCAGACATATTCAGTGAATAAAAAGAGGGAATCAGAAGATAGGTGCAATGCATCCTGGTACATGTAGGCACTGCATTCATTTGCCATCAACACTGATATCTGCCTGAAAATGACACAGTGGCCCCGAACTGGACAAAATGTCAAACGTGCAAATTAAAAAAAACAAAAAAAAAACAAAGAGGATTTGAGTGTCGTTACAGAAAGTACTGTACAGAATATCATGGCTCACATCCCCAGGAGGATGGAGCCAGACAGGGACAGACCCAGAGCTATAGAGGCATAATGAGAGGGTCCTGCTCGCTGCCAGACTGCCTGCTTACTGGGGCAGAAATGGCAGCCAGTATTAACACATTATTGCCCAGTTCAGTGGCTGTGCATTGGCAACAGGGCTGCACGGTATCTCCTCTGACGCCTTATACTAACAGTATGGAGGAGTGCAAGGACAGCAGTGTGTGTGTGTGTGTGTGTGTGTGTGTGTGTGTGGTGCTCCCAGGGAATTGCTCAATGATTAGAAATCACTGTGACAGTTTCCCATACTGCCCCCTGACTGTTTGTGTATATAAGTGTGTGTAATAAACATGTGTGCACACAGCACTAGCATGGTGACAGGTGAGAGTGTGTCATAGCACACACACACACACACACACACACACACACACACAATTGTGTATTACTCTCGTTATGGGGACTTTACATTGACTTCCATTTCATTTCCCAGACACTTCCCTTAACCCTAACCATAGAAGAAGAAGAAGAATTCCTTTATTAGTCCCTCAATGAGGGAAATTTCAACTTAGTATTTAGTATTTTTTATTTTCAATTGCACATTACACACAAGTTATGAAACACACATGCACATGCACTACACACATGCACATGCACTAATAACCAGTACTTGTATAATCCTAAACCTAACCCTAACCAAAATCTAACCTTACACTAAAATGAAATCTTCTACCAGCCTTCAGCCTAAAATGTAAGAGTTCACATATGGGGACACAAGATGTGAGACATGGGACGAGTCCCCACAGTGTGACTGTGTAAACAGATATATGTCCCCATAACGTAGGTAAAACATACACACACACAATGCTAGTAAAGGTCACAGAGCAGTTAGCCTCATTATGAGTTGCTTGCTTCCTGAAAAAAGGCCTCTCAGACTGGACTAACCGCTCCTACTTCAGAGTCTAAAGCCTCTGATTGGCTGCAGGCAGGTTGGAGTCCCGCCCACAACAAGCTCCACCAATCAGGTGCTTCAGCTCATTTGTGATTATGTGGTTTTCTTTATGTTAAATAGTTTGTAGCTTGATTTAACTGTTGTTTAAATTTGTCCCCAACATTACTCACTCTCTGCAGGAGACCACAATCGACAACTCACTGCCAAAAAAATCACTTTGACATATAAATACGTCAATGGCATAAAACGGCTTCCATTCAATGAGTTAAAGTGCTGCAGAACTTGATGATGCAGGATGACAATCATGAAAAAGAGCCCAGAACTGAACCTGAACAGTTTATACTTATATTTGCTCCCTCGGTTAAGATGAACCAAACTACAGGAGTGAGAATGACAGAAAGGAAGAAACATAATTAAGATAAATTAAAGTGATTGTGGATTTGATGGGCTGCTGCTGCACCTGTCTACACATACAACCAACTAATTTTGCATGTGTGATTTTTTTTAAATTTGTGTTTGTGTTTTTCAGGCTGTCTGGGTTAATTTTTAAGCAGCTGGTTAATGCTTGACTGGCTGGCTGTTATAAAGCTTGGTTGCAATGCTTCCTCTGCACAGCTTATGACTCTGAGGCTGAATAATGCTCTCACAGAACATGCACAAAAACACAAATAAATGTAGTAAAATGAGGAGGAAACAAGCAGGTATGAGAGGACTCAAGCATGCTGAGTCTTTACAAATGGGGGGTTAGGTTGCCTGGATACAGTGCAGAAAAACTAAATCTAAATTTAAACCTGGAGAGATGAAAGAGTGAGAGAGAACAATGAAGGGGTGATGAAATATGGCAGAAAAGGACACAAAATATTCACTTATATATTTAAAAAGGCAGAAGATCCACAGACACAAACTTGACCGAGAAAAACGGAAAGGAAGAGGTTGAGGGTTAAGAAGTAAAGCTCCTCCTGCTAAGGCTATCATCAAACACTGCACTGAACAAAAAAATCTCTATTTTCCTTTTGTATGATCGCCTGTGTGTGTTAATACTCTTCTGTCGATGAATGGCGGCTATTTACGCACAGAGCAGCAGATGGAAAGAAGCATCAGCAGCTAAAGGTCAACAATTAAAATGCTTTTAGACACACAAACTGAGCCCTGGGCGAGATGTTTGTTAGCAGAGCAACAAATCAGTGGTGGCATTGATAAACGGCTGAGATGTGACTGGAACCATCCAGCAGCCAGCAGCTCCCCTCCATGGCCGGAAAATCACAACACAGCAAGTTTCAGCAGAGCTCCTCTTTCTTTACATTCGCATGTCCATTTGTATTCAGGAGGCTCGCAGCGTTTCTCTTCTAACATGCTCTCGCTGACTTCCCTCTGGCTCACAGCGCCGGTATAAATAAAGCAAATTGCCTCTCCTTCCATGATGGGTTGTGCTCTGTTAATGACAGCAGGTCTAAATGTGTTCTTGTCCTCCTGACGTCCACATGTGGTCATCACGAACCCTCGAAAAGGTCGATCTCCGAGGCCTCACTTGAGTTATCAGACTAATGGAACGGCATTTAAGATGGATTCGCCCCCGAGGGAAATAGCAAGTGGAGGTTGATGAAGGCTTGTTAAAATGACTAATGACGCCGGCAACGTCTTCCAGCATGCACTGGGAGACATCCTGGACAAACCGCCGATACGTCACAGACTGAACTTTCTCCACAGCTTAGAAAGGACCTGTTCAAGGCAAGATTCTCTGACTCCAGCTTCTCAAATGTGAATAGTCCCTGGTTTCTTTCCTCCTCTATGACAGTACACTGGATATATTTAAGCTGCTAATGAAATAGGACATTTGATGATGTAGTGTTGGGCTAAAACACATTTTATAAAGCAAACAACTAATTGATTAATTGAGGAAATAAACAACAGATTAACTCATTGAGTACCAGCCATTTTATAAAACAGAAAGTACCTTATTCCAGCGTTTTTGCCCATTTTGAGTCATATTTCTAGACCCACAGAATATTTTGTACTATGTCTCTGAAAAGAGACTCTTTATTTCATCATGAAAAAAATGTTTGTTTTTACCTTGTTCCATTCTTGTTTTATCAGAGGTAGAGTAGAGGACGCTTTCACCAAAATCACCACTTTTTGTCCAGATTCTGTTTGTTTTGCTCTCTAATCTCGATCGTCTCCACTTCCTGTTTTGATCTCTGTGGTGTATACCGTCTCTTTATGCTCTGACTACATCTCCCTGAAGCCCCAAAATTACTCACATGGTGCAGGAGATCACAATCGTCGACCTACAACCGAAAAAAACACTTTGACGTATTATTACATCGATAGCACTCAAGTGTCAGATTTTAAATGATGTTAAAAGACGTCAATGGCACTCAGAGTTAATCAACAAGGAAAAATGTTGTTGGCTGCAGCCCTGATCAGGGATTATGGATAATTTATGAAAGATATTTGACCAATTGGTCTGGAGTTTTTTTGGTTGATTGATTGTTCTTTATGTTTATTTCCATGAAACCTGAGTGTATGTCATAATGCTTTTGTGTGAGCAACAATTCAATTTGTCACACAGCCGTCACTGTCGTCTCCCTCAAGACAGCTAGCTTGATAGCACTGAGCGCTAACAATGGTCATTTCATAGTTTACGTTCATTGAGATTATTTTGGGGAGTGGCCATAGCGGATCGGGACTCTTTTCCATTGTTTCATTGCAACACTGGATGGTGTTTTCAGCTGCCAACATTACCAAACCCAGCTTTAACCGTGCAAATGAACACAAGCAAAGACCTGGGAGGCGTTTTCAATCATTGTGCACCAACCAGGAGGTGGTGATGGTGGTGGATGATGTGAAATACACAAGGAGGAAGACCTAGAAGTGTTTTTCTCTGAGGTATGGTGTGATTTTGAGCGTGCAGGGATGAAATATTACCACCTTTGATGGTTTTCAGGTCGTCCAAATTGCTGCATCCATTTTTAGCCAATTCCATGCAAGCAAAACTCTGTATGTTAAAGGACACAAAGCAAACAGACTGCCTGACGACCACATAACAAGGGCAACGGTCATTATTAATATGATGTCAACAGGACCGCCACCTTCGTAGGAGACCTCATAGGGTCGTGTCAGAGTCATGTACTGCACATTAAGTTGATGGACGAACTGTGTTGCATCTGGATGAAATCGTCCATCATGAACTGTGGATAAATGACCGAAAGAGGCATCTGAAGGACGAACGTCTCCTTCAGACAGCTGTACGCTTTCATCTTAGGGTTAAAACGATGCATCCAAACAGAACATTTGGTTATGGCAAGCACAACTTGAGTCCATATCCCCTTATTTCTCTAATGCAATGCCCTGATTTTCCATTTACGCAATTTATTTTTTGTTCTCTAGAATTAATGCTCGGCTGGTTTTCGGTGAGTGACATTTAAATGGCTCCAACAGATCTAAATAAAAGAGAGCTTTCTGCACACGAGACTAAAGACCTTCTAATAACTACTGAGACCACTTTGTCTGTAATGTACCTGCAGGGAAAAGATAAGAGAGTGAACAAAGTGGTCACTGTCTGGCTGGCTTCAGGGCCTGTAGGGTTTTTTTCTTGGGCCTATATGAAGATAAAAATAAAAAACGGGGAGAATCGTGACACAGAATTTATGAACTGACACGGAATGAGACTTGGTACCATACAAATTAAACTTAAAATACAATGACAGTGTGTTACCAACTATATGCATGAATATCAACACTTTTTTATATTCTTTGATGTAATTTTACTTCCTTAAAGTTGAGCTGTAGTATATTGTGTCGATTCATAAAACAAAAGCAAGGAATTTAACTTAATAAACGGAATAAAACACCAACATCAAGTGTTCAAAGTGGGTTGAGAGTAGGGGTAGGGAAACATATATTGCAATACTTTTTCTTCTGATATAATATTGATTTTTAATTTCTTAATATTTATTTCCCCCCCAAAAAGTAATGTTTTTGGCCAAAAAACATCCACATCAATGCAGCAATTTTGACAGCTCTAATATATATCTACCATATATTTATGTGTGCGTCGTTTGTCATGCACATTCATAAATTCATTCTGCACCAGCATATAAAGTGAAAGAACCCAGGCATGTAAACACACCTAAAAATGCCAAACTTCATGCTGATGTGTCTACTCATTAACATGAGCTCTCACATGCAGTTTAAATACACTAAATCACTTGTTACTCTCTCACCTCCACACACACATAAACACATTTTTAAGTGAACGAATGTGTCGGTACAGAAAGCAGAGAGGCTGCATCAATCAGAGGAAATCAGATTCATCAGTCACACAATCGATTAAAGATTTATGAAGCAGATGCACCACCAGCCCCAGAGACGTTCAACCTTTACATCATACTATAACGATTTATTTAAGTTACACAATAATTTTAAGTGTTTTAGTGATGCATTATGTCTGTAACCTGAGGGAATACTGCATGCAGCAACTTGAGTTATAATGGATTTTTTGCTATAGACACCTGGGTGCTAATATCATCTGCCTAAAAAGATATGCATATTAATTTAATTTTTATTACAGTATATGTTATTGAAACAAGTCTTTCATAGCCATGTAAATTGCGTTGCTGAAAAACTTTCTTATATAGTCATATGTTTGTCAATGTTTTTTTTCTGACGACAGCGAGACGATAAGCAAATAAAAAAAAAAATCTATGACGACGACAAAAACAACTGACACATTAGTCTATGAATAAAAACGTGATGAAGTGTTCAGGAGGGACGAATCGGTCTGTGAGCCAATAAAAACTAACTTGGGGATAAACATGTTTGAATTAAAATCCAATAAAAAAAGATGATGTCATGTGACCTGACGTACTGCCCTACTGGGGGGAACAATGATTGATTAAGATTTGCTGACTACTTATACTATACTATCTATATTTCTTGAAGCTGTGTATTCAAGGCAAAGGAGTCGAGCAGCTAACACTTTAGCAGGAGGACCTGAGTGAAGACTGAAACGCTGCCTGAATGCAGACCTGATGTCTTCTTGGACCGGAGCTCACCGACTGATTCCAGCTTTGATGGAAAGGTGCAGCGGCTGAGCAAGCCTCCATGAAATATTTCACATTAGACATGTGTCTAGTCACCGGGCTGCATTTTACTTCTCATAAACCTTTTGTGTCAGCACACTCACACTGAGGCAGTCACCAGAAAGGACTGCAAGTGTTCACTCATAAATATTCCCCACAAGAAAAAGTTGGAGTGAGTTGGGAGTATTGTTGAGAGGAAAGCGCTGTTCAAGTGTCAGTCAGAGATGCACATTTTGTTGCTGTATGACACATATCTTCTGCTGGGCGTTTTAAGTGCGTGGGTGGATGGATGGCTTTTTAGCAGAGTGTTTGTTCTTGGCTGGTGCACCGGTTCTCTTTACGTGACGTAACCGTGAGGTGATAACTAAACACAAAAAGTGGATGAGCAGTGGTCAGCTCTGCTGCCTACAAACATGCATGATCATGTAGAAAATACATTATTTGCAGCTACAAGTTTTAAACTATTTAAACTGTAGTAAGTCACTGCTGTAAGCTTGGTGGCTAACACATGTCATGAAATAAAATGAGCCTCAATATATAAGTATAAATACTAAGGAGTGGGAAAAATATCAATATGGCAATATATCGCGATAATTTTCTTTTTTTTCTGATATAATACAGATTTTTAATTTCTTAATACTGATCCCCCCAAAATAAAAATTTAAATAAAATAATAAAAGTCAAATAATAAAATAAATACAATAAATAAAATAATCCACATTAATGCAACAACTTTGACAGCCCTATATACATACTGTTTATGCAACTTGTATTTAAGCTGCATTTTATATTTCTCAGTGATCTATGTAGAATATCACAATATATCGCAATATGACAATATTGCAATAATGTATCATATCGTGACTCAAGTATCACTACATGTATTGTGAAGTCCTTGCCAATACCCACCCATAATAAATACTGTGAAAGAACTGAAACTCTCCATGCACTTTGTGACATCACTAATCTCCAATATTTTGATGATTTCACAGTTATAAAACACTCTAAATGTGTGCCAGTTGTGAATGAATCAGCTGACAGGAAGTAGATCTGGACCCAAGCTGTTGCCTAGCGATGACATCCTGTTGAGATATGTCTGAAACAGACACTGTAAAGAAACTAAAGTTGTGTGGGTTTTTTTATATTACAGCATGTAAAGTGGTAGAAACCTGACAATGGCCACAGTGTGGAACCTTTAATCACATATTTTGAATTACATTAGTTTGCAGAACTTATAATAAATCTGTCTGCAAAGTGTTGTAGAACCACTGAGACAGCAGTAAAGACCCTGATTCATGGCTAATATCTAGCAGAGCTCAACGAGCCCTGATATCATCCTATGGGGCGCTGCCGTGACGGATAGCCCCGCCCCCCTTTAAGCCATTTGTCGCCGTGATGAATGGGCACGGCAGCCGCAAGAGCAAATCCGAGTCCTGTCGCCGAGGGTGATGAACGGCTGCAGCGGCGATGCTGCTTCGCTTTGGGAGACCTTGACCAAAAGATCTTCCCCAGAGGAGGAAACACCTCCCTCTAGACCTGACAGGTTAACAACTGACCTGCTGGCAGACAAGGAGACAGATCCCAGGATGCTCCTGTAAAATAGTTCATGATGTGCTTCAAAGGGTGAGGTCCTATTTTTTTAAGTAGAGCTCTGATAAGATTCCAGTCACAGCCCTTGTCAAGTCACATGCTCTGCAAGGTAAAACTACCGTTTTTGTCAATGGAGTTTGGTGGCTGTGAAGAGTAGGAAAAAGGAAATTAATTTACTGGTTTTCTATCTGAACCAGTTCCTGGTTTTCTTGGACTTTATCAAGGTGTACAAATGACATAAAATGCTTAACTGTGCGTACATGACACGTGGATTGATGAGCTATTTATGAGCAAACTCCTATATATAAATGCCGATGCTACTGAAAATCTGCACTTGGATTTCAAAATAAAACCTACCCATAACTCTTGCATTAAGTGCCTGCAGCATAAACCCAGTTCATTCATGACTATGACTATGAGATGGTGCTCCAGCAGCTCTCAGAAGTGGAAGAATAATGCAGAGCGCTCAAACTTTAATACAAACCTCTGAAACACAGAGCTCGTTAAAAACTCAGCAAAGCGCTCGGCTTCCAACTTTCATCTAACAGGTATCAGGACGGATGGCAGCGGACTGTCAAGCAAACAGTTTGGAGGCAGTTTAGAGGTGCAGTGAAACACTAATTGGGTCTGTGTGGTTCTCTATTGGGACAGCTTGGTGAGTGTGTGTTTAAAGTGTAAAAAGATACCATACAGATGGCTTCGGCCCACAGAGGTAAGACCTCACAATCCTGGATATAAACTCACTCTTCCTCACACCTGATACCAACCTGTAGGGACAACAGGAAGAGGAGGGAGGAAGTCTAATCACATCTGCTGCCAGGTTAAAAAAATAAAAAAAGATGGTGAGAAGAAGAGAAGAGAGTCCATAAAGGAATAAAGTCAAGCAAGTTAAACACCATCATATTTCTAAAGGTGTCTACAAGTCATCTGAACACATCCAGGTGTCAATGCTACGCTAACAGCTAACGACAGAATATAAAGAGGAAAAGAGCAACAAACACTAGACTGGAAGTTACGTTTGTGAGTCACGTTTTTAGCGATGTTTGTGATGTGTTACGTCACTTTTTAAGCATATTTTACTTTACGTTCTTAATGTAAGGCCAACCAACATTGATATTCCTGCTTAACTTAAGTGGTTTTCTAGCTTGTTACACATTTGCATGCTGTGCAAATGACACATGAAAAGCCCAAAATGTGCTACTTATACACCAAAGAGGGACACCCATCCTTTACATACCTTCACTCTATATATAAAATGTTTTTTTTCATGTACTCTGACATTTCGTAGTGGGAAAAAGCACAGTGTAATTAATAAAACGTGATAGTCCCTGTCTGGCTCACTAGTAAAACTATACTCAATGCTTATTGAGTCGAATCAGAGTGAAATGGTACTTTTGGTTTCACAGTGTGAACTTATCTTTTGGTCTTGAGAGCTGCCACTTCTATGCAGGGACCCACTGACTTTGATATATTGCTTCTTCTCACTCTGACTCAGCACTGATCGACTGTTAATCCCTCTCCAAACACTTTTTAAACAACACATTTTTTTTATTGTCTTTATATAGCATTTTCCATACGCTCCAACAGTCTCTGACCAGACCAGCCTTGGACATAATCATAACAGCAGTGTTCAGCAGACACAAGAGCCATCCCATCATCTAAATAACATACCTGCTTTTAACGCCAGGTGCCAAAAAGAATGAGAAATGAGGTGTGAAAGGAATAAAGAGGAAGTGCCAGCTCTTCCTCTATATGTGGTATAATGACAGAGGAGGACTCGTGATGCACCGGTGTGCAGTTATTATTAAAACAAAGAGAAAGAGGCAGAAATGGTTGACGAGTCACAGTCAAAAGTAGCTGGGCGTTTGTGAAAGAGTGAGAGGAAGCTGGACTGACTTTTGATTGGATCCTGAGGAAAACTACTGTCTGTCGTCTCTCACCTCACCTGCAGGTGTGACCAGGAGAGTAAACGACGCTCAGGTGTTGGTCACAGTCCAGCCAGTGTCTTAATGAGCTCGTTTAGCACATTTTTCCCTTTCCTATCACTTTCTATCGCTCATCAGGGGGCGAAGGGATGCCTTGGATGATAAGACTGTGAGAAGCCAGAAGCTGTCAGTTTGCACACAGGATGAGCTGCTAAGAAAAACACAAACGCACACCTGCACCTCGAAACCACAGAGACACCTGAGTTAGCTGTCAGGTGGTTAAAATCATGTGACATGTTGATTCTGCCACCTATCTGGTTTGATATGACTGAATTTTGAGGATGAAATCAAGGTAAACTATGGTCAGTATAAAGCTCAGTGAGTGCCAGTGTTTTATAAAACAGGAAGTGCCTTGTTGCAGCGTTTTTGTCCATTTTGAGTCATATTTCTAGACCCACAGAATATTTTGTACTATGACTCTGAAAACAATGAATAGCTCAAATGAAAGAAGAGACTTATATAAGAGAAACTCTTACATTCATGTTGGTTCTTTCATCAACAACATCAATAATCACAAAGCCCTTCTCATTTCCTTTTTATGGAAATCCAGGGGTTATGAAGTAAGCTTTGATTTTTAGTGTATATAACGATTAAAGAGAGGAAACACAATGAGGCCAACCAGGCTTTCCATTAGCACATTATTGAGTCGTGTGTATAATGGTCACATATAATGTTCTGTAAACAGCATTTGGATTTATGCATGAGCTCATATAAAACTGCTGCTACTTACAGTATGTGTGCATAACTGGTAATCAAAACGTGTGAATGATTGGATGAGTGAATGAGTCAATTCATCAAAGGATCAATTAGAGAGCAGCCAACCAGATAATGCCTCCACACCATCAAATCCTCCTCATGACTGACATTTACTGAACCTCTATAAAGGTTAAATTGACCTGCACAATAAAAAATAACACAACTTAAAGCAGTAATCCCAGTAAACTCCCTCTAATGTCTCAAGCCCAGGGACAGTGTCCTCAGGCGCTCTTATAGGCTTCCAAGTGTCCGTCTTCGAGCTCCCTAAACTCCTTAGAGATGAACCAACGGGGAATAGAGCAACCGTCCAATCAGCTTCCAGAGATGAAAAGCAGCATGGGGACAAAGTGGACGGAGAGGAAGCGAAGGCATGAGTGGGATGAGGGCAAAGAGGGCAGCACCCTGGGCTAGAAAAACAGCCGTCCCTCCAGGGAGGACGCATGCAAGAATACACAAGAGCTCAGCACAAGTAAAGGACGAACAGTTAGACACAGATGAGCAGAGAGGGGAATGAGGCGAAATGTGAGAGAGCTACTGTGTTAGCAACCCCGTCTCCCATGGCGCTACGTTCCCGTACAACTGGACTGTGTGAGCAGAATAATTTACATCACAGTTTCAAACAAATTTAACACGTTTAACTCACTGAGTGCCAGCCATTTTATAGAACAGGAAGTGCCTTGTTCCAGCGTTTTTGCCCATTTTCAGTCATATTTCTAGACCCACAGAGTATTTTGTACTATGACTCTGAAAACACTGAATATCTCAAATGAAAGAAGAGACTCTCTATTTCATCATGAAAAAAATGTTTGTTTTTACCTTGTTCCATTCTTGTTTTATCAGAGGTAGAGTAGAGGACACTTTCACCAAAATCACCACTTTTTGTCCACATTCTGTTTTACTCTCTAATCTCGATCGTCTCCACTTCCTGTTTTGATCTCTGTGGTGTATACCGTCTCTTTATGCTCTGACTACATCTCCCAGAAGCCCCAACATTACTCACAGGCTGTGTGAGAGTGCCCTCTTGTGCCTGCTGCCGAAAAAACACTTTAGCGTATAAATACGTCAATGGCACTCAAAGCGTTAATGTTAATTTGAAACAACATACAAACTACAGGTTCACCAAACAAAACTGCTGGGTTAGGTTTGGCTTAAAATGAAAAAAAAAACAAAAAAAAAACAAGACAACAAATGACCACGTTTCAAACGGGACTTTCTCAAACCATATATCATACGTTCATTCATTTTTTTATAACAAAACTGAAAAAAAAACAAAAACAAAATAATGACGTGTTTTCTCAATATTTGTTCCCAAAACCAAAATGATAAAAACAGATGATGACTCGTTCGTTTGATTTGCAAACCAAAATGAAAATAATAACTCATTTTTTTTCATTTGTGCACAAAATCAGAAAAATGAGTTATTATTTTCATTTTGGTTTTGGGAATGAATATTGAGAAAAGTAATCATTATTTTGCTTTTTAGTTTCGGTTTTGCTTTGAAAAACAAATGAACAAATGATACACTGATCTTTCTCACTTGTTATATCCATTATTACAAGACCACAACTTTGCAGACAGTTCAAATGTGTGTTAAAGTGCATTTTGGGGTGACTTTCCCTTTAAAGGTCAAAAACCTACAACAAATTAATTTAAGCAGTTCCAAACAGTGAAAATTTCTTTTTTAAATAATATATGACGAAATTAGGTGTTGAAATGAATTCTGAGGTGACTTTTCCTGAACAGTAATGTGAAGCTATTTATGGTCATAATTTGGAACATTTTGAGCAGAAATCCAATTTTCACCAATCATTTTAAGCCTTATTTGGTGACTTGTTTGATTTATGATGTGTGATAATGGCATTGCTCTTCATCCCAGCCCAGATGGCGGCTGGCTTGACCTCAGTTAACTCAGCAGAAAAATGCCGCTGGGTGGCGGGACAGTGCCGCACGAACGCTTCATAAAAGAAATCTGTCCATGTCACCTCCGGGGCTCCGCAGACTGTTCACTATTGATGTAAATTAGCCTGAAATGAATGCTCTGAAAACGCGTAAACAACCACAATAAATTGTAGCGATCTGAAACAGAGCCTGGCTTTATGGAGAGGGGTTTTCTTGTGACTCTCAGAGTTAAATTAGAACCAAAAAACTCAGGATAAAGGAAGGAAAATCATCGTAATGGCACACAGTAACACAGCTGGATGTGAGTAACCCTAGTGGATCAACAAGGTGACTGCTCTGATTGAGATTTTGACATATAACCAGGGCTTTCATCCATTTCACGTTACAAATTAATACTTCAATGATACTTTGGTGGATTATTTGTTTGCTGAACTCTAGGAGAAGCTTGGACAGATTAAGAAAAGATGGTTAATCTAATTTTATCAGCATGTTTGATCGTTAGTTATGACTGTACTGCCAGTTCGTCCAAGTACAGTTACCGTCGCGCAAATTACCGTGTTAACATTGATTAATTGTGCTAATTTCGACATTCTAAATATATGTTCATTAATTTTATTATTCTATCTAAGACTAAAAACCTAAACACATGAACTTAAGTGTATTTTTTCATTACTGCATGTTGGCAAATAACTATTCAGCATTTCCTGATACATCAGTTTGTAAGTTTTCCCTCATTTTGCGCGTTTTTCTATGAATGTCCAGCATCAACTTCCACTCCAGTCTTTTCAAAATAAACTACTATCGTCAGAAGAAACAACTTAGTTAGGTTTAGGCAAACAAAATCTTTCATTAGGATTCAGAAAAAAAAGGAGTAGCTTAAGTACTAAAATTTAACAAGTTAATCAAATAAACATCCTCCACATAAATTGTTCGCTGCTCTTTATACTTTCTGCTTCATGATTACGTAGCTAACATACAAACACATTTAAGTTTTAGATTATTTCAAATAAGTGGCTTTGAATCTTCAGAGGTTGTGTCACAGGGAGGCGTTGAAAACTGCCAAATTAAATCTCCTTTTAAAGACTGCAGCCTCTCTGCATTTTACTTTGTATTTTAGGTGAAGTTTCCTCTCTATTGTTGCTTGTTCATATTGAACAGAAATCAGTAAAGGTCCCTGTAGAAACTATTGAACTGAGTGTTTCTAGTGAAAAGGAAGAGTCCTGATTTATTTCTCCACAGCCACTGATTGCTGCGTTCAAGGGCATCGCTGGTAAAGGTGATGGATGGCAATTGTTTGCACTCCCCTTCTTTCTTTTTTCCTCTCTTTTTCCTCACAACATAACTTTTCCTGTGGGTAAGAAAAAAAACACCCGAGCGCTGGACAATATAAAAAGCGATTTGTCTTGAAAGCGATTACTTATTTTATTTTGCCTCTCTATAGTCCGGCGTGGAGGCTGTTTGTTAGCCGAGGCATGAAGGGGGAAAACAAACTGTATCTGATGTGGAAACGAATATTATGTACTTCCTGTGCTGCACAAACACAAAAATACCTGCATGAAAACAACAAAACACACCTTCCCTGGATGAAAGTAAACAGCCTGTGCTGTTTATTGGGCAGTTAATGTGTTAAAAAGACCAACTATTATTATCTCAGCTATTAATATTTCACTCATATTGCTTCTGTCTACCTGTTACCGTCTGAAAAACACTTCAAATGAAAAAAGCAAACACACTTTGTCAGCTTTGATGAATATACTACTTATACATCTTTATTTTACATTTAAAGGGGCAATCCAGGGATTTAATTTTACACATTGTAGAGTTTTTAAAAAGATAAATCAAGATAAAAGCCCAGACGTCTTGACTCTTTAGTTGTTTGTATTGTATCTGCTGCTGGATGCACATTGTCTGTCAATGCACACAAACTACCAACTTTTCCCTTTAATCAAGCGATGTGTGGCAGATGCACTATTGAGGATCGGTCCAACACAGCAGGAGGCGTCTGTGTTTTATATAAAGAGAAATATTGATGAGGTCGGACTGTTTATGTGCTGCTTTTGCCTTCCTCTCAATAGTGTTTAATCTCTGGTGTTTGCAGAGCTACTGAATGGAAACGACTGACGGATGTTAGCAATCGACGCTAACGTCCATCTCTAGCTGTTTCTGGTAAACACAGAAGTACAGGAAGTGTGGAGCTGAGAGACGCCATGTTTACTTGATTGCATTGCTAAAAGTGGAGCGTCCCACTTCACACTGTTCTGTTGGTAAAGAGTCCACATCAGGTGGAAAGGAAAGGAAGAGTGTCCAGGAGGAGTTTTGGGTTCACTGAACTCTCAGACTCAGTGTTCCCAGTCTAAATTGTCTATCTCCAACATTATGTGACTTTAAGAGTGTAGGTCTGCAGCACATAATCACCAACAGTTCATTTTAAGATTATGCAGATATATTCCTCATCTCCTCTACGACTTCATTACATCTCATTTATGAGCACTTAAGATTAGAACAGATAAAAAGTTATTGATCCTTTCAGACACTACCCACCAGGAAATTAAAGGCGATGCTTGCAGCACAAAATGACAAGAGCTCATTGAAGTTTCGAGACACGTTTTTGTGTCATGCACCTGCCAACGATTCTCATTTCTATATTTCGAAAGTTCACTGAAGATTACATGTGAATCACAGCTGTCGCTCTTATCCAACACAAAAAGAAATCAGCCTCCTTGACATCTACATTACAAGCAGCCGGCGGCGATGAGGTCAAGGGTCATGTGTTCCAGAGTGATGACATGAACTCATCCACATGTATTTTGTTGATTGCTCTCTCACACACACACTCATCACACACTGAGGCCTCAATCATTTCCTGTTTCCAGATATTCAGACACAGGGAGGCGGAGGCGCCGCCGTCGCTCCACTCACCTCCTGAGCGACGAGGGACGAGATGCGTACGGCCCTCCGGACCCTGGCGTTCCTCCCCCCCTCCTGGGGGAGGCTGTCCCGCCCGCTCAGAGACAGCTCGCTCATCTGGTCCACCCAGGATCCCCGGCCCACGGGTGCAGGGGGCGCGTCCCACCGGGCGTCCCCGGCCCCGCCGCCTGCCCAGCTGCCCCCTCTCACCCGCCCGCCATCCGCGCTCCCCCGTCCTGCCACTCCGTCAGCCGTCCTCGCCCCTCCGCCCTCCCCCAGAGACGGAAAGGGCGAAGGCGGCACCACCGTCGGCACGGTTGGCACCGTCACCGTGCCCCCTGAGGTCTCCTCGTTCCCTCCTCCACCTCTTTGCCTCCTCCTCCTCCCTTGTCACCGGTTGGCCCCCAGTGCTCCAGCAGCAGATGAAGAGTTTTGGCTCCTGGGGTTCGTCGCTCTACCTCCTTCCTGGCTACTCTGGTGACAGTCTGGCTTCCTCTGTGTTTGTCTCTCTGTGTCCGTGGGTCCGTCTCTCATTGCCGTCCCTCCGTCAGTCTCTCGGGGTTGGTGGAGCAGCAGAGCTCGTATCAGATCCACAGCTGGAGCCAGACTGACGGAGAGCTGAGCCAAACTGCTGCTGCTGAGACTTCCCTCCGCTCAGCTCCCCCTCTCTCTCTCTCTTTCTCTGCTGTTGTAGTGAAGCTCTCTCACTCTTCCTCTCAATAGGAACTCCCCCTCCCTCCCTCTTTTTGCAGGATCTCTCTCTCCTCTCTGTCTTCATCCAGGCTTTCCTTTTGTTCTCTCTCTTATGTACACCTGATCTCTCTCTCTCTTTTACTCTCTGTCTCTTTGCCAACCTCAACCTCCCTTTCTTTCTTTTTTTTTAACGCTACTGAATTTTCCACTTATTGCTATTTTTAATTAAAATCCTCTGATCGCAGCTTCTCAAATGTGAATATTTTCTGGTTTCTTTCCTCTGCGACAGGAAACTGAAGCTCTTTGGGACATTTGAGAACTTCATCATCTTGGACTTTCATTTTTAGCCCAAACAAACAATCGATTAATCAGGAAAAGAATCGCCAAATTAAACCACGAGCTTCTCCAAACAGCTGACAGAAGTGGCATCTGCAGGTTTCCCACGCATCCTGGAAAACCTGGAAAATGACTGACCAATTTTCCAGTCATGGAAAAACATATGGAAAATGAGAAAAAAGAGGAAAATGTCGTGGAAATGGTTAAGTTATCCTGGAAAATTATTTATCCTCCCCCATCCTCACCTTGTTAGTGAATACAAACAGGATAAAAGTTACTTTTAAATACATTTTCAAGGATAACTTAACCGTTATTAATATTATTCACGTTTTCCCATGACTGGAAAATTGGTCAGACTCATTAACTTGATTAATGCTCCCCACTGTAAATAACTATATTTAATAAAATGTGTCTTTAAAGTTATTTTTCCCATCTGTTCCTTTAAAATTCACCCCATCCCTCCTTCCATCCCTTCTTAACATCCCTCTTTCCTCTCTTTCTCTCTTTCCTCATCCTCTCATCCCTTTCTGTTCACTTCTCATTACTGAACATACTGCTGGATTAATGTTTGTGTGTTAACTCTACGCCCTCAAACAGATTTTTGGGTGTGAACGTCACTTCCTTTAGCTTCATCTCTAACGCTTCACTTCACAAATTTATATATTGTCTAAACAATTTAGAATTTCTAGTTAAATATCTAAACAAAAAAAAACAGTTTTTGTATTTCATGTTGATTTTTTTATGTGGGTCCAATGCAGCAGTCTCAACGATGTCAATGTCAAAACTGAGGTCCTCTTCAGTGATTAGTCTTATTACTATGCAGTTGTTCTGGTTTATAGTTTCATACTTAACGCACTTAATTAAATTGAAATAAACTTTTTGACCGGTCGGTATGGTGCAACCTAAACCAAGAAGCCTGAAAAGGTGGGCTTAATGGACTCAGGTTGGTTTGTAGAGTGAAACATGAACCAAAAACAGGATTTTATGTGAGATTTTTCACCCAAAAATCAAAAGCTGAATATCTAATAAATCCATGTGCTAGTGGGAAAATCAGTTCAGGAAGTAATCTGTATTTAAGACCACATCAGTGCCAGTATTTCCCTGATTTATGTGTCTAAAGCTGTTAAAAGTGATGTGCTTGTTTCTTTGTCAGTTCATGAACTCCATTAAAAAGTGAGTTCATAGTACGCTGATCGAGCGTCTGTCATCTGCAGCGTTAAAATGCTGCAGAAACTCACCAGAATTTAATTTCCCCATCTGATCATGCAGGATGACGATCATTAAAACAGACCAATCACTAAGCTACCTGTCTGGTTCTTTCAGTCAACAGGAAGTGGACAGTTTTTCCCCTTAGTCCAGACCAGTGAACTCAAATTTTTTTAAATGTTGAGTGACACATTTCCTAGAAAAGTCTCAGATTGATAGTCTGATTCTTTATGTTGATTAAATTAAATCATATGGGTGTTGGTTGTCTGAGAGTCTCTTTGGCTGAGTTCATCTCAATCTGTGGCGAGAAAATCATCTTGAGCTGGAAACTGAATTCCTGCCGCCTCCTCTGTAGCTTTGTTACCTCTGACCTCCTTTATGGGAGCAAATGAAAAGAGGATTTCCCCACAGGGATTAAAAAAAAAAACGTATTGGATGACGACTTCTTAAATCATGAAATGGTCCTTTGTGAATGCAAGGCCCTTCACATCGACTCTGACGTGTTTGGACTGTTCTTAAAATAATGCAGCGAGGAAAAACTCACTGCCTAGAGGGAGTTTTTATCCCGCAAAAAAAAAAAAATCACGATGGAAAATATGACTGTAAATATAACTTTCAGCAGCACAATCAGTCGTATTGTTGTAGCGGCGTATGACAGATCAGCCAATCAGACAATCAGTGGCCTTTAGCAGCAGCCGTGGTTCACATTGATTTGTTGTGAGCCTATTTCTGTGATGCTCACTTATGATTCATACCAAATGATGCTGACCTAGTTTGTGTGTGTGTGTGTGTGCATATTTGTGAGTCAGGCGGTAAAATGTTTCCAAAAGATGCAACCTAAAATGAAACACTAGCGACGCCAACCAGCAGTGAATTTAGTCGCCAAGGAGGAGGACAATTATTGCGATGGTCCGGAAATATTCCTTGATGAATGGAGCTGAGAATAGTTTGCTTTATTAGTCTCATTACCAGACTGAAATTGTTTTGGGCAGAGGTGTGTGTGTGAAACACTCTCTGAGAAGTGCTGCTGATTATCTGTTGTTGGCTCCACACCACCCTGCTGCAGCGCCGAGCTTAGAGCAGTTACAGGAACAAACACATATACAGTAGATGATTGACCTCCACTTCAGGGCAAACGACACAAACAGAGCAGAGACAGAGAGACCAAAAGGTCATCTTTGCTACTCAAAATTATAAAAATCAGCTGCAAATAACTTGATATCAATGAGCTTGTGATGCTGTGTTAGCTGCTGATTTGATCTGCTTGCGTCTCATATGCAGTCTCCAGTGTCCACACTCAGATCTCGACTCTTAAAAGTGTGACTCAGGACATGTTTTGATGTGCGTCTACAAATTTGTTGGATATGAACTGAAAAAACATTTGAGGTCAAGAAGCGTCCCTGACCTCCTCTGATTGGATCCTCAATGTGTTCTGACTGCAATTACACCTGAACATATGACCAAAATACAAATTGTTTTGCTCTCTAATCTCAATCGTCTCCACTTCCTGTTTTGATCTCTGTGGTGTATACTGTCTCTTTATGCTGCGACTACATCTCCCAGAAGCCCCAAAATTACTCACAGGCTATGTGAGAGTGCTCTCTAGTGCCTGCAGCTACGAGCTAAGCTAATGCTAGTGCAGCTAATCAAGGGAGGCTAACAGGCTAGCAGGCATAATGCATCTTTTCTCACTGACAGCTTCCTGCTTCCTGCTGCAGTCATGGAGAAAAACTCCCAAACGGATTTAAAATATCACTGAAGTACGACTAGCTAAGCATGCTAATGCAGCTAATCAGACAGAAAGCCCATTGAAATCCCATTTATTATTGGTTTTAATATTACTAACAATTAAACTCCTATGAGCTGCCACAGATTCACTCAGCTAAAAGTCACCAGCTGCCACTGTAGTTTTGGATGCTTAATTCATTTTTAATGATTGCTAAGCCAGTGGTTTGACACACAGACATCTTCATCAGTCCTGATAAGTCACACCTGCTGCTCCAGCTCATCTTTGAGTGGATCTCTATGTCTCTTTCATGGGGACAGCTTCATAAATAATAAACAGAGTAACAATGCAGCGCTATATGCCGACACAGGGTGGCTGCTTTGATGGATGACGCAAAGCTTGACCCTTGCTGCTCTTGTAGACATGAAGTAACACTGAAATACAGACTGAAAGACCTTGACCAGGGATCAGTCAACAACAAAAACACAGTGTGAGCTGCTCCACTGATGCTTTGTGTTTATGGAAACCAGATAAATGTTAAGACGTTTGAGCTCTTTTTTGTGTTTTCTGTCCCCGTTCCTGTTCGCTCTGTAAACAAATCCATATTGAGACGAGACAATGAAGTTAACTTTGTCCAAAGCATGTCCAACTATAGACAGGAAGGAGTTATTTCAGACCACACATGACTCTTTATAATCTGTGTTTACCACGTCACGCTGTTAATACCCAAACAACGGTGATGAAGGCAAGGAGCTAAACAGATAAATACCAGTTTAACAGGCAGTAATAACGGCTGTTTATTACACGGTAAGACTCTAATACCATAATAGGAGCTAGAAACTGCTGTCGTCTGTGAAGAGCTCTGTAAAACACATTCATTTATTAGTTTCTCAAACTGTGACTGAGCATAGATGTGTTTTGTTATTAATAGGGCTGAGATGATAAACACATCACCACAATACCACAGTCATGTGATGCCTACCGTCAACACCGCAATATATTAACTCTTTGAGTGCCATCGACGTAATAATACGTCAAAGTGTTTTTTCGGCAGTGGGTTGCTGATCACGCTCTCACACAGCCTGTGAGTAATGTTGAGGCTTCTGGGAGATGTAGTCAGAGCATAAAGAGACGGTACACACCACAGAGGTCAAAACAGGAAGTGGAGACGATCAAGATTAGAGAGCAAAACAAACAGAATCTGGAGAAAAAGTGGTGATTTTGGTGAAAGTGGTTTCTACTCTAGAGGGCTGTGACGGTATGGATTTTTTATTTTTTTAAAATACGTCAATGGCACTCCAGGAGTTAAAGGTGCAGCTCACCTGAATCAACTAGCTGGCTCCATAGCTTCCTTCCTTCTCCTATTCACTCATAATTGGCTCACAGACATAATTCATCATTTGAATTATGTGCTTCTCCTCCCTCCCTTCTTCCATCCTTCTCTTCCTTCCTCTCCACCAAATCCGGAGCGACGGCGGCTCTTTTATCCTCATACGTGTTGCAGAGCAGAATGAATCCATCTTTAATCACGCAGATTACGGCGGCTGCCTGCTATCCATTCCCATCACCGTGGCCGGATGCTTCTGCGCCATCACTCTCCTGCTATCAAACAGCTATCTGGACAGAATTAGAATAAACTGAGGCAGTCAAATCTGCGGCACATTGGCGACCTTGAAACGGGCAGGAAGGACTTGAACAAAAAGTCCTTCAAACCGCTCTACAAGGAGACAGTGAGATGTTTGTGTCACATTTTTCACTACTGCACAGCATGACATGCTTCTTTACAGTTCAAGAGCTTCAGGCTACGACTGGCTCTTTTGTTCGAATGACCTGAAATGACCTTTTTGGCCCGCTGCTCTAATTCAATGAGTCTTTTCAAAAGACACATCCACTGAAGCACCTTAATACTTAACTTACAAAAACAGAGAGTTAAACCCCACAGGGGACAAATGTCCCTCCTGTTTTTATTCTGGATATTAGTTTTATCAGAGTCAGTAAAATGAGGTGAACAAAAACAAATGAAAAAGGGCCTGATGAAGGAGTTAAACATGGATGCTAGTGCTATTCGCTGTGAATGCACAGTGGGTTCAGGCCTCTCTGTTCATTAATCTGACTATTTTCTTGGTGCGACTGTGTCCTACATAACTTCATGTTTTAAAAGATACCTTATCTATCGGCTACATACATATCTATCAGGTGAGGCCAAAGAAATGTTTTATTGTCTGTGACTGTGTTTCTATTCAGGTACTCAATCTCCCTGGTTCTGTTGCCTGAAACAAGGTTCACAGGTTGGTAATAATGTTATATATCAATGCTCATAAAAAAATTTAAAAAATCACAAATATATAAGCTATTACTACTGATGTTTGTGTAATATTACATAAAACTATAAACCTGAAAACTGAAACAAAATTGAATTTAATCATGATAAAATCCTTTTTTTCGTCCATTATTTTGCACTTTGTACAGTTTTTTTCAGATCATATTAACAATGATCATATAGACAACTGTAGTTAACATCTTCGTTTAGATTCATCCTCAGGTTTATGGAGGTTTGATCATCGCTAAATAGTAGCTTTAGTCTGTTAGCATCCGTCTGATGAACTGCACGAGCATTAGCTTAGCTCGTAGCTGGAAACTGGAAGTACTTCCCTGATATTTTCACTCTTTGAGTGGTTTTTCAGCAGCAGGCACAAGAGGGCGCTCTCAAACAGCCTGTGAGTAACTTTGGGGCTTCTGGGAGATGTAGTTGGAGCATAAAGAGACAGTATATACCACAGAGATCGAAACATGAAGTGGAGACGATCGAGATTAGAGAGCAAAACAAAATCTGGACAAAAAGTGCTGATTTTGGTGAAAGTGTCCTCTACTCTACCTCTGATAAAACAAGAATGGAACAAGGTAAAAACAAACATTTTTTTCATGATGAAATAGAGAGTCTCTTCTTTCATTTGAGCTATTCAGTGTTTTCAGAGACATAGTACTAAATATTGTGTGAGTGTAGAAATATGACTCAAAATCGGTAAAAATTACAAGTAAAGTAAAACAAATACTGTACTTTAGCTTGACTTTAGTCAAAGCAACTTAAAACCCCCGGTACTCAAACATAGCATCACAGTTCCTACTGATCTGGGTTCAAAATGCTTTTGACATTAAGCAAATGGGACGTGGCTTCAGAAGAAAAAGCTGCTCTGCCAAAGGCCAGGATGAGATGCAACAGTTAGCATATAAAGAAGCAAATTTGTCCACCTCTCTGTCTTTGTCTCTCTGGCAGCCTACTACTAGACCACCATTCCCCCACACAATGGACCAGGCAGACATATTTAATTAGCTCTGGGGCTTGATTTACACAAACACAATGGACACATCAGTTCCTGCAGCTCGCCTGCTTGTCAGCGGCCTCCTGGGTGGATGCTGCCAGGGGGGAATCATGACAAATGATGCGTGAACACCGATGCCATGACAGCCATCAGACAGGTGTGTGTGTGCAGTGTGTGTTCATGTCAGTTGTGTGTGTTTTATGGTGATGTGAGTACAGTTGAGGGACAAAATTTACAAGTGTGTGTGTGTGTGTTTTGTTGGACAGGTGCGCCGCACACCTGCTCGACACGCATCACGCTGAGCGACCCTCGCCATGTTAGAGCCAACTCCGATATCAATGGAACAACAGCATTTTCATGTTCCTCATGACATGCAGTATAATACCACGTCAAGATGCTGACCTGGCCTGTCCCTGCAATGAGCCTGACTGTTAGCAAACAGTGTGCAGTCCTTTTCTTGTTCGTTTAAAGAAGAACCATTCACACCTAATTTCCACTGAATGCGGAACGACACAACGTGTCGACACCTGCCGAAACAAAACGACAGAGCTTCTATTTTTGTCGAAGACGGAGCACAGCAACAGAGCAGATCGTGCAGTACATCTGATTTATTTTCAAAATATTGAAATTATGGAGGTCAAGAATAATCCAGAAGAACATTAGAGAGGTTTTTGTGTTTTGGAAAGTTCACCACAATTTGGCACCCCCTAGAGGTGCCAGCACAACCCCGCTTTTGTGATTTGATATTGTTTTAGTCAAAGCAAATTTTGCCTTTATTGCAATGGCATTGCAACTTTTCAGATCACATGGACAGAAAAAATCCCAAAAATGACAATGTGAAGTGCAAATCGCGAAAAAAATAGTAGCACCTTACCTGTGCGTTTTAGCGAAAAACTGGGTAGAATAATAAAAATGAAAAATAATTCCAAGTGTTGCTTGCAGCATTCGGCTCGGGCCCTAATTATTATCTATGATCTTTTTAGTCCTCGCATTTCCAGCTGTCCGGTGAAGCCACGATAGACGAATCTAGTGGGTATTGACGGACTGGTGGATGATGGACAGTGACGCATGTCGCCGTCTTTCTGCATTCAGTGGAAAATCACTCTGCAAAACTACAACAAAAGCTCAATTGCAAACAAAAAAAAATTCAATGTACAAAACAAAGACACAATGTAAGGACAACTGAATCTGTCTAAAAGGTCATATTTTCAAGTTGATTGTTAAACTAAATCAACAGTGGTTATGTTAACGTGAAGTCTTCAGTCATGTCTATTGTTTATTTGTCGGTAAATGACTGCTTTAACTGACCTGAAGCTAGTTCGACGTTAGCCCAGCTGCTCTCATTATAGAGACAAGCAGTTCTGCTCAACCCCCTAACAACTTTTTTGGCAGAAACCCTGTTCTACTAATTATTGCACTGATTGGTTTCCCAAACGAATGTATTGGAAGGACCTTGTGAGGTTAAACATTTTGGACTAATTGACTGTGGCAATAAACTGACTTCATTTAGAATTAGAGTTTATAGCACAATTTTCTTGGATCAATTCAATAGAATCTTGTCCTCAAATAACTTCAGACCTCCTTAAACTGGAGTGTTGTTGAAGACCACACTTTTACTCTTTGCCCTTCTACACTGGTGGTTGATAATGTCTTATAGTACGTCCACACTTCACCGGTCAAATCAACTATGTTTTAATGTGTAAACCAAGACTTTGCATACTTTAACTTTTAGTTTGAAAATGCTGGTTTTGCGCGGATGGAAGAACAGCATGCAGGGACGTATATTTCTGGTTTATGCCTCTGGCTCTATTTACTCTTATAAATCTCCACAATGATGTAATTGGCAACTGGTCTGTGCTCCAATCTGAAACATCAAGCTGAGCCCTTCAGCATGGGTCCAAACATGCTGCTTCTGATGGAGACAGAATGCTCCAAAAAATCCATAAGAGTGACTCCATGAAGCTGTTCGCTCAGATTTCTCATTATATCCTGTCTAACGGTCCAATACGGTGCTGTCAAGTCTCACAAAACAAGACATGAGATAACAACCATTTCACTGGAATGATGTACCTCATATATCCAGTTCACTGAGCAGAAGGGGTTTGGCTAACAGATAAAAAAGAGACTTAGTGGCAAAAGCTAAATAAAAATAAACAAGCAGACATATTGTGGCTGCTTCATACGAGGTGGTTTAAGGATATTCTAACACACACACAGCATCATGCCATCATGGCAGGTGAGAGAAAGCAGAACAGCACTCGTTTCCTTACACCTCCCTCGCTCAATGATCTCTGATAACAAATGACACCATTACTTCTCTTTGCTGCTGCTCGCGTCGGTGCCCCACTTAATGTTTGTGTAGTGCTGAGGTAGGCGGCGATGCCACCTGCCCCACCCCCCTTCATGCATCTCCAGGTAGGAGGGTGAACAGACCCCCCCAGCTCATGCATCTTCCAGTGAATCCCGTCAATGTGACGCCCCCAGCTCCTGCCTCTCTTTGTGCATGTGTGAGGATGTGTGATCATGTATGTGTGTCTATGGATGCTCCTAAAGCTCAATGTGATGTACGACATCAGTGCTATATATGGCCATGTGACATGTCCTTGTATGAATGGAGGTGTCTGTGCTGCTGTTGAGTACTAGAGTATCAAGAACACCTTGCTTTACACCTGCAGGTGTGCTCTGTAGTAATGTAGAGAGAGGAAGTGCCAAGCCTTAATCACATACTGCTATTTTGTCGCTGCAACACACCCTAAGCATCCTGCTTCCTGCTGCAGGGAATGGTTCTGAATGTTTTGTTTTATTTTGAAAAACTCTCAGATGGCTCAGTGGAGACATTGAACAAAATATGCAGGGCAGTATCTCCAGCTCCATTAGCTTAGCTCATAGCTGCTAGCCCAAACTGGAGGTACTGCCCTGCATGTTACGTACAATGTCTCCAGTTGGGGCTAGCAGCTACGAGCTAAGCTAATGCTCATAGATGGAGACACTGAACGTAGCATGCAGGGCAGTACCTCCAGTTTGGGCTAGCAGCTATGAGCTAAGCTAATGCTAGTGCAACTAATCAGACAGATGCTAACTGCTAACAGGCTAAAGCTACTAATTATCAGTGACCCAGTGTCCACAGTCCTGAGGATGAACCTAAATGAAGAAGTTAACTCCAGCTCTTGTTAAATGGTGTCAGCTGACTGCAGATCAGTCAACATCATGAAGACTCTGGTTGTCAAATGACATCACTGATCAGACAATCATTGATAATATGAGCTGAAAAACTGATGTGAAATGATAAACAATATAATTTGTACTGTAGAAAATGTGATGAATCACAATTAACTATTGAAATTCTGTGATTAAACGTCTTACAATACACCGACTCCTCGCCACACACCCCCTCTCTTTACTGTCTTGACTTTGTATTCAGGCTGGACTCCAGCCTTGGGAGACGTCTAACAGCTCTAAATTGTCCCCCGTCACTCACTGGCTGCAGCAAAGATGAGTAAATAAGTGAGTAAATCCAAAAATGAATGAAATTTAAGTTGTCAAGCAGAAAGGACAGGCGCCCCAAGGACAGGCGCCCCAAGGACAGGCGAAGGACGACCCCAACAATACCTCCACTCTCATTAATGATGGTCTGTGGTGAAAAGGGAGGAAGTGATAAGAAGCGGAAAAAATATCTGCTATTTCTAGAGATGAGGAGGGAGGGAGGGACTGGGAAGGACGAGGTAGAGGAGGATGTGTTGGTGAAGGTGAAAGCTCCAGGGAGGTGGAGGTCAGGGGTTAGCTGAAGGCAATGAGCAGAACAAGTGGAGAACAGGAGGGTGATGCATGAGGAAAAACGCCTGGAATAAGTGAGCAACGAAATGAGTAACACTCCCTCCTCTGTTAGTAATGCCGAGGTGCCCTTGTGCAAAGCACCAGAGAAGGACTTCAACAACGGACACCAGAGGACAGCTCACAAAAGTTAGAGCATTTGTAATTGTGTAAAATGTGTTTTTAAATAAGTTTAGAAACAACACAGCAATAACAAACCACCAAAATAAAAGTAGAAGTTGATCCACTAACTCACAAACCCAAGAAGAGCTTTAAAACAGAAATTAAATACACCAAATAAAAGACAGAGAAAGAGCTGAATGACACCAAGATAACAGCAAAGAGTCAGATGAAATTCAGAAAGTCAGACTGGAAATAACCATGCACCAACATCCAGACCTCACCTGACCATAGCCCGTCGGCCTCTCTACAACCAAACCTCTCCCTAGATTACCCCCCACCACTCTCGAGCTCCAACCCAACGAACCGCCACCTCACCATGCCTGCCTTTGGGTCCTTTGCTTCATGACATTTAGAAAGTGAAAGAGTGGAACGCTTGAAGGCTTAGATGGTTTAATTAATGAGCGTCTCTGCAGTGCGACAGGCCATTTTGAGAAGCCAGGGCATTGCATTGTATTGGTGCAATAAGCAAAGGACAGTAAATTATATAACTTTGCCATAAAGTGGGGTCAGACAGACTGTAATTACTGTAGGAACAGTATATTTTTATGTTTATAGCCCTTCCAACAACCTTAAAACCTGACGCACCAGAAGCTTTGTTTCACAGAAGCATCTGGAGAAAAACACTTGGCACTGACTGGATGAACCATCGACCAATCAATCCTTCATTTCTTTATTCTTTCAGTGAAGAAATACTCTCCGTCATTGTTGTTGAGTTCGCTGGTACCTCACACATTCACACAGTGAATTACCATAATCTAAAAGATGTTATGAAAGCACTGGATGAGATCAGACTGATTTCTGACATGCTCTTTAGTTGACAAAAACACGATTTGACGGACTAGTTTTTCACATGAAAGGTCACCGTCAAATATTCCTACCTGGTTCCCGACAGCAGGTTTGACATTTATGGACAGAGATCAAAGCTGGGACAGGATTTCAGATCTGGAGAATATATTTTTGGACTTGATGTATCTTGTCAGCCATGAACCGTTCATCATTGAGTCCAAGTGGATATTTGTAATAATTCCTGAGATATCAGGTTCTCAAGAATGGGATGGACATGAGGTCAAAGTCACTTTTAACCACTAAAATCATGATGGACTCCAAGTGGAACTTCTCTCTAGACGTTTCTGAGATGCTTCATTCACAAGAAATCATCAGAGATACCTGCTGTCGTCAACATAAAAAAAACGTCTCTGAAGGATGATGTCAACTATAACATATGCTTTGTTGTCCGAGCGTTCATTACAGTGTTGTTTCTTTTTCTCTTCTTGCGTGCTACGCCATGAACAACAAACACCGTTCAGACGTCAGTAAAGACTGATGTGATGAAGCCCTGCAGTCATATAAAACATCTTGAAGGCTGTGAGACAAGGTAATATGGACCATCTATTGGATGGAGGACAGACATGAGTGATGGATGTTGACATGCTGGGATCAGAAGGGAGAGGTTGAAGGCTGGGCTGACACTACAGGAAGTCTGGGAATCAAGGACTGGAGGGTGGGCGTGGCCTGTCAGGACTGGAACAGAGCTGTACGTCTTTTCTCAGAGCTGGATGACTTCAAGAGTCAATGTGGACTAAGTTTAAATACCCAGAACTTTCACGGAAAACCATGAGAGCAGGAGGCAGTCTCAGAAAAATGATTTTTAAAAGCCGTATCGAGCCGATCGTTCTCACCGCAGGGGGATTCCCTTCACCAGGATGAAGACTGGAGCAAAGCAACTGTGTGACATGTCACCATAACAACTGATCACAGCTGATCTGGTGTCAGAAGCCAAAAAGCATTACTGTGTTTGTGTATGTGCAAGTGAACTTCAAGACAATTTTATTTTTTATCTCTGTGAATCACCTAAGTGCTCTATTAATAACGTCTATTATCATTTTTATTACACTGCAGTTCCACAGAATAACCTCAGCCTCCCCTCTCAGCTTCAGCCAACTCATTATTTCACCGTCAACCTCCACAAATTATTGCTTGCGGCCAATTCACCAGCAGCTACGTGCGTCACCTGACCTCCATGTTTCATTACGCCGTCGATGACAACACCATGGCTCAACGTGCTCATTAGTACAGTGTGTGTGTGTGTGTGTACAGTAGATGTGCATATATGCAGGTAAGCTGTTTGCAAGGCCATGCAAATTAATCACACATCTGCACACACACGCACACAGGACCTTCAGTTAATGACCACGTTCCTATTCCTAGTCTGGTTTGAGTGAATAAAACTACAACATGTGAATATACTGTACATATACAGGAGAGTGATGTTTAACTGGACACAGCATTTGAGATATGGCCACTGATTTCTAAAAAAAAGTTGCTCATGAAGCCAAAAATGTTAGTATAAATGTGTCCTGATCTTCCAGGAATCTTCAGCATCCATAGAGTTTTATTCAACCCTGCCTCATTCACGTAAACATCCTAACAAAAAACACTCTGGATTTAGAGTTTCAAGAGTTCGTACTGAGAAGTTGATCTACCTAAAAGGAAAATTCTGCATGTCTTGACCGTAACTCCTAATTTCCACTGGATGCAAAACAACGCTGACTTGCTGACGCCTGCCGAAACAAATTGACAGAGCTTCTATTTTTATCGGATATCGGAGCATGGTGCATGAATTCAGCACAGAGCAGATCATGTGGGACAGGAAACCACTGTATTGCGCGTTTATTCGTAAATTCGTGAGATCTCGTTAGTCAGCGAGATCTCATGATGGCATCATGTGACCGATCCAGAAGTTGTAATTCCTCCTTAAAACTTACTTCCTCATTCTGACCTTCTGGCTCCAGGATTTCTGACCAGCCTTCCCATCTACCAGCTCTAACTCCTTCACACTCTCTGGTTTTCCCCCCAACACCAACTAACCACCACCTCACCATCACCAAGCCCCTCCCTGGAACCTAAACCCAGTTAGCTTCCACCTCACCATGCTCACTGGATTTTTATTTTCACCTTATCCGCCTTTATCCATGTTTCCATTTGGGTCCAGCCTTAATTAGACACAGTAATTAAAGAAGTACACCTACAAACCAAAAGTCCATTCTGCATTGGCAGATCCATAATGCATCCTTGAATTTATATTCAGCTGAATATATTTTATCCACCTGTTTACCATCTTTACAAATCCCCCCCAATGCTCTACTACTCACACAAACACACACTTTGTGTCAAACACAATGACAGATGGGATTTGACGGTTCACTTTGCGTGCCTCGCCAGGTGGGGTTGACCTTTTAAGACGAACTGGCAAACAGAGAGAGCGAGCAGGAGAGAGGGAGGAAGGCTGAAAGAGAGAGAATAGAGCGAGACTCCCGCCGAGGCTGTGAGGGATTTGCTCTTTTCAACTGTGAATCGGTGGTCTTTCAGAAAATACCGCAGGACGCTAAAGTGTTGCTCTTGACAGCCAATCTAGTGGAACAAAGCAGCTTCAGCCTCATTGCTCTGCTTCTGTTCAGCTCATCTCTACTCTGTTCACAGCATCATTTCAAATGCAGACCCTATGAAAAGTAATCAAAGTCACCATCAGTGAAACTTAACCATGAGCATAAACATTATTATCTGAGAAAACATATTATATTGGAGGGCATCTTTTCTGTAGCCATCTTTTTTAGCCACAGCAGCAGTTACAGTATATATTAGGGGTAGGTATTGGCAAGGACTTCACGATATGATATGTATCGCGATACTTAAGTCACAATTCGACACATTATTGTGATATATTGTGATATTCTACATAGGTCACAGAGAAATTTAAAGTACAGCTTAAAACGGAAGTTTTACATACAATTTGTACATATATACAATTTGTACATATATATAATGTTTTTTTTTTACTTTTTTTTAGCTATTTTGCATAAGTTGCTCTGATTTACAATTGGCCCAAAAGATGATTTTTTTTGGGGTGGAAAAAAATTATTTCAAGAAATTTAAACTCTATATTATATCAGAAGGAAAAGTTTTGCGAGCTATTGCCATATCTTTATTTTTTCCCATCCCTAGTATATATAATATGATAAAACACAAAGAACACCTTTTACAACACCCCACTAATGGAAACAGTGTTTGCATCTAAAGTGCCAAGTGTGTTTGAATTTAAGGAACAGGAGCACTTTGGTTAGGGTTAGGAAACGTTTTAACCAAACACACCATTAAAAACATAAACCACACTCGGACCCTGGAAAGTAAACGTCATGCACGTCAGTGAACGTCATGCACGTCAGTGAACGTTTTGTCTTCATCCGTGTCATTGTTTCGACATTTCCCCAACACAAAGTGATGACGGGCTACGGAAAAAAAAAGTGCTGACTCATGCTGTATCTCACACAGTCACATCTGACGTTCTTCAGAATGATGTTAAAACATTTCAAAGCAAAAAGTGCTGATGATCAGGACGTGTGTGGCTCTCTGCCGAACAGAGTCAACAAGGGGTTTGTTTACAGCCTCATGAGATGCTATTACTCCATGCTAATTAGCACACAAACACTGATCTGTAATTATCATTTCTCCAGCGTCTGCTGTTGTTAACAACACAAATGTCTTTCCTATATAAAGTGTGGTACCGGGGATAGCCAAATAAATCAGGGGGTTGGTTTTATTCCCCGCTGACTCAGCTGATGAAGCTGGTGCTCAGAGTGTCGGCTATGCATGCTGAACAGTGTTATGATGGAGATACAGCAGACAGATTCATTGATAACATCTCTCTCCTTGGGGAATTGGCTGCACAGAGCAGAGGTTGTACTCTATTCTTTAGTGCACAATAACACAGTATGCATGGAAAGAGAAAGTCAAATGGAGGCTTTCAGAGGGCAAAGATGTGTAAATCCTCCACTGATGGCAAGTCTGACATATTAGGATGCAATGAGTTGATTACAGGTGTATTTTTTTTTTTTATCGTGAATCAAATGTACTAATATCTATCCATCCAACTCCAAACTGTTTCCATGCTGCACTAACGCTCTTCAGTGTGCCTTCTCAAAGCTGAAACTAGCAGGGATTAAACACAACAAATCTTCTTAAACTGCCCCGTTTGCGATTAATACTGTGGAAACTAGCAGACTACGCAGCGAAACTATTTTGGGAAATTACAGTGGGCGCTCAAAATGTTGGCTCAGCAATTTCCTCCTTGGCTTTGTGCTGTCATTATGACTGTGAGGTCAAGCCGAATGTCAACTTGAACGCAAGAGGAAATTCCCTGGTGTCTCTTTTCATATGAAGAGCACAGTCCGTCCATAACGGGATGCTAATTGGGTTATTTATATCTTTATATCTGATGGGTAATCATGTAGATAGAAAGATCTGCAACAAGCGATCAGAAAATATGACGTTTGTAAAATCAGCCCAACAACAAAACTTTATGGATCAACAATTCAAAGTTTTCCCACTTCATCTAGACCAAATTTGGTGCCAAACTATGGAGGATTACTGCCAAAAAATCCAATTTGGAAAAATATGTAATCAGTTTATTGTGATAAGAGTGTGGTTTATGTCAATAAATTTCTCTAAACCCTCAAAATCCAATGGAACATGAATAATACAGATTTTTCCGGCCAGAAGCCCCAACATTCCTCACAGGCTGCGGGAGACTGCGATCGGCAACCCGCTGCCGAAAAAACACTTTGACATTGAAATACGTGAAAAGCACTCAAAGAGTTAAAAGCAGCAAGATTGTATTTTTTCATTGTAAGTATTGAGCACCTACCTGTAAACTTATGGTGGTATCAAACTACATGGACATAAAAAGATGAAGCGCCCCTCACATTTATGCCAACACACATCAGCTGGGTTACTCCCAGAGGACGTGGCGGTGCTGGAATAAGGTAGACAAAGACACCAGGAAGTGGCTGACGGCTCCAATAAGCCTGAGCTGTGACAGCTGTGACAGGAGCTCCCAGCGGTTTCCACCGAAACACAAACACTCAGTCCTGCAACACACTTTCCTCATGTGTTTCCTCTGTCACTGCGTGCACACAAACTAACACATGACAAGAATTCATTAATACCAGAGCATGTCTTCAGGTGAGCTAATGAGAGAAGAGATGGACGACTATTAGACACAACAGAGGACACCTCCGGGTTAAACAAATGCTTCACTTACAATTTGTTTTCCTGTCTGTTCACTGATAGCATGTTTGTGTGTTTGCTATGAAAACGTGACACCGAACCAAATTATGACAGATTACAGACGGAGATTTTGGCACATACATGTTGTGTACTGATTATGGACATTATTTTAAGCTAGCATAAACATTATTATTTGACAAAACATCTTATTTTGGAGGGCATCTTTTCTGAGAATAAGCAAGGACTTCATGATCGTCAGGATACGATACATTATTGTGATATATTGTGATATTCTACATAGATCACTGAGAAACTTAAAACATAGCTTAAAAAACAAGTTGTATATACAGTATGTACATATATATGTGTGTGTATAGATATAAAGTGGCGTTATTAGGCCTGTTTTGGGAGAGAAAATATTTTTAAGCCCCCCCTAAAAATTTGTTTTAATTAAGTTTATTTATTTATTTTACAAAAACACAAACAAATTCAAAATAAAGTCACCAGAATATATATATTGAAATAAATAACCATATAACCTTACATTATTCATAATAATTCTTATGGTCTTATTTTTTTATTTTAATAAAACAAAATGTCTGTTTGCGATAAAAATGTGACACCGTACCAAATTATGACAGATTACATCGCAGGGTCGTTATCATTTCATCATTTTATTAAATTTAGGCGACATCATGGAACTGTTTTTCAGTGCAGATCACATACACGTGGGTTCCTCCCAACCTACAAACTGGGAAATAATTTGGTTTTTGTGGGCTGTCTAGGTCATAAAGCGTGCGATTTAACAAGCAATTCATATAATAATGATAATGATAATAATTTATCTTTCACAGCTTGAGAAATACCTTCACAAAGGTGCAATCAAAGTGTCTTTTTCTTGAGGCTGAGACAGATTCAGATATATTTACACAGACAATGTGAGGAAAATACTGTGCTTTATTGAACATTAATACATATAAATATGTTTTAGTAGAAGTATGTCTACTTTAAAAGCCAACAGATGCAGTGTTAGTCTGTAAAGAAGAAGCCAGGAGGAAGCACATGAATAATAAAGTATTATTCCATCTGAGCTAATGCAAAAATATAGTTTTGCAGTTCAGCGTTGCCTCTTGGCTCTGCAGCCGAGATCCAGTCACTGTTCAGAGTTTTGCAGTTGTGGCTTCAGCACAACACTTTTTAATGCTGTCAAATCACAAAATCCTTTTTTCAGAGCAGCGTTAAGCTACAGTGTCAATGTCCTGAGATCACCCTGGAGACGTGTCCTCTGTCTGAACTGTAGCCTGTTCCATCAAAAACATTAATGCATCAATAATGATAATCCAGTGACATCACGTATAATGACACTTTCTGCTGACTTGATACTACAGCTTTTGTACTTTTACTGAAGTAAAATATCTGAGTACTTCCTCTTCCAGCACTGCATTGGACAAAACTTTGCACATTCCTAAACAAAGCTGTCCAGTTTTTCATTTTTAAACCTGATATATTCTGCATATTTATTCACAGTAGTGTAATTTTTTTCCATGATTTTTGCAGAATTTGCTTTTGCAGCACAAAAAAAATGGAGAAAGGGACAGGTGCTGATTGAGTGTCAAGAGAAATGAGTGGAGGAGATGAAGGCAAAAAGGAGATAGAGGCAAATAACAAATAAATGAAACTGAGCGAGGAAACCAGAGTCAGAGAGAAAGGGAGTAAACGAGAGTGCCAGAGCCTCCTGCAGGGTTTAACTTTTGGAAAATGAGTCAGTCTCTGCAGGTGGGTCGACGGCGATCTCTGGACCCATTCCCAGCTCCCATGATGCTCTGCAGCAGCTCATGACAGGACAGACATGACATCTGAACACAGATCTGCAGTGGCCAGGTGGTGCTACTAATACTACCGTCTGAACACACACCTGAGATGAGACGAGCCACCCGGCATGGACTGGTCTGATTTTTCAGTCAGTCATGTGCACTCAGCAGCTTTCTGTGCACAAAATAAGCTAACCTGAATAAGACACAACAGGAGGCAATTTCTCACTGTGACATGTTAAACTGGGGAGGCCTGCTTTGTGTGTGTGTGTGTGTACATAATACTGTAGTGTATTTCTGCAGTCGGAGCAGTTTGTTAACACACAAATGAACCAGAAACCGTGAGCACATCCGTACAAGCTGCACATGCAGATGGTCAACTCACAAGGCAATGGACACACACACACACACACACACACACACACACACACACAAAGTAGATTTTCAAAATAGTGTTTGCCTTGGTTCTCTCTTCACACACAAAAAAAAATCTCAGCTGCACTTATGAAAGTTAAAATAATGAAGAATCACAGTGCAAAATGATTGAAATATAAAAGAATGAAGCAGAACAATGTGGCGTAAATTTTCTTTATTGTTTATGTTTTACTTTCACTTTGTATTGCTGATAATCTGGGTTATTTTACAAAATAAAAATAAGCCTTGGCTTCAGTCTATTCCTTTTTTCAGTTACAGTTTGTTTACTGTGTGAGGCTAATTAGTGTTTACATGCATGATAATGTTTTGTCTGTTGCATGCACATAAATCAAAAGGCATATACTCTAAAGTAACCGAAATAAACTACACATTCATTCATTCATTCACAATATTATCAGCATCATTTATAAGTAGCCAGTTAAACTAAATTAACAGTTATTTTGCTGTTAACAAATAATGAAAAGAAAAATAAGAATTATTAGTTATGCTTGGTTTGTGTAATATCAAATATTTCCATAGCTTGTATGTTGTATCATTGCTAATAAGCCATGTTAACAAGTGCATTCTGATTATATTAGTGAACTATTTATTAACACTTTATTGTTGCAACATTTTATATACTATTACTTATTACATGTCTACTGCAAATATTACATTTCTGCCATAAATATTGAATCTATGCTGCAAATAGTATTTATACTAATTTCTGCTGCTAAGATCACATCTCTGTGGATATGGGTGTTTTATATTTTATATTTTATAGCTTCATTTTTATTTCTTTAAGCCGAGTGACTCAATAAAATTTTGTTAAGCGTGCAAAAGGACAATAAAGAATACTATATAGTTTAAGTTGGTACTGATGGCCAAATGAGACAATAAAAAAAGGCAAGGCAATTTAGTTTATATGACACATTTCAGCAACAGGGCAATTCAAAATGCTTTACATGAAACATCGAGAATTAAAAGCATCAAAGTACAGATCATTAAAAGCAACAAGACATCTAAAAAAGAATAAAGCAAGAGTAAAAGTTTCAGTGCGGTAGAAATGAATAAAATGCAGCAGCAAACAGAAAGGTCTTCAGCATCGATTGGAAAGAAGGAAGAGTTACTGCTGACCTGCAGTTTTCTGGGAGTTTGTTCCACATTTAAAGAGCATAAAAACTGCAAAGTAAGATTATGGTGTTACTAATAATAATTTAGTAAAATTACTAGTAACTTAGTTGAATTAGCGGTCATCACTTTACCATTGATAAATGACAGTTATGATAAAGCGAAGTGTGCATCTCTGAAAGGGACAGTTGAGCTTGTTTTCCAGCACAGTGGCTGAGTGGAAGCATGTCTGCTCAGCTGATATTTACCCTGATCTTTCTGCAGGGCTCAAGGTCTGGACCAGGGTCATGGATAATGACTGGGTGGAAATGGCAGCCTCTGTTTTGGTTCCCTGGCGGCTGCAGAGCAGAAGACATCGGTCGAATCTCTGGAGAGGCTGTGTGGTCTCCAGAGGACAAGCTTTGCTGTGTTGCTGTGTGATCGCCACGTTGAGCCAGCTATTTATTGATTTCCTCGTCACAGTGTGAGCGTCGACCTCATGAGCGTTCACAAAGTTCAGACGGCTGTGTTTGTGCTTGTGTGTTTGACAAGCTTTCTGTAATCCCAGTATCCCCACGTATGGATCATTTTTCATGCATTCCCCTCCTAGGAATGGTCTAATATTGATATGGCAATATATCACAATATTTTTTTTCTTCTGATATAATATATTTTTTTTAATTTCTGAATTTCGATATTTTTTCCCCCAAAAAAAGTCATGTTTTGGGCCAATTGTAAAGCCAGAACAACTTCCGCACAGTGAAATAAAAAGTTAAAATAAAAAATACTCAGCGTTAACAGTAATTTATAAATATATATATATAAAATATGGACTGCACATACATACAACTTGTATTTTAAGTTGGATTTTAAATTTTTTTAGTGCTTTATGTAGAATATCAATATATATCACAATATCACAATGATGTATCGTATCGTGACTCAAGTATCGTAAAGTCCTTGCCAATACCCATCCTTATTTCCTCCTGATGTCCAGCCTCAATTTCTGTCCCCGTCTTTTCAAAATAAACTTCCGTTTCCACTGGAAACAACTAGGTCAGGTTTAGGCAGTAAAACCAATGGGTTAGGTTGAGGAAAGATTCAAGATTCAAGAGTCGTTATTGAATCTTGAATTTCAATTATAAAATTTTGTTGAGTCACTCGGCTTAAAGGCACACATATGAAGAAATAAAAATGAAGATATAAAATATAAAAAGTGGTTTTCACAGTAGAGGTGTGGGGTTTCTTAGGGGTCCATATTTATTTTTACCAAAACTCCATCATAAGCAACACAATGACAGCAATGCAATATTATTTTATATTTTAGCACTAATTTGGGACTTGGGACTTTTTGACTTTTTGTTTTGTCGCTCCTTATACTGGGATATATACCAATTTCAGTGCCTGTTCAAAGCTACGAATGGTGTTTGTGTATGACAAGAGCTTATCTTATTATGCCAGAAAAAGAAAGAAAATGAATGCTGACATCCATTCTGATCAGCTGACTGCTTCAGCAGAGTATCAGTGCTTCTTCAGTGGACGCTCGGTAAGAAAATAATGGAAACAAGCTGGCGATGAACACAGGCTGCATATGTTTGTCAGTGACGGAGCACCTCGGTGTCTTCTTGGTTCACTCCACTGCCTCTTGAGATGAGCCCATTCCCGGCCCGGTCCCCACCCCTCCACGCCCCTTGATGGATTAGTCCGAGGTGGGTCCCTGAGTGCTTCACTGACCCAATCTGGATACGACCATCTCCCATGCAGGGTGACGAGCAAAATCAATGGCGTAAGACGTGAAATTGGGTGCAGCTGAATGTGAGACAAGATATTTATTTTCAGAGTTTGAATCACTAAAGTTTAAACTGAACTCTTGGAAAGAGTGAGGAAAGTCACGTTTCAGCCCAAAGATGTTTCTGTACGTCACCACGATTGGCTAATTGTTCATCTTTAGTTCACTGCACCTTACTGTTCATTTGCATGATTTACTATTTGAGTGTCGTTGACGTATTTCGACGTCAAAGTGGTTTTTCGGCACTCACACAGCCTGTGAGTAATTTTGGGGCTTCTGGGAAATGAAGTTGGAGCATAAAGAGAAGGTATATATCTATATATATTTAATAAATAAATATATCATAACATACTGTTCATCTTTACTTCCCTGCATCTTAAGGTTTACTTGCACTATGACTGTCACCACGAGTCATGGTTATTTATCATCTGCATATACATTTTTTCTTTACATACTTTTTAATAAAAGTGCTCTTCTGTCTTATACGTGAAGTGTAAATAGTAATACTTTTCTGTTTCTTAGACTGATTTTTTTAAATACTGTGACTGAATTTTTTTGCTGTTGCTGCAACATAATTTCCCAGATTGGGATCAATAAAGTGATTCTATTCCATTCCATTACATTCAAAATTGGCTGGTTGTCTATGTCTACTTCACATTCTGCAGATCATCTCCGTCTGTCAATCAACAGCAAACTTCTTATCTGTTACCAGAAGTACCAAAAGTGCTGCAGTTACTCATCCTGTGTAGACACATGATTTCTAGAAACTGCTCATTTGGGTGGCCGGTGGGTGACGGGGCTTAAATCAACACTGTAACACAAATCCTGGATTAATTGTAGATCTGGTTGATGAATGTAGAAATGGTCGAGCCTTGTTTCATAACACAGCCACCAAAACCACAAAGCATCTCTCCTTGTCAGACACACTTTCGCTCTGGTAAATATCTATATAGATCTTCATTATCAGACAAGTCAAAAAAGCTAGCAGGTCATACGTAAGCAGGTAAACGACAGGCGGATCAATGGCAGCTTATGGTCGGGACCTTAAGCCCTCTCTGATTCAATTACCTGCTGTGATGAGGACGGGCAGCCGGGCGGGGAGGCGGGGCCGGTCGAGCCCACGGCACCGTGATTAATGAGGCCAGAGCCAAGGAAATGGGTCACAGAGACAGAGAGAGCAAAGGAGGACGAAAAGAGAAGGAGGAGAGAAATTACAGGCCGGGGGATAAAAGGAAAGAAAGGAAAAAGAGATGAGGGAGGGGAAAAGAAAGGCAGGATAGATGCGACAAAAAAGAAGATTTGTGGAGAAGAGATGACTCTGATCTGCTGCTCTTTGAACTTCTACGTCTTCTTTATGTCCACGTCTTTAAATAACATTTCACCTTTTTTCACGTTTTACCTCCCTGCCTTCTCACCTTTACTCCTGTTCAGAGGTTTTTAAAGTGGTGCTTGAGGTTTAAGGGAGTCCCCAGCAAAAAGGGAATAATTGATCTTCAGTATAATTCCATAAATAAGTAGCACAATGAAACATTATCATGGGCAATATTAAGTACTTTTTACAATAAAACTCTCTAAATGTCATGCACAACTTTATTTTTACTTTATTTTATAAAGTGTTAATTACCTCCGCCAAGGAGGTTATGTTTTTACCAGGGTTTGTTTATTTGTTGGTTTGCAAAATAACTTAAAAAGTTGCGGACTGATTTTGACGAAATTTTCAGGGTTGGTCACCACTAAAATCTAACTGACCACTGATGATGTGTTTGAGGCCTGCCAGCAGCAGTAAAAGGTGTTTAATCAGCCTGGAGGACTGAAAAGCCGTCCTGCTTGGGTGTGAATTAGATCCGGACAGATTGAGTTAGCCGATCCCTGCTGAGCAGCAACAAACACAACAGGACCCGGTTAACAATGAGCAGGTGAAGAATGAGGACAAATGTTGCTTTATGCACTGCAGTATGTCTTAACAAAGGGTTTTTTTTGCTCTCTTAGCAGTTTTATTTCTCTCTTTACTCATTTGGGGGGAAAGTACCTCAACATGTACCTGATGTATCATCCTTAAATGCACTAAAGCTGCAGAAATAACCTGAAAACTAACATTTCATCAACATTTTTAAGCCTGATAGACTTTCCATCTCATCTCAAATTAAATCTGAAGAGGGGTTGAAGCAGTAATGTATGCCCCCCTCAAAGCCACCAGACTCCATTCACAAAAACAGTCACTCTGCAGTGTTACCTTGTACCCAGCAGTACTTTGGTTTAATCCCGTTTTCGCAAATTGGGAGCATGCCATCCACCATATACTTCCTGTAGGCAGACGGACTATAGATAGAACCTCTGAACTATCCCTTTAAGAGCCACGAACGGCATCATCATGTCATTTCAAAGACACACCTGGATTTCCTTGAAACCAACTAAGGACATATAGAGCGTAACAAATGACCAAATCAATGTCTCTCTAACGTTGTCTGAACGAGGCGGCTCTCAGCAGCAGGAAGCAAGAAATAGATTAGTCTGATATAGATTAGCTGCTTGAGAACGAACACGTTGGCCCAACGAGGATTTTCAAAGTCACTTTTGACATTACAGTACTTTCTTTGGCATTGTGTTACTAACTTAACATGTCTGACTTTACATTCTGTTGTTCAGCTGACAATGTTAAACAGCAGAAATTAAACTGTGGAATTATTTAAGAAGAGCTAAAGTGGAAAGATCAATGTCAATAGAGTGGTCCATCTCAGCAGCAGCACGCTCGTGAGCCATTTAATGACTGATTTTATATTTTACTGGTACTGCAGGTCATCTTTAAGGGATTCCAAGGCAAGAAACTTGTCTCGAACTGTATATAAGAAGTGAGAAATTGTCCGTTTGTTTGTAGAGTGCTGCTTTTTTGTCACATTTTGGACGTCGCCATGTTTGTTTCTGCAACAAGAGGTGAGGTGGCTACATCTTAACGCTGAATAAAGCCATCTTTAGTGACCAAAAAGATAAGAATTGACTTTTCCTGAACTAAAAAACATCTTGAAAGGATTGGAGGAAAAATCATCCTCTGCTTTATGGTCTGTTTGACTCTAAATGGGACCATAATTTACTAAATGAACATCATGTTTTATTGAAGAAGACTAGAAACTAGAGACTGAGACCATAAACTCATGTTTACGATGTTTGCTGAGGGAATAAATCTAAAGATAAGTAGGTTCATTTCCTCATAAACTTCTATACAACCAGAGGATTTGCCCCCTGCTGGTCGATAAATAGAATGCAGGCTCTGCAGCAATGACTTAACTTCTCAATACAAATATTTAAAATCCATATTGATTTTATGTTAAATGCTCTCTCACAGCAAATGTGCGAGTGCATTAAAAAGCCATTATTTTAAAGTGACAGTGAAGCTGTGCTCACAGAAGCACACAATGCAATTCCACCAACTGAACTGAACTTTGACCCCAAATACACGGACCTCCATGACACCAGTCAAGTGGTATTTATGAGTTCTGACAGAGTCATGTCACTCTACTCCTATCCTTCAAACACTGGATCCAAAGCGTGACAGAATATCAAAATGCCTTGTTGGAAGATGTATTTTATGATGGTTCTCGACAGTCAGCTGTGTCCTCGCTGCTCTGTGGGATGAGTAATAAAAGGCACTTCATCCTACGCTCTACCTCATGCAAATTATGTGTACCTGCTCGTTTGGCGTGAAGGACCAGTAACAGTCACAAAGCAAGCGAAGAAAAAATAGTGTTAGGTGACATGAGGATGCCATTAAGAGAGGATGCAAGCCAAAAATGCAACTCAAGGCTGATCTGGATTATCATCACCCTGTGCGACTGTGGAAACTGGTCCCTAGTCTTTTCATCGACACACATGTTTTTCGTCTTTGTGGGTCATTGCGCTCACATGGAGGAAGCACTCAATCAATTTGAGGTATTGAGGCAGAGCCACAGAGCGGGCGGCTGAATTACAGTCCTGCGCGTCACAGACTGTACTCTATTCCAGCCCATTTAACTGACAGAGCAGAGCAGCCCGGCACATCTCTCACCAAAATATTACCATATCGTCACACTGGAAAACTGTTCCCCAGTGACAGAAATCTCCTAAACTTACAGGGAATAGGGCAATTACGAAGGAAGGAGGCTATTAAAGACACGCCTGGCAAATAGCAAAATGTGCTGCCGGAGCTGTGGAGTGTGGCTCGACGAAATCCTATCTCCTCTGTCTTCCTATGTGGACGAGACCAAGCAGAGATTTTTTATCTACATTTTTTATTTTATTTTTATAGTTACTGCTGCTCTTTCAACAGCAAGCAGTGACACAAAGAAAAGTGAGATTATTTTTTCTATATTAACTCTGTGAGTGCCGCTGATGTATACACAGTATATTTTTCAGCAGCAGGCACAAGAGGGCGCTCTCACACAGCCTGTGAGTAATGTTGCGGCTTCTGGGAGATGTAGTCAGAGCATAAAGAGACGGTATACACCACAGAGATCAAAACAGGAAGTGGAGACGATCGAGATTAGAGAGCAAAACAAACAGAATCTGGACAAAAAGTGGTGATTTTGGTGAAAGTGTCCTCTACTCTACCTCTGATAAAACAAGAATGGAACAAGGTAAAAACAAACATTCTTTTCATGATGAAATAGAGAGTCTCTTCTTTCGTTTGAGCTATTCACTGTTTTCAGAGACATAGTACAAAATATTCTGTGGGTCTAGAAATGTGACTCAAAATGGACAAAAACACTGGAACAAGCACAGCCTGACAGCGGGACCACATCTCTTACCAAAACCACCACGGTGTCACATTAGAGCTGGATGCTAAAAATACCTGCTGTTGAATCATTCACAACTCTATTTAGAGAGCTCATGCATACTCATGACCCTATGCAAATACACACCATCAGACTAGTGGGGAATCAAATTAATGGCTGCAGCCTGAGCAGCTCGACGCTAATAAACATGAAGCAAAATCTGATCAAAGTCTCTGTTGAACTTTTAATATTCCAACAAAACATGGCTTTAAGTTAGCAGCGGTTTCCCCAGTGCATAATTAACATTTCACTGTGAGATTGCTCTGTTTTTTACATCACATGGACGGAGCTGAACATACCACCACACATCCAAAAAACAGCAAATCCTATGTAAGCACTCCCAAACATGAACAGTCTGAACACAGTGAGACGTGATGATGAAGGAAAGCCACTAGGACCATTTACACTCATTATAATTCCATCAATAAGTAAAACAATGACACAATATCATGTGCAATATTACTTTTTGGTACCTTTTCAATATCATTTCCAATATTCTTCTCTCAAAAATCATGTTTTATATAACTTCTCTATGTTCTTTTACTAGATGCAGCTTGCTTTTATTGTTTTTCTATTTCTATTTTCTATATTTATTCCTCTGTCATGTTTTTATTCTTATGTTGTTGTAATTTTTGAGCAAATCAATTTCCTGTTATTTCTCTTGTGACTGTTTTGGTCATGAACTTCCATCAATAAAACATCTAAATACACTAAGAATGTATTAATATATAATATATATTATACATAGCATTATTATTATATCTTTATATATTATATATATATCATATATTATGAATAAATATCATCCTCCTGTGCAATAACAATTCACAACAATGTGCAATAATTACATTTCCATGTTCAATATTCCATTTCTGAAAATGTGCAGTAACTTTTTTCACTGCTGTAAATAGTATCTTATCATCTATAATGACAATAAAGGCTTTCGGTTTGATTTGATTTTGATTTGGTCTGATTTGAAAAGTGAAGACAATCGCTCAGATGAGGAAGAAAATATCAAATGTGGGCCTGTGGTTTAATTTGTTTCAGGTCCTTAACATGAAAAAGTTTCAGAAGCAGTGGTTGAGCCTCCATCGGGATAGAAATGAAAAATAAAAATGCATAAAAATAGATCGTTTTGATGATATATAGCAGCAGAAAGACACACTGTGTTCCAGTTCCCCACACCAAACCTGATGCTGCTGTATATCCTGCAGTTTCCACCACAGATGAGGATGTAAACATATAAAATCTCTACAGAGAGCTTCCTCCTCTCACTCCCTGCAAAGCCAAGCTCATTAAAGAAATATACTCAACCTACATTCCAGATTTCCAGTTCATGTAATGTGGTGTAAGTGTTCTCTGATGAGCGGCTCACTACAGTTCACTTTATGCACCCAGTTCACATCACATCCTGACACAAACTGTCAGATATGATCGATTTTAAACCATTATCACAAAAAAAAAAACACCAATTTTGGATTATTAATGTGGGTGTTTGTCTCCATGAACTATGCTGTTAAAGTTTTCGTGCCTCAGCGGGGGAAGCAGAGGAAAAACCAACTCAGGAAAACCAACTAAATAAATCATTTTAATTAACATTTGCCACCCCCATTCACAAATTATCCACCAGGGCGCACAGCAACATCGCATTTCACTTTTTTGTCCCAACTTTTTTTGTCAGCAAAACACTCAGATTATTAGCCCATTTCTTTAAGGGGACTTTTTATATGCTGCTTAATTGGGACCGAATCTTGTCAAAGTCCACAAAGTTCACTGGAGCTCATGTTCTGTTTCTAATTTGGAAGTCGGACCTTGTGTCATCACACGGCACACAAAGACAAATTAGACCAGCAGAGTTAAAAAAAAAAAAAAAAAAAACCACACACTGACACTTGACAGTTTGACTTCTTACTTTCATCATTTAAGGAAACAACAAAGCGTGAAATTAAAAGAATCAACAAACAGCTGCTATTCAAATAAATCATGAGTATTTTAGATTTGTAAAATCACTTTTAGCACAGAAATGCACGTCCAATAATGCTGGAAATGTTTACGTACAAAATATGTTAATGGTTTTCATCGCAATTTGTCAGAAACTGTTGCGGCAACGAGGTGAATGTTGTGTGAACTGTCGATGTAGTTATTTTCTGTGTTCACACTATTAGCATTGTTAGCTACTAGCCGTTAGCTCAGGTGTCACCAATTTGACAGCTTCCAATTTTGCAGTTAGCACCGTTAAGATCCAGACGTTCAGGAGGTTCATTCTCTGATTAAAACAAGTCAAAGAAGTTTTTCGGCAGGGGAAGGACATCCTGCAAAACCAGCTGCCATTAACGTTTGATCAGCTTGTTTTTCTGAAAAAAAAGAAAAAAAAATACTAAAATCCTTCATCTGGTTAACATATATAGTTAAAATGACAAAGATCTAAAAGGTGCATCATAAAAATGTAGCAAAAAATTGGACAAAAAGTCAATTTATGTCAACTTCTGGCAGAAAATCACAGCACTGACACAACATCTGTGTTTGCACTATTAGCACCGTTAGCTACTAGCCGTTAGCTCAGTGGCCTCCAATTTGAAATGTTTTAATTTTGCAGTTAGCACCATTATGATCCAGATGTTCAGGAGGTTCGCTCTCTGATTAAAACAAGTCAAAGAAGTTTCTTTGAAGTGTTTGGCGAGCAAGGGACATCCTGCAAACCCTGCTATAAATGTTTGCTCAGCTTATTCTTCTGAAAAAAATACTAAAATTCTTCACCTGGACAACATATATATTGTTAAAAATAACAAAGATCTAAGAGGTGCATCATAAAAATGTAGCTAGAAAATGGACAAAAAGTCAACAACTGTCAAAAATTTATGTCAACTTCTGACAGACAATCACAACACTGACGCAACATCTGTGTTTGCATTATTAGCACTGTTAGCTACTAGCCGTTAGCTCAGTTGTCTCCACAGCACTGATGCAACATCACTGAGAGGTGTTCAAGTGAAACAGATTAAAATTACAGATTTTTCTGGTTATGAAGACAAATCAACAAAATATATAAGATATTCTGAGAATATTTTGAGCAGAAAAGTTACAGGTTGTACCTTTATATAAAAGCAAGTAAAACTAAACTAAAACAAAGTCAACAGTCAGCCCTCCTGATGTGATAATACTGATCACCAGCACATGCAGCCAAAGTCAAACCTCCAGCTGGCGCTCCAGTCATCCTCTGCTAGATTTTAAGGAGGTGAGATGGTTCCTACCACTTTGCTGCTGGGAGCCGTTGGTACCAAACATCGCTCCATTGGATCCCACCGTGGAGCTGGATGCTGCTTCAGTGGAGAGGCATGTTCACGTGTCTGGAGGAACGCCATGAATGGAGCTGGGTGTGTGTGTTGGGAATATTCTATGAGAGCGGTGATGGCTGAGTGTGTCTGTCTTAGTTCAAGACGAGACCACAGTGATGGAGGCTGAGAATGTGTGCAGTGAGGCGCTGATCTGAGGTCTGCTCAGACAACATGACTCTAAGGAACACCTTCATCTGCTCAGCCACTCCTCCTCCTCTTCATTCACCCATCCAGCTAACTATCTACCATCCATCCATCCTTCCATCCATCCATCATCAGCTACCTACCATTCGTCCATCTCTGTTCATCCAGCCATCCATTGTCTATCATTCATCTATCTATACATCCATAATCCAATCATTCATTCATCTCTCTGTCTAGCTATCATCCATCTATCCATCATCATCTATTGATCCATCATCCATCAATTCATCATCCATCCATCATCTATTGATCATCATCCATCCATTTCTCCATCTCTCCATCCAGCTACCTGTCCGTCCATCCATCCATCCATCATCTATCATCTATCTATACATCCATCATCTATTGATCATCATCCATCCATTCCTCCATCCAGCTACCTGTCCCTCCACCCATCATCTATCTATCATTCATCTATCTATACATCCATCATCCATCCATCTGTCCATCCCCATCCATCCAGCCATTGACATCAACCATCATCCATCCATCCATCATTGACAACTGAGAACAGGCCAGCAGTCATGATTAAAGATCCAGTTTGAGTGGAAGCAGCTCGGTCATGAAGATGCAAATCAAGATGCTGAGAGCAGAAAAGAGGAACAGAGCCAGGAGCCAGAAAATCTGCATGTGTTCTCCTTATTCTGGGTGTCAGATGTTTTATGGAGCACTTAAATTATTCAGCTTTGTTTGCCTTTCGACAATGTTCTTCTCTGCTCCTCAGAGGGATTGAAGATGTGTGATGAGACTACCTGGTGCAGTGCTGCCATCTTCAGGCCAAGGCTGGTAACACAGGTGATCTAACAGAGACTATATCCACTGGAAACCGAGAGGTAAGAGGGCAGGTAGATGCAATTATATAAGGGACTTATATCAAAACATCCTGCTAATGTGATGTCATTATGTGTTATTTCAATGTCACATATCTGCAGTGCAAACACAGCTTTTCTTCCTGTCTAAAAATAGCAGTGCATAGCATTTGGAGACACAGCTGGTGTCGTTTCCACCATCTGCACAACAATACAGCGACATCACCCAACATGGGTTAATGCACATACATGCATGGACACACTCACGTCACACTGAGGCTCATCTATTGACCTTGCCAGCTGCACCTCACATCCCGCACAGAGGGATTACATTATAGGTTTATATTGTGGACTTTGCATCATCACATCATCATCATCAACTCTGGATTATTCTCTGCTGACCTTCCAGTTTTTAATCAGAGAGAAAAGAGAGCATGACATCTCAGTTAGAGAGACTGTGGAAAGAACAGCTCATGGTCATGTTCCTCTTTATCTTTATTGCTCTCCCAACATGGCCTTCCAGATGTGACAACGCTAAAACAGCATGTGAGATATGTTGGATGAATTTTAAAACTACCAACACAACACTATCAAAAATGTTCACAACAGACGATGAAGGACGGATCTGTAACATCAAAATTTAACTTTTGCCAGGGAAATTAATTCAGACTTTCAAAAATTTTTGTTGTGAGGTACATGTTACCATGGTTACATGTCTCCAACAGGACTGAGAAAAAATATTTTCTTTTTTTAATAATTTCTTAATATTGATTTTTAAAGAAAAAGTAATATTTAGGCTGATTATAGACCCAGAACAAAGTCCGCACCTCCACTCCACCAAGTGTGGCTGTATGTGTATATATATATATATATATATATATATATATATATATATATATGTGTACAGATCTATTTACTTGGCTGTCATTCATGTGAAATGGATTCATTCTTCATTGACACAGCTATAGTGATGTATCGTGGTTGAAATTCCTTGCAATATATTGATTATCGCAGTATCACCGTATTGTGATATTACCGTGAGCAAAATATCCTGATAGCATCACATTGCGAGGTAACTGGTGATACCCAGCCCGAGGCTCCAAAAAGTATAGCGACTCTCAGGAAATGGCGACTTAAATTTCTGCTAGCCTGACTTCACTGGCCTCATTAAAGTTTGAATACCAGAAAAATAACCTTAAACCACAAACAGGAGATTTTAAAGACAGTTTTCTGGCGTACATGCATGTGACAAAAAACAACTAAACTGACAACAGAGAGAAGTGTTTTGCATCTTCAGCTTAAAGTTACTTTTAAGGCTTGAGATAAGGAGGAAAAGCTCTCTTAAAGCTCCAGATAAACCAGAGGCAATCTAAGATCATTAAGAGAGACATTTTTTAAATGCATAAAAGAACACCCTGTGAAATATTTCATTTAAGTGAGACGTCAATTTTGAGTCTTTGCTGTAAGTCGGAGGCACATTTCTTGCTATAATTGTTTCCCCTGCTGTTCATCACACTCACATGAATCCCACAGGAGACGTGAGCATCAATAACACACTGATTAATCTACAGGAAGCTGAGTGATGAGACGTGAAACTGGTCGTCAATCTGAGACATATCTGCTGAAGACACGCAGAAAGTGGAAAATAAGGGAAACAGTCTTTAAAACTAGAGCAGACTAGATAAGCCACATAAACCTTTTCAATCTGAAACAAGACACCACAATTCTCTGTGATGGAGCTGAATTCATCTGCTCTTTTAATAAGAAATAAATAAAGAGGGCCCAATGAACCTAATTCAACTCAAACTTTCTGCACGAGTAGACAAGAAAACTTTCCCTATAAACCACCTCTTTTGTGTGAACATTGCCTCCAATAAAGCTCCCCTCTGACAACACAAAAAAAAAAACAAGGTAAAATGATCAAGTCAAAGCTGCTTCCTCATCTCCAGAAACCCCATATGGTCGCCTCCTCTGCGTCTCCTCCACTGAATTACTTTGACAAATGCGTTTTGGAGCAGATGTAGAAGAAGAAAAACAGGTGGTGGCAAGACGCAAATCATTTTGAAGCACAAGTTTAAAATCTGAATAAGTTAATGCAGCCAGCTGTGAGACGTGAGAGTGTGGGGAACAGAAGTTCAGCTAAAACATCTACAGAGAGAGGAGGAAGTGTTTCAAAGAACAATCAGTGTGAGGGAAGAAGTGTTGAAAGTGCTCCTTTCTCTGCTGAGTCAATTAGCACTAATTGGAAAACCACCATTCACTCTCATTCAGATTACAGCCGTAAGACCAGCACCACTTTGCATCCTACCTGTGTGACTTTCTCCGTGACGTGGTGCGTCCGGTCGATGAGTTTGCAGGGGGCGATGATGTCCATCTCCCCGGTGGGCAGGGCGATGAGCGGGTCAGGCTTGAAGTCCACAAAGTTGAGGGTGATCTGAGGGATTTTGGAAATGGCGCGGTAGCGCATGAGGTCCGAGTCCGATGTGGAGTTCAGTATGTTGGACTTGCTGTTCACTGCACCTGAAAAAGCAGACAGTGAGTGATAAACAGGATGGTGATAGTAACAGAGAGGTGTTTCTAGCAGCTCCTCTTCCTCACCGGTGCTGCTGCTGGCCGGCCGGACGCTCGCTCTGCGGTTCTTCCTCTCCCAGTCGGGCCTCATGGCCTCGATCTCGTCGACGGAGGAGGCGCGACGCATGCTGTGGAAGCTCTCCCTCGAGCGGCTGTGCGACAGCGAGCAGTTGGAGCCCGAGGCGTCCGGGTTGAGGCTGAGGCGGTGGGGCGCTACGCAGGGCGACGACTGGGTGAGGGGCCCCACCAGGTGGGCTCTGTGGGGGGGTGGAGGAGGAGGAGGAGGAGGAGGAGAAGAGGGTACAGGAGGGTCCAGTAAGGTGTGCTGGTCCTCCTGACGGTCCTCTGGCCAACTCTGTAGAGCCGACCTGTGGGAACACAACGGGACATCATGAGAATCTACAGAGTGACCTTTGACCTCACTGTGGGAGGAAAAGGTGAAGTTGAGAGGATTTCCTTCCAGGAAGCATTTAAGATTTATTTTCTTGAGGAAAAAAGAAACGAAAGGAAACAGAGTGAGAACAAAAAATAATATACTTGCATTTTAATGAACCACAATATTTAAAACAAAATAACTAGATTAGATTTAAATTTATAATCTTCACACTGGACCGACCTGCTTCCACTGATCTGCTCCTGGTGGTCTAGAGGCAGAGCAGGAATTGGCAGGAACTCCCCCAGGCCTAAGGACTCATGACTGTGGTGGTCTGGGTGTAGCGGCATGGGCGTAGCAGTGGGGATGTGACCGGCTTCAGTGTCGTCCAGAGACACTTTACTGTTGGACAAGGAGCGTAGCAGGGGGAGACGTAGCTTAAAGCCTCGTGGACGACCTGGAGGAAAAGATGGAGGAAAAGATGGAGGGGGAGATGGAGGCAAAAATAAACACATGAAGGATACACTATAGTGGTTTTCAAAGTTGGTCCAGGGACCTCTTGGGGTCCTTGAAAGGGTTCCAGGAGGTCTCCAGTAAAAAGGGAAACAAATTATTTCCACTGTAATTCATAATTCAACAGAATATCATGTGTGATGTTATTTTTTAGTACTTTTTCAACATAACTTACAATATTACTCTCTCAACTAAATGCAAAATATGACTTTTATATTTTTGTTCACATATTCTACTAAATTACTTTTACTCTATCAGGCTCTGTTGATAATATTTCTCCTCATGCACTTTATATTTATATTCTGGGATTTTTTTTTAAAGATAGACAAAGACATAAAACCTTGAATCACACTGAGTTGAGATAGACCTTCGAAACATGGCTTAAAAACAATCGACATCAATCTGGGACAGGGACATTGATTGGACTTTGCTTTTAGCCACAAAAACAGAAAGAAATCCGGTTGAGGGACTTGAACTGAATTTTGAATATTATTACTGTCCTACTTCCACTGTTGTTGCTCAGGTTTATCCCTCAGGAACATTAAGTTCACTTTATCCAACTGTTTTTATTCAGCACAAAGACCCAGAATGCACTGCAATAAAATGACTGACATCACATCCACCTGGCCTTTCTGCACAATGAAACAGGTGAGTTAAAGTGAACATATTAATCAACAGGGTGATGGTTTTCTCCTCCTTCTTCACATAAAATGATCAACAGTGCTTTGAATGATGGTACAAAAAAAATGGAAAATTTTCCAGTAATAAGTTAAATAAACAGGCAACATCATCAATTAACCTGTTGATTATTTTCCTGATTAATCAATTAGTCGTTTGGTCGATCAAATGTCAGAAAATGGTGAACAGTTTAACTGTCACATTTGCAGATTAAATTAGTTGACAGTTAAATTGATTAATTGATGCAACTGTTGGCAACAGCTGCATTTTTAACTTTCAATGGGCGGGTGGGTTTAAAGGGGAAATAACCTAATAGAAATACATTAAGAGTGAGTGCAGGACAACAGGAATAAAGTAGAACAAACAAGGAAACAAACAAAGGAGGCGTCTACCTGTGACGAGCCAGGTGGGCAGGCGGTGGTTGAGCTCCTGTTTGTGGTCGAGCAGAGCGTCGTCTGTCATGCCCTCAAAGTTCAGAATGAACATGATCACCAGGCCATCTTCATTCTTCACCGGCACGACGTCCACCATGCACAGGAAGCACTGGCCTGACAGGGAAGACAAGTTAAAAAAAAAAAAAAATTAAATTAAAACGTCCAACAGTGGAAAAGTTATGAGATAACAGCAGGATATCCTGCACACAGTTCAGTCACAGTTTTAACGAAAAAATGAGCAGAAACACCATGAATATGAGCATATATGCACTAATTACACACACACACACACACACCTTTTCACTCTCCCCTCATTAAATGTGCATCTGCACACACTCTCAGTCCATATGAGGCCTTCCTCTAATCTGCCACACAAGCGCTAAAACAGCTAAGTAAGCGTGAAATTAGCCTCCATATGATGGAGTGTCAGGAGGTTCCTACCAGGTCTGTAGGCCTGGAGGCACTGCTGGACAGGAAGTCAAAAGTTTAAACACCATTTAAACCTAATATGAGCTGTCCTTCTAGAAAACACATCACCTCGTCTCTCTCATCTTCACGACCAACTCTATAAAAACAACAAGATGAAACAAAAAGCATCAAAATAAAGCTTCCCGCTGTGCACCCAACATTTTAAGAAAGCTATTTAGTTTGTTGCTGTAATCCTCAAGATAATCTTTGCTTCCTCCAAACAGCTTTTGATGTGAAGTTTTCTGATCCGTCCTGTCTCTTACCTGGACACTGATGGACACTGATGGACCGGCTCTACCAATGGCAGCCACAGCAGGTTTTATTTTGGCGGTTTACATCCAACACAGAACAGCGTACAGTGTGTCTGCCGCACACCCATCATTCATCTCTCACATCATCATCGTAGAGTGGGCCCAAATCCGATTGGACAACGGCATAATCCCAACACAGGAGGGGAAAAATGTGAAACGGAATACTGAAGGATTACACCATCTGGCCACTTCCTGCAGACTGTGTCTGTTTGCATGCTCATGTGCACACGTGCACGTGGAGGTGGACGCCCAGTCTCATGTTCATTCATAAGCTATCAGGTCGTTAAAGCCTGTTCTCATTAACAGCTGTGACAGCGTTTGGGAGCTTTTTAATCTCTAGAGGTGTCGCTGCCCGTCTAAAGCTGCTTTACACCACTCTGCAGCCACCTGGAAACTTCCAGACAATCAGGATGTCTGATTGTTTTTGTTTTTTTTGAGTCCATTAGTATGATAAATTACTCACAAAATAAGATAAGAGAGATAAGATGTGATAGAACTTCTATGACAGTAAAGCAAATAAATTTCAGCTGCAGAAACACCATTTGAGGACGTCATCTCAGGCTTTTGGCAAACACTCATCAATATTTTTTACTATTTTCTGTCATTTTATAGCCCAAAAATTAATCAAGAATATAATCAACAGATTAATCAACATTTCGAAAATAATCATTAGTTGCAGCTCCACTTTATCCTCCAAACCCTGAAAAAGCAGAATGCTGTGTTTTTCTGTAAAGACACACTGATGTGGGTTTGATGACAGATGTGATTTATGCACAAACACACACACACACACACACACAGTATTACTCACATTATGGGGACATTACACTGACTTACATTCACTTCCTGGAGACTTATTCTAACCTTTTCCACTACTTACATTATCCCTAATCCCAACCAAAATCTAACTTCACCCTAACCTTAAACCCTCACTAAGCCTTCACCCTAAAATATAACATGTATTTTGTCCCCAGAAGGAAGACGAGTCCCCACAATGTGACTGTGAAACACATAAATGTCCCCATAACGTAGGTAACACACTACAATGTAGGATTAAATGTCAACAAAAGGGGATTTAACTTCACTGCACTGCTTTAAGTCTAATACGTTATAAGACAAAGTATTTATTGTGAGTTCTTCGAATGAATCTGGAGCACTCAGTCTGTTATGTTCCACTTCTGTCATACATATTTATTATTACGTGTTTGCTTTAAAAATACATCTGATGTGCGTTAATCATGCATTTGTACTGTATGTCACTACATGAGTGTGGCTCCTGAATTTGGCAGTGCTGCAAATCAAGGATTAAGTCCATACATTAAAGGTGATGTGTTGTTGACCGTCGTACCGTCTTTGTCTACTACTAACATCTCCTCTTAGAGCGTCTGAAATGAAGAGAGCTCTGAGGTTAAAAAGGCAAATGACATTTCATCTAAATGCTCTGCCTGGATTTATTCCAATTCAGCGTGTACCATCTGATAATCTGATTTATGAAGCTCAGGGAGATTATCACAATGCACTAAAACACACCCCAAAATAAAAAAAACACAGAGTGTAAACTGCTCATGGTGAACCAGTGATATGCAACTAAGAGAATAATATAACTGAACTTTAACATTAAAGGACTACTCTGACATTGCTGACAGTTTATTTCAATACACACATCTTGCAAAACACTAAAAACTCATAAAAATGTAAAATGCTTTCATTATTTTGGTGTTTGAAAAATAGACATCAGGCGTGCAAATCGTCATTTAATCATGTCACCACTCTGTAAACAGGTGAATGTTCCTGAGCTGCAACAATTGATATGACTGAATAATCAATTGATCGTTCATATATTCCTGGAGTAGAAAAGTAGAACAATTAAAATGAGCCCAGCAGACCACGCGTATCATGTGGGCCATATGGTGACTAAATATGATCATTATAAATAACTGCACAGTTTTATTTCATTTGCCTAAATGTTCGAGGTGCAGCTTCCTGTGTGCGTGTTGTTTTTTGTGATTGTGTGTCGTGTTTTAACAAAATTACCAGTTGAACAGTTGGAAATAGTCTTTGGTGTGGATGTTCATGCTTTACAGTCGTAAATGAAACCTTGAATCAGATGTTATATTGGGTTATTTGAAGGACTGGTATATTATAAACATTAAATCTGACATAAAGGCTGCACTCTCTGCCATGGCTAATAATGAACAATGACACATTATCTACTATATCTGCTCTTTTAAGAGGGATTACAATAGTTTTGCTCTAAGGTATCACAGTGGTGGGTTCAGTATTATCTTTGACTGGCTTGAAAAAGATGAGGAGTCATCTTTAATCCTCTACAGCCCCAAAACATCTGGCCTTTACAGACTCTGAACTACTCATCAGTTCATGTGCATTCACGGCGGCTCTTCACAAACTATGACTGAAGTAACGTCACAAAAATAAGAAGCTTTATCGTCACTAAGGGGAGATTTTCCCGCACACAGTAAAAAGAAAAGACACTTTACCAGATAAAACATTCAAACACTACGAGTGGATATTGGCAAGGACTTCGCGATACAACACATTATTGCGATACCGCAATGTATTATTCTACATAGATCAATTTAAAGTGCAGCTTAAAATACGCTGTATGTACATTTATTTTTTTATTTAATGCTCTGGATTTATAATCAGCTCATACATGACTTTTTTGGGGGAAACTATATTAAATCAGAAGAAAAAGTATTGTGATATACTGCCATATGGATATTTTTTCCCACCCCTAAAGAATACATAAGAATTATAAATAAACCATAATACACAATGCATTAAACTAAATGCAGCAGGGCCTCCTTACCTATGAACTACAGTACATAAGGAAGGATTAACCTGCTTTCTTGTTGAGTCATGATACGGAGAGTGAAAGAGTTAAAAGATGGGAAGGGAAGGTGGAATGACTGAAGGAGGGAAAGGAGGAAACGGTAGCTAGGAGATAAGGAAGGAAGAAAAGATAATGGGACTGTTGTTGGGTTTTCAGGAACAAGGTGGGAAGGATTATCCGTTCAGGAACATCTTTCTTCCACTTTAGCAGAAGATCAGAGAGGATTGGAGGGCAGGATAAGTGAGGATTTAACCTGACGTCTGAACAAAAAACTGACCCCTGTCATCAAGGTCAAGCATCAAAATTCTCTTTTCAACCTGTTAAAGATAAAAAAAAAACTGACACCTGCCTTCCCTCTGTGCTGCAGCAGAGCATCCTCCTACCAGCCGGATTAGAAATTAGTGATGTAATCTGTGCTTCAGGCCAAGTGGATTAAAGGAGAATAAAGATTGGAGTTTGATGAAGCAGCTCCCCACGTCCTGTGAGAGGTGAAAGGATCAAGAGATTGAAAAATTCAATGACATTCATCCTGAAATGAAACTATATGGATTTCTTTCTCCATAAAAAATATAGTTCATGAATCAGAGTACAGATACTAATTAACAGTAATAAGTTAATCACTAACTATTGTGATGATTGATTAATCAGTTTGAGTCATTTTTAGAGAAAAAAAAAGTCAAAATATTTTGAATATCCACTGAATAGCTATGATTTGAGGACAAAATGGGACATTTTAAGACATCATGTTGGACTTTTGGGAAACACCGATCCACATTTTTCACCATTTTCTAAACCAAACAAGTGATCAATTAATGAGTATTTCCTTTAATAATTTTATCAGGCTCATGCTCATTGTTGGAATTTTCAACACATTCCTGTTTTGACTGTATATGATCTACATATATATATATTAAATATCATGGTCATATCTACCCTTCCCATATACTTTTTGCAGACAGTCCATCTGGAGGATGTCCACTCCTCCTGGTGGACACCAGGTGTCTCTGCACATTTGGAGATGCTGAAGGTCTTCAGGAGAAAGATTACATGTGAAAAGTTGCTGTAACACTGAAAATTCTCCAGTTTATGGGATGAATAAAATATTAAAATATCTTCAGTCGGTGGTGCAGCTACACACTGACCACACATTACATTTTCTTTCTGCACCACAAAGTTTGAACTAAAACACACAGGTAGACAGCTTTCAGTTATTACGGCCTCTATTTTTCCTTTTGATCAGGTTTATAAATGACTTTTTAATTAATCCATCTATTTATCTATTCATTTACTTATTGACCTATTTATCTACTTATTTTTTTATTTATTTATTTACTCATTTATTTATTTATTACTTATTAAGATATTATTTAATCTTTTATTTATCTATTTATTTATTTATTTTTCAGGTTTTATTTCAGCTCCAGTGTTTACTAAAGGTGGTGTTTTCTTAAAGGTCTTAAGGACTTAAGGTCTTTATTTTGTTCATTGTTGTTTTTAGCCTCCATGATGAACTTTGAACTGTGAAATGTACCAAAAGCACCGTACAAATAAAGTTTGATTTGAGCCTAAAAAGTGAATTTCGTATTGAAAGAGAGAACAGAGAGCAGTTTTTAAAAACAAAACATATTTTCCAGCCCTCATCAGTTAGAAATTGTTGTCCCGTACATAAGCCAAAGCTGTGGGATCTATTTGTGTGCACATTTATGGATATCACATCTGAAAATTAGCAGCTTGTGGTTTCTGTCCATTACAGACAGAGAGGAAGAGTCTGATTTATCGACACAGTCTCCTTTGCTTCATCACTTTTCAGCAGAAAAAACAAACAACGTAAAGAAAAAAAAGTGCAGAGCTTCATATCCACAGAGACACTTTAAATACTGGCTGCAGGCCAGCTGGAGAGGCTCCTTATGATCTGATCCACATCCAGAGCCCAAGAAACGCTGCTTAAAGCTGACAATTACTTCAAAGTGTCATTCATCACGAGGAAAATACAACGATGATAGCTGGATTACATATTAACGGCTGTGGAAGGTCATGACCACTTCATACCTGCTGTGACGTCCTGTTATATCAGAAATTATAACGTAGAAAGGCCATATTCTGAAAAGTGTAAAACTGCGCATCAGCAAAAGAAAGTGGAAGAGCTGGCACTGGCTGCTTGTGTTTTCTGATGCAGTGGAGATTGGAAAGTTTGGTTTTCATTATCTTCACCTCAAAGCCGACGCTCGCTGTCATTCCCAGCTCTCAGTCACAGTGACTGAATGAAGGTAAACCAAGAAGATTCAACATCGAGTCCCGGGATTCAACGTCAAACTAGGAGCCTCAAAGTTGTGAGACTCAGCGTGAAGATGGAAAAACATCAGCGAAACGAAAATACTACAGCAACTACATGAAATTCAGATTTTATTTTTGCAGAAAAAGCAGCAGCGTTCTTATTGCCAGGCAAAGTAAAGCAATTTGGGAAAAGTTCAGGGAGCATCGAGTCGAAGGATTTGTCCTCAAAGTTGTGAGAGTCGGTGTGAAAATTCAAAAATTCACAGTGACTGAATCAAATTCAGATTGTTTTTTTTTTTTTTTTTTTTTTCAGAAAAAGCAGCACCATTCCTCTCTTGAATATATGGGGTATTTGTAAAAATAAATTTAATATACAGTTGAAGTGGTTTTATTGCACTAAAGCACGTTAAAGTGAATGAATCATCGATTTTAACTCTTTGACTGCCAAAGACATAAATATGTCAAAGTGTTTTTTCAGCAGCTGACACAAGAGGGCGCTTAAAACAAACAGAATCTGGACAAAAAGTGTTGATTTTGGTGAAAGTGTCCTCTACCTCTGATAAAACAAGAATGGAACAAGGTAAAAACAAACATTTTTTTCATGATGAAATAGAGAGTCTCTTCTTTCATTTGAGCTATTCACTGTTTTCAGAGACATAGTACAAAATATTCTGTGGGTCTAGAAATATGACTCAGAATGGACAAAAACACTGGAACAAGACACTTCCTGTTTTATAAAAGGGCTGGCACTCAAAGAGTTAATGAGCTTGTTCTGCACTGAGGTGTTCAGTCTGCAGACTAGAGAAGCAGCCTTGAAAAACAGTCCTGGTGATCCACTAGGTGGCAGAATACAACAACTTATTCCCTGCTAATCTTCAGAGGTAATATGCATAATGGCAAATGCAGCCACACACACAGCCCATAACACTACTGTACTACTGACTAGACTCCTCCACAGCAACGAGCCTCATTCAGGTGTGTTTTTCTGGGCAGCGAGCTGGATGACACAATGGAAAAATGAACTGGTGTGTGTGTGTGTGTGTGTGTGTGTGAATGTCATCCCCCCTCGTTCCTCTGATCTTGGCCGCCAGCTGTCCTCTGATAAGTGATGTAATATTACTCCATCTTTCAGCGGTGAAAACACACACACACACGCTCAGATACCATGTGGCTGAACCTTGAACCTTTCTCTAGATTCCCAGGATGAGGATGTGTGGAAGGACAAACTAATTCATCAGCCTCTCTCTCTTCTAATAGAGACAAATAGTCAGCTGTTGAGCTGTTGCTGTACAGATGTGTTTGTCTGTTCGTATGTGCACGAGTGTTTCCTTTCAAACAGACGATATAAGAGCCAGTGGAGATCTGTGTTTGATTTGATCGATGGAGGTCCAGTCTGACAGGGCTGCCCGTCCCAGAGGAGGTAAACACTGAAGCATGCTGGGAGGTGAGCGGAGCATGTTGTAAAGACTGCAGGGGCATGTTACAGAGTGCAGAAAAAAAGAAAACACCTTGTTTATGGATGTACTGTTGTGCGCTAAATGAAATGTGATATTGGTGTACTGGAGTAATCGAGAGATAAAAGAAACAGATAACATAAAAGGACAAAAGAGACATAAAACTCCCAAAAATAGACACAACATTACCAGAAAATGGTGACTGAGAAATGAGAGAATGAGGCGATGGAGGGAAGACGACCATGAACTGCTGCTTAACTCGTTTTGTCCATTTTGAGTCATATTTCTAGACCCACAGAATATTTTGTACTATGTCTCTGAAAACAGTGAATAGCTCAAATGAAAGAAGAGACTCTCTATTTCATCATGAAAAAAATGTTTGTTTTTACCTTGTTCCATTCTTGTTTTATCAGAGGTAGAGTAGAGGACACTTTCACCAAAATCAACACTTTTTCTCCAGATTCTGTTTTGCTCTCTAATCTCGATCGTCTCCACTTCCTGTTTTGATCTCTGTGGTGTATACCGTCCATTTATGCTCCGACTACATCTCCCAAAAGCCCCAAAATTACTCACAGGCTGTGTGAGAGCGCCCTCTCGTGCGAAAAAACACTTTGAAGTGTATATAAATTTAGGGCACTCAAGGAGTTAATCAACTCAACTCAACTCAACCTAAGAGACAAAGACGTTTTAAGGTGCAGAAATGTACAAAATTGTAACATGCATTCATCTGAGAAACATGTTGTTTAGGGATATGATGTAGTAAAGAGATGCGCAAGAGTTTCATCAACTTCCACCTTATTCTGGGCAGATTACGCATTAAAAACCTGTCATGTTCAAGTTATATTCCAGTTTCTATGGCTGCTCGTTCATCTCCATAATGCCTCTATATACAGTATGCTTCAGTAATATTTACCCTAACAACTGAGTATAATCCATGGAATTCAATCACTGTATTCATTAAATGTATCTTCATTGCTGCGGATGAATTATTGATCCAGGCAGCAGACCCAAGAGGTCAGGACTGCCTGGTGCCAGAGCTTCTGTTTCTATCAACAGCAAAACAACAACAAAAACACAAGAAATGACCAAAAAGAGAAGCAAAACAAAATGACCACATACTGACTGTTAAACTAGTACCATCTGCACGAATACAGTGACGCATTTCAAGTAGAAATAAATCAAGTTGAGATTAAAGACACAAACACTAAGATATACACCCGACAGGACGATGCCTTCAGGCTCCTTTAGTGTACGGGACAGGATGAATCTGTATTGTTCCAAGGTTGATTCCTACTGTAATGCTTACCCTTTACTAAGTGATAAAGCCACTAATCATTGTATTAAATCTATTATTCAGAGAGATATTGTTTCCAAACCATCAGCAGGTCACTCACGACACTTCCCCTTTCATTTCCACTTTTAGCAACAGTTGGCTGTTTTTAGAAGAAGAGATGGAATTAATATTCTTAATTAATATGTTTTCAGAGACTTTTCAGATGATCAATCACTTGAGAAAGTAAATTCACACATCTGCTCTCTTCTTTATATAATTAGATCCCGGAGCATCGGAGGACCACCGTGACCCTGAAAGCACCACCATGTCACGTTGAAGGTGTTCATATTTCACACTGTCCACTGATTCTGTGGTCAGTTTGTGACACCGTTTCGTTCGACATGCCGTCAGTTGGTTAATAAATTGGGCTGACTAAAGCTCCATATAGCGCTATAGGCTTGGACAAATATGGATTCCATCGGGACGGACTCATTAGCAGAGAGATATTTCTCTGGGAGAAGCTCCTCAATTAAAAAGACCATGGAGATGAATAATTTCACAGGGGTTGCCTGCAGCTGTCTTCATTCTTTCAGTTCATTTCATTGTGTTAGCAGCAGGGAGCGTGCATGTATATCTACAGAGTATGCGCTGTAATGTGCTAGCATAAAAACGAGGAATGAGGAGGATAAACACTGTACACCCCAGATATCGGATTGATTCAATTCGATATTTCAAGGTCACGATTCCATTCACGATTCGATCCGATATTGATTCAGCCAGGGATATTTCAGTTAAAATAAATGCTCTGTTATTTTCTGCCAACTGTGTTTCCAGATGATGTCTCTACAAATGGTTGCGAAGATTTGTCGTATCGCCGCTGTATTTTATCTTCCCGTTGCGTATTTTGCATACTACTTGTTTTTTGTCCAACTCATCATTTTCTTCCAACTTCTTAAATGTGAAATGCATCCAAACATCAGCTTTTAAACTCGTCGGCGGTGCCTGGAGAGGTGGACTCGCTTCCGCCATGTTTGTTTGACTGCTGGCAGTAACATCTCACGAGATCTTGTTCCTTGGAAAGCAGCACTAAATGCTAATCACGTGACACTCCTTCTTCTTCGGTTTTGGCAGACTAGACGTATGTATGGAGATTGATGCCCTCACGTGAGACTGGCAGGCGGGTTTATACTTCAGGCTGCTTCTCCGTACATCCGATGAAGAAAGTTAAAATACCGATCTTTGGATTTTATGAATCGAGTATCACCCATTTATATGGAGGTTGCTTAAAATTGATTGAATTGACGTTCATTTGAAACTGCATCAAGAAAGACCACTGTGACAGTTTTGAAATCATTTGTGATCTGCACACAGCACTCCCATGTGTGAAAAAATAAATCTACACACTAATTAACACCAAAGACGTCAAACACTGTATGAATTTTAAAGTAAAGAATTAGCCCATGCAACGCTGTTAATTGGTGTATTAATAATGTGAATGGTGGCAATTTCCTACCCTCTCCGCACAACTTAATGCCCTGTCATTGACACACTTGACTTTTTAATGACTTGTCGAGATGAAGGTAGAGTCAGAGTGAACTAATGTTTAAACACGCTTAATAAAACAGATGTCAATGCTTAATGGCTTCAGACGGGCCAAGTTGGCACAGGACTGTGAAGATGCGCCATGAAGGACGAACCCAAACCCTTCAATCATGGGCATCGCACACGATAAAGGAACCCTTGGGGTATTAAACTTACCCTGACACCATATGATTTGAAACACAGAACCATGTGAGGAGCTATCACTCGAATGGATGAACCACCTGTCAATCAAACTCTGCCAATGCAGCCATTAGAGGACGGGACTCCTCTGGTTCTATTGAAGTCTATGAGAAAATTATGCTTGATTTATCCCTTCAGTAAACATTGTAAACATGAGTTTATGGTCTCAGTTTCTAGCTTCTTCAACACAGCATGATGTTAATTTAGTGAATTATGGTCAAACAGACCGTAAAGCAGAGGACGCATCGACTGTCAACCATTCACTGTGTGCTTACAGTTCATGAACGTGAACTGTAAGTTTTCGTACTTAGCTTCACCTTGTCACCTTGAGGCCTCAAAAGGGGTGGTGTCATGGAGGCTCCACCCCCTTCTTATAGACAGCCTATAGTCTAACTCTTCAAGTTCAAACACATTAAGACCTCCATGGTCATCTTGTTTTCTCAGAGGGAAGAATGATGGGTGGAGGGAGAAGACAAAGTTTGATTTCCTGCTCAAGGCTGCAGTTATTTAGTATGATGAACATCCCTGTCCTCCTCTGTCCCTGTATATTCCTGCAGTCTGTTTAAAGACAGACAGGGACGGACAGGGACGTACATTAAAATTCCTCGAGGATGAATCTCAGGTAGAGATAAAAAAGATTCCTCCTCAAAACATCTTGCAGCTCACAGTTTGAGCTGTTATTCAACACAGAACATTTGCAGATCAGAGTTCAAACAAAAAAAAACTTAAAACTAGAGCGGCACAAACCACACAGTCAAATCCAGATCACACAGAAACAGCAGCAGAGATGCAGGTGGTGGAAAAGTGCAGCTCATCTGAGCTGGTTTGAATAGAGGAGAGCAGGTTATTTGAATGGAAAATCGTCTTCATGGTGATGAAGGTGAAAATCCAGAACAGAAAACATGTCCGGAGGGATTTGCATAAAATCAAGCAAACACTTTAAATACAGAGAATAAATATGAAGAAATGAAGCTAACATTCATTGTCAGGCTTGAAAAAGATCAATTTGACAGTTTATGGAGTTTGTGGATAAACTCCATAAAATGCTGGGTAAAATGATTACAAACCTCCACTCATCTGGCTCCACTTTTCCTTTTATTCCCCTTTTGTCAGTATAGCATTCTCCAATTCTCTTGAATTACACAAAAAAAGCATGATGTTTTTTTCAGTTTTGCGGTTGCTTGGACCTGTTCTCCTGTCATGGCCACATTTTTCCTTTTTTTAGTTGTTAAATTTTACACTTAGCTCACCATTTTTCAGTTTCTGGAGCTCCATGTCAGTAGGATAACTGTACATGATGTAAACTTAGGTCTAAGTTTCTTTTATTTAGTTATTAATCCATTATCATGCCTTTTTATAAGGACATACAGAGGTAGAGACAACATTTGCTTTGAGTTTGAATTTGTTTTTCCTCTGAATTTTATTTGGAAATTGTGGTGTGTTGACAAAAATGCAGCATGCATAGTTTTTTTTTCTGGAAAAAAAAAACAAAAACATAAATAATGAAGGAAATATTGCATTCAAACATATATCACACTGGAAAAACTCTAAATCTTGCCAAGAATGTTTGTCTTATTTTTAGTCAAATTATGTCTACGCACTTAATTTCAGACAATATCACTTAAAACGAAATTTACACTAAGATGGAGGGCATTGTTTCAAGACTGTGCATCTTGAATATCTCGTTAGGTGAGAAAATCATCTTGTTTTGAGAAATATTTTAGATGAAATAAGCTTTTTTGATATGGGTCATGATGTATTTATGCTTATAGGAGACAAAAATTTTACGAGCAAATTAAAATTTGACTAAAAACGGGTTATTAAATCTTTTTTGAAGACCTTTTAAATCATGTCACTCTTAGAAATTCTGGCTTATTTCAAGAAATCGTATCAAGACAGTATTCACTTGTTCCATTGGTAGATTTTTTCCAAATATAAGCAAAAACATCATGTTTTATTTTTATTATTTTTTACGTATTTTTGTGTATGTGTCTTAGCAGTCCTATCTTTGTGTTGCCCTGAACGTCTCTCTCCTACTTCCTCCCTCTGGCTTTCAATGTGATGTAAGACCTCCAGATTTCTCAGTAGTTTATGCTGCTGCAGAAAGAGACGGTGACACTGTCAAGATGGATGTACGTTCCCAGCTCTCTCAGCTTTTTTTCTTTCCCCAACAGCACATGAAAGAGTAAACACGCCTCCTACTGCTGCTAATTTCCAAAAGGGTGTTGAAGCTTGTGAACGCAGCACATGTCCGCCGCTGTTCGTCGTTGTGCTCGTTTACCAGCGGGTTTCTTCAAAACACAATCTGTAATTGTCTGCTCTGCGTGGAGCCGAGCCACTTTGAAACACAGTTTGAAACTGTCGGGCCGAAGCTCTACAGTTTGGATAAGCAGACGAGATAAGTGGTTCTGGCAAACAGGCAACGGAGCTTGTTAACTGTAATGAGCCAATGAGCATTAGAGCGAGAGGAAGACAATGAGAGAGGAAGAGGAGCGGGAAGTAGGGACAGGAAGACACTGAGACTGTGTGGGTAGAGAACTTGGCAATTAGTGATGAATCAGCTGTGGTAATAAGAGGACAGGTGGCTTTAAGAAGGACTGAACAGAGAGGCAGCAGCAGCCATAATTAAAGGAACAGTGTTAAGGATCTGGCAGCACCTGGTGGTGAGGCTGCAGAATGCAACCTACTAAAACAACGATGGTGGTAGACGCAAAAGCTTGAATGACTTTGTCAAGAGTCCATTATTTAAAGCAGAGTAACATTATTGACTCCGACTCAAGTTAACTCACTGAATGTTTTTTTATAAAACAAAAAGTGCCTTGTGCCAGCATTTTTTGAGTCATATTTCTAGACCCACAGAATATTTTGTACTATGTCTCTGAAAACACTGAATAGCTCAAATGAAAGAAGAGACTCTCTATTTCATCATGAAAAAAATGTTTGTTTTTACCTTGTTCCATTCTTGTTTTATCAGAGGTAGAGTAGAGGACACTTTCACCAAAATCACCACTTTTTGTCCAGATTCTGTTTGTTTTACTCTCTGATCTCGATCGTCTCCACTTCCTGTTTTGATCTCTGTGGCGTATACCATCTTTTTATGCTCTGACTACATCTCCCAGAAGCCCCAAAATTACCTACAGGCTGTGTGAGCGCGTCCTCTTGTGCCAGCTGCTGAAAAACACTTTGACATTTAATATGTCAATGGCACTCAGAGTTAAATACTGTTCCTTTAATTGAGGATGAAGCAACAACAGACACGAGCTGCTCCCTAATTTGAAGGAACAGCTCCAGAAACTGTGGAGACTCTGTTGCCTTGGTAACAAAAGGGGAAGAGAATCACTCTGTCACATTAATATCCCACTATTATTCCAAATATGACACTATTCAGGCAACAGTCAGCATGTTCTGTATGAATGAGGATTTATTCCTAATGGAACATTTTCCAATTTAGACATGGATGTGCTGATATAATCAGGTTTTAGGAGCAGTATTTGGATATGCACAAATATCACAGAGAGACCTTTTCAAGAAGTGCATGTAAACAGAAATATTAAGGAATATTCATCTTCATTAGCCATGTAAACAGCTTAGAAAGATATATTCTTTTGTTTTAAATAAAGGTCAAATACAGAAAATTTTGTGCAAACAATGAAGTGAATTAAAACAACCTTTCTCAAAGAGTGCACCCCTAGTGGTCAGCATGCAGATTTGAAATCACAATATGAAATGATAAAGTAGCATGTTCTTTTTGCTTCTGTCATATTTATATTCACTGTGGTCTCATTTTTCACTGCACCTCTAAAGGTTCAAGACAACCATGGCTATGGGGTGATCTAATTCAATGAACTCTTTGAGCGCCATATATACGTATACGTCCAAGTGGTTTTTCAGCAGCTGGCACAAGAGGGCACTCTCACACAGCCTGTGAGTAATTTTGGGGCTTCTGGGAGATGTAGTCAGAGCATAAAGAGACGGTATACACCACAGAGATCAAAACAGGAAGTGGAGACGATCGAGATTAGAGAGTAAAACAAACAGAATTTGGACAGAAAGTGGTGATTTTGGTGAAAGTGTCCTCTACTCTACCTCTGATAAAACAAGAATGGAACAAGGTAAAAACAAACATTTTTTCATGATGAAATAGAGAGTCTCTTCTCTCATTTGAGCTATTCACTGTTTTCAGAGACATAGTACAAAATATTCTGTGTGTCTAGAAAAAGCTCATAAAAGTCTTTCATGCAGCATAACAAAATTAACTCTAGAAAAAAGAAAAACAAAAAATGAAGTGGTATTTTGATCCCGCTGGCAGGATCCGGGAATCAGAGGGTTCAAAGTTTTTCTCACAGTGAGCAAAATAAATTTCCTGTTTTTTTATTAAATCAAGTCAGATGAAAAACATTAGTATTTGAGCTGGACATCAGTAATGAAGTCAATCGAGTTAATAGAAGAAAAAAAAACACAAATTGCTGTTTTTTGGGGGATGTTTGAGGATTGAGGTGGTCTGTGAGGTATTTTTTTTTTTTTTAAATGTTCCCTGCTCAGAGGCGTTACTGCTGGTGCTGCTGACATGCTAGTATTTTATGCATGTGATACTTTATTGCTGACTGTCACTAGCTGCCAGTTTATAAGCTGCGTGATAGAAAGCAGAGTATAAAAGGAAGCCTGAGGCTCATCTGTTGCAGACACAATCAGACTCATCCTCATCATCCTCTGAGCCTCTGCCTCTCTCTTCCTGTGGTCTGTGTGTCTATTCTCCTCCTCCTCTTCATCGTCCTCCTTCGTTCTGCGGCCAGAGGGCAAGGCTGGTGTGAGTGATGTCTAACCCTCCCCATCCATCCAGCTCTGCTCATATCAACATAGAAAACAATGACTAACAAGCCGCGGGAGCAGGGGAACTTTAATTTGGATGGAGGGCCGGGTTCGTTTGACGAGGCCATACATCAGCGATGAAAGCCCAGCGGCAAGGACTCATCTCATGTATGTACAGTATAAACACAGTGCTGTGATACAGCTTTCCTATGCAACAGGGCGATCTTTAAAAATGAACCCTGCATTCATTTAACATTACATTATTACTTCCATCACCTTGATGGCTGCACATCCAGAATTCAGTCTAATTTTAGCTTTGGTTTTGGTTTGGCTCAAACTCCTGAGGGCAAAGTCTGACTTTAGCTGCAAAATGCTGCACTATACTTCCCATCAGGGTGCTACAATATCTGCATCCACCTGGAAGAGACACTGATGAGGGTGAATCACAACAGTGAAGATAAAATGATGTTTCATAGAGCTGCTGGGGTAACGGCAGAGAATTCTCCATGGGTTCGTACAATACAATAAGATGAAAGATGATGCAATAATGCAGCGATACAATGCACTGCGATGTGATGCAATGCTATACGATACAATGACACGATGCGACGCAAAGTGATACAAGATGGTACAACAAGAAAATACAACGGGACAAAATATGTAACGATACAATGCATTGATACAATGCATTGATATGATATGATACAATAATATGCAAGGACACAATGCAATGTGATACAAAATGACACAACAAGACAATACAATACAACAATAAGGTACAATATGATATGGAATGGTAAGATGCTAATATATAATATGATGATAAGATTTTGGGGGATTTGAGGCATGCTAAGATACAATAAGATGCAATCCAACAAGATGGTGCAAGAGAACAATACGATAAGACGATATAATACAATAAGATACGATGTGATATAATAAGATGGTTCAACAAGACAATGATAAGAAAGTTAGATCAAGAGAAAAGCAGAGCAGACAAGATAAAATTCACTGTAAAATATTGATTGGCTCTAAGACTGGTGGACAGCAAGTCAATGAAGGACTTTTAAGGTTGAACAAAATCTTAAAATCAGTGCAACAGTATTAAAAACCAGCATTACAAGCAAGACATTAAAAGGGAAGAAAGATCTATAAACTGGATGTTTATAGTTTCTCCTTCCCTCCATTGTGTAGTTCTAGTTTCATTTTGGCCAAGAGACAAAGGTATTTCCTTTTTTTCTTGTTAAGTACAGTCTGTATGTATTAAGAAAAGCTGCCTCTGTGTAGTTTTTTTATTTGTGTGTAATGAACAAAGCAATGCGTAATTGGCCTCAATGATCCACAAACCATATCCATGCTGCGTGGCTCATTAGTTTGATGAATATGATCGTTATTCTAATCAATAACTGACCAACTAATGAGGCCTCTAACCAAGCATGGGAAAACACAAACATGAACAACTGCAGGAGCAATGCGAGCATACAGCCTCAGCTTTCCTACACACAGCGGCTGGATGAAGTTATTTCTGTCCTTTTGCTGCTGTGTAAAACTAACAATGAACTGCCCGAGTCAAGGTGAGAGGTTTATTTTTCACCCAGCCTCAGCCGTACCCTTGGACTGTAAGCGAAGCTACAGGATGACATGACAAACAGTGAGTCTAAGGTGAGCTGGGCTTTGGGGAGAGCAAATCCATATAAGAGCTTCCCTTGTTATATGTAGCTGACAACATGAGCTCCCACCTGAATGAACATGATCTAAAAATACAAAACTATTTTCACGGATGCTCTCAAGTGGATCGAGAAAAATTATCTGCATTTATCTGGACATCTGACTCGCTTCCTCTTAAAATTCCCCACATTGGCTCAAGGTCTTAGACTGTGTTTATGTGGTGCTTCATATCACCTTTCTATTCTCAGCGCCTCTAAAGCAGCCAGCAGCTGAGGTGAAGCATGTGTGTGATTTAACAGGAGCTTCTGCCAGTAAACATGTGAGGAAGTGATGATGAGGTGGAAGTAGTGACTGAGTGAGAGAGCGAGGCAGTCAGGTATCGATTGATTGAGTCTGTCAGAGATTTGAGAGAGAGAAAGAGTGCAGTAAAGGGTCCTTTAAGACAATCACCCACCTGACAGCCTGGTAAGCAGGAAAAAAATAGTAGCATCAGACGTTTCTGCAAAACAGGTTGAACTTACTAAAACAGAACGTGTCTTGTTGCAGCATTTTTGTCCATTTTGAGTCATATTTCTAGACCCACAGAATATTTTGTACTATGTCTCTGAAAACACTGAATAGCTCAAATGAAAGAAGAGACTCTCTATTTCATCATGAAAAAAAAATGCTTTTACCTTGTTCCATTCTTGTTTTATCAGAGGTAGAGTAGAGGACACTTTCACCAAAATCACTTTTTGTCCAGAATCCATCCGCTTTGCTCTCTAATTGCGATCATCTCCACTTCCTGCTTTGATCTGTGGTGTATACCATCTCTTTATGCTCTGACTACATCTCCCAGAAGCCCCAAAATTAGTCACAGGCTTAGTGAAAGCACCCTCTTGTGCCAGCTGCTGAAAAAAACGCTTTGCCGTATAAATACGTCTTTGGCACTCAAAGAGTTCAATCAGCCATTGGCATCAGCTGTTTATTTGTCATGTGTTCATAATGTTCAGTGTCATTAGATTTTAGACTTAATTATCCTCGGGGGGAAATATGTTCACAGACAGTACATGGACTCCAAGATGTTTAGGAAAATAACAAAGTATCAATTATTTAACACTGTACAAAGCAAAATAAAGCACAATAAACACGGACACCAAAACATGAAATAACACGAACAAATGTCGTAGGTTAAAGCCCATATGTGAACACAAATCATGATCTTTTTCCTAACTTTAACCAAGTAGTTTTGTTGCCTAGACCTAACCAATCGTTTCATGAGCCACGTGGCATTGTGCGTGATGCTCAGCTGATTGTAAATATATTTATGGAACATATTTTTTGTCAAGAAATGTCACCATTCAATGTATGTTAATGTTATCCACGAAACGTCCAATGCCATATTTTTTGTTCTGGTGACTGGGTTGCCACCAGTGTAACTACAAACTCAGTATAATGCTACCAACAGTAAAGAATACCACCATGCACTAGCCTGACACTCACAGCAACCCAATACAGATAGGCTTAAATATTTAAGAGGAGCTCGTGCTGGGCTGTTTGGACAGTACTCTGTACTGTATGTGTGTGTGTGTGTGTGTGTGTGTTGGATGTGAGACAAATGTTTCCAGCTGAGGCCATGTGGAAAATTACCTCCCTTCACTCCAGTTACACTGCAAAAAAAAATTTCCTCCCAGGGTGTAATGTCCTTCTCTGAGTACAGAGATTTTAAGGCTCCATTCAGGTCATAACAAGTGTTGGTTAGTAGTGAGGAATGCAGGGGATTCAGAAAATTAACTCTTGTGAGTAATGTTGGGGCTTCTGGGAAATGTAGTCCGAGGCTAAAGAGACAGTATACACCACAGAGATCAAAGCAGGAAGTGGAGACGATCACAATTAGAGAGTAAAACAAACAGAATCTGGACAAAAAGTGGTGATTTTGGTGAAAGTGTCCTCTACTCTACCTCTGATAAAACAAGAATGGAACAAGGTAAAAACAAACATTTTTTTCATGATGAAATAGAGAGTCTCTTCTTTCATTTGAGCTATTCAGTGTTTTCAGAGTCATAGTACAAAATATTCTGTGGGTCTAGAAATATGACTGAAAATGGACAAAAACGTTGGAACAAGACACTTTCTGTTTTATAAAATGGCTGGAACTCAATGAGTTAATACAACATCCCATGGCTCATTTAACTTCATTGGATGTCCACTGAAATTCAGACAAACTGCATCGTTGGAGTCCATAATCAATACAGTAATCAGGCTAAAATACATTGACCACTGAGGTAATATTACATTTCAAATGCAAATACATCACACCGTCTCTCTACTGTGGATCAAGTGAATGAATGAATGTCAGCTGGTATCTATCCTTCAGTCATTATTTCTCTGTTAAATTATCTATCCATTGATACTGGTTTCACCTCTTGCACTATAGATTTATACTGTAATTTATGGATGTCACAGGTCACCTCCACCCATGTGTTGCATGTTGCAGTGATCGGCAGCATCAGTCTACATGAACATCACGGTATGTGAGCATGTTCTAGATACAATTATGACCCTTACAATAAGTAAAATATGGGACTTTTAAGTTACAGCTCCAGTATTAGCGCCGATGCAGGAAAGCAGAGTAAAAAGGGACAGGTCAGAGATTGGAGGGGAGATGGAGATAGAAAGGAGACGGCTATTTCAAGCTTTCATAAAGGAGGGCAGAGGTGACCTTTCATCCTCGCTTTTGAGGAGAACCTTTCTTGTCAAAATACCTCGAATAAAGTTACACTATGGGTCCACAAGGGAAAAAAGATTTCACTCAGGTCATTTGATTAGAGAATAAAGCCTCGGCTGGCCAGGTGATGCAGGGTTAATAAACTGCTGTACGGTAACACAGAATAGATCCTTTCAAGCTTTTTGAAACGCTTCTCCACATCCCATAGGGATATCTGATATCTGAAGTTGAGCAAAGGGTCCCCAAAACATCAAATTATGAATTTATTTAGCTTCACTTCAGTTACTAAAAAGACAAAAAAAACTGTAGTCATACTGCTGCAAATTCAAATTGTGAGGTGTTATATGACTCAATCGCTCACTCAAGTGACATGACATAACTCAGTTATATAACTGAGCTATCCCAAACAGTGCTGATGGCATCGAGTGGGATGATGAATAAAAGAGGTAAGCTGGGAGACTTGCTGGTTTCATAGAAATATACATAATAAACTCCAGCAAAGAGGAGAGAAGGAAAGGAAAGGAGTATATATGTCTAGGAGTTATGTGCCTCACTTTCTTGGATTTGTGGTGGAGAACAAAAAGTTCATTGTGTTTAAACTATTTACAAAATGCACATATATAGGTGAATACATGCATATACATACAGTAATAGTTTATCTATGTGCATTCAGATACTGTATATGAGTGAGTATATTGATTTTTGTTGGAATAAGGCCAGCAATACACCGCCACAGATGCATTAGATGTGGATAATAAATGGTTCTACCGGTAAATTAACATCTCAGAGGAAAATAGTACAAACACAGCCCACAGCGAAATACCTTGGGAGTACACAAACACACACATAAACACACACATAAACAGCTAGGATGCTCTTAACTCATGCTGTAGCTGCCAAGCAGAACCACTGTTGGCAAAATCCAATATAACACATTCATTGTCCCAAGACAGGGAACCTCCTGTCAATAAATAAATCATAAATATGTGCAGAAAAGCAGCGTCTTTGATAACGGATACTGTGATGATGCAGCCAATAATTTACTGTCATTGGTGCATACTGTACAGTCAAGGCCAGTGTCCTGAGTGCAGTACTAGACGACTAGACTGCTGTTTCTCAAAGGTTTGCAGATCAAGGACCACTTAAAGCTACAGTCTGTAATCCTGTCCAGAATCACTTTTGTTATACTGGGCGGGTAATTATTTGGAGTTATTATTTTCACGAAACATGCCAACTTAGCTACTTTTGTAGCGCGTATTAGCCCGATACTAACATTAGCTTCTCTGTGGGTGTAGGCCAGTCGTGAGTGCCGGGTTAAAAGTTTTCATGATGTTGATTGGTCTGCAGTCAGCTGACACCATTTAACAAGAGCCATAGTTAACTACTTTATTTAGTTTCATTCTCTGTGGAGACTTGATCACTGCTAAATAGTAGCTTTAGCTTTTTAGCCATTTGCATCTGCCTGATTAGCTGCACTAGCTCATAGCTACTAGCTCAAATTGGAAGTACTTCCCTGAGATTTTAATTCCATTTTTCCAAACAGCATATTTAAACTGATGTCCCCACTGAGACACCTGGGAGTTTTTCAAAATAAAACCAACCATTCCGAAGCATATCGCGGTGGTTCTCCTCCATGACTGCAGGAGGAAACAGGAAGCTGATTATAAAGTATAACGATGATGACCGTAATGCACTTACTACGTGAAATTTTCATAATTTGCATGGATTATTCTGGAGCCCTGGTCAGGAACAATGTCAATGAAAATGCCTATAAAAAAATTACATTTATGTTAACTATTTTAAATTTCATTTAAATAATACACAAAAAAAACACAGCAGGTGGTTCTGAACAAACAACAGGTGTTGGGCGTTGAAAAAGCAGCAGGCAGTGTTTATGGCAGAATGCCATATTAGAGAGGATGATGAATAAGCACTTTTCTCCTCCTTTCACATCTAGAGAGAGTTATAGTGTGTCGTTAGAGCTAACGAGCCCATGGCCGGCTGCTTTAATGATGATAGGGGTGGAGCTGCACGACCCGACTCTGACCTCTGCAGACTGTTTTCCATAGCTTCTCCCAAATGCAGCCAACCATAAATTATCCAGTACCACTCAATTCCCATTCAAAGGGGCATTTATTTCCACTTCTTTGAATGCCAGGGGAGATGTCTACTCCACTGGATTCTTATGAAATCCAGTCGCTATTACCGTGTGCTTTTAACATTTCAACCTAGGCCCTGACCTTTGTAAAACACAGTAAGCCCTCAAGAAGACAGCAGTACTCTGAAGCTTGATGGGGTCATCATTAATCTGCTGGAGAGAAGGAGATGAGGATGCCAGCGGGAGGGCATCTATCTCATGCTGCTATGGGAAGAGCCTTGATCCCTGACAAAAGAAGAGGCCATTAAGAGGTGAGCGGCTCGACGTCTTCACGAAGCTCAGGCCCATAGCAATTAAACAGTTATTACAATGTCAATGGTTGTGCTACAGGCTATCAAACTCACACTGTCCCTAGATATATGCAGAGGCAGCAATTTGATCTGAGCAATTAGAGGCTGATAGCAACACTAAGATGAAGTGCTCCTGCACTCCTGCTCCTCTTGTCCCATTTTCATTCAGCTCAGCCCCTCCTTCTCCAGGGCCCAGCCATCAGTTTCACTCCTCTGCCCTTTAAGCATCTCCTCTCTCTCAGACCCTCCCCAAGTCTCTCTGCATTCTCCAGGGTCTGAAAATGGAGTGTAAGCTTCATATGGTTTAGATAATATGAATGTCACCTGCACGAAAAGAGGTAGGTGTGTTTGGGCAGTGTCTGTTTTTTATACCTTAATACCTTTCTGACAGGTTCTAGTAAAGAAAACACTATGCAGTGAACTCTAAGGTGTCGCTAAGTAGAAAAAACATGATGCAGTGAACTCCAGGATGTCGCTAAGTAGAGAAAACATGATGTAGTGAACTCTAGGGTGTGCTAAGTGGAGAAAACATGATGTAGTGAACTCTAGGGTGTCGCTAAGTAGAAAAAACATGATGCAGAAAACTCTAGGGTGTTGTTACATGGAGAAAACACAATGTAGTGAACTCTAGGGTGTTGTTAAGTGGAGAAAACATGATGCAGTGAACTCCAGGGTGTTGTTAAGTGGAGAAAACATGATGCAGTGAACTCCAGGATGTCGCTAAGTAGAGAAAACATGATGTTGTGAACTCTAGGGTGTGCTAAGTGGAGAAAACATGATGTAGTAAACTCTAGGGTGTCGTTAAGGAGAGAAAACATGATGTAGTGAACTCTAGCGTGCTGTTAAGTGGAGAAAACGATGCAGCAAAATCTAGGGTGTTGTTACATGGAGAAAATACAATGTAGTGAACTCTAGGGTGTTGTTATGTGGAGAAAACGATGCAGCAAACTCTAGGGTGTTGTTAAGTGGAGAAAACATGATGCAGCGAACTCTAGGGTGTTGTTAAGTGAAGAAAACATGCTGCAGTGAAATCTAGGGTGTCGTTAAGTAGAGAAAACATGATGTAGTGAACTCTAGGGTGTCGTTAAGTGGAGAAAACCTGATGCAGTGAACTATAGGGCGTCGTTAAGTGGAGAAAACCTGATGCAGTGAAATCTAGGGTGTCGTTAAGTAGAGAAAACATGATGCAGTGAACTCTAGAGCCCACTCAAGCTGTGAAGCTTGGCTTGACACGTTTCCAATTACCGTCTGGTTTCTTGCCCCGTCCCAGCCCTGCCTGGCCCGGTCAGGACCGGTCTGGACCGGTCAGGACTGGTCATGACCTCTGAGGCCTCAGTTACTCAATTAAAACAGACGGGCCTCATCACCCTGCTTGACTGGGCTGGTCCCATTCTGTCAGCTGGCCCGTCTCTTACCAGGAACCTGATACATGGTGCTAGATAGGGTGACAACTGGGGAAGCTGCCCCCCATCTATCCTTTCTCCTCCAGTCTTCAGCTTTGGGATGAATACATTTTTATTTCACTAACTCCTGCTTGATCTTCTCCTTTTCCACTTACTTCTGTTTGTCCCTCAGTATTTCTTTACATTCAATCTTACCACTACTTCTTCCTTCCTCTATTCCCAATCACTCATCCATTAACTTCTTCTCAGGCGTCAGATAGCAAGCCATGGTTGAGTCTTTTTTTAACTTTTGTTTCCTCTCAAGAAAACATCAGTGAAGAATTAAAATGTTATAGTGTTTCTCTACATCCTCTACTGTCCAAACCAATCAGTTTCAAAGGACATAACACTCTGCCCTCTGCTCTCTGGACAGCAGCTCTACATCATCAAATCCTCACAGGTGACTCAGACAAGACTTTTTGAAAAGCCACAATCATTCTCAGTGTCTGATTAAGTTCAGCAAGACTTTTCAGAAAGATAGAGACACCAAGCACAATCCATGTTTTTGTATTGTACACATTATGTTATGCTGCTTGCAAACCTTTTTCTTCTTTCTCTATATCTGACAGCATGTCCCTATTATGGGCTGTGCTGTATGTAAATGTCCTGTAAGTGATCCTGCCTGTGTATGAGGATGAACTGTGGTCCTGCATCTGGGCCAGCAGGGATCACAGGTCAGCCTGCCAGTGTGAAAATGCCACTGATAATGGTTCCTCCTGTTTCAAAGCAGCAACTTGACCCTCTCGTCTACGTGCCCGATGAGTCAGGGTACTTTTAAGACCATCTCATCTCGCAGCCTACACTCGCCGCTGAGTGACAGGCTCAGGCGGGCGTGCATGTGCCACGTGATGTCAGCATTAGCCGAGTGAGCGATCTCCGTGTCATCATCCCTCACCGCTGTAAGCGAGCTGGCACAGTCGACTCGGTGCTCAGTTGACGGAGGCCTCGGTTGGCACCTGTCAGTCAGTGAACGGCCAAGTGTGGCGCCCTCCATTAGCCTGGCTGACAGCGCCGGACCCGTGGCATCGCTCCCTCACTTCATCGGCTTTGCGCCACCCTGCCAGCACTCGCTCTGGGCTTTTCAGCATCCTCGCTGAGAGACCTTCACCTCGGACTCTGGACCTGGACTATGGCGAGGCAATGTCAACCCTGACATCCGCTCACCATCCTTCTCTTTGTCTTCTTCCAGGACATCTTTCTACTTCCTTCATCCGTCTGCTCCTGCACATCGCTCGTCCTCTGACGTCCATGGTTAATTCATGTTGCGCTTGGCTTCAGGACTGGTAGCCTGTATCCAGTCACTTCACTGATTCATCTTGGCCAGGCTTCAAAGGTTGAACAGGTCACACATTTATCTAAGACCTTCTGGATGCTCGAAGCTTGCCAAAGACCTCACTGCTCGTCCTCGTGGCCATCAGCCCTTCTCACTCTCTGTTCCTAAAAGCATATTTCTTGAGTGAGCCCTTCTTCTTAGCCATGCTTTATGAAGGATTGAAGATGCCAGCATTCTAATTAGGTCAAAACCGAGGTCTCTAAACGGCAACAAAGCCTTGCAGCTTGTTTGTCCGATCCATCCTGTATCTAGTTATTTGCTCGGGGGCCACAGAGGTAATTTTAGATCAATATTCCCCTTCTCAAAATTCACGGAGCCACTCAGCACAGGGCGAATACCTCCACGGTGCTCCCACAACTCCAATCCCCCTCGCTCTGTGAATCGATGCTATTCATTGGCCTGTAAACACCTCTGACATTGATGTGGGACCTCAAAGCATGCTGAGGTTCCCTCGGTAACTGCATGACACACATGCCGATGTTTGGGTCAGCGCACGTAAACACTACAGAGCAGCACAGCAGGTTAATGTGTTAGGAAAGCAGAGGAAATGTGGAAAGATCGAACTGCTGTTTAGGAATTAACCACTCAAAAGTAGAATTACCGCCTCATGATTGTACTGACTGGAAGTTTACATCCATGTCTGTCAAAAATGACATAATTTTATCCTTTCATATATTTGAATAAAACTGCAAGAATTATCATGTGGATTCCTGAGTTGTGGACAAAAATGGGTTCATTTATTTATGCAATTAAAGTGAATCTAATCAGTTCATCCTAGAGTCTGAATGTTTGCACTTAAGTGGATGAAGTCACATTACAATAAATGCCTACATAGAAATAAAAACCGTGACCACTAAACAAACACATGTTCAAAAATATATAAATATGCAACAGAACGGATGAAAAACTGATTATTTTGATAATCAATTAATTAGTTTGAGGAATTTTTCAAGAAAAAAAATTTGAAATCCTCCTCAGCTTCTTAACTCTTTGAGTGCCACAGACGTATATGTATGTCAAACTGAATATTTTTGACCCATATTTTCCACCATTTTCCGAAATTTGATAGTCCAAACCACTAACCAATTAATCCTGAAAATAATCCACTAGGAACTAGTAAGTGAAATTATAAATCACTGAAAAAAAAGACAAAACAAAACACAAAACATCTTTTGGCTTACAGACATACTCTTTGTCACATTAAATTTAGCGTCATATCAGCTATTTCTAAAAATTCATATCAGCCTCTACAGTGATTTAGCAGCCTATGTTTCAACATCTCCAGCACCTGAAGTGTGTATTGAAGTGTGTGATCCCTGTCCTTCTGTCCGATCAATGGCAACATGTGTTAATGAGTGTTTACTCCATGGCTGACTGGTCCATCAGGGTCCAGCACTAACCCCCTCTGTCTGCTGACACACTACATCCTGCCGGGCGCCATCTTTTTATATCCCACCAACTCTCTCAAATACATGTACACATTTTGGATGACAGGCTTTTTGTAGTGATTAAACATTTGATTATTAGTCAGACCGTAGTCTACCGAGGGCTCTCCTTGGTCACACACTTTAATTTCAGTTTGTGCAGATCTGCAACGACTAATAAATTCCAGCTTCTTAAATGTGAATATCTCCTGGTTTCTTTCCTCCTCTGTGACAGTAAAATGAATATCTTGGAGTCAGGGCCCCCTAGAGGCCAGGGGACCCTGAACAGGCGCTTAGTTTGCTTATGTCTTGGACCAGCTCTGGCTAACAAATATAGATATCTAGCATCATATATAAACCGATCAAGCATAACATTATGACCACTGACAGGTGAAGTTATCTCTTCAGATTTCAGGCATCAAATGAACATTTAGTCCTCAGAGTTGATGTCAGAATCAGGATTTCTCAGGCGTTTGACACCAAGAGCCAAACAGTGATGTCTAGAGGACTGGGTCAGAGCATCTCCAGAACCTGGTCTGCAGTGGTCAGGATCTATCAAAAGTGGCCCAAGGAAGGACCAGTGGTGAACCAGAGACAGGGTCATGAGAGGACAGTGATGGAGGCTGGTCCTAGTGGTCTGATCCAACAGACCAGAAGAGTTAATGCTGCTCAAGATAGAAAGGAGTCAGGATACACAGTTCAGAGGGTTTGTGGCAGTTTTGGTAGAAAAAGGGTGGTCATAATATGCCTCATTCAAATATACATGTATTCACATGTCGCTGCAGTGTGCTGTGAAAATAGTGACCAAAAACGTGACAAAAAGACTGAAAAGAAAAGAAGTGTCAACTTAAAAGGATGTTTTTGTGCTTCAGCTTTGTGTGTCAAACCAGAAATGTTTATTTACTGCATCGGATAAAAAACACTGACCACAGGTGTGAAACGATTCAAGGCAGAGCATATAAAATGAAGATAAGTATTCACTCTTTTTCCTTTCTGTTGCTCCTTTATATTTACCAGCTGTCTATCCAAAAGGTTATCACTAGCTATTAACATTCAGCCCTGCCGAGGCCGGCCATTGATACCCAACGGCACAGTGTAAATGTCAAAATATGGAGGGCTGAGTGGCTGTTCGGGCCATAAAAATGAGGAGGTGCTGTTGCATGTCTGCTGGAGGGATCGCTGCTTGGTTACGACCATCTCTGCAGACCTTTCGAGCTCAAACTGCGGCACAAATTTTCCTACTAACCAGGGAAAATACAGTTTAACAGAATTGCTGAATAAATATCCTCTGATAAAAGATAATGCCGCTCAACAGCTGCTTTCAATTTAGACAAAACTGTATTTTTAATATTCATCAGATTTAGTGAAAGTGAGGAAACATTAATTCTGTAAATGCACATGCATGTCCCACCATGGTGGGAATGCATCTATTAGGCAGGAAAAACAGGAAGCAATCAAAGCAGAAGGCCTGGACTTCGAAAGGTGGAAATTTCCCAGGAGAGACGGCAGCACTGGTCGAAGCCAATTTCCCTCTAGATTAACCGACCGCTCACGCAAATTATAATTCAAGGAGACAGCGATGTGATTAGGAAGAGCTTATCCTCTCTGGTACGGCAGTTTAACCGAAACAATCAACAACAAGTAAGGACAGAAACGCCTCGTGTTGACAAAGTGCTCGTTTATACTCGCACATCCAAGAAAAAGATGACAGGAGACATTTAGTGTAAACACCTGGGACTGTCGACAGACAGCAAAATATGTACAGGTTGACTTCTGAGCTGTTAAAGGAGGAGCACAGACAAACATGGCATCATCGATTTATAACTTCCACGATCTGCCATATTGTTTTTGGCTGTGTTTTTTTAAACCACATAATCAGAGTTGTTGCATATTTACTTAGTCACTTTATCATCTTTGGTTCTTATCGCTGCACTTCGTTTATATGTATAAAGGTTTATGTTTATAAGTCTGTATGTCACACAACCAAGCCACCAAGTTAAATTCCTTGTTTGTGCAAACTGACTTGGTAACTTGTTTCTGATTAACTCACTGAGTATCAGCCCTTCTTTAAAAAAAAAACAAAGTGCCTTGTTCCAGTGTTTTTGTCCATTTTGAGTCATATTTCTAGACCCACAGAATATTTTGTACTATGTCTCTGAAAACAGTGAATGTCTCAAATGAAAGAAGAGACTATTTCATCATGAAAAAAATGTTTTTACCTTGTTCCATTCTTATTTTATCAAAGGTAGAGTAGAGGACACTTTCACCAAAATCACCACTTTTTGTCCAGATTCTGTTTGTTTTGCTCTCTAATCTCTATCGTCTCCACTTCCTGTTTTCATCTCTGTGGTGTATACCATCTCTTTGTCCTGACTACATCTCCCAGACGCCCCAAAATTACTCACAGGCTGTGTGAGAGCGCCCTCTCGTGCCTGTTGCCAAAACTACTTCGACATATTTATACTCAAAGAGTTAGCTACCAGGCGTGTCTGCAGACTTCCTGTGTTAACTACTGTGCATTTTTGCCATGTGTAAAGTTGTTTTCTATTCACACTTTGGACCATGCAGAGCCAAACCATGCTCAGTTGATTTGGGGATTTTGCGGTTTCATAATAAAAGCATGCATAAAAAAATGTTTATGTCCAAATGAGCAGAGCTTTGTCAGTGGTTGATCTGAAAAACAGGCCAACTACAGAGGGCTCTGTTAAAGCAAAAACAAAATGTAAGACTTTCATTGTGAAAACACAGGAAATCTTAAAGCTCTTAAAGCCATGGTGCACCCTGTAGTTGATGTGCCTGGTCAGAATAAGTAGTGCTGAGTCAACACATAATAAAGCCTCATATAGATGCACAGATGCAAGTTAAAAAACAAAAACCTATGTCAGATGATTTGGGTTTATCAGCAAGAGAAAAAAAAAACAAAAAGCCATGACGCAAAGGTTTGATGAAAAAGGCATGAAATGTCTTTCTGTGTGGGAATATAAACTCAGCTTTGTGTTCCTCCCTGCTGCTCCTCCTCATCACTTACTGTATGCAAATACATAACACTCCTGATTACCATGCAATTTATTTACAAGAAAACAAGATAGTGTGGAATACTGTCATTTGCATAATAATGACAAAGGGGCTCTCAAAGGGTTTTACGCTAAGAAGCCTGAATAAAAGAAGGAACAAATCAGAGGCAGAGTGATGTTCGGATCAGCATCATCTGTGGAAGTGGACCTCATCACTTCGTTTATATTTCCGCTCTTTAACATAACGTATAAATAAATATGACAAAGTGTTTTTCAGCAGCAGGCACAAGAGGGCGCTCTCAAACAGCCTGTGAGTAATTTTGGGGCTTCTGGGAGATGTAGTCAGAGCATAAAGAGATGCATAGGGAGGAGGTCAGGATGTTCATGTCCTCTGTCAAACCACAAATTGAGTCACTTTTATAACCTTTCTGTCCACTTCATTTTTTCCTGTCATTTTGCAGCCTCAAACTAACCACCTTGTTTCCTGTGAAAACAGCAAAACTGATGCGAGACAGTCACAGGAAGTTTAATTTAATGAAATAAATTTGATACAGGATATTAATCCTCTACATCAGACTCAAAATAATGACACACTACGCTTTCAGAAGAACAGGGTTTTGGAAATAATAATAATAATAATAAGTTTTACTAATTTTAATTTCCTCTCTTTCAGCACTTCTCTGAACTCTTAACTTCTATTCTTTCTATATATTTTACGTTATAAAAATCAAAGGAAATCACACAGAAATGAAGAATACCTTACTGTTTTATCTATCCCTATGTACTATATATATATATGTATATATATATATACACACACACACACACATATACACACACACACAAACATATATACAGTATATATAAACATTCATCTTCTTGATAAATTGCAGCTGCTACTTATAAAAAGTACACCTGAACTGTGTTGAAGATGAATCCTTCACTTCCCTGTTAGTTTTCTGTTTAGATCACATCTTTTGCATTTGATTGGAGCTTCTGGACGTGCACAGAAACACAGAAAGCACAATTTTCTCCTAAAAGTTCAGACACATTTTTACGGTGGGAGATTGTTTGTGATATGGACGAGGAAAGAGACATCAGCAGCTGTCATGTTTAGGATAATTACATCCAAGCTGTGAGTGTCTTAGGGAGACTTCCTGTGAGCCGCTGGGACGTTTTCATCGATGCTGTGAGCAATTAAGAGGTAACATGGCTCTGCAAAAAAAAAAAAAAAAGAAGCTTGTGGCGACATTTTGAAGACAAGCTAAATAATGAGCTTCTGGAAAGTACATTCTCTGTTTCATCCCATTTATTTCATTTAATCCTCCTGCAGTGTTTCCAGACATTTTTGAGGATGATTCATGTCAAGACACCAAATAACTCTCAATCTGAACTGTTTACTCAACACTCCTCCCTCCTGCACTTTACCTCCACATCTCCATCCTCTTGTTATTTTTGTTTCTCCCGATCAATCACTTCCTCTTCAATCCAGCTAAGGTCAACAGATTTCACTGCTAAAAAAGTCTAAGAGCGATGAGATCTGAAGTGCAGCTGAACTGCAAATTATTTGGATAACTTAGTTTGTTTTAAGAGTTAATTTCTTATTATAAGTGTTTGACTTATATTTTTTTTAAATCTCAAACAGGCAGGAAATGTTAAAATGAGGTCAATAACTGTTAAAATATAGTCTATTACAGCTCTCCCCCAAAGTTTCATCAAATAACCCTTTATTTAAGATTCAGTATCAAACTCAAGTTGTTGATTCAAGAGTCACACAAAAACATCCACAAGCATTTTCTGCTTATTTTCTGCTTGTATTTAGTATATTTCACTTATTTTGGGGCTTTAAAAGTTAAATTTTAAGAAAGCTCATCTTAAACCAGTTTCTGATTGTTTAGTATATTTTACTGACTTTGGGTCTGTATAAAGTTACATTTTGTTTCATTATCTTAAGGGGGTGTCTGTAGTTCAGTTGTTACAGCATTGTGTTGATTATTATTATTGAAACAAGCATTTTCTGCTTATTTTAAGCCTTCTGAATACATCTCATTTCTAGTTTTAACATCTGAATTCCAGAAAACTCGTCAAGTGGAATGATGTTGCTGCATGGACAGATATTTTAACTTGTTTTGAGGACCTAAAATGATCATTTGCATCACTTTCTTTGCATCACACTATGATGTTTGAATCAGCTCAGGTTGAGGACTTTCAGTACAGGTCTAGTTCTAATCTTAGTTCGTATTAGTTCTTCAGTATTAGTACTTAGTGTCTCGTATTTTTCCTCCCCCTGCTTCACCTCCTCTCTCCACCTTGAGGGGAAACCACTGTGGTCTCTCAGTGGACGGAGTCAAATCCATCCAATCCAAACAGCTGTGAAATTGGGTCGGAAATGAGCCTGCGTGTTGAACGAGGTGCAGTAAAAATCGACGCAGCGTTGAACGGCTCGGTCGATGGGGTTTAACGACAGGCTGCTCTTATAGAGCTCGGCACTTTGGGAAGAGTCGCATAGAAAGGGAGGGTGAAAGAAAAAACGGTCATTATAGAAAGGCCATGCTGTAGTGCATATTCACCCCTGACATTAAAGTTTGCCCACTCCACAACAGGTAACTAGCTTGTAGTTTTTCAATAAGTGTTTTTCAGATGGAAGCTCCTCACGTGTGGATTATGTGAAGTGACCCGTGAAAGGCTTTTGAATAAAAAGATATGTGCTGTGGATGAGAATGACTGGGTGACTTTGGCTTATAAATCTTACTTTGTAAATCTGTATCTTTGTTTTGTCAAAACTCGTCGAGTTTCTTTGTCGTTTGAATAAATCATTAATGTAGATAAAATGACCTTATTGTAAAAGAAAGTGATATTTTCATGTTTTTTAATATTATAATGCAGGTTTATGAGCTTAATAAAAGCTGTGAAAATATCCAAACACTGACAGAAATAAACACAGAAATACTCTACAATATTGAAACCATTTCACAAAAAAAAAAAATTAAATGTGTCTGAGTTTACTTCCTGTTGCAGTGGCTGGGAATGAATCAGCTGACAGGAAGTAAACATGGAGCCAAACTGTTGCCTAGCAACGTAGTTTCATTAACTCTTTGAGTGCCACTGATGTATTTCATCATCAAAGTTTTTTCTGCAGCAGGCACAAGAGGGTGCTCTCACACAGCCTGTGAGTAATGTTGGGGCTTCTGGGAGATGTAGTCAGAGCATAAAGAGACGGTATACACCACAGAGATCAAAACAGGAAGTGGAGACGATCAAGATTAGAGAGCAAAACAAACAGAATCTGGACAAAAAGTGGTGATTTTGGTGAAAGTGTCCTCTACTCTACCTCTGATAAAACAAGAATGGAACAAGGTAAAAACAAACATTTTTTTCATGATGAAATAGAGAGTCTCTTCTTTCATTTGAGCTATTCAGTGTTTCCAGAGACATAGTACAAAATATTCTGTGGGTCTAGAAATATGACTCAAACTGGACAAAAAAGACACTTTCGGTTTTATAAAACAGCTGGAACTCAATGAGTTAAAATGCAGATGTTAAATTCAGGCACGTTCAGACTGAAAATATGAGGAAATATGAGTAGTTTTTAAACATTAAATCATGTAAACGTGACAAACACTAAATACTTGTATGAACCTGAAAACAAGGATCAACGGTGGCGTGTAGCACTATCAGCCATCAGTTTCTCCTTCTCGATGGCATGGCCTCTATGTTCACTCAATCCCCAGCATGCACTAGGAGGTTTCCATTACCCCATTAAAGCCTTGTTGCAGAGATAAGGCCGAGAGCGAACGCTCCTAAACTCCCAAACACACTCGGCGGTTACAAGCCCTCCCAGCGGAGGCCTCGCCGTCGTCATAGAGCATAAACACTGTGATATTGTGTGTGTGTGTGTGTGTGTTCATCCTGTGTGGCCTCTTTCTGTTGTTTATCCTCCTCATTGCTCCTCCTGTTACCAAGCTGGACTTAAAAAAAAAAAAATCTACAGAAATATATTTATTTTAAATAAAGTCTATAAAACCCACAACTTCTCTCTTCTGTCTCTCTAGAAAGCCAAGCATTTAACAAATATCCCAAAAAACATGCACAGCTTCAATAACTTTTGTCTCAAAAATTATTATAATTTTTTTTTTTTTATTAAGGACACAATGTCAGTACTTTTTACGTCATTTTTTTTTTTACATTAGCTGACATAACCTCGCAGCTTAGGTTGCACAGATTTTAGGGATATGAAGGAATTAGCAAAAAAACACCAGTGTTACCAGTGTCAAACTATTTCCATTGCATTTTTTTTATTCTATAGGTCACATCCACATAACAAATAGTGAAAACATATTTTAACAGTTCATTTGCAATTAAAAATATATTTTTCGTAATTTTATTTAAAATGTAAATATTAATTTATTCTATTATTATTATTTATTCCATTAAGTCATTGTTGTTTACTGTCTCTTTATTACTGTAATTTGTCGGTCTATGCTGCTGTGGTGAGTGAATTTCTCCCCAATGGGTATAAATAAAAAACTATTCTATTCTATTCTTATTGTTAAGGGAAAAAGTTGGATTTTGAGGTTTAGAGTTGAAATACCAGTCGATATATAATGTTCTAATGCATATAATTTACAGCAGATAAAAGAGGCTCATTGAAGTTAATGAGGGAAATAAGGCGGCATCATCAGCATATTGTTGAAATAACGACGCAGCGGTCGCTTTACTACAGAGTGATTCAAGCTGTCACAAACAAACAAAAGTCAAAACAACTATTTGAATAAAACAACAAAATCGCACGGCATGACAAAGAAGCACATTTAACAGCACGACATCCTCCATGCAGTTCGCCTCTGTCCGGATCCCCATGGCGACTCATGAGGATAAGTGTTGGCAGGCCGCCGAGAAGTGGACGCCAAGATCTGCTCATTGAGTCGAGCAGATAGAGGGTGGTAATTGCCATTGAGGGAGGAAGACGTACATTAACAAGAGGAAGGCCTCGTCATTAAGGCGCTTGGGAGTTCAAGGAAAAGGAGGAAGAAGTTATAAAAAAAAAAAAAAAGTTCTCTAAATGAGTTTGAGCGCTGGAGAAAAACAATTTCCTTGCTGGTCATGATGATGAAAACTCACAGAGAGGAGTGTTATTAAGGAGAGGGACACTGGAGAGGAAGAAGGACATGATAAGCACTGCTGGCGAGGGACCCAAAAGAGTCAATAATATACAGCAGTTCACCAAATACCCAACTGATTCAATTATAGGCTGCCATTACTGGGAGTGCTCATGCCTGAGGCGGGCGACGTAAATATCACAGGAGGCCACACCGAAGTGAGAGGCGATGGGACTGAAGGTGCCCCAGGCTGGCAGCGAGGATATATCGCAGTTGGATTTAAAGTTAGGAGAGGAAATATAGCGTCCCAAGCAACCCACTTCCTGTCTGCGTTGCGTCCCTGTGTAAATCACTGATAGTAGCGCCAAGGTTGAGGATTCAATTCCAGCTGGGAGATTGCTCCGTAGATATATTTGACATATTGATATCTGGCATGTATATTTAAACTTTGTTTTTTCCCTTTTCCCAAAACACAGAATGCTGACAGCATCTTCTCAGATTCGGAAATATGCTCACAATCTCAACGCTCGTTCATCACCGAAAAGATAATGAGAGATAAGCAGGAGACGTTACAGTGGAGTTCAGGAAGAGAGACAGTTTTGAAAAGAGATGTCGTAGCCAGAAGGTTGTATGTTCAAATGCATGCCAGAGAATCCCACAGTAAAAGCAGCAAAGGTCATCAGAATCTCTTTGAGATTACGAGCTTTATCCAACATGAGGCGACGGCGCTCTAGCTGCATACTGACTAGCTGATGGATCGCTGAGGAGATGGAGCTGGCCGGTACAGATGAGAGCTGTAATCGCTCCGACAGAGATCCCAGGAAGCCATCCACCGAAGAAATCACAAGCTCCCGGTGGCAGCACTTTCAAAGATTACAGTCACAAACTGTTAATATCTCTCTGAGTGTTTGGGAGGGAGTATTCTTTATCGCCTCAGCAGGAGCATCAGGAGGCAGCAGAGCTAGCACTGACGCTAAAGCAGCAACGACATTGACCTCAACGGGACGCTTCACAGTTTATTTTACTCCTCTGGCCTCTGGAGGTCCTCACAAAGACCAGCCATGCCCAAAACTCTGCTGAATAAACTGCTTATAGTGAAGCCGCTGAGAGCTAGATGGCATGTAAACGCTTTCATTAAGGTAAGAAATATATAATATGCAGCTTATAAAGCAAGAGAGCCCACTAACGGATGAGTCCAACAAACACCAGAATGTTAACCAGGAGACCTGTGCTCAAGGCCAGTGTTTTTTAAGTGATGCTACATTTGTATGGATTTTAAGCTCAACCACAATGTTTTCCTAACCCTCATTGTTTCTTTTTCCTAAACCTACCTGCGGACATTTGTGTATAAATGACATGCAAGAAGGCTAACAACAATCTAGATCCAGACTAGAAAACCAAGAACTGGTTCAGATAGAAAACCAAGAACTTATTCATGATGTGTTTAAACAGAGTTTGGAGGCTGCACTCAGTCTCTGATGAAAGTCTTCAGTCTTTCAGTCCATCTCTTCCTGTCATGAGAGCTCCTGAAACTAGAAGGTGACTACTTTCAGATCAACTGCAGCATTTTAAAGCAGTCAGTCCACTTGACATCAGGCCCTGCCATTTAGATCCTCTGTAAGCTGTGGCAGACCATTATGCGTGATCACTTCTACATCTTTCAGGAGGGGTCATGGTGCCTATTTGAAGGGGAATGCACGGTCAGGTAAAGGCAACTGCATACAGAGTCCATTAACTAAACCCGGAGGACAGCTAGAGTGGCATTTCAGCGGAGGTTGTTCACATTGACCGCATGGTGCTCTCTATTCCTGAAGGACCTGCGTTGCTGAATCCACAGAGTAAAAAAAAAAAAAAAAACAACACTTCTGTCTTGTCTGCTGAAATGACCTGTCATATATCCCCAGTGGTTGCTTGCTGCTTACCCCTAGAGATTTAATACAGAGAAAGATACAAGGTTAGGAGTCCAACCTCACATTTTAATTACAGCGTGCCAACGCCGTTCTCCAGAGTTGCGTTGGCAAGCAGAAACCAGTCTGTCTCCTGAGTTAACTGGGAGGAGGACAGCAGTACAAAGCACACTCAATCAGGCTGAAGCCCTGCAGGAAGACTCGGCTGAAAATCCTTCTGAGCATCAAATGTTCACTTCCTGTAGAGCTTCTGTGTGGTTCTGGAAAGTCTGAAGCTTTAAGTCCTGACTAAGTTATAAGCTCACAACTATTCCATTATTATTCTGGATATCACACTAACCTAGATGATGATATATGAATTAGGCCTTATTCCTAATGGAGCACTTTCCGAGATTAGTTTTAGTTTTAGGAGCATTATTTGGACACGTCTACAACAGTCAGTTTGTGACCAGCTCTGTGTTGTATGTGATCTTGTTCCATTCTTGTTTTATCAGCGGTAGAGGACACTTTCACCAAAATCACCACTTTTTATCCAGATTCTGACCTCTGTGGTGTATACCGTCTCTTTATGCTCCGACTACAAATCCCAGAAGCCCCAAAATTACTCACAGGCTGTGTGAGAGCGCTCGAAATACCACTTAGACGTCCAAACACGTCAATGGCGCTCAGAGTTAAACATACTGTATGTGCGCATATCTTTGGATATGATAATACCTGGATAGACAGTTTTGTTTTGCAAAGCCAGGAAGTGACCTTATACACTTGCTCCCAGATAATCTCCATGTGCTTATGCATTAACAGCACTGCAGAGGTTGTGGGGTAATTCATTAATTACATGAAGTCTGCACACACCACTAATCCCAGGCGATTACAGTGAAAAAACAAGAGAGAACTGATTCAAAGCCAGCTTCTTTCCATAATGAGCTGGAAACAGGAGAGCTTTCATTCTGCCTCCGGATACCAACATAGTGCAGTTACGCTGTTAGCGAAAAATAAATAAACCAGAGAGAATCTGATTCCTCAGTAGCAGGTGCAATACATCCAACACCTGAAGACGTAGGTGGTGTGCACACAACACAAGAATCTCCAGACACGACACAGGATTCCTGCTGCCAGAGAGAAGAAATAAAGAAATCACTGAAGATGAGCAAACGAGGCCTGTTTCTCCAAGAAAGAAAGAGCGTTCGCTCAAAGGGGGTTTGAGCAGCAGACCTGAGAGGCATGGAGACGAAAGTTTGGCAGGAATAGCAGATCCTGAGAGTGTGAGAGCTGCCAAATACAGGGAGTGCATGAACAATTCAACTGCTTAGTCAAATTTTAATGTGAGAGAGAGAGAAAGAGACAAAGAAAGATGTAACTCCAGGTGAGAGAGGAGAAGGAAAAATGAGCAGCAGCAAAAAAAAAAACCTAATGAACTGGCAGGTTATCATCTAGACCACCATGATGTGTTTGGTCCGTCCTGAAGAGCTCAACTCAGACTGGACAGCATCAGACTCCCATTAATTCCATTATCTAGTTATATTTACTCTGTTTTATCAGCATCTTTGGAAGCATCTTATACCTGCATTCTTTCCAACAGCCAGCAGGGGGCAACTCCTTTGGTTCTATAGAAGTCTGAGAAAAATGATGCTACTTCTCTCTTGATTTATTCCCTCTGTAAACATTGCAAACATGAGTTTATGGTCTCAGTCTCTTGTTTCAAGTCTTCTTCAATAAAACATGATAATCAATTAGTAAATTTTCAAGTAAATTATAACCACTTTGGTCAGCAACAAAATGTCTTATTCAGCTTTCAGATGTACTTAGCTCCAGTTTCTAATGCTTTTCTGACTCTTTTCAAGATTCAAGGGTCTTTATGCATGCATAACGAAATTTTGTAGTCTCTCAGATAAAAGACTCACATAAAAAAGAAATAAAATTGAGATATAAACATATACAATAAATATAAAAATTTAGTTTATTAAATTTATTTATTAAAATTTATAAAAAAAATTGCAGAGGAGATTTTTTGCCTCAACCTCCTTTAACTCTTTGAGTGCCACAGACATATTTTATACGTCATTTAAAATCCAACACTTGAGTGGTTCGTCAAAGTGGTTTTTCAGCAGCTGTCACAAGAGGGCACTCTCACACACACAGCCTGTGAGTGATGCTGGGGCTTCTGGGAGATGTAGTGGGAACATAAAGAGACAGTATACACCACAGAGATCAAAGCAGGAACAAGGCACTTTCTGTTTTATTAAATAGCTGGCACTCAATGAGTTAACAATCTTCATTATTGATGATTAGTTATCAGGAATCTCATATTTCAAAGCAACCCTACAATATCGTGGACAAATATCATCAGAGGTATCTTATAAAAAAAATTCTCCAGACTGTGACACTCATAAAGTCACCTGGTGAGAGTGAGGACACTGAAGAAAAGCAAAAACATCTGGTTGAGAAGATAGCAAGGCGAAAAGATGATAGTGAGAATCCACTTCTTATTTTTCCTCATTCAGCTCTATCATCATATAAATACATGGAGCATATCATATTTTATATATCTCCTTATAATAGCCACGGCACAGCAAGCACAGATCCACCAGCTTAACTTTATCACCAACACAAACCCCCGAGAAGCATCAGAAATATCATATTTGTGAAATCAAATCATGTATTTTTGAATCCTCACCAACACTACATAGAGACGCACACAGTGTTAAAAGTGGTTTAATCTGTCTCTTGAAGCAAAGGTCTGCCACAGCAGAAGCGACTGATCACTTTGAAAAGCTGAAGAGGGAGACTTAATCTGGTCATATTTCTCCCTGCAAAACCCAACCAACAGCAGAACACACACTCATATATTTTGTATGCACCAACACACACCAAGTAGTAAGAGAGGAAAAGGAGACGAAAAGCCAATTTTCCTAATCAGGAGGAAGAGAAAGAGCGATAATACTGAAGCTCATTTTAACAGCAGTCAACAAAGAGATTAAATGTCTTTGATCTAACAGAGAATCAATTCCTCACAGTCCAGCTCAGAGAAAGCAAGAAGACATGAGAGGAAGCTGCACGACTGTTTCCTTCACATCCAGCCCACATTTGAGACATTTCAGATTTAATAAATGGCTCTGCTTCCCTGACAAAAACAACTCATTTAACAGGGTTTTGTTGCTGTTTAGCAGTCCTGCATAAGAATCTGAAAATGGCCACACAGGGAAAGAAAAGCATGTTTCTTTTTGTCAAATTTGTCAAATCAAGAAACAATAACTAACCTATACCTCTGTACCTCCTGACCTGCCTCTATTTTAACACCTCTACACCTCTGTACCTCCTGACCTGTCTCTATTTTAACACCTCTACACCTTAAACCTCCTGACCTGATTCTATTTTAACACCTCTACACCTTAAAACCTCCTGACCTGCCTCTATTTTAACACCTCTACACCTCTGTACCTCCTGACCTGTCTCTATTTTAACACCTCTACACCTTAAAACCTCCTGACCTGCCTCTATTTTAACACCTCTACACCTTAAAACCTCCTGACTTGACTCTATTTTAACACCTCTACAGCTTAAACCTCCTGACCTGCCTCTATTTTAACACCTCTACACCTTAAACCTCCTGACCTGCCTCTATTTTAACACCTCTACACCTTAAAACCTCCTGACCTGACTCTATTTTAACACCTCTACACCTTAAACCTCCTGACCTGATTCTATTTTAACACCTCTACACCTTAAAACCTCCTGACCTGATTCTATTTTAACACCTCTACACCTCTGTACCTCCTGACCTGATTCTATTTTAACACCTCTACACCTTAAAACCTCCTGACCTGATTCTATTTTAACACCTCTACACCTTAAAACCTCCTGACCTGATTCTATTTTAACACCTCTACACCTTAAAACCTCCTGACCTGCCTCTATTTTAACAACTCTACACCTCTGTACCTCCTGACCTGTCTCTATTTTAACACCTCTACACCTTAAACCTCCTGACCTGATTCTATTTTAACACCTCTACACCTTAAAACCTCCTGACCTGCCTCTATTTTAACACCTCTACACCTTAAAACCTCCTGACCTGACTCTATTTTAACACCTCTACACCTCTGTACCTCCTGACCTGCCTCTATTTTAACACCTCTACACCTTAAACCTCCTGACCTGATTCTATTTTAACACCTCTACACCTTAAAACCTCCTGACCTGACTCTATTTTAACACCTCTACACCTTAAAACCTCCTGACCTGACTCTATTTTAACACCTCTACACCTTAAAACCTCCTGACCTGCCTCTATTTTAACACCTCTACACCTTAAAACCTCCTGACCTGATTCTATTTTAACACCTCTACACCTTAAAACCTCCTGACCTGACTCTATTTTAACACCTCTACACCTTAAAACCTCCTGACCTGCCTCTATTTTAACACCTCTACACCTTAAAACCTCCTGACCTGACTCTATTTTAACACCTCTACACCTCTGTACCTCCTGACCTGCCTCTACTTTAACACCTCTACACCTTAAACCTCCTGACCTGATTCTATTTTAACACCTCTACACCTTAAAACCTCCTGACCTGACTCTATTTTAACACCTCTACACCTTAAAACCTCCTGACCTGACTCTATTTTAACACCTCTACACCTTAAAACCTCCTGACCTGCCTCTATTTTAACACCTCTACACCTTAAAACCTCCTGACCTGACTCTATTTTAACACCTCTACACCTTAAAACCTCCTGACCTGACTCTATTTTAACACCTCTACACCTTAAAACCTCCTGACCTGACTCTATTTTAACACCTCTACACCTTAAAACCTCCTGACCTGACTCTATTTTAACACCTCTACACCTTAAAACCTCCTGACCTGACTCTATTTTAACACCTCTACACCTTAAAACCTCCTGACCTGACTCTATTTTAACACCTCTACACCTTAAAACCTCCTGACCTGACTCTATTTTAACACCTCTACACCTCTGTACCTCCTGACCTGCCTCTATTTTAACACCTCTACACCTCTGTACCTCCTGACCTGCCTCTATTTTAACACCTCTACACCTTAAACCTCCTGACCTGCCTCTATTTTAACACCTCTACACCTTAAAACCTCCTGACCTGCCTCTATTTTAACACCTCTACACCTCTGTACCTCCTGACCTGCCTCTATTTTAACACCTCTACACCTCTGTACCTCCTGACCTGCCTCTATTTTAACACCTCTACACCTTAAAACATCCTGACCTGACTCTATTTTAACACCTCTACACCTTAAAACCTCCTGACCTGACTCTATTTTAACACCTCTACACCTTAAAACCTCCTGACCTGACTCTATTTTAACACCTCTACACCTTAAAACCTCCTGACCTGACTCTATTTTAACACCTCTACACCTTAAAACATCCTGACCTGACTCTATTTTAACACCTCTACACCTTAAAACATCCTGAGAAAACAATGTGACTGCATTATTTTACATCACAGAGAACTTTTGCCAGACCTCCTTTTTCCATTTGTTTCTGTCGCTCGTGTTGAAAGCGCCTCAATATGATTGATCGATGGCGGGAATAATGGTTAGCTGCAGCCTCATCTCACCTCCTCATTTCTATTAACAGTGTAGAAAAATGAGTCATGAACTTTGGAAACACTAAATCCAAAAACAACTTTCTAGAGACTCTGTTGATGATTGTGGAGAATAATTTAATGCCTGTCAAGCTGCCTGTAATGGAAATAGGATATAATTATATGAATGATACCCTGTAGAAAGTGAAATTACATGTCAAAAAATGCAATTTCTTTTCCAGGGAGAGAGTCGCAGGTCTCAGCGGAGCTACTAGATATCACCAGCCAACGACCATCAGCACTTCCTGACCTCTTTATCCACTGGAGAAGGGGAGGGGGAGATTAAAAAAAAAAAAAAAATCACAGTAACCAAGAAGCCCATCATCACCCTGCAGGAGGGAGGAAGAGCAATGATGACGACTGAGAGGGAGAGGAAGATGAAAGGGAGGAAACCACAGTGAGAGGGAGGTTTTAGATGGAAGTTGAAGAGGAGAGCGCCAAGATGTGACGGCAGGCTTTTACACGACGGGGAGCAACGGCTATCGAGTGTGTGATTGTATTCCCATACAGATGGTTGGCGGCACACAGTGTCGTTACTTTACTGTTAGCTTCATGTAGCCCGCCCCCCCAGTCGCAGAAAATGGTTTCAATTCCTTTAAAAGAGGTGCGTTTGATGCTTTCACGCCACATATGTGGTGAAAATCAGATAAATAAATTGGGCGTTATGAGTGTTTGAACTCTATTGTCTACAGAGAGTTCATTAGTTTGTGATAAAATAGGACTGGAGAAGCAAAACGGCCCACAATCAATGGATATTATTTCACATGACTCTCCATCCCGTCAAGTGCAGGATTTCTATTTGGAGAAGTTGGACCTGGAGAGTTACTTTATTTCCCGGCCACAGCTTCATGAAAAGTTGCTTCTAATTCGGACACTGTGCTGCTCGTGCAGGAGGTGTTTTCCCACCTTTTGGAAGACGAGCACAAGTGTTTCAAAGGAAGCCAGATCTAGTTTTCCAACATTTGAAACATGCTTAAAAAGAAAGACAATTGGGACATTTTTGGCAGTTAATAATGGTGAGGATGCAGCACTTCTCCAGGGAGTGACTGGATGATGGCAGCAGGTGTCCATCCTTTTTACTGCACTGTTTGACTAAGCCTGCATGCATATGGTCATTTCACCACATAGCTTAGCATATGATGCTCTCTCTCCACACTGAATTATTTAAATCTTTTGCATCATGTAAACAAACCACACAGATATGTGCTGCAGATGTAACCACCAGCCCTTTTAAAAAACAGAAAGTGTCTTTTTTCCCATTTTGAGTCATATTTCTAGACCCACAGAATATTTTGTACTATGTCTCTGAAAACACTGAATAGCTCAAATGAAAGAAGAGACTATATCATCATGAAAAAATGTTTGTTTTTACCTTGTTCCATTCTTGTTTTATCAGATGTAGAGGACACTTTCACCTGACTACATCTCCCAGAAGCCCCAAAATTACTCACAGGCTGTGTGAGAGCGCCCTCTTGTGCCTGCTTCAGAAAAAACACTTTGACGTATGTATATGTCTATGGCACTCAAAGAGTTAAAAGATGGCTGAGTATGTTTTCTCCACAGTTCATGTTCACAACATGTTCTTCTTGCAGAAGTGTTATTTAATGTTTTGTCAGCCACTTTAATAGAAAACAATGCGACCAAACATATGGTCAGGACACGGTTTAAAGGATCCAGGAGATTAAAGACACGGTGTCGACAACACCCCGCCAACTAGATTTGCCAGCTGCAGCGAACGCACCTCTGCGACACAGGGATGGAACAATCGTTTTGCCAGCCGTAGCCACTTGTGCCCAGTAGCAGCCATTTAAAATGACCAAAGTGTGGTGAATTTCCCTCACATAGCACTATTCTGATGTATTATGCATCACGCCTGGATCAGGTCTTCACAAAAACAGGTAAGCATCCGGTCCAGCTGCCTCTGCAAGATGGTCATGTGACATGACCATCTGCCTCACGCTGATATGCATTCAAATTCACTTCCATCAATACCTGCGAGGGCCGTTGCCGCTGTAATTGCAGTCCCAACACCTGGCTGTGCAGGAACTCTTAAGATATTTGCCAAAAACTGCTCAGGGGATATTAGGCTACTTATTCATTAGTTACTTAAGCAGACACCGCCTCAGCGCTGTTTTTCTTTCCCAGCTTTCTGAAGTCAAGTAAACAAATTTGCAAGGGCAAATTGTTAAGCACTGTTTACCGCAGTCTGTAAGGAGATGAATTACAGCATAAGAATGTATATTTTAAGGGCACGAAGGTGAATTTGTCTTGCTTTTATTGTCACAGGAGAAACACCTTAAATTATGGTGTGATGTGGGTATAAGGGAAAATGAATTATGGGAAAAAAGAAATCCTTGTAACGCTGCATCGTGAGCACAGTGCAGATGTATACAAATACTGACACTGAAAGACCCTTGCTAACATGAAATATGCATCATTGTGCAAAGGTTTGTGCACTAAAACTGATGCATTTAGAGGTAGCATTCCCACCGGGTCGAATAATTTTAAAAATGTATGCAGAAAAGTGTCAGCTAAATGGAATAAGATCTTCTCTGAAGCTAGAAGCTCATGTTTCTGGTAGACAGGAAGCTGGAGCAGGAAAGGCAGGAAGTGAAGTCAATGCCGGAGCCTTGAAGGTGAATTCTGTCTATCAGCCAGCAGGTGGCGACTTCTCTGGTTGAGGAGACATGAAGGCATCTGATTGGTTCTTTCCATTTGGCCCAGGTGTCAGTTGACTGGTCAGATTTTTTTTACAGTCCTGCAGCTGCCACAGAGTTCTGGTTATTTTCCTTCCATTTCTAAGCACATAATGACTTGACTGCTCTCAGTGTGGAAGGACCATTTCACCCAGTAGAACAAAAAGTGCTTCTGAACAGGATTACAGGCTATAGCTTTAACTACGTTCATTTTGCCATGCATTCATGATGCTTTTTAGAAGTCTTGGGCTGAAGTCATGAAGATGCCATCTGCAGACCCTCACACTGACCACTGAGCCAGCTGTTTACCTGTTTCGACCTTCAGGACTTTCCTCTCCCTCGCTCACAGTCACTCCCAGAGCACTTTGATCATTCGCCAAACTGCCATGTGCCAAGCTGCCAAGCATACCGCCTGAGGCCCATCATCACCGCCTGCCCTTGGGTCATGGGAGTGATGCAGAGACACGAGCCCCTGACGGGTGTCCTGTGGCTGGGGTGAATTCATGAGGACAGCCTGGAGTCTCAGCAGAGCTCTGGAGCCATAATAAAGTCCCAAGTCAGGGTTGCATCTGGGCCACCATGTGTCATATAATCACTACCTCGCTGCCATGGGGAAAAAAAAAAAAAAAAAAAAAAATAACACATGCATGCAATGATGTGCTCATCCTGACAAGACCCCCAGTGGGACTGAGTTGAAGGGTGGAGGAGAGTCAGGGGATGGAGCACTAATGTCAAGATGGAGGAGACTGACGGCTGCTGATCTCTCATGAAAGAGCCGACAGAAGTTTCAACAGCGAGGAAAGAAAAGTTTCAGCCAGCGTTCTGGGATGCATTTTACCTTTGGGAGCTTACCGTCGTCTCTGCAATAAAACCCCAAAACTCTGCAGACTGGCTTCCACGACACGGCAGTGCGTTACCTAGCAACCACAGCTTATTCAACACAGGGAGTCAGAGGCTTCGGCAGCACAACACTTTCAGACGAGGTGCTTACTTAGAAACATAAATAACAAGAAAGGCAATTAGAGCAGACACTCGGGCAGCTGCAGCGCTCTGGACTAATGCTACAAGCTGTTATTTAATGTTTTATCAGGGATCCAATTGCTTTTATCCACTTTTTAATTCCAACAGGCCGTACGAGAAATTCATCACCCTGTGGTTATTTAACCTGTGACATGTCAGGAGTGTGCTGAGGAAGCAGCAAGACTGCATTTTCTCATCTTGTCCATTTTCTTTATTAATGGCAAAAGTGATCAAAAATACTTGCAGAACTTCAGACCAAACTGCCCAAACTATCTCTTGATTACCTATTAAGGTCAGGTAAAATATTTAATGATGATTAGTTGTTGTGAATTGCATGATTGCATTTTTTGTCAAGTATTTAATGTATTTGTCATGATGGGTGGATAGATATGCTTGTTGTGTGCAAATATATGGGTTTATTTAGAATTAAAACAACACAAAACAATGTGAAGAATTGTCCAGACTCTGTGGAAAAAAGCCATGCCGGTTTCTCTTTGCCAAAATTTGGAGTCTTATTATTTAGCCTCTTATTTAGCGAGGTTGATGCTCAGATTTTCTAATTTATTTTAATGTTCACTCCTCAAAATTGAGCCTGTTAGAACCAGGCGCAGGTTAATTAATGTGTGAAAGAAATTAGTGAACTTCAAACAAATTTGTGTTAAGACATTAATATCGCATTAACACTGAGAGCCAAAACAACTCAAACCACAAATTAGATTTATTTCTCCAGTGTGGCATCAACTGGATGTTTTTTTCCCCACAGTTAAATGATATTATTGAACCTGAATATTTAAGGAATTCCACAACCAAAATTTATTGAATTATTTCTCTTAAACTGCATTTTTTTTTAAAAATTTTAACAAAGTGGAAATGAGCCGAGCAGCTAAAATTCTACGTGCATCCACTACACTAGTATCCAACAGATGCATGGCAGCACACAGAAGAAGCCAGATGCTGTCTTATTAAATCCCCACACTGAACAACAGCAGCTCTCCTCATGTCTTTCAGCTGCTCTCTACCCTCTCTCACCATCAGTACCAGCCAGCTGATAACAAACTGTGACAACAAAAGCAGCACAGTATGAATCTCCAGGATCACACACACACACACACACACACACTCTTCCACCCTGAGGACAGGAGGTGACCTTGAATTAGTTTCATGTCATGTCAGCGCATAATGAGAGCTCCTAATGCTGCTTTATGCCTTCAGGGAGGGATGGATGGAGGAGGAGAAGCCAAAAAATGAGCGGCCTTCCTTCCCGCTGACGTGGCAACAGATGCAAAGAGAGGAGGCGTGGGAATAAACAAATAAACAACACGACGACTATAGAGGGGATGATAGAAAGGAGATAAATGCTACATCTGTTCCAAGAGACACAGAAAGATGTGGGAGGAATATTTCAAGTAAAGACAGCAGAGTATTTCAACACAACTCTCTGCATCACTTTTCAGTCACGTGTCAACACAGGCTTCATGTTGTGAATTAAACAAAAACCACTTGGTTGGTGTTCTGTAAATGAAATAAACTTGAAAGTGATGCTATGGACAGGAATGCTCAGCACATACTGAACCTGCACTGTGAGTCATCTTGTCATCAGTATCGTGACAAAGCATTAGTACCTGATGCTCTGCGAAAAGGAACAGGCTGTTTTCACTATTATTTTAGAGCATCAAAATATTTAAGTATAACAGCTTTTAATCTATTTGCTCTGAATAATAGTGTGTCACCATAGGCACAGAACTCAACAGTGACAGGTTACACTTTTGTAAACAGTGTTTATTTTATTTTCTCTAATTTTACTGTCCACTTTATTTTTTTCTTGATTTTTAATTTATTTTGCCTTATTTTAGATTTGATTCCATGTTGCTGTATTTTATATTTTATTTTGCCTTATTTTATATTTTATTTCATTTTGACTTTTTTATTTTATTTGGCTTTTTTACATTTTATTTTGCCTTATTTTATGTTTATTTAAATTTTATTACATTTCTCTTTTAATTTTGCCTTGCTGTGGATTTGTTTTTAATCTTATCTTATCATGCCAGTATCGATTCCTGAGAGACAACACGTTAAAAAGATACAGCCCACTGCATCCGCGTTTGAATATTTTAAATCTTTGAAACAATGAAAGACTGTTAAACTGGCTTAAAAGAGACAGTGGAGGTGGTTTGGAGAAGTGCAGCACAACAAAACCACCTTTCATGTTTCCTGAAAGAGCAGAAACATGTTTGCATGTTAAGGGAAAAGAGAGGAAAGTCCCTCAGAGAGTGAATTCAGCACCGAGGACAGAGGCAGCATGGAGAAAACTCCAGAACAAGTTTACACCCAAACACTGAACACTGAACTCAGATCTGTGCAGCCTCAGCCACCAGCAGCCGCTTCCTCAGGTGTTACACTGCACTGAACCACCATCCAGCCAAAGCGTTTGTTGTTTCTAGTCTTTTACAGTTAATCTAACAAAGACAAGTCCTCCTTGTTCATAAATCAAATAATATGACAAGAGTGATTTTTCATTATCCTCCTGTTTCCTGCATCCTCTCAGTGATGCAATTTATTTTCATTTTGTTTCCGTTTCTTTAGGATTTCTCCTGGCTTTGCACAATATTTGTTAGGCATCAATTTAAACCTGAGTGCTTGTGTTTTACATTATACATTATATATTGTCCTCTGTTATTATGAAATATGAGCAGTCTACTAGGGTTGTCATGTTGAGATTACTTTTTTATGTAATGCAAAATGCATTTACTATTTCCCAACAAGGGACTGTGAATTTCATCTGTGAGATGAATAAAGTATCTATCTATCCAGTTATCTATGCATCCATCCATCTATCTATGTATAGCTCTATCAATCTATCTATAGCTCTACCTATCTAGCTATCACCCATCCATCTATCTATCTATGTATAGATCTATCTATCTATAGATTTACCTATCTAGCTATCTACCATCCATCCATCTATGTATAGATCTATCTATCTAGCTATCATCCATCCATCTATGTATAGATCTATTTATCTATCTATGTATAGATCTATCTAGCTATCTACCATCCATCTATCTATCATCCATCCATCTATATATCTATGTATAGATCTATCTATCTATAGATTTATCGATCTAGCTGTCTACCATCCATGTATAGATCTATCTATCTATCTATGTATAGATCTATCTAGCTATAGATTTACCTATCTAGCTATCTACCATCCATCTATGTATAGATCTATCTATCTATCTATCTATGTATAGATCTATCTATCTATAGATTTACCTATCTAGCTATCTACCATCCATCCATCTATAGATTTACCTATCTAGCTATCTACCATCCATCCATCTATGTATAGATCTATCTATCTATCTATTATCCATCCATCTATGTGTAGATCTATCTATCTACCATCCATCCATCTATGTATAGATCTATCTATTATCCATCCATCTATGTGTAGATCTATCTATCATCCATCCATCTATCTATGTATAGATCTATTTATCTATCTATGTATAGATCTATCCAGCTATCTATCATCCATCCATCTATGTATAAATCAATCTATTTATCTGTTTCTTTCTATCTATCATCCATGTATAGATCTATCTGTCATCCATCCATCTATATATAGATCTATCTATGTATCTATCTATCATCAATCTATCATCCATCTATCTATGTCTATTTATCTATCCATCCATCAATAGATCTATCTATTTTTCGGTCTGTCTGTCTATCTATCTATCTATCCATCCATCAATAGATCTATCTATTTTTCGGTCTGTCTGTCTATCTATCTATCCATCCATCAATAGATCTATCTATTTTTCGGTCTGTCTGTCTGTCTATCTATCCATCTATCCATCTTATAATATAACAGTAATAAATGAGCAGCCGTCTCTAGATGGGATCCATGTGAACACAGATAGTGATGTGAGCCCACAGCCGCTGTCTGAAACTGAGCAGATCCACCATGAAACCAGAAAACCACTTATTAGCAGAGACCACATGAACCGAGCCAAACTCAATGAGCTGCACTCAGGACAAATGTTGCTACAGCCACCACTCTATCATCTCAGTTTGTCCTGAAAGACGGGGTTAGCGCCTCCTCTGATCACCTAAAAACAGCACTTTAAATTAGCTGGTGACTCAGTGAGGCTCTTCAGTCGCCTCTGTGCTTCCTCTGGCAGTCCTGTACAATGAGACACGTCTCATTATGTGGAAAATCACAGCGGCTCAGCCCAAGTCATGCCAGGCAATAAGACAGCGGCACCGTCTTTCCAGTGCAATTTAAACGTCTAGCAGGTGACTGGAAGCAACGGCGGCACTTTAGAGGAGAGCAAATTGGACTGTTGGCTTTTTAAGTCTGTATCGAATACTCTGTAAAGTTTTAATGGAGGGAAGGAGGAGACAGCTCAGGAAACACACTTCAACAAAATAAAATAATGACTCGAAACAATCCAAACATAAGGTTTCCAAAAACAAACACGAGAAAAAAACATAATGAATAAATAAATATAATAAGTATAAAGATTAAAAAAAACACTCAAACACAAAAAATAAAAGATTTTATTAATTTTGCCTTATTTTCTATTTTATTTTGACTTATTTTTCATTTTAAATAAACACAAGGTTTTCAAAAACAAACAAGAAAAACACAATGAATAAAAAATCTATTTTGATCACTGATTATTATTTGAGATTTCTCTTGATGGTTCAAGACATTTGAGGACTTCATCTTGGGTTTTTTAAAGAAACCCTGATCCATATTTTTCACCATTTTATCGACCAAACAACTAATCAATAAATCTGGAAAACAATCAGCTATGAAGATAATTAGGTGCAGCTTTATACACGAGCATAAAAACTGAACATGCACTCTTTCCTCTTAATTAACCATCCATCTTGATATCACTTCCTCTCTACTTGTTCAGTGACAGAACTGGTGGTAAAATTAAATTGCCGGTCATTAAAAACCAAGAGTAACTTCTGTTTCTGCACTGCAAGCAAAAAAAAAATAAAGACCATCATTAGAGGAAGTGGCTGTCCTGCAAACAGCTTCAGCTCCAGCTAGCATGCCGACCCAAAATTGCATTATGACCAAGATCAGAATGACAAAAAAAAGCTAACAGAAGAGCAGACGGTGCCTAAATGATTCATCAGCTGTGAAATATTAAGGAGCTGTAAATCAGGGTGGAAGGGAGAGGGAGGAGTAGACCTGTAACTTAAACTGAGCTGACGAGCCCTCGGCTAATTAAGAACAAAAGGAGAGAGAGAGGAGAGGAAATAGAGAGAAGGAGAGAATACAAGGAGAAGAAAGCAAGAAAGAAGAAGAAGGATAATGAGCTGCAGAGGAGAAAAAAATAGAAGCTGGTTTATGATAAATACTGAGGACTGTGTGCACATCCAGCATATTTCTGTTAACGACAGAAGCGTTTTTACTTTTTCATGCATGCTGACATGATATATTGTTATATATTATAAATACATATCTTTCAGTGTAATAACGGTTCACAACAATGTGCTTAATATAATGATAAAACTCTCAGAACATGCAGAATCAATCAGGTTTAATCCTGAAAAATTAAAAAAAAAAAATACCTGCAAACAGATTCCATAAGTCTCTTTTTCTGGCCAATGATTAACCGGTTCATCTGTATTATTTACAGTTCGGTACATTTATGTGCAATGCTCATGTTTAAAACATAACTTAAAGGGACAGTTCAGGTGTTTTGAAAAGTACAATTAAAATAATAAAATACATCTACTATGGATAATTAACCTCCACCTCAAACAGGCGAAATGTCCCTTTAAATGTCCTCCCCATCAGTCTCAGACATGTTAAGCTGCTTGTCATAACAAGACAGATTTGTTCTTTCTGCTGAATGACTTTGAGGGAATAACCATGAATCACACTCCCCGTCACATTGGCATTTTCATTTTCTTGCAGAGGGATGCAAAACAGATTAATGTGTGTTTCTGCTCGTTTAGATGTTTGTGTCCGTGTGTCTGTTCAGTCTTCTAGTCATTACAGAGAAACACTGTTAATGATCCAGCTGAATGAAAAACCCATGAGCTGAATCAAAGAAGACGCTGTCTGACAACAACTACCTCTTTATATACGCCCATATATTCTACAAAGCAGCATATCCAGAGTTTAAGAGATAATATAAGAGCATCAAAGATCCTGCAGCATCATCTCCTTTACTTTAACTGGACTCTTTCTTCCTCACTGAGTTCACTACTCTTCATGAACAGGAGTGAGGAATTTAAACTGAATTCATTCATTTTTAGATCCAAATTTGAGCCAAAATTTGTCACAAATTAATCCAGAATAACAAACAACCACAAAAACATGTTGTGTTATGTTCAGGAATGACGGGAAATGACTGGAATTTAACATCAAGTTGTGATATAGTTCCATATTTGGCACAAATACGGAAAAGCCATTGCTGAAGTAAAACCGATAAGGTATTTCAGCAACTGTCATTTAATTAGACTGTAATTAGTAATGTTGTGTTGATGAACAGGATATGAAGATACAGTAAGATATTTGTCAGGTGGACCATCAGGTTTTTCTTTATGCGAAAGATTCTTGGTCTAAAAATATTTGAGTTTTGGAGATAAAATGAGGTCTAAACATTTATTTTGCTACTTGACATATGGCATAATACCTTTATTAGCTGCAAATTACATTGTTTGTTCCATCTATGCTATCCAATAAGATCCAGTTTTCACATACCTTGAGATCAGAGGTCAGTTTTTCTCCAGTTGATCATCAGGTTTTCTAGTTCAATTTCTTTCCTCTGAGCAAACACAGGACTGTGGCCATCCCATTGTAACAAGGTTAACAGTTTTATGATAAAAAGCCTGATGTTTGACGTCCATCGATACAATAATCATACAAAACTAAACCCTACCGATCTTGGTCAGCATTCCTCAAAGGTTATTTATTGAACCTTGGCTTGATAAAAGCTGATGAAAGCAATGATCCCGTCCCATATTTCCATTAAATAAACTTCCTTGTTCTCAGCTGTTAAACAAGACTCGATACATCGCTCTGCTGTTTCCTGCTGCTGCCTGATTTCACACACTTGGATTAAAAGGCACCAGATTTAGAGGAGGTCATAGTTTCAGTTTGGGGTTATTATGAAGGTATGAGCAGCACAGTGAGAAGAACAAGGACGAGACGTTAAAACAAACAAGGCAGAGACATTTCATAAAACTTCACGTCGATGGATTGTACTCCTGCTGTAGTGTGATGGACGACAGGAGATCTTTCTAGAAAGCTGGCGTTAAGAACGAATGGAGCGGCACTGCGTCCTATTAATTAAACAGGCTGTCTATTGAGCTCTGGTGGCAGCTGTATTAAATGTAATCCTAACGTCATCAATCAGAGTACCGAGACCAATGCTCACCTGTGAATATTCACAGATATTAATGGTTTGAGTGGCATTCACCAACATTCAAGACAGGAAACAGAATCCTAAATATATTAATTAATCCTAAACCACAGAAAAGCATCCAATGCTGAAAAGACTGACATCTGAAAAAATAAACTAAATAAATAAACTGTGAAACGTAATTTGTCAAAACGTAATTAATGAGTCAAATAAACATTGAAAAAACAATGTTGCTTTTTATGCTTTCATTTACGTGAAAGCATTTATATTTTTATATTTGTACATTTTTATATTTTATAGTCATATTGAATAACTTACATTGACCAAAAATATTTTAATATTTTTTATTATGAATTAATTGGATATTACACCTGTAAAGTAATGGAAAACAGATAATTTGAGGAGAAAATACATCAGATTTCATTTATCCTCACTCATATCAGCCTTTAAAAATTCCACTATCTCAAGTCCCTTGTGAAGATCTTTTAAAAACTCATTTATAAACAGGCATCCAGACGGCTAACAGGGTGAGATGCACTAAACACTGCTGAGTAATTAGGTTTTGACAACTTTTTGTGCTCCATAATCTCAGATTCATGACAGCTTGTTCCACCGTCCATCAGCACCAGGAAACCACTGGAGAACCCAGGATCTGGCTCACAGGATTGAGGAGTTACCATGGAAAAGAGGACCACAGCTCAGGAGCCAGACGGGGCCCCAACCAGAGGCCTCTGATTATGACGACGAGATTAAACCCTCCTGAATGGGCCCTTATCTCACCACAATGTAATCTCATTTCCTCTGTTCCAAGATACATCAGATAACATCGTTACCACGGCTGTAACTGCGAATTAAAAACTCTGATTACTACGACACAATGCCGGCTTTCAGGGCAGCAACCAGACACAGTGAACCATCCAGTGTGTTGGCACATCATCTGGTGATTGGACCTATCGCTCTGACCTTTCTGCTCTGATTGAGGGCTGCCAGGCTTCAAAGTGGGAAATCTCCCTGCATTTTAAATCACCTCTCACTCACTTCTGCTGGAGCTGCTGGAAGCAGGAAAAAAGGACAAAACTTCATATTGTTACAGCCTTAGAGATGAAACGACCTAATAACTATTTTCCAGGCTTATGTCTTCATTTTGAGTCCATTTTTTACATTTTCTGAACATTTGTGCTTCTTGCAGCCTGAGTTTATGTGTCAGTTTTTTAATTAAAAACAGTTGATAGCCACTGGACTTTCACTGGTGGTGTTTCCTTAACTCCAGCACACAGTGTCCATTTTGAGTCATATTTCTAGACCCACAGAATATTTTGTACTATGTCTCTGAAAACACTGAATAGCACAAATGAAAGAAGAGACTCTCTATTTCATCATGAAAAAAATGTTTGTTTTTACCTTGTTCCATTCTTGTTTTATCAGAGGTAGAGTAGAGGACACTTTCACCAAAATCAACACTTTTTGTCCACATTTTGTTTGTTTTGCTCTCTAACCTCGATCGTCTCCACTTCCTGTTTTGATCTCTGTGGTGTATACCGCCTCTTTATGCTCTGACTACATCTCCCAGAAGCCCCAACATTACTCACAGGCTGTGGGAGAGCGCCCTCTTGTGCCAGCTGCTGAAAAAACACATTAATGTATTTATACGTCAATAGCACGCAAAGGTTTAATGACCCATTTTTCATTAAAACGTACAAATATCTGTTAAAAAACAGATAAATCATCAGCTTAGTTAATAACAGAGTGTTAGATCTGATTGTCTGTGAATGCTGTTGTATCCTCTTTGAGAGAGATGCTCAAACGTTAGTGGAGACTTCCTGGGTCCAGTGAACTGCACTGGAAAAACACCAATTTTTAAAGTGAAAGTGATTTATTCAGTGTTTTTATTGGTTATAACCACCGGGTATATTTGTTATTGAGAGGAGGAGGCCTCTGAGGATAATTCAGCTGCAGGTAAAAAACTCCTGAAGGAATACAACTCCCATGATCCCAAGCTGCTTCACTACATCCACCTTTTGTTATTGTTTTGATTGAGAGACCACTCGGTTTAAAACCTCAGTGATTAGAGACGTGGGGGTGAGAATTATCTTGAGTCTGTTGTGCATTTTTATTTCATTTTGGCTCGAGATGGTGAACAGACTTCGTTAAAATAATTTTTAGACAATATTCACTATCCACATTGCTTTTATTCATGGTTATGCTAGGCACTGTTTGCACAATTTAGTCTTCAAAAAACAGAATAGAATCAAGTGAGTAGTAATTAACCATGTTAGCAACAGGCAGAAAGAAACACAAGAAAATAGAGATGTCGTGAATTGGCCAGAAATGAAGGGATGAGAGCATTTCAGAGGAGATGTGAGAGGGTGGATAGATAGCATACTGTCAACAGTACGAGAGTGCAGCACTGTTGCTTCATTACAACATCACAGCGACCATTATCATCAATTAAAGCGGTGGCCCGGAGGTTCGCACGAACGGCACTCAGTCAATAAATGGATCGTTCCTGGCAAAATAATGAACTAATTGGAAACAGTCAGGGGTTTATATTAGGAGAGAAAGAGAGACGCTGTGAGAGAGGAGGAAGGAGAAATGAAGAAAGGAGGAGAGATGATGAGGAGGAAGGATGGGAGGCACAAATCAGTGAGATATCAAGGAGAAGAGGAGGAGGACAGGGTAGAAGTGATGAGGCAAGGAGTCAAGGAGGAAGAGAAAATAAGAGGTGCACTAAAGGAAAGGATTTCTTTACAAAATCCAAACAAATTTAAAGACACACAGACAGAGCTGTTTCAAAGCACTTTAACTGATTAAAGTGAATCAAAAAAATCATTCGCTCAGGTTTAAGTTGTACATGAACGTCTTATTTCATAGTGTGTTAAGAAGAGAGTGAGTGAGAACGATCAGGCCAGAGCGAGAGGAGGACATAAATTCAAACCAATTGAATAATGGAGGAGTGTTAATGGTCCTCCTAATTATAACCAGGCCTGCCATTAGCACATGCTGGCTGATGATCTGGATAAATGCTGCTTGTACGAAGCCTGCAGGGCTGACGGTGGCTTCATACACATCCACCAACATCTGGCTGCTGGCATTAGAAACTGTGCAAACGGCATTTCCTCTCTTATTCTGGTCACAGATTTCACCTCATATTTGTGTTAAGTTTGTGTTTCAGTGTTCATCACACTATAATCAAAGCTAACACGTTCTCCCAGGGTGCACTGGGGTCTCAGGTGCCCTGGTCCTAACGTCATTACCAGCATGTTAACATTAAGCTGCTTAACCAGACCAAGATCAGCAGACACACACTGCATGCTGGATGTGTGTTCATTAACTCATTGAGTGCCAGCTGTTTTTTAAAACAGAAAGTGCCTTGTTCCAGTGTTTTTGCCCATTTTGAGTCATATTTCTAGACTCTACTTCATCATGAAAAAAATGTTTGTTTTTACCTTGTTCCATTCTTGTTTTATCAGAGGTAGAGTAGAGGACACTTTCACCAAAATCACCAATTTTTGTCCAGATTCTGTTTGTTTTGCTCTCTAATCTCAATCATCTCCACTTCCTGTTTTGACCTCTGTGGTGTATACCGTCTCTTTATATCCTGACTACAAATCCCAGAAGTCCCAAAATTACTCACAGGCTGCGGGAGACCGTAATCAGCGACCTGTGGTGTCATTTAAAACACTTTTAAATGACACCAAAATATGTCAATGGCACTCAATGAGTTAACGTAGAAAGAGAAATTAACTAAAAGCTTCGACTGATTCTGAGGAAAAGTCCCATCTTTGACACAGGTGTTTACTCGCTGCTGAAGTAATGAGGTGCAGAAGATTAAAGTGCAGGACCGAAGGCTGTAGGAAATCTTAATTAAAGGCTGGACCTGATCAGATAGACTGATCAGTTTAGTTAAAGTACCTCTTTGTATGCGCTCATATGTGTGACTACATACGCTGCAGTCACCTTGAGGCGTGACATGGCCGACCTCTCTCGGTCCTGCAGGCAGCGGCATCGATCCAGCGTTTCCCCCCTGGAGAGCTGGATTAGCTCGACGTGCTCTCGTCAGCTGCAAACTCAGGAGGGCAGAGAACTCAGAGTCACCAGAAATCTCCATGAAAACCTACGAGTCGCCTCTCCTGTCAGCTGGAGCAGCTGAAATAAGGCCATGAAGAGCAGCCTCATGAATATATGCTGAGCATTTTCAGTAAGTCTGGAAGGACTGAAGGGCTTTTTATCAACAATGAGCAGGTATTTTAAATGTGTTTTAGCAACAATTAATTGATTAGTTACCATCTATTAATCCGCTACCAACTAAATAATTTTGATAGTCAATTAATCAGTTCAGGAATTTAGTAGAGCCGAAAGAATTAATAGATTAATCGATTAATTTTTGAGGAAGAAAATGTAAGAAATTCTCAGATTCCAGCTTCTTAAATGTGAATATTTAATATAGAATATCAATGTTGGACTTTTTGGAAACACTGATCGTCATTTTTCACCATTTCATAGACCAGGGATAAGCAAACTTTTTGACTCATGGGCCACAATGTACCTATATTATAAGTATGTAACTATATATTTGTGTGTGTACATATTGTGTGTGTTCTTCCGTTTCTTTTTCCCTGTTAAAAGGGTTTTTTTGGGGAGTTTTTCCTTAGTCGATGCAAGGGTCATTTGTAAAGGACAGAGGGTGTCATATCCTGTACAGATTGTAAAGCCCAATGGGGGAAATTCATAATTTGTGATATTGGGCTATACAAATAAACTTGACTTGACATATACATGTATAGCGACACCACATTAGTTCTAATGCATGTTTATGAAAAGATTTTTTCTCTTTTCCTTTCACGTTACAAATTAACACTTGAACGATGCTTTTTGGTGGATTATTTGTTTGCTGAATTACAGGAGAAGCTTGAACAGATTCAGAAAAGATGGTTAATCTAATTTTATCAGCATGTTTGATCGTTACTTATGACTGTGTTTTTAGTTTCCTTGATTTTTTGAATGGAGTTCTGCTTCATGACCTGTCAGCACGTCTGTGGCAATGCATTTCATAGAGTTTGTCCAAGCAGAGTTACCGTCTCGCATGCCGCTGTGGATTGCGTTGACGTGGCAGCAGCTCCAAATACAATATAATCGAATTTAATAACATAATCTGGACCAGTTTCACGGGCCAAATTAAAAGGCTCAATGGGCATAGTTTGCCCATGTCATTATAGACCAAACAACTAATCAATTAGTAGGAAAAAAAATGAATGACAGATTCAGATACAGTAGCTTTTTTTTTTTTTTAATTATTTTTTTATTAAACCTGGACCACCATGACGAGGAAAATCAGGGCTCTAAAACATGCACTTAGGGAGTCACTTTGTCCACTGTAATTGAATGGTCTGATTATCTTATTATCATCTTCTATCACTAATGCGTCCCATTATTCTGTGTTAAATGATATTAGCGCTCATGCCCTTAAAACCTAATGTGATTTTCCTTTAGTATCCAACAGCTAATCGTAGCTAATAGATAATTTGATTAGTCACCTCTCTTCTATAATCACATCATAAAAACCATCTATTCAGTTCATACAGAAACAAAAAAAAAACTGGTGACTGGAACATGGTTTTTTTTCCAATAAGACTAAAGCCAAAATGGTGTTTTTCACATCATCATCATTCACATCCATCCAACTGTGCTGCTTCAGTATTAAAAATCCTATCAGCACATGAATCAGCTGTTTGCTGCCTCTGTCTGAAAACTGTTATTATCTTTACAAGCTGCCGTTTGGCAGCGCAGGGAGAGATAATATTGGCCATACTGCAGTTTAAAAAATAAAAACTTCTTTGATGGGTTGAAAAGATTCGCTTCAGTAGCGGCGATGTGTTCGCTACACAAAAATATCACCGTTTTGAATAGTTTGTCATGAATATTCCCTTCAGTTTCACACAGTGACACTGAACACTCAAAATATAGAAGGTCCACTGGATGCAGCTTACAACAACACAACAACACTGACTGACAGTGCGAGCATACAGTGACTGACTGCTGATCAGAGGTAAATAAACTGCCTGCAATGACATAAAATGGGCAAAAAACACTGGCATAAAGCACTTTCTGTTTTATAAAACGGCTGGCAGTCAAAGAGTTAAAACCAGACATAAGTTATGGATTTAAGCTGTGCAACTTCCAGTGTTGTTTAAACCCAAACCACAATGTTTCCTAAACCATAGCAGTTCTTATCACGTAACTTCCATACTAAAGTTTATATCAAACCATAATCTATCCCTGAACCTAAATATTTTTGTGACACAAGTTTTGTACTAACTTCAAGCCACTTACAGGATTATTTTAACCCAAAACACTAAACCTAACCAAGTTCATTTCATCCTAAACCAAAGTATATGAACTGTACTTATATAGTGCCCTGTTAGTTACCCAACCACCCACAATCACGCACCAATGCACAGCATTGGGAACAATTTGGGGTTAGATATCTTGCTCACGGACAACACAGCACATGATTACTGGAGGCAGGAATCGAACCACCGATCTTCCAATTGGTGATGATGAAATAGAGAGTCTCTTCTTTTGAGCTATTTGAGCTATTCAGTGTTTCCAGAGACATAGTACAAAATATTCTGTGGGTCTAGAAATATGACTCAAAATGGGCAAAAATGCTGGAACAAGACAGTTTCTTTCTACGAGCTACAACTGCCGCAAACCTGTCCTTACGGGTGACGTGAACATGCTTCAACAAAGTAGTAGCATTGCTGCAGTTACAGTAGCCATCATACTATTTTCATTCAATACACGTTTTGAACTCGCATGATACATTTGGATTATCCAACGGTCATTCCGAACTTGCAACCGCAGTAACATTAAAGTTAGTGTAGTAACAGAGCTAGCTAAGTAGCTACATGCTAAAATTACAATATAAACAACAGAGGCTTATATTGTACGGTAGACATTTTTCTACCGCATTACGATATATATCGTAATATCGCACAGCTCTACTGTAAGAGTGTAATAACAGTTTAAAATGATGAAAAACACAGTTTCATTGAGGGAAAAACAACGACATTGAACATAAATAATACATTTTACATGTTAAAGTTAAATATGAAAGGTTTCTGATAGCACAAACCTTTACAGAATTACGGTAATCCAAAGTACGCATGTGTCACTGATGACACAGTGTTTAAGGGTTAATATAAAACATGATATTTTACCAGGTCTTCTAGTGTTTTCCACAAAGCCAGACCTTTTTTTTGTGTTTTTGTCCTCAAGGCTTTATGAGGCAGTGGCTCCATTTCTCCCTAATGGAGCTAATGTCCTACGAGGGAGAAATTTTAATTTAATTTAATTAATGCTTTATTTGCTTGAAATGCAGAGAAGCAGAACCGTTGTTTATGAATACAGTGATGGTGGATGAATTCAGGGAAAATAAAACAATGGGGGATTGTAAACTCACAAAAGAAGGAAATTTGATATTAACAAAAGCATTCAATGAGGGAAAAAAAAATAAATAAATAAACAACAGCCTCTACTGACAGAAGACTGAGCAATGCAGGCTGCAAAAGTTCACAAAGTTGCTTTCAGATGGCCAATATGCAAAGCTGCCTTGTGGGGATTTAATATTTAATAGTCTTTAATATTTTATTTCATATTGTGCAATTTAGTTTGCAATTGAAATTAGTGGCACTTTGGCTCATCAAGCAAGAAAAGAACTGAAGCAAGAAGCTCACGATGCAAATATAAAACAATTAGAAAAGGAGGAACAGTGGAGGAGACATCACGACTTGTGTTCCTCATTATTCAACATTATTAATAAACTGTGTCATAGTCACAAAATGCTTCATGGTGAGGAGACAAGTCTGCTTTAATTGTGTAGGAGACAGGAAGTGGTGCAACCCAAAAAAAAAAAATACGAGAGGAAAACTAAGGTTTAAAAAGGTTCTGCAGGACAGAGAGGCCTAATTACACTGAAGGGCTGAAAGGAAGACCCTGGAAAGAGACGAGGCAGACTAATTAAATGATATTCCACTTCCTGTCGGCTTCACCTTTCTGCACACACACACACACACACACACACAGTCTATCACCATGGCCGCTCGCAGTAAATACAGGTGCTACTACCGAGCCAGAAAGAAACGTGATATAATATCAAATGCAACATGTTCTCAAATATCCCTTTCCATGATATCTCACATTTTCCTGCAAATATCCAGCATCAATTTCCTCTCCATCCTTTTCAAAATAAACCTCTGTCACTGCAGGAAACTAGTGAACAAAAGTTCTTAGTAAGATTTAGGAAAAGAATAACAAAATGAAACTGCAGTGTTAACTTTAAGTAGGAATTGACTTGGTTAGGTTTAGGCAACAAAACTACTAAGTTAGGATGGGTTGAGTCAACACTGAGTTATTTGTCACTTCTGTCCTAAAGTTATGCTGCTTCCGGTGTTATTTTAACCCAAACCAAAATCTTTTCCCAAACCTAACTTTGGATTTTTCTTTCTTAAACCTAAACAAGTCAATTCCTTCTTAAAGTTAACAACAGAGTTTCATTTTGTTGATCTTTTCCTAAACCTTTTTCACATATATGAGATCACATTGCACACACTTGAGTCCGCTTCAGTCCTCTTGACATTTAATTAGTTTTTCTAATTATTCAGAGTAAATAACAAATAAAGCATGGGTATTGTGTTTATACTGAACATCAGATAAGAAGCTGCACATCCATCACTGCACTAAACATTTAATTTTAGAAGACAAGGAGGATCCTCTCATGATATATGGACCTCGGTGGTGAAACCAGCTGGAGGAACCGTTGGCTTTCATCTTCTATTCAACACACAGACCTGAACCCGACGCTCCCTGGTTGCTTTATTTGACCGGATGGATCAGATAGTCTGCCCGGCTTCATTCATCATCCCAGTGTTGAGACACTGGGGAAGCGTCAGCGCTAATGTTGTGTTCAAAAGTCAACTTTGTTGTGCAGTGACAGATGCCAAACATCTCCCGTCTATGATGTCAGCAAAGAGCAGCAGGGGTATACAGTGAATGTCACAATGACTTCACCTCCACATCTTACTTCCAGTGGTCTTATATGGCAACTAAAGATCATTTAATCTCCATTTATGATAAACGTTATATTCCCCCCATCTAAACTAAACTCCATTTCCCAGAAGGCTTTGTTTATTTTGTAACCAGTCGTGGCTATGGGGTCTGATTAATGGCGACTGGGGTCGAACTCGTAACGCAGAAGATGATTTAGAGGATCCGTCTCCGAGGCGACCATTATCTCCATCCTGCAGACTGGTGGGGTTGTCACGGTGAGAGAAGTGCCCCTCCATTATGGGATGTGAGAGTGAAGGATCCCAGATCAGTCCTCTGCCTCTTCCTCGTCACTTCATTTTTCTTAAACCATCAGCTGGACTTCTTTCACAATAAAAGTCAACTGAAAATCTCATTTCTACACAAACCGAGAGCAGAGTGGAACGAAATGACTACTTTGATCGATTAATTAATCTGATTATGACTTTGATTTGTCAGCTTTTCATGTGGAAAAAAAGCATTTTTTAATGTAAACTTGCAAAGGAAGAAGAAAGTAAATTTTGTACTTTGTGACCACACTCTAAAACATGACAGTAGTGTTAGGGAGTTAAACTTCCCATCATATCCTACCCTAATGTTTAGTTTATATCGCACCTCCTTCAAAAAACTTGAATCATTCAAGTTGCAAATACTGCATTTTTTTCCACACATCATGATAACGTTATTTGCTTTTGGCTAATAATCACATTTATAGAATAGACCCTTGAACGCACCACACCGTTACTCAATGGAACCTCAGATTTCTTAGTTTTTTGCACATATTTTTTTTAGTTATCAGGATCAACAAATAGAAAGCATCAATGCCAATCTCCCAATAACAAATTTTCACGGATACTGATCAGCATTAATTGTTGATTGATCCCCACGGACAGGTAGCACAAATATGAATATGTGAATAACCATGGTGATGGAGGAAAGAGTAGGAGCCAAAGTAAAGGAAAGCAAGGAGAGAAGAGGATTACAAATGGATGTGGAGAGGCAGCGTTGTGTAACGGTGAGACATGACGAGGGGAGGTTGGTTGGGGGCAATTATGAGAAACCTTAGCCATCAGCTTCGTTAGGAGGAGGAAGAGAAAGAGGAAGCAGGGAAACAACAGAGGAAGAGGAGGCTATAACAGTGATTGCAGTATAATGTGGTTTCCAGATATTGGAGGTCAGCTGCTGTCATGAGCTCCATGAAAGATCTGTCAAGTCCGACTAAATGTTTTCTCCGCTCACCTGACATTCAGCAGGTCTGTCTGTCATGACCATAAAACACCATGGAAATTCGAAATGTTTTTATGTCCCTGAGGGGCCCCGACATTGTCAGAAAAAGCATCACTCCTCCTCCCGCCTCCCCGGAAAGAGGTGAAACTTATTTCATAAAACAAGACAACTTTAGTTCACATTTGCTCCCAGTAAAAAAAAAAAAAAAAAAAAACACACACATGATGCGTTCAAATGTAACCTTATAAAAAAGTAGATTTTGTTTGATTACAGCCAAATGTTTTCACAGTGATATAAAACAGAAAATAAAAAGGAAATTACAAACATTAACTTCTTAAGAAAAGGATGCAAACAGTAATAAAGGAGGGGATGATGAAGTACATCCTGTCGTCTCCTCCTCCACTCTGTCTGTGAAAAGTTAGCTCTCTGCAGGCTGTCTGATGGAGCAGCTGGACTGAACCATTTCACTAAATAGGGAGGGGGGATGTTGGGAAATATTTCCAAAACAAATAAACTTACTGTTACCAATATGTGTATGACTGTGAGTTTATTACTTATTGAGATAATATTTTGTCAGTATTATAATTGTATAAGGGGCCTCTCTGGGCTCCTGTCAATCATAGACCCCGAGAATCCATGCTGATACATGTCTTTGTGCATTTGTAGTGGTTATATGGTAATTTGGCACATTTAGTGGGTATACTACGTATACCTGCGTACACCACTGGGTGAAAATTGAATAAAATGATGAAGCCGTGCAAGAAAGAAGAGGCAGAAAGTTAATCTGAGACTCGTTTCAGTCATTCGTTACTCCTCTCCTGCCTCTTTAACCCTCTAAGCACTCCTTCATTAACCTTTCAAAATAAAACACATCACTCCTGACATCTTGTGAAGGTTAGAGGATAACTTTGCTTCTCATCTCCCTCCTCTTGATGCCTATAGGAACCACAGGGAGGGAAGACGAGTCTTGAACAACTTGAACTTTTTTATAACTCAACTTTTTCTTCCCTCCTGGTGCTTGAAGACAGTTTTTTTGACAGGACTAGTGCTGCATGACCACTTTCTGGGAGACTAGGAGTCCGATGGGGACGAAGAAGTGACCAAAACCCACAGCGTTGACTATAGAAACGACTCAGATAAAAAGACTTTTTATAGTTGTATATGTTAAGATTTCACTATTTTGATTAACTGGATTTTAAAGTTTAGTAGGAGAGATCCCATTACTGGTTGTCAATTATGAGTTTTGTTGAACACACATATATATATATATATATATATATATATATATATATATATATATATATATACACACACACACACACATACATACATACACGTACACATACATACATACGCATATATAGACACATAATGTATATGTATATACACATATATACATATGTGTATATATACATATGTGTGTATTTACCACATTGACAAATTACCACATATTTCGTTTATCTCTGTAACTAATGAGGTTGAAACGGGAATTAGCAAACAGATGTTTCTGTATTTTTAGCCCTATTTTATGCAGGAATGTTTTCAAATTCTGCTAATAAATCTATTTCCTCTTTCACCTGATGGCTTGTTGACCTCATTTCCAGTTTCAAACAAGTGCTCAAAGTGAGGGCGGAATAGCGTGAAAGAGGGGAAGTACAGTGAGGCAATTAAGGAGATGGTGTCATTGGAGACGAGCTGGCGTACGTTATACAGAAAGGACACAAAAGATGGCTTCCACTGGCAGAATAATGCATGGAGCAGAGGCATTGAGGTGTAACCTATAGCCAGCTAACGTAGCCTCTGACGTGGGAGAAAAGGAAATGGTGTGTTCGAGTGTCCTCCAAAATCATCACACAATATAACACCTTCTCATTCCTGCTCCACATTGCACGGCATGTGCCAAAAGACAAATCTGTCGCAGCACTTTTCTATTAAATATCTGCACATTTTTTTCCCCACGTGGTGAATAAAATAGCCCTGATTAAAATCAGATTACATCTTTTCTCACTTTGTCAGGGAGAGAAATAAGTTACAAAAGGGACAAAAACAGAGTTTTAAGGCCCTGACGCTCTAAGACGATGATCGTAGGTCCATGTCGGAGGCTACTCAGCTGATTCAGAGGTCACTCTGAAGCATGACGGAGGCGCCAAAACTTGAAACGCCATCACAGTTCAAAGCTGACGTTTGGAGACACTTTGGCTTTCAAACGAAAGAAGGAACCAATAAGCTGGATGAAGAGTGACCGTTTCTCTCAAGTTAGATTTTCAGGGAAAACAAATAACTTGCTCAGTAATGTAACGAGACAATATACTGAGATATTAGTGGGCAAAATATTGTGATATCATCGTATCGGGAGGAACCTTGTGATATCAGCCCTCGTTCTTCATCTGGCCAATAACAGTTCTGTTCGGCAGCCAGATCTTAAGTCTTGCTCTTCGGAGTCACAGCAGAGGAAGTGAGCATTTGATAATGATGAGGAGCTCCACAGATGAACCGTAGAAACATCCAGAGACTCGTCTTTTTGGTGAGAACTGAAGAAAATGACGTTTTGCTCAAATAGCGGAGTTAGAGGACGGTACGGCGCATTAACGGATCTTGTTTCACGCACAATTAGGACGAGGGGTGGCTTCACTTTCTGCCCCTTTTCAAACTCCATGAAGTACGTACACACACACACACACACACAGTATTCAACTCATTAGTGATCAGGGATACTGCAGCCAGTTGAGGTTCATGACCAGGTGAATGGATTCAGGTGATTGGCCTGTGTGTGTATATACTGCATATAAAGAGAGTGCAAGCTGAAAGTACTAATCATATTAACTTGAACAATTTCAGAAGAAAAATACTTCGTAGAGCTGCAACGATTAATCGATTAATCTGTGAGTTAATTTATTTCAATAATGAACAATGCAGAGGTCAGATTACCTGTATTTTTTTCAGCATGTCACACAGCAGATTTATCAATGATGAAAGTTCACAACCAGTCAGACAAACACAAAGCATGTACTGTCAAACTGAGAGTGATAGGGGCTGTTTTTAAGAAAAAAATATCACAATTCAGCATCTTAAATGAGAACATTTTCTAGTTTCTTTCCTCCTCTATGCCAAAAAAATGAATATCTTTTGAATTATTAACAGAATAAGACATTTGAGGAGGATCTTGGGCTTTTTGTGAACACTGACACATTTTTTCACCATTATGTGACATTTTATAGAGCTAATTAATCTATTATAAAATAAAATAATAGGCAGATTAATCTACAGTGAAAATAATCAAAAGTTACAGCCCTGTGGCTGTAACTTTGATTATTTTATGTATTTATGTTTTGAAAGTGATGCTATGCTAATTTGCTAAAACCCTTTTCATTGGAAATAATTCAGGAAATAAGTGGGGAAAAGAGGGAAAAGTGAACCATGAAGTAATTCTATAACTCCTGACATGTCATAGATAATACAACAAAAACCTGAGATTATTCAAAGACTATTTTCTGTGATATCTGCCTCCTCCATCCTGAGATAATATCCCCCAAGATCCCTCTCTCCTGCTGCTCTATCAGCCTCCCTGCAGCCTTAATAAAGAAGAAGCATCACCAAGGACTTACTGTCTGCTCTCTATTAAAAAACTGAGCCCAGAGGGTGAAAGACAAGAGTGGGAGACCCTCCCTCGTCTTGCTGTAATATGAGCCATGAGAACCAGGGGCCATGGGTTAGCTACACCTTGATGTCTGTGGTGAATAATCGATGTGGACGGGCCCCCGGGCTCACCACAGAACTCATGTGTGGTCACTGTGGCAGGGCCAGGGGCTTCGAGGTGAACAACGCTAAGGTTTCACCTGGCATCAGGGGTTATCCATCGATCTGATGGAGAGCTGAGCCGTCGGGGGGGACGTCATCTCGCTGACATGGAGTCAGATTCGAGCATAGCGGCGTGGCGTGTCCCCGGTTTAGGGATAAGTGGCTCAGAATGCAGGCAGGATCCTCACAGGAAAGATGGCGACTCATTAGCCACCAGCATCAGTTGACGTCCACTTACATCTCTGCTTCACTCCCCATTAGCCGTATATCAAATTCTCCACTTTCATTTGTCTTTTAATTGGAGAAGAAAAGGATGCATGTGTTTATTTAATGTCAGGGTTTGTTGGGCAATAAACACAAAATATGTTTAGCAGGATATCTCATCAGGGTTTCTGATGGTCCATGTGTCCTGGAACATTTCAGTGTTCCAGATCTTTTCTCGTCTATAGCCCAATATCACACCTTTTAACAGGGAAAAAGAAAAAAAAGATGTGTTAAAATAATGAACTAGCTATGACTTCACACTGTGGGCTAAAAAGGGGAGTTTTCACAGGCTAACATTTAGTTAGTTTGGGTGGTTATAAACTGTCTTAACTCTTTGAGTGACATTGATGTAATAATACGTCAAAGTGTTTTTTCGGCAGCAGGTTGCTAATCGTGCTCTTACACAGCCTGTGAGTAATGTTGAGGCTTCTGGGAGATGCAGTCAGAGCATAGAGACGGTATACACCACAGAGATCAAAACAGGAAGTGGAGACGATCGAAATCAGAGCGTAAAACAAACAGAACATGGATAAAAAGTGTTGATTTTGGCGAAAGTGTCCTCTACTCTACCTCTGATAAAACAAGAATGGAACAAGATAAAAACAAACATGTTTTTTCATGATGAAATAGAGAGTCTCTTCTTCGGCAAGAATAATATTTTTAACAGGTTTTGACTTAAATTCAGATTCCTGAAATCATAAAAAGGTTATTATAAAATTCTTGACGAAACTACAACGAGAAAACTCCTTTAATAGAAAACTCAACTGGTACATAATGACGGCAGAGATTTTAACATGCCGGCTTCCAACAGATTCCTGGTAATCAGCCACAGCAGGGGAGATGCTGCGTCTCATATTGATCTGAAATTGTGTAGGACAAAAATAAAGCAATGAGTTCTTACAAAAAACAACATTCAACCGCTCACATGCTTTCTCCTCTTCCTTTCCATTACCTCCACTCTGTCCATCATCCTCTCTTTCCTATCACTGAATAGCGCTACATTAAGTCCTAATAGCATTGGAAAAGACATACTATCCAATAACTCCAGCCTGTGCAAGTTCCATTTATCCTTCCTCTGTCTCTGAAGTACTCAAATAAATATCACGGCAACGACATTAAACGTGATTGGTATTCAAAGACTAAGCACGGGTGGAAGACGTCCTCATTTCATCATCGCTGACAGTTGTTTTTGACACGCTTTTGTGCGTTCGGAGCATCTTCCCAACCCAATATTTGACAGTGCATTGTGGAAAACCACACAGGATGAGTAACACTGTCACTGTGTATTCAAACATGGTTATTTCAGCAGATGAAAATGAAATGGAGTTACTAATGTAATTGATACGCAACACCAACACACAGGTACAAACACACACACACACTATGGGAACAAAAAAAAAACAACACAAAATTGAAGCTGCTGAAGCATAATAATACCGTACGTGTTCGAGATCATTAGTTGCGCCGGGTTATTAAACATCCCCCCTAACAGACTTTCACAATAATATGTCAACACCATCAATCAACTTTGCAAACACAAGGCTGTGGCTCTCAGTGGGGTTCAGAGCAACAGCAGGCAGCCGAGTATGCCATCAATTTGTTTCTGCAATAGACTTAGAAGAAAGCAAAAAAGAAAAACAGTGCTTTTACTGGCAGAGTGGAAACGGTTCCCATCAACCAAAGCAGCACACACATTTGATTTGTTTTTGCCCATTTTGAGTCATATTTCTAGACCCACAGAATATTTTGTACTATGTCTCTGAAAACACTGAATAGCTCAAATGAAAGAAGAGACTCTCTATTTCATCATGAAAAAAATGTTTGTTATTACCTTGTTCCATTCTTGTTTTATTAGAGGTAGAGTAGAGGACACTTTCACCAAAATCACCACTTTTTGTCAAGATTCTGTTTGTTTTGCTCTCTAATCTTGATCGTCTCCACTTCCTGTTTTGATCTCTGTGGTGTATACCGTCTCTTTATGCTGCGACTACATCTCCCAGAAGCCCCAACATTACTCACAAGCTGTGTGAGAGTGCCCTCTTGAGCCTGTTGCTAAAAAAAACACTTTCACGTATAAATACACCCAAGGAACTCAAAGAGTTAAGTGAATGAAGTTTCCTTTCTATTTCCTGTCTCTCTAGTCTTGAGCAATTTTCTGCTCTGTATGTAAATAGATAGAACACATGGCTAGTACAGTAAATTTGCAAAGTAAGGATACAGGAAAATTAAGTGTGATAGCCTTCATATTTGACTCTAGCTTTCAGAGGCAGCGTGTGAAATTAACAAAATAAATTGCCAGAAAAAGGCCTCATGTGAAAAAAAAACACAAAAACAAACAATGACTCAGACAATTGGTAAGAATCCAACACTAAGTAGAAAGCAAATACAGATTTACAAGAATAAGTGTTCATTTATCTGATAAAGGTAAAACTGATGATGTCCAAATGGCCCTTTGAACAGACACTTCTTCATTTTAATCATATATTTTTCATAGGATAAAAAAAAAATTGTGTTTTCACAAAGAGTGAGCTGAGAGGTAATCTATCGATAAAAACCAGTAAAGTTTGTTGAAACCTTTTACCACTTTTACAGTGATAAATCTTTTTTCAACGCAAGGTCTGGAGAGCCAAGGTCTGATGCATTTTCATTGGAAAAAAATGTGAATGAAATACATGACTGCTGCGATCGAGCACCAAGAAAGAAAGTAAAGACGTGCTGTAACAGAATCCAAGAATTGCTTTTTCGATATGCAGCAGAGTGTTCAGTCTCCTGGCATCCTAAAGCCAAGAGCTAAAATCAATCCCATATTTTTTTTGCTTCTCATGAAGTCCAATTTTTTTCTTTTTTAAACAACTCCAAAGTGGTGGTACACCTCAACGAAGCCCTACATCAAGATGACAATACTAAAGTAACACCACTTCCAATGATAACTTATACCCAATAAATAAATTGTTTTGTGGTGCAAATTTCACACTAACTTAAAGCCACTTTCCTAAACCTAATCAGGTAGTTCTGCAACCTCACCAAGTTCATCTAATCCTACACCTAAGCATATAGCTGTATTTTGAAGAGACTGGACATTCGTATGAAAACGCATGAAAAATGAGGAATACATTTTGCAAGAAATCATACGAACTGTTGCGTGAAGATACTCTGCAGTGGAGGCATGACAAACAAGATTTTGGGGGGTAAAATGTAGTAATGTCCTGTGTTTGTAATGTCCCTGGTTTTGTTTTTAAGCCATTTAATTTAATTTAATTAATTAATTTAATCCAAACCATCCTTGATGTGTTCCGTAAACTGCACCCTGTCGTGTTGTTGCTTGAACTTAACAAAGTCATTTTGGAGATTTTTTTGTTGTTTAAAACAGTTTAAACTGCATGAGAAAATGAGTTTCCTGCAAAATATATTGTGGCGATTCAGTTTAGTTATATGGGAACATCATTTTGTTGGAGACGGGGCTGGAGTGAGCGATGGGGGGAAGATGGCTCGGCTAAAGAAAGGGAATGAACAGTGTCTGAGCTGATGTTTCAGGCTATTTTCTTCTACGTCTGTGCAACTGGGGAATGACAGGCTGCTATAACTCTAAATGAAATGAAACTAATACGCCAGTAAATAAACCAGGCCCATAATACTAATGGACATGTACTGTATGCAGCAGAAAACAACATTAGGGCTCTCCACAAGTGAAACAACATGGAGAGAAAGAGTAAACATTTAATGCGTTAGCATTCACTATGAAGAATAATGACAAGTCGCAGGATTTCATTTTAGATTCAGACAAGGGATCTGATGGGAGCTGTATAATACTTGCTGAATAATATTTGAAAGATATGAGCAATTATACACCAAAAAAGCCAAATTTGGTGTCTGCTACATTAATCTAAGTGTAACATGTAGCTTCTACCATATATAGTCATGTTTTGTGGTAGAACATCATTAAGTAATGTTATTTAGCATGATGTGCGTTTCCAATTTTTTGTATGTTCACCCCAACAAATGATTATTATGTTGGATTTACCCCTCGTAATTAAGTAACGGTAATGCCAACACCTTGTGTTGACCAAACATATTTACAATTTACAAAAAATTCTTGCTAAATGAGCGTATTATAATTGTGTGGAAATATTTTCCATTTTTTTTTTTGTTATGTTCACCCAACAAATGACTATTTTGAGTGTAAGAAACATGTCCCCTGCTACTTTTGGCTTAAGCAAAAAAAAAAATAAAAAAAAAATAAAATAAAATACTGGTAATCTAAACATGAAATAATACCACCACCAAAATGACTCCCTCCACCTTTTACAGCCTGAAAAAAAATCAGTAGAGAGCCGACACATTGTGCATGCAGTCCTCGTACTGAAAGGTCACCCAGTCTGTTGGGGACTGGAAATATTGTATTCAGCTGCACGAAGCGAAACGTAAGCGAAGCCAGCGCTGCTTTGATCTGTCAGCCGTTTCAGAAGGCTTCAGGGAAGCAACGCAGCATCGAGCGATCAAAGCATGAACACAGAAGACACATTTCAGTCAAACTTCATACATTTAAAAGCAACTGCAGAGCTGAACAGGCACAAAATACAAATGAAGAGAGGGGAAATGATGAACAAAGAGGAAACCAGAGGGAGAGGGGGGATCCTTGTCTGGTGAATCTCTGCTTCACATCATCCTTGGTTTGTCAGCTGCACACATACACACACTTACCAGCGGGGTCTCAAATAAACAATGATGTCGAAATGAGGTCAAAATTTCAGGATGAGCATTTGTTTTGACACACCGAGCCTCGGACGTTTCCTCAGTCGGCACGAGATCACAGTATTCACATTAAAGACTTCATGCACATAAACACATGCATATTTGCTATATACTGTACATGGAGGCACACCTGTTTGTTTGCAATAATGCACCAAAAAGCTAGGGCTGCGACTGATCATTTCTATACTGTATATCGTTGTCTCATAAAAACATACTCGCCAACATTCATCAAAATAAATCGTTGCAGCTCTACAAAGAATGCACTTCAAATGCAAGAAATACACAAATATACCTAAGCTAATACTGTATATGCCTCTTTTGTTTAATGTGACATATTATTCTATTTGCTGTTTTTATTATGCCCCGATGTCATTTCCTCTCTGCGTTCAATGGCGTGAACGAGTAACAGTGACAGAGAAAGCTCTGAGCCATTTGAGCGTTTGCAGAATGAAACTCATCTGATGGATATTCAGCCTCTCTGCTGCTGCTGGTGACTGACGGCAGATGACGGCAATAACGCCATACGAATGGAGTCACTCTACCTATTCAGCCTATTACCGTCTCTAAAACGACTGTCACTCTACATGAGTGCTATGTTAGGTGAGTCCTGTTGGCATCAAGTAGTGTACTAGAGACAGGATAGTGTATACTGCCTGCTGGAACCACTGATATGTCAGTCAGTATGGTATTAGGTTCTTCAGGGATTATTAAACATTTTGCTGGGTTTTTTTTGTTAATAAATATAATAAACAGCTACAGACACAAAAGGAATTTCCACATAATTGACAGCTAAATCCAGATGTGGGGCAAACGTTTTGACTCGCGGGTTCTAAAATTTGACAATTTGACATATTTTAAATATTTCATATTACAAATTAATACTTTAACGATGTTCTTTGGTGGATTATTTGTTTACCGAATTCCAGGAGAAGCCTGGACAGATTCAAAAAAGTTAATCAAATTTTATCAGCATGTTTGATTGTTAGTTATGACTTTGTTTTTAGTTTCCTTGATTTTTTGAATGGAGTTCTGCTTCATGACCTGCTTTAATCTTCTTTGGTTGTTACTCATTTTGGGCAGTTTGTCCAGTTAGATTTACCATAGCGCGTGCTGTTGTGGTTCGCCAACGGGCGGAGTTTGCCCATGTCTGGTTAAAGCTAACTAACTAGCAAAGTAAGTATTGTCCATGGTCATGATGTAGCATGGAAATGTTGTACTTCAGCAAACATGGCTTCTGCATGTTTAATGTTCATGCATCAATGCCGTGTTATCAATCCATGACAGATAAGTGTCAGTCTCAATAGTATATTTGAAAATATTTCTGATTTAAATCCAATGCTAACAGGTGAACATGACCAGGTGGAAATCTGCTGAATGTGGACAAAAAGTGGTGATTTTGGTTAAAGTGTCCTCTACTCTACCGCTGATAAAGAATGGAACAAGGTAAAAAAAAAAAAAAAAAACATTTTTTCATGATGAAATAGAAAGTCTCTTCTTTCATTTGAGCTGTTCAGTGTTTTCAAGGTTATAGTACAAAATATTCAGTGGGACTGGAAATATGACTCAAAATGGGCAAAAATGCTGGAACAAGACACTTCCTGTTTTATAAAATGGCTGGCACTCAATGAGTTAAAGACCAAATGAAGCTTTCTACATATATTCAGCTTCATCTCTTCTTGTAAAATGTAGTCTGGTAGTTTAGTAATCAGGGGATATTTCCTCACCGTAGCATCCCTGGACAGCAGGCTCCAAATGTGCTCAGAGTGCTGAGACATATCTTAAATTGAGATATCTGTAACTGCACTAACAGTGAGAAAAGTCTAGTTGAGAAAAGTTTTGCCTGGATCCATTGGTTGTTTAAAAGACCTCCACCGTGGCAAAGATATGGAGCGGCAAGCAAGATGGACGAGGGCTACATAGGCTAACAAGACCGCAAGGGAAGGAGGCCGACTCAGTGCTCCTATTAACACAACATCCATCTATCAGGACTCACTCATGGCGTCTGGCTGGCTGTCACTCTCCAATCCTACACATTTCTGTGGGTGCAGGTGCGCTACAGCGAATGAGCTGCCATTATTATTTTATGTCCTTTATCTTTATGTCCTTTATAAACATTTCATTTCGGTTGCAGAGATCTTACAGCATTTACTTTGAAATAAATGTGTCAGCTTGGGATATTAAAAAAATGATTTGAAGCCAGTCGCTGACTCCGATGGCGAACCTCCAAATGAAGCTGTAGCTGCATTGCCAGGGGAAACATTGGAAACTCCAATTAGAAACTTGAGAAAAGCAAACATCCTTTTCCCATAATAGTTCTCCGCTCTCTAAAATAGAGAATCAAGATGATTTTTGACCTCAATCTCCCCATCAATCACCAGAAAACCCAAGTTTGATGCTCCTATAGATTATATTTCCAGATATTCCTGTGGTTTGAGGTGTTTTACAAGTCTTTTACACATCCACATATCTACTCGGAAGTCAGTTGACAGTATTTACTATGGGATATCCTGTTATGTGTGATGAACTGACACATTCACATTGGAAAGAAAGGCAACCAATTAAGACCCAAGATGACTGCAGAAGACGAACAACTGCCATCATGAAGAAGGAGTGAGATGGACCAACTTATTGATTCGTGGCAACGACACAAGTGTTTCTTTAACTCCATGACTTCATCCATCAACAATTTTCCTTTGCAGGTAGAAATCTGCAGCCTGGCAGGGAGAGGTCAGACAGACAGCTGTCCAACGTTACACATGTGCACAGGTTTCATGATTATATTTTCCTGAGGTATGAGAGCTGTTTTCAATATTGTAATAAATCCTGTTGCATTTGGGGAATTCTGAGGACGAACAATGACACGTTCAGGTGGGAAAGACTGACAGACGACTGAGCAAAGCTGACGGAAGAAATGCGTAGAAATTCAAAATTAAAAGATTCAAATTTGTGTGTCTGTCAACGATATAGCAATAGAGGACCAACTTGTTTATTCAAACATTTCTAATTCATCCTGTCGGACAACACGTTCAGACTCAAGTTACCAGGTTTAGAGTTTTTCATGAATGAACTTTGTTGGTGTTTTTGGCCTACAGAACTGATAAATGTATGATAATGTTGTTATGTGTGGGGGTGTCTCACATTTCCACTGTCTGTTAAGATGTGAAAAAGCTTCTAGCGTGGGCTAGCCTTCAGAAAGGGAGACAGGATTTACATACTGTACACACACATCCATATTCAGCTTAGATCATTGTGGCAAGAAAAAGAATAATGAAAGTGCAGGAAGAGCTGCTTTGAACCTGATGGCTACATATACAGCAGCAGCAGCAGTCTGTAGGCTGGAAAAGTCTGGACAAAACTTCAGCAGAAAGACAGTAGAAGAGGAGGAGGAGGGAGAAATGAAAGTAAGGGAGATATCAATAAGAAGCCACATGACAAACACAATACAACCACATTACATTAGACATCACTGATACTGTGCAGTTCATTTAAACTTATTTTTTTATCAGTGAAGTTTATATTTCTTCTTGGAGGCTCCAGTTCTTTCAAATGAACTCATGGTGCATGAAGCAAAACGGCTAATCTTTCATGAACTGAGCCAAAGGAAACACCAAAGTGGCACTATAGCAGGTCAGAAATGTTTTTTATCTGGGGATGCATGCAATATACTCTTATCATTCACATCTGGATATGGACTATCAGAGCCACATTGAAGAAAAAAAAAAAAATTCACAGACTTTGAGAAAAAGTCATTCATTTTTTTTCGAGAATAAAGCTGTAAAATTTACGAGACAGGAATCTTGTGGTTACTCAAAATAATAATATACATTATTGAATATTACTCCCATAAAAGTCAAACAATAATCCATAAAAAATACATAAAAATCACTTTTTATCAGTTTATAATGTAGAAGCTAGTGAATATTTTTCATTCTGGTGTTACACTTTTTAGACGATCCCTGGGCTGTCTCCTCAGGAGTAATGTTTTCCGTGGAGCACCGGGGATGCATCCTTCAGGTAAAAATAGGGTAGTAAATCATCATGTTCCTCAACAACACTGCAGAAATGCATTGTTTGAATCTTTATATCAAACTGTATTTGACTTGATCTATGAAGTTGGAATCTGCCCATATCTTTCTAACTACACTGAAATTTTTACAACTCCTCCTCTACAATAACACATTCCTGGTAAATTTATTAATTTATTCTCATAAATTTCCAACTCTTTTACTTGTAAATTAATAGCTTTACTCTCATAAATTATGACTTTTTCTTGTAAATTTACACTTTATTCTCATAAATTTACGACTTTATTGTCGAAGACTGTGAATTTTTTTTCTCAGTGTGGCCCTAATACTTCATCGTAGAGAGACAGACATACAGAAGCAATGTGTTTTTGGCTATACTACCTTTAAAATACGTCTAAACCTGCAGCACCTCAGCAAATAGCCAGATCCTGCAACTCTTTATGGGTCCAACCTATAACAGAGAAGCAGGATTGTTTCCTTGAACTCTGCCTACAAGCTCTCCAAGGTTTTACAACTTTTAGAACATAATTATTCAAATAAGGGCTATTCAAATAAGGCCACAACTTCACAACGTCCCAATCAATTTAAGATCCATATATTAGCTTAAGATAATTGGTTTAGTACCCTAAACTACAACATAAACTGATTCCTCAATGAGTAAAATGTGTGGTTTTGTTTTGAATGAGTTCTGAAGTGGCGCAAAGACAAAGTCAAAGCGACTGCTTTGCATTTGTGAGACGGTCAAGGTTTGCAAATTCAAAACAGGAGCATCGATTGCAATTTGCATGCTGGCATTGGGTTTGCAGGAAACCCAAAGAGAGACTGAGGGGAGGACGAGAAGGAGGTAAAGGCTCTGGGGAAATGGACAAAACACGTCCACAGATTTTGAGATTTCATTCGATGGTAAGTTTATACTGAGTTGGTTCATGTATACAGAACAGCTTCTCTGCTTTCATTCAGCCTCTCACTGGAGGAAAGGTATCCTCAAAGCCCTTAAAGGTGCTTTCAGATGTGCTGGATGAGAGACAAGTCTTTACATGAATATTTACAGTTTGCATGTTTAAAGAAATAAGAGTATGAAGTGTCCCTCTTCACAGGTAAACATCATTTCAGTCTGAAATGCACAGCAAGTATTTTCAAAATACTGTATAGATATAGATATATATATATATATATATATATATATATATATATACACACACACACACACACATATGGAACAGGTTAAAGTTCCAGACTGGAGACCAGAAGAGGGTTGAGTTTATAAACTCAGACACCAAACTGAGTGAGCAATAGTGGAGTAATAGATCGTAGTTGATCCTTCCTCAACGGTTCGGCACACATGTGAACCTTGTATTAACTCTTTGAGTGCCAGTGACATGTTTATATGTCATTTAAAATCCAACACTTGAGTGCCATAAATGTAAAAATACGTCAAAGTGTTTTTTTCAGCAGCAGGCACAAGAGGGCGCTCTCACACAGCCTGTGAGTAATGTTCGGGCTTCTGGGAGATATAGGAGGAGCATAAAGAGTCGTTATACACCACAGAGATCAAAACAGGAAGTGCACATGATCAAGATTAGAGAGCAAAACAAACAGAATCTGGACAAAAATTGGCAATTTTGGTGAAAGTGGCCTCTACAAAAACACTGGCACAAGGCACTTTCTGTTTTATAAAAGAGCTGGCACTCAATGAGTTAATTACTCAGTTCAACCATCACAGTATGAATCTTTAAAAGTTCTATTAGCTTGTTTTTTTTTTCTGAAAAAAAACAGCCTTCTGTTGCCTGTCTGGTGGCACATGTATATATCTAAATTGTGTTTTAACTGATGAACTGACTCTGTCCTCATCTTTTAACCACTGTTATAAGAACATGTGCATCCTGTTGGTACTGTATTAGTACTGTATGCGTACATAAATTGCAACTCCAACTGCTGCATCAGATCAAAATTACCAGATTATCTAAATAAGCCACTTCCAGGGGAAAGATTAAGTCATTTAAAATGAATAAAATTTGGTTGCACTGCTTCAACTGAGCAAGGACAGCACAGTAACTATTAGTGCATTACTTCACACAGAGCATGTGTTCATGTAAATGCCCACATTGACCAAACAATCACTTTTTTGTCAAAATCAGTGTTGTACTTTCAGCAACATGAAGCTGAATGTGGTGATGTTACAGTTTATAACGTAAAAGCTGCTGAATATTTTTCGTTCTGGTGTTGCACTTTGCAGACTGTCCCTGGGCTGTCTCCTCAGGACATCAGCTTTGACTGAGCAGGGACAGCACAGTAACTATTCCTGCATTACTTCACACAGAGCATGTGTTATTGTGAATGCCCACATTGATCCAGATGGTTCTGCTGAGTCTTGAGTCTGGAAGCTCGCAGAGCAGCCTAGCGCAGCACATTGGGCGACTAATGAGGCGAACACTGAACGCAGCGCTATCACACTTGGACGTGTCATGATTCATTATTTGGGTGTCATCAGAAAACTGTACTGTGAGCTCCGTACGTTGACTGACAAAATAGCGGTGTACTGGAGAGAGGGGTTATTCGATCACGATGCTCCTCAGTGTGGTGTTTCCTGATGTAATTACTTAACACATAGACGTAGTGAGGGTTTTATGTTACATGCTGATATGTGGCGTGTTGAAGGCACATATCATGTGATGATTCAGCTTCCTGTTTGTCACCTTATCCCTCTCTCATGTTGCACCTGTGTCATTATCTTGTTCATCTGTGCTGAAACGAAACAAAAATGGACACCTCTACCTTCAGTTCAAAAACCTAACGGTGCTTGTTGTTGCGTGGGCGACGTGTGCTTTTAGCTGGAGGTGGAATCGTCCACGGCAGTCATCAGGGTGGAGTGCTAACCTCTCCAGAGAGGCTGCATGTCTCTAAGTGCTCTGCTTAGCTACCGCTGCTAGGCAATCAAGAGTCCTCTGGGATCACTGCTTTATCACAGCATAAAGCTGTCAGGACGTTCAGGTTTATCTGACGGACACCTGCTTGTCCTCCAGATTCATGACACACTCCAGTCTTTTCATAAGAGCTGGGGGTGTCAGCAGCTCACAAGCTGAAACAGCTAACACTACATGAGGTGATGATTGGAATTTAGTGGACCTTTCTTTAGTGTTTTACGGTATTATAGCGGATAACTGTCAGTCAGTTGAGTTTTAATTATTCAAAAAAAATATATATATAATTTTATTGTTTTTACTGTTGCAGACCTTTTATTTCTTAATTATCTGAATTGCGTGGTTTTATGCAGATGACCACTGTAGATGACTAGGACAAAGTAAAATTGTGACATTTTTAATTTAAAAACAACAACCAAAAGACTATCTCACATACTGAAACAACTAATGCCGGCTATATGAGGTGGAAATTTGAATTAATTGGAATTTTCTTTAGGATTCTAAGGTCTTATGGCAGATAACTGTCAGTCAGTTGGGTTTTAATTATTCAAAAAAAATAAAAATAAAATATATATATATATATATATATATATATATATATAATGTTATGAATGTGCATCAGGTTACCTGTAATTAGTCAATTAGCATTACCCTGTAATAAATCTAACACCAGCTGCCCTACTTGGTTAGTCTTTCCACTGACTTGAATGCAACCCGACAAGATATAGATGATTACAGCTGAGATAAAAGAGTGTTGAATTGTTGACACAGCTGCCGCCTGAAACCAGGAACAGATGATTTGTTTCAGTCATTAAAGCTACGATAAAGAGGCAGAGCATGATGTGCGATGAAAGAGCACGACAGCAAAGCAAGCATAAAGCAAGAATAATTTCATAAAAGTAATGGTGAATTTAAACTAATGCTTGCTTTCCTGAGGAAGCTCAGGGAAATGAGAAGAGCCATTCATGGTGCAACAGTCTCCCTGGACTTCATTGATTCATTGATTATGATTGGACATGTGTTAGCGCCTTAACACACCATCTCTGCTTCTTTCTGACCTCTGACCGAAATAGCTTACTTGCACTGGAAAGTCGATGAGTCCAATGATCACGACCCCTCAGCTGAGCCGTCAGATACTGAAACTATGAGGAAATTTGTGCTCTTATGAACAAATCAATCATGATTGGACAGATTTGATGCCATTTCTCCATTTCCTGTCAAACAAAAACAACCAAATTAAGCAAAAGCAAATTTGAGTACAAAGTAAATGACATGTCATATTCCAGCAGAGTTGAGTCTGTTTTAGTGTATGCACTGTTATTTTTATGTTTTTTTATTATTTTTTTTTACTGTTTGTATGGTCTTTTATGGTTGTTTATGTGCAGCACTTTGTTTGCAGCTGTGGTTGTTTTTAAAATGCTTTATAAATAAAGTCGAGTTAAGCACTAGAATAACTAGAAACTATTGAAAAACTACTGATGGTAAAAACAGCTGTTTTTAAGGTGAGTGGCAAGAAAATGCCAAAGACTACAGAAACTTTAAGAAATGAACTCAATGCTGTAAAGACAAATCACTTATCAAGGTTCCCTCACATCCTGGAAAACATTCGCATTTAAGAAGTTGGAAGAAAATGACGAGTCGGACAAAAAACAAGTAGCATGCAAAATATGCAACGGGAAGATAAAATCCAGTGGCAATACTACGAGTCTTTGCAACCATTTGACGAGACGTCACCTGGATACACAGTCAGCAGACTCAGCACGGCACAAACAAACCAGCCTGGAGCAGGTACTGACACCTAAGTTACCACCAAACTCTCAACATGCACAGAAAATAATGGCACATTTATTTTAACTGAAATATCCCTGACAGAATTGATATTGAATGAAATTGTGACTCAAATCAAATCAGGACCATCGAATTGAATCGATCTGGAAAATCTGTATCAATACCCAGCCCTGCCAATTATCCAATCATGGAAAACATGGAAAATGAGAAAAAAGGTCAAAGGTCCTGGAAACGGTTACGTTATCCTGCAATAATACATTATAGGCATGGGGAAGATGAATGATTTTCCATTTGTATTGTCATTTTCCATGACTGGGAAATTGGTCAATCATTTTTCAGGATTTCCAGCATGTTTTAACATTAATCTTGTGTTTAAAATTGTAATTCTGGGATATCTGTTTCCCTCAGAATGTGCTTTGCTTTATTTCATTTATAAGGGTAAATCAGTGGGCTGATAGACCCACATAGTCATGACATTCAGCCAGATTCAAAGACGTACAGGTAAAACCCAGCCAGCACAGCAGCAGCCAGCCTGACACCAAAACCTCCACATGCTCTGTGTATATCTCTCCTATCGCAGTTTACCTACAGAGTATGATTGATTAAGCTGGTGAGCGGTTGGGAGTCGGACAATTGAGCGTGAGAGCAAGAAGGGAGATCCATCTTGGTGAAGGCTCATGCCTACGCCTGGCACTAGATAAATGGGCTCAGACAAAGCCTGCCTGTGCACAAAGTGTGTTTGTGTGCTCGCTGTACATGCATGTATGTGTGCAAAGCATCACTATGGCTCTCTGAGATCAAGGGGAAGGCTATTCTTTCTATTCTCTCCTCACGAGGGGAGAGGAAGAAGGCAAAGAAAAGGTAGTGTTTCCTCCTGGTGTGAATTATGGATGAGATGCATCCGAGGAGTTCGATCGGTGGCTCTCTGGTGGCGTGGAGGAGGCCTGCTGGGGTTACCTAAGACTAAAAGTGTTTGTGTCTTTAGAGGAGTCACCAGGGTCACACAAACCTGGGGAAACATCTTTAATTTAGTGATTTTATCAGCTGCACGAAGACGCAAACCAAAAAGAGAGGAAGACGATTCCGGTGGAGGAGGAGGATGGATCCGTCCTAAAGTCTCCTGGTTACTATAACAACATGATGAGGGCCTCTCGACAAACTCCATGGCAACGTGACAAACACAACTCCTCATTCATAGGGGAGGATATTCCTGGTGTATCCCCACAGACGTCCATGTTAAGACTTTAAAGCAGAAATAAACATGTTCACAGTCCCTTTACAAAAACTCTTCTGCTCTCAATCACAAACTCTCCCAGTTCATGGCAATTGTACAAGAGGAAACCGATATATAACCACCCGCTGTCATCATTTTTAAAATAGCTAGGAGTTCGACCATATACCTGTTTTTTTTTTTCATATTTTAACCAGGAAAGCTGGTTAAACTGTAAGTAAATCATTGCAGTTAACGCTTAAAATACTAGAATTAATTTTCCCCTGTTCAAAGCCCCACCTGTCAACAAACTTTCATGACAATTACAACATTTCTTTCTGTTTTTCTGTAATTCTACCCAAAATCCATCGAACACACTTGAACAAACAGAACAGATGCTCAAAGCTGACAGTCAACAGGAAAGTGAATAAATCAAACATACTGTATGTCTTCGTCCCAGAAAGCTACAGAGGAAAATGGCAGGAAGCTAACGCCAAAGATTTGGTGCCTTTGGGATGCTCTTGAGCAAAGACCTTGAACCTCCTAGGAGGTATAATCACATCATTTACTGCATGATATGAAAACAAAAATCACACAAGAGTGTAACTTCAGTTATATGGGTATGAGAGCTGGGGCTGCACAATTATGCCCAAAACAGTAATGACAATTAATTCAAGCATTGCTTTCACTTCATGTTGTGCTGGAAACATTCAAACTGGGACTGCATGACACTGGATAGTTTTATACTGCATATATTGCAATATGTCAGGACTTTGTAGGCTACATTTACACAGTTTAATGCATCAATCTGCTGCACTGATAGCAAAATCTATAAACGATAAAAGTATATCTGGTTACCTATGTGCAAATAAGCTAACGAACAGTCCCACTGCAGCAGTTATATTTCATGGCTTCCAGCCGAAACAGGAACGAAACATTGTGACTTCCACATCCTTTAACTATGTGCTGTTAGCATGGCAGAGCCTGGTTAACACAGCCAGCAGGGCAGAAATGACACCTCTGTTATTACATATACAGGGCTGTAGCTTTTTATGAGGTACTTTTGTACAGCGGTTGGCTGGTGTGTGTGTGTGTGTGTGTGTGTGTGTCCAGTATAAACAGTGGAAAGTGAAAAGTGCAGCAGGGAGGGTTGAATTGACAAAGCACTCCGCAGAAGAACCACGAGAACAGAGACACTGACATTTATGTTTCTGCCTCTTTTTTACTCAGTTTATCGGGAAAAAAAACACACTATCTCTAACCCTTTTTCATTTTCTTTAACTTTCTCAGTTAAGAAATATCAAAAGTTAAGTAAAAATCTCGAGCTGCAGGTCTCTTAAAGGAGAAAAACTGCAGCCCAAATTCACTTTAATCAGCTGGCTGGCTTGGTTTGACAGATTACACCTGGCAGACAGCTAAACAGCTAAAGTAACTGATGGAGTGATGCAGACTTAGTGGAAAAGTTTCTGCATATGTTTGTGACATTGAATGCAGCATCAAGGTTGCTACAGTGACTCTGCTCCATTATCTTTTCTGCACATAATGCTATAATGCTACACTGCAGCTGGCAGTAAATGTTGGCTTCAATTAGTTTGTGTCGGTTCTAATCTTGTCAGGTCAGGAGAAAAAATAAATTAGCATCCCTAGTAGATCAGAATGAAGTTAAAAGACTGAAGGTTGTGGTCTGATCGGGTAGGAACGATTTGTGTGATCCTGTTGCAGCATGGTCTCTAGTTTCTCCTCAGTTTGTTTCCTCCATCACTGCCCTTCCCTCCTCCTGCTGCTCTGGTGTCTGTCTACAGATGGAAAATGTCCAGCAGATGCTTTGGCCACAACCCAGGGAGTTGCTGACTTTATTACCATGGCAGCTCTTTATCACCATGGAAGCAGACTATCATCGCAGTGACCAGCGTACTGTTACCTGGTCCTGATCCAGTTGGACCGTTTGGGAGAATTCTCCAAGGGCTTCCCCCCCGTTTGCCCTCCTCTAAAGTACATCTTACCAAAGACAATCCAGAAAGGAGACACTGAGAGTCAGTTTCCTGTCTCTGTCCTGAGTCGATTAACTCCAATATAAACACAGATTATCAATGATTCTTTCAAAGTAAATGATTTTGAACAGCCATATATCTGATTAACACCGAGACAGTGTTTTTTTAGACGAGCAGGTCAGCAGAAAAATGTACTTTTTTCATGACCTTTCTGTCTCAGCAACAACTTTTGCTAAGTTTTGCTAAGATGCTAGCAAACTCATTTTCATAAATATACCTGTTAGCTGTGTAATGTAAAGAAAAAATGGTCTACAGAGTTTCTGCAAATACAATCTGGAAACAGACCAAATGTACCATATTGCATCGCCTGCACGCTCATCACAACAAGATTTCTGGCACTAAAAAGTTGCAGTACAAACAAAACGCAACATGGACCCATCAGTAAACACTAGCTGGGTCACACTCACATAAAAACTCAGACACCAAAATGATCTGCACACAAACAGATCCCAAACCCCTGCAGATTCCACACCCACACATTGTGGTCGCATCCCAATAAATGCACAGCACACAGCTACAGTTGCTTCTTCCTACCGTCTTTGCGGTAAAGGTTGATCTCCACTTTCCTCTCCTCCGATCCCAGCAGGGCCTGAGCCATCTGGGCGATGGCGAGCCGCTTGGTGTCTGGTCCGTACAGGAAGTTGCAGGTGCACGGCTTCTGCATGATCTCGGCGCGCGAGTAACCGCACATGTGGCAGAAGCCGTCGTTGCAGAAGATGATGGCGCAGTTCTCTACTCTGGCATTGGCGATGACGAACTTTCGACCTGTGGACGGAAAGGAGGAGCGTTAAACGTCGGTAAACATCCAGTCGGTTGGAAAAAAATAATCAAGTCTCAAAAAGTTCAAAATGGTTGAAGTTGTGGGAAAGGCCCAAAATTCAACCTTCACTTGTACTCGATTCCACCTTGTCACTTCTGGTTGCAAATAAACAAGATGGCGACGGCCAAAATGACTTCAAAATGCCAATATAATAGTGTGTTTGTTCCCCGGTGGCAACAATGGTGGCTGCATCTGCCACAAACATATGAAGTCCGTCTCTCTCCAAAAACCACTTACAGTAGAAGGAGCCATTTAGCTCCATGGCCTCTGCTCAATGTCAGTTGATGATCTTTATGCACTCACACACAGACACTTTAACACTCTTACAAATACTCTTACCCAGCAGCTCACTGACTCTTTCCTTGCAAACACACTGTGCACGAACGCCAAGTTTCCAGTTTTTTGAACAAATACAAACATAAATGCGTGCACTGTGTGGACGTTTGTGCTGCGTCAAGACGATAGTCTGTCAGCTTGATAAATGGCCTCCACTAAAGAGCTTCCAGCTTCCCAAGAGCCCCCGGTGTTCCCTGTTCCCTTCACTCTGTCCTGAGCCACTGTGAGCAACACTGCACTCATAAATAGTCATATGGATGGTAGGACGGAAGGAGGAAACGCTGGTGACAGAAAAGAGACAGCGTGAGGGTTAAATGAGGATAAATAAACAGATGCAAATGAAATGGAAGATTTTGGGAAGGAAGGATGACAGAAAAAAAAAGGAAATGGGCAGAGGTTGTGAAACAGACGCAAAATAACGTATTGGGGGAGATTTAGAAAAAGAAATCCACCTAAACCAGTTCACTCAGTGGTTCAACTTGATGAAACTTTATTTATAACAAGAAGGGCAATCGTGTTTAGTGGCTTTCTATCCAGATTAGCAGAAAAGACAAAGAAAAGAAGAAGCAAAAACTGTTAATTCTGACATATTGTGACATAATTTAAAATTCGTCACTTGAGCGCCACTGACATAATAACACCTCAAAGTGGTAATGTGGGCTGCTGGGAGATGTAGTCAGAGCATAAATAGACGGTATACACCACAGAGATCAAAACAGGAAGTGGAAACGATCGAGATTAGAGAGCAAAACACACAGAATCTGGACAAAAAGTGGTGATTTTGGTGAAAGTGTCCTCTACTCTACCTCTGATAAAACAAGAATGGAACAAGGTAAAAACAAACATTTTTTCATGATGAAACAGAGAGTCTCTTCTTTCATTTGAGCTATTCAGTGTTTTCAGAGACATAGTACAAAATATTCTGTGGGTCTAGAAATATGACTCAAAATGGACAAAATCACTGAAACAAGGCACTTTGTTTTATAAAAGGCTGGCACTCAATGAGTTAATGTAAAAAGAAAAATCCACAAGGTGCCAGAAGATGGACAGCACACTTAAACATAGATATAAAATGGTAGCAAAAAAAAGTGCACTATATAGCAAACCGGAAACACGATAGTAAACACCACCAGTAACCTTGCCGGCACGACGCTTTTATTCTGAAAGGGCTCGCGCATCCGTGCCCCTGTTGGAGGGAAATTGCCGTTAGCTTAAAAAAAAATAAAAATTGCCGTTAGCTTGCGGCTACATATTAAATCCCTGGTCATAACGCCACATAAAACCAACACACACATTAACAAAAACGTTGGACATTTTTAACGGGCGTTGACTTCCCTGATTGTGGCTGGATGGCCGTTAGAACTTGCGAGAAACTGACAGTGACGGAGCAGCCAGTACGAGCCATGCTAGCTAATTAGCAGGTCGTCACCGCCCTAACAGAGTTTCCCCGTTTAGCGTCGGGACGCCGCCACTTTAGGGCGCCGACACAGACAACAACAGACACTACTATCGACCTACAGCCGTAAAAGTGACTACTTACATTTTCAATCACGCACAACTGACGGTAAACTGCCGCTCATTAACCGCTCATTAACCCCGGTGCTGAACTAGTTGCGGGTGGGCGTGGCTACGCATCATCTACAGAGTCACGAGCTGTAATCCAGTGCCATCGATCGAAACTTCGACGCTTCGATTTTTTTGTGGTCAGCCCTAGTAATTTGGGAGTTATTCTGTGTGTCAGCCACACTGCAGTCAGCACTTATAGGGACATTATGATTTTTTTTTAAGTATTTTATTACTTATTACGGGTCGCTCATACGGAGGCTTCCATGTCTTTCTGGTATATCAAAGAGAGGGACATAAAGCACTACCTGCTAGTACCCATAGGACAAAATGCATTTCTGCGTTTTGCGATTCACTCTTCACAGAGAAAAAAAGGTGGAGACGCCCGTTTTACTTACCCGGCACTAAAATAAAACCTGCACTGCACTTTTGATCATAATACAAGACCATACTTATGCCGCGCCGAATCCTCATCACCAAAAAAGCGTAAAAAGGGCCATAAAATGACTGGAGCTCCGGGCCGGGGATCCACGGTGAGTGTCCGCACGGGAGCGCCCCATACCCGGCCACGGCCGGCCGGGAAGTCCTCCAGACCAGTAGAGGGCTGTGGAGGTCCGGGGAAAAATGAACGGAGCTCCGGGCCGGGGGGCTGGGGATCCGCGGTGATAGTGGCTGCAAACACCAAACTGACATATGATATTCTTTTTAAGTTAAGATGGTTGCTTATACAGTGTTTCCAGCAGTCACAGAGTAACAGAGGTCTTCATTTGGGGTCGTGTTTCCTATGTCCTATTAGTTCTGTTTTTGGGCTCCACCACCTCCTGAGGACATTATCTGTCTCTTTAGCTGCTAAATGCTTCACTGTGCAGGACTTCTAAGTAATATAAAGAGCTTTTATGATGAAAAAAACAAAGCCATGAGAGCAAAAGAGTGAACCAAATGGTAAAAATGTAACAACGAGCTAAAACTCACTATGAAGATCCACATAGCCGAGGGTGTTAATACTCTAATATTTCATATTGTCACTTTTTGATATGAAAAATAAGTCAGGTTCAACCTGAACTTATAATTATCTCCCTAGAGAAATCATTGGTCCCTGGCCTCCAACCCTATTATTGCTGAGGTGAGGAAGGAATTGAGACGTACGTACGCTCCTGCCATTGATTACCACCTCCCTCTTCTTGCACTGATTAAATCTAATTGACTTTCAAATCACAAATTTGTGAAATATTTCCACCTGTTTACTCTTAATTGCAGCTCCTATTGCGCCTAAATGAATGTCTTCCAGATGTATTTCCCTTGAATCAAGACCGACGCTGCATGCACAGTAGAAAAAAAAAAATATTCACAGCCGTCTTCTGCCCGCTGGCGAGATTTTGGGGAGAAGGTAACGCATCACACATTGTCCTTTTATGATGAATGAAAATTAAAGTCTGCACACCACGGTATTTTTTCTCGCTAAGCGTTCTTCATTAGACTTGATTATGAAACAGCCCCTGAACAGGAATTATCCTCTAACAAGGAAGAAGGTAGGCAGTCATTATTTGCTGTAAATGATGTCTCAGAAGCAGTTCACAAAGGTCAATTCCCCCCCGAACCGCTGATTTATGGGCACTTTATAACCACTGTGGTCTGCCAGCCTCACACATTTCTGCACACTCCATTTCTTTTGAAAATCACCTATCGGCCGATGATATTTAAGACTCCTGTAACTCAACCTCTTTGTTTTGGAGGAAGCGCTCAGCCGCTGCAGTTATTATTATGTTGGAATGAGTTTGAAGGCTGCGAGCTAAATGATTTATGGATGTTGGAAAGTTGTGTTCCTGTATCAATTGTCCAGCCATAACTTTGGAAACGCAGGTTATTACTGTGTTGACGGAGCATGGGCATTGTTTGTTTTATGCATACAAAACAGACGACGATGCATCAAACAAAACCGTGAGGTGAGAGAATAAGGATTGGAACAAGAGATTCAACACAGCGTGACCCGGTGTTCAAAGTATGAAGACACAGCATGCACCTCACCAGCTGATAAATAAAAGGCCTCTCTAATCAACGAGAGCAGATGAAATAAAGACACCATGCATGCTGGAGAGGAGCAGAGCTTACAGACTGGCCTACATTCATAGAGGCAGCCATCAGTATGTAGACACTATTCAGCTTTGAATAAAGAGGCATGTAGAGGCTGAATAGTTGCAAATATGCAAAAGCTCAGTCACAGATGGCAGCGTTATGAACGCAGCAGGCTTTCCATTAACTCTTTGAGTACCAGCCCTTTTATAAAACGGAAAGTACGTTGTTCCAGCCTTTTTTGTCCATTTTGAGTCATATTTCTAGACCCATAGAATATTTTGTACTGTGTCTCTGAAAACAGTGAATAGCTCAAATGAAAGAAGAGACTCTCTATTTCATCATGAAAAAAATGTTTGTTTTTACCTTGTTCCATTCTTGTTTTATCAGAGGTAGAGTAGAGGACACTTTCACCAAAATCACCACTTTTTGTCCAGATTCTGTTTGTTTTGCTCTCTAATCTCGATCAGCTCCACTTCCTGTTTTGAAGCCCCAAAATTACCCACAGGCCGCGGGATCAATCAGCGACCTGCTTCCGAAAAATCACTTTGACGTCGAACTATGTCAATGGCACTCAGAGAGTTAATTGCGATGCAAACCTCTCCAAGACATTAATGACTCATTGAGTGCCATTGACGTATATGTAAATCATTTAAAATCCAACGCTTCAGTGCCATAGACGTATATATACGTCCAAGCGTTTTTTCAGCAGCAGGCACAAGATTTACTTTTGGTTTTCACATGAAACCTTTTTATCAGTTTTTACACATTTTTTTTTCAAATGGGGAAGATAATCGGACAGGTAACAAAGTAAATTATTGGTCAAGCTGTCCATGAAAAGCTGGGATACTGACAGTTTCCTTGGACTGTATTCTTTGTTTTTACCTCCAGAAAAACAGCAAAAACATCTCACCATCTAACTACTGATGTCTTTTAGCCTGATTTCGGGATTTCAGCTATAACTGATGAAAATTAACGTGGCTTGTTTCTCTTTAAATCCACCACAAACACTACAGCACTACAACTGCAGCAAAAGTCTCTTACCTTTAACCACAGTAATGCACTATAAAGGCTTCATGAAACACCAAAGTCGCGCTGCAGGAATCAAAACAGACTTTTCCATCCATCCATCAGTGCAGCAGCGCTCCATTTCTCCCTGTGTTAAGCACACGATAATCACATTCCCCCCCTCCTTCCCTTCCTTCATAAAACAGACATATCATTGACAGAAGCTGCATGTCCTGGATTCAACAGGCAGGTCTCGTGGGAGACATAAAGCGGTGGAAGGGCCTGTTCAGATATTCATGGAAACAGCGGAGATCGGTCGGGTGGATGCGCTTTACAGCCAGCCTTCATGAATTAGAGGCGGCAGCAGCCCTCAGAGGCTCATAAAGCTTGATGGGTTTGTCTGGCTGCAATGAACACTGGGTAATACAAAAGGCACAGATGTGGACGTGTGTCGTGCGTTCCACTTTCCAGCCTTTGTGGTTTTCAGTCACTGATAATGGACGACAGAAGCAAACAGACATATTTTCCCTCTTTTTCTCCACGCTGTTTAAGTCTTTTAAAATTCTTCAAAGACGAGTCACACGTGGACGAATGTAGGCAGAAAAACACACTCATGTATGAGCAGGAGATGTGATAGAGATGTACAGTATATGATGACAAGGTTAGGAGAATTAAACTGAAACTCATGGTTATTTTCATTATTACCTCTGTTTTTGGTCCCCACCAACTCCTTATTATTTTTATTATTTTTTTATAATTATTTATTATTATTATTATTTTTTTCTCTATTAACTGATTAGTTGTTTGGACGATAAGAAAGATGTGAAAGATGTAGATATGTGTTTCCTAAAAACCCAACACAATGTCCTAAAATGTCTTGTTTTGCCCATAACTCAAAGATATTCACTTTACTGCCACAGAGGAGGAAAAAGGGGAAATATTAACATTTAAGAAGGAAGAATCAAAGAGTTTTGACTTTATTTTTCCTTAACATAAATGACTCAAGCCCCAATAATCAATTAGATCAGACTAGATAGATAACTTTATTGAACCTTAGAAGGGCATTTGACAACTAATTTAATAGTCAACTAATCGCTGCAGCTCTAAAAAAATTGGCACAAAATAAAAAGCTCAAAAAGAGTGTGGAGGCCACAGCTGCTTTTACTTTACCAGCTGGATTATTAGCCTGCAGGCAACCAGAGGGGAAAGTGCAAGAGACGACAATATGTGGAACCAGCGGGGAATGGGTTCAAATTAAACAAGGCTAATGGTGTCCGGCTACTGATAGCTTTGGTGTTTCCATTATGTTTGGAGCATGCTGCTCTCAACATGCTTCATAATGTCAGTTCAGTTTCTGTTGACCTCCGTCACTAACCTGCAGGAGTAGAGCTGCAAGTAGCGCTTCAGGTTATAAAATGTCAGAAAATGGAGAAAAATGTAGATCAGTGTTTCCTAAAAGTCCAAAATTACGTCCCCTAACTCAAATATGTTCAGTTTAGTGTCATAAAGGAGGAAAGAAACCAGGAAATATTCACATTGAAGAGGCTGGAATCACAGAATTAAGACGTTTTCTTGAAAAACTAATCCATTAATCAATCAATTATGGTGTCTAGCTATCATGTAACTCTTGTAACACTTGTCTCACCAAATGAATAACATCGCAATTTGGAAGTCATTTTCATGTAATATCAATGCCATTATTGATAATATATTATCATTGTGCTTTTTAGAGTACAAACAGCAAATTTGAAAACTCATGGACAACATTAATAATTAAATTTCAACATTAAATGTATCATTTTGGTTAAATAGCTTGCACAAACTGGTGGATTAACCTTTATAGAAATATTAAAATATTCTGATAATCAGTGATAAGGTTAACTCTTTGAGCGCCATCAATGTAATAATACGTCAAAGTGGGCGCTCTCAAACAGCCTGTGAGTAATTTTGGGGCTTCTGGGAGATGTAGTCAGAGCATAAAGAGACGGTATACACCACAGAGATCAAAACAGGAAGTGGAGACGATCGAGATTAGAGAACAAAACAAACAGAATCTGGACAAAAAGTGGTGATTTTGGTGAAAGTGTCCTCTACTCTACCTCTGATAAAACAAGAATGGAACAAGGTAAAAACAAACATTTTTTTCATGATGAAATAGAGAGTCTCTTCTTTCATTTGAGCTATTCAGTGTTTTCAGAGACATAGTACAAAATATTCTGTGGGTCTGGAAATATGACTGAAAATGGGTACAAACACTGGAACAAGACACTTCCTGTTTTATAAAAGGGCTGGCATCCAATGAGATAATTCAGGACACCTGACACTGGTTGATGGTCTAATATGTTTTGATTTCTTCAGCGCTGTTGCACCAAACACCATCATGTCCAGCTGTCCATGGTTTTTACATAATCTAAACCCTCTCCGGGAGCTTCTCCCTGCTATTTCTTCCTAATGAGCTCTTTGAAACCGGAGAGGAATCGAGCTGATGGAGAGGCCGATTAAAGACGGAGGAAAGCTCAGGAGGAAAACACCATTTCATATTCCATGCATATATATATATAAATAAGATGTTAGACACTCAAGCACCTTCATGCAGACCCACCGACGCAGATTGAATAATTCACTAAGACCAGACCTCTGGGTTTCACAGTCTGCCGCCTTGTGTGCAGACGCTGTGTTTGTTTATGTGCTGGGAATCTCCTGGACTACACACTGAGTGGGCGGACGAGGAGGGAAGCCCATCAACACCGCCGCTCGCTCACCGAGCCGGCGAGATAAAGAAAGAAACAGGTGAGATTAAGGACGGGGGGGATAATCAACAAGACTGAAGGATAGGATGGAAGATAACAGGACAGAGACCAGACAACATGAGGATGGTGATTGGTTGGTTCACAGTGGCATGCTGGGTGGGATTTTTTTTTTCTTTTTTTTTGTCTCTACCCATTTCTAACTGAGCAATCGCCATGGAAACTGAAAATTTGACACATGCTAAATTTGCAAAACACAGCGAGCTGAGGCTTCGCAGTAGATTCAGACTAAATGAAGCAGCTTTTATGTGTTTTCTGCCGTCCAAAAACATGAACGCAGACATCAACAGCAGCCCACAGATGATGATTAACTGGTAACTGATGCATAGAGATACAGCTCCAGCTGATTTAAATAAAAACTATCCCATCAAACCTTTCATTCTGCTTCACAAGCATCTCTTTTACAGGAAGTGAGTAGAGACAAAAGGTCTACAGCTAGGATCAAACATGGACATATTATGAGGTCATAAAAACATGTTCTCACACCCAACTTGTCAAATGCCACCAGGGTTCCCACGTGTCCTGGAAAATCTGGAAAACCTGGAGAATGATCGACCAATTTTCCAGTCATGGAAAGCATATGGAAAATGAGAAACGTCCTGGAAACGGTAACTTGACCATCTCCAGGACATTTGACCTTTTTTTCTCATTTTCCATGTTTTCCAAGACAGGAAAATTGGAACACAGACAGAAAATAAACTCACTAACCAAGACCAAGAGGCAAGAACCCGGAGGGATAGTATCAGGATCTTTGGTGTCAAAGAAGGGATTGGAGGATTAACATTGACATATCTTAATGGTGTTTAATTGAAAACCGAAGGCTTTATTTTGAAAGGACACAAAGCACAAACTGGCACAATGTCCCTGAACCGTCCAAAAGTCCACAAGAGGTGACCAAGAGCCGACGTGTGACGATCAGTCCTGGTGGTGCAGAGAAGACGAGCACCACTGTGCTCTGTGTATTTTCACTTTTGTCCCAGTCTGTCTTTTGGTTTGCAGCTTGTGTCGACTCACAGTGACTTAAATCCTCTGTTCTGGCTACATAAAAGAGGCTCACTGGGAGGCTTCTGTCAAGCAGCGTCTATCCTGGCCTCGAGTCGGGTCGGGCTTGTCATCATCCACTCCTTGGACCCATCGGCCTGGAAATCCTCCCACTGGAGACGACTGAAGTAACTCCAGCAGATGCTGCTGCAAGCTCCGGAAATATCCAGTCAGAGTACGATTTAGTGTTACTTTCTCAAGCTGCTATTCCACCAGTCTGTCTGCTTACATCAGATTGTACTATATCATGTTGTCAAGCAATGTTTTCACACCAGGACTGCAGAGACATGATGACAATAGTCCACTGAGTCACACTGTATGAACTGTAAGGGGCTGTTTCCAGCTCTCTTCTAGTATTTTCTTTGCAGCTGTCAGACCTCTAAATAAAACTCTGCAGATGCATCATCATTACATAATAAAGCCTTTTGTATAAACAGTAATAAGAGTTATTATTGCATTTGGAAACATATTAGCGAGTAGGGAACTAATCTGAACACTCACTGAAGCAGGGATGTTGCACCATTTTAAAAAGTCAAATTTAATACTTTTTAATACATTTTTAAGACTTCAACAAATATAATTTAAGACCCCAAAATGTCAGAACAATTTCTTTGGTAGATGATAGTAGGGCCTGACCAATATGGAGTTTTTGAGGGTGATATCAATACTTAGCAGGAACATTAATCTCTTTAAAAAAAAAAAAAGCCTTTCAACACTTGCTACAATGATATAAACTGAAGGCATAACACTACAACTTTCCTTTCACAACTCAATAACAAAGATGTGAACTTTGTGGACAAAATAACTGAATGCTGTGTTTTCCTATTGGCATTAAATGCACCATCAGAAAATTTAAGACCGAGACTACATTTACGGTAAATTTAAGACTTTTTAAGGAACCGCAAGAACATCATTTGCATCATTTTCTGACACTTTCTGGACCAAATAAGACTGATGAATGAATTGAATTGGGATTCATTCCTGTCTGTATACAGACATACATATATATACATATATATATATATGTGCACTAACAGTTAACACCCAGACTTCCATCCCATTAGAGATGCTGGCCACACACTCTGCTGAAGACAGAAGTGAAGAAGTGCTGATGTCATCAGTGTGAAGTGGCTGATGGGAGGACGGGGGTGTCCTGTCATGTTTTGACAGCCTGACTTTTTTATTTCAGTCCACTCAGGGTTGCATTTTGGCAAACAGTGTTATAAATAATACATTTCACCAACAGTTGTTTACAGAACAGGAAGGTGTAAATACCTGCTGACTCACTGTTCTGTGTGTCAGAACTTATTATGGGATATAACACACAGAGTGAGCATAACAAGGCATGTAGTCCAGGTTTGTAGACTTCTATTTTGAAGACTAAATTCAGGATTTTGGTCGTCACCATCTTGATTTTTTGCAACCAAAAATGACATGAGAAGGTGAAGCTTTATGGAAGTATATCTGTGCCATCTGATTGTGAATTTTCATTTCTAAAGCTGATTTTTTTTTTTAGCATCAAAATATTCAAGTCTTTGAATTTCAAAACCACTGAATTTCTAGCACATTTTTTTTATTTATCTATTTATTTTATTTCTGACCGTTACGTATATTTTCCTAAATAATAAAATAAACTCAGCGTAAAAAAAAAAAAATCATCCTCAAAATATATCCTCATAATATTTTTTTTACAAATTCAATATAAAGAAATTCAACTGTCTAGAAAAAAAAAAATCACCAGTTAAATTTTTATGCTGAATTTTCTGGTGTATTTTTTGTTGGATTTCTTTACATTTAATTTTTTTTTAAAAACTGAATATTTTGAGACATTTAAAATTTTAGAGACTGAATTTATAATTGAAAAAAAAATAAGTGTCAGAAATAAACACTTACTAGAAATCCAATGGTTTGGAAATTCAAAGTCTTATTTTGATGCTAAAAAAAAAATATCATCTTTAGAAATTCAAATTCAAAATCAGATGGCACAGAAATACTTCCATAAAGCTAAACACAAACACAGAATAAGACATTTTTAGGTGACCAAAAGGTTAGAATTAACTTTAATAAGATGAAAACAGACAACGCCATGGTAACGACCTGTCAATCAGCAGGTAGCCGTGCTCTAAATCATCCTCTGCTGCCAGAAAAAGTCAATAGCCAAATCTTCATATTCTAAAAAAAGTCACATTAAACATTTGAAGCTAAAAACCTGTTAAATTAGAAGTGTGAGAAACTTTTGTGGAGTAGCTCCAATTAGATTAAATGAGCCTTAATGTTTGTCCTCCTAATCCGAGCTATCTCTACTGTACGGCACATGAAATTATTTTAATGGAAATAAAAACATGGTCAGGGACAAATCCCACGCAAATGCAACCCGAAGGTCATCCGACTCCGAGCTTGGATTCTCCCATTGGCCAAAGCTCTGGAGTCAGTCATGCGACGTTGGCACTTTTCAGAGAGTACACACCGGTCCGATCCCCCAACACTCGTTAAGAGTGATAATCCCATAATCACCACGATCCATAATGGGCTGTTTCGCTCTGAAGTGTCTCAGGCTACAGTGTGTACAACGGCTCCCTCTTGCCTTAACGAGGTTATGCAGATTTATGCAAATGAGGGCTAATCCCTGGAACGAAGGGGACCCCGGGGTTCTTTAAAGGTGGTTCCAGTCCGAGCAGGTGAGAGGGAAGTGGACGAAGAAGCAGGAGGAGGGAGGTCTGATGAATGAGAGGACGGGAGTGAAAGAGCAGCTGCCAGGAGATAAAGTGGTGACAAATAGTGAGACAGGGAAAAGGCTGAAAGGAGAGCAACGGCAAAATAAAGAGCCAGACAGTCGTGCTCTGCGATATTTCGCCTTTATACTCCGTCAACTGTGGATTTGAACAGATAAGAAGTGATAAACACACAAGCACTCTGACATCTGAGCGGAAAACCAAAAGCACTTATTGATCCCAACTGGACTGTATTTGAAGATGAAAAATGCATTCAGACTATTTTTAGAAAGAGTGAATGGCATCTGTTTTAGGCTGCAGCACCGTATGGAACAGATGTTTCTGCGTAAAGAGAAAGTAAGATTCTACAGAAACCAAGGTTTTTAACATCCAATGCCAGCTTTTTTTAGAATATAATTTACATCTACAACATCTGTAAGATCCATGGTAAGATTATGGAGTTATTTAATTAACAATGGTGACACCACTCAAAAATGGAGGAAGAAAAAGCAATCTTTACCTTCCAACTTGCTACCCAAGACTGGACACAAGGACGTCACTCATTCAGCTTTTTGGTCGTCCGAGTTTTTTTTTCTGTAGCCAAGTAAAACCTGAGGCTGAATAGCCGAAGTGTCAATGTTAACTTTTATGAACGGAAAACACACTATGAAAGTGTTTAAAAGTTCTTTAAGACGAAAGACCAGACATCCCAGACCAGATGTTACCGTGGTAACGACCTGTCAGCAGATAGCCGTGCCCTAAATCATCCTCTGCTTTATGGTCAGTTTGACTCTAAACGGTCAAACATGATGTCCCTGAAACATGAACATCATGTTTTATTGAAGAAGACTACAAACTAGAAACTGAGACCATAAACTCATGTTTACGATGTTTACTGAGAGAATAAATGCAGAGTGAAGTACAGTCATTTTCTATTAGACTTCTTTAGAACCAGAGGAGTCGCCCCCTGCTGGCTTAAGGCTGTTATTGACTTCACTTCCGACACAAAGACGCAGTATTTCCTGCTTTGGCAGTGAATTTTCACTCAATATCAATATGGCTGCAACTCATCTTATAAATGCTAAATATTTTATGACTATTATAACATGGGCAATTGTTGGTTTTTGTCCACTTTATGCCAGATTTATAATCAACACAGATGAGTGACAGGATCATAAACATCCAATCAGGGGCGTGTCTAGGGGTGCCCAGAAATCTGTTTGGCCAACCCAGGTGTCACCCTGCATATCTGAAGTTCGACCTCCGACCTGAGGGGCAGTATTGCGCCAGAATGCCGTTCAGCCTGACGAACACTGATGGGGGCAAGTGGTAAAGAAGAAGGTGCTCGTTCCAAAGAGCAGCGAATGCAGCATGATTGGTTCTTATTTCTTTATTTAGTTTGATTTGGTCGGCGCTTTATATTATGATTTATAGTTTTGCATTGTCTTTATTTGCACATTTCATAACAAAATAAAAGATTAAGGCTTTGTATTACACTTTCACATTCTGTTGTGCTGTTCAATTCATACAAACATTTAAGATTTAAGATAATTTTTTTCGTCAAATTAATCATAAAAGACAAAAAAAAAAAATATTTACTGATGCTATACTGATGGACCACCTCTGCATGACTTGCATGACCCTGCAAAAACAGTCTGGACATGGCACTGCATCCCACAAAAAAAAAACTAGTTGAAGTGTTGCGAGTATTTACTGAGACAGAAGTGGCCCCAAGCGGTGCATCTGCCGAACAAAAGTTCACTGCATTTATTCATTTTTCGCTTTTCTTTCAAGGAAGACGCTTTACATCAAAGTCAGGAATAAACCTGATAAGGTGCTGCTGCTGCTGCACTCGAGCTCGTCTCATCTTCTCTGAGAGGAAACGTGGCAGAGATGCTTCGGTCTTTGGTGCCACATGTTTTCTATAAAGACACAGTCAATTAGCAGCTGATGATGTGGAGGGACATATAAGTTCTGACGAAACCTGAGTGCCAGTTCATCTTTCGCCTCACAAACATTCAGCTCAGAAGTGTTTTTGTACAAACTGGTTTCAGGGCATTGGTTCGGCTTTCTCACAGGGGAGCCAGCGAACTGTCGGCTTTACCGAACACAGAGAAGAGCCGAGTGGAAATTATTTAAAATTACGAAGCAATCCGACATGGTCATTAGAGGACAGAAATAAAGCATTTTCCCTCCATTTCCCTGCTCCAATCTTTATTGATCTGACCACTTTACGTTAACACAACTGAGATGATCTGCACAGTTTCAGGTTTACATTTGGATAAAACCCCCTTAAATAGAACAAATCAGGCACAGCTAAAAGGCCTTATTGATGCTCCTTTAGCCAGAATAAAAACCAGGGTGAGAATTTAGCTTTGAATCATCTGCAAGAAAAACATTTGGATATCCAAAAATTAATTCAAATCAGGAAATTTATTTTGAATACTGCATAAAAAAAATATATGCATCTCCAGTGTGAAACAAAAGGTTGCCTAAAACTGTACTTCCTGTGAAAACTGAGGTTTATTTTGAAAGGACACCATGCATGTTTGCAAGGAAATCCCACGCGTCGGCCTTCGATGCCAAGAAATCTGAGAATCTGTACTTGCAAGAGAATCTGCAACTATGGCCTTAAGTCCTCCTGGAATACAGGGTTCCCACCAGACCTGGAAAAACTGGAAACCTGGAAAAAAAACTGACTTTTTTACTCATGGAAAAATGAGAAAAACATTTACTTTTAACTGGTTTGCTTAAAAACATTCCAGGATAACTTAACCGTTTCCAGAACATTTGACCTTTTTTTCCTCATTTTCCATGTGTTTCTATAAGTTTTCCAGGTTTTCAAGGACATGTGGGAACCCTGTAATATCTGTAATATATCACAGCACAGTGGTAAAGACAGATTCATATCCAAAAAGTCACAGTTCGGATCCTCTTAACAGCGAAAGCTTCAAGCCTTATTAAAGCGTCCTTGACTCAAGGACGGAAACTTGTGTTGTTGGAAAAAAGCAGAAACTCTTACAGGTTTTAAACTAAATGTGGTTCACAATAAAAAAAACTCTGCATCAATGATTTTACAAGGTTTTGCATCATCACACTGAGCACTGAACCAGGGAGACCTGCATAAATCATCTTCATTCTCTATTTATAGAGCTGGAAAATGTCAGAATATTTCTGGTTTAGCTTGATCATACATTTGCATCTGATGTTATTTGTGTCGCTGTAATTAATTCAGTCAGCCGGGCTTCGATAAGAAAACATCTGGTGACGTTTGAACTCACTTTGATTAAAGAGGAAGAGACAAAGAGACAAAAATAAAGTCCTAATATCTTATTCCAGGATGACTAGTGTGTTTGCTTTTCATCCAAAACAACAAGAATCTTGTCAAACTCCTTCTGAAAAACATTACTATACAGTTTCAGCGTCTCAGTGAAATATTTAAGCGACAGTATTTCTAGCAGGAGTCGACAAGAAACAAATCAAAATGTCAAAACATTTTATTTGGTAGAAAATAGTCAATTTAGTTTTTGAGGCCGATGCCAATATCGAAATTTAAAAGGAATGAAAATCCAATAACCGATTAATCTGCAATAATTTTTTAATGATCTTTGTCAGCCCTTTAACACTTGAAACAACGATATAAATACGAAGCATAGCACTTAATTTTTCTACGACTTTAATTTCACAACTTTCAAGAACAAATAAGTGAACTCTGTGAACTAAATAATGTGCAAAACTGCAGTAAATCTCTGAATACTGTGTGTTCCTATTAGCATTAAACGCACCATCTGAAACTTTAAGACCCACAGCAAATTTACAGTATATATCATCCATCCATCTAACTATCTATTAATTCATCTATCCTCTATCATCTATTTGTCTCTGAAAAACACGACACTGGTTCTGAAAAAGTGTCGTTACGTGACGAGACGTCCCGCCGCCACCCAGCAGGAGACATGATGGACTGACGCCTGACCTGACATGTGAAGGATGAAAAGAATTGCTACAGGAGCAGTGATGCCGATTCTTAGTTTCCGGTGGCAACCACTATAAAATGTCCAATCAGGACACAAAAAGAGGGAAACAGCATCCAGAGAAATGTTTATTAAATCTTTACACCACAACATAGAAGTGATGTGTGTGTGTGTGTGTGTGTGTGTGTGTGTTCTGTAATAAAGAAAGCAAAAAAAACCCACATTTGTTGAATTTCCCTGAATATCCTTGCAGACTACACACTGGTCTTTAGCATGTACTAGCTTAGCAGCTCTAAATGTGACCTTAACAGTCGGTAAACGACAATAAACATGAGGCTAAACATGAAGTTACTACTGAAGGTAACACATATCCCGCACCCCTCCATCATCAATTAGGCTACAAGTAGAGCAGCATAGCCAAATTAGCCTCAACTTTAGCACAAATAGAACTAGCATTGCGATTAGCATATGTTAGCATGTTAACTGAGGAGACAAATGAACTCACCGCTAGATGCACGCACCTCACCAAAACACAGAAAACACGACCTAAACAGTCAGTCTGCAGCTGGACGTGAAAAAAAACACAACGGACCCCACCTGGAGCCCCACCTGGAGCTTTACAGCCTTTATAGGGCTCAAAAATAGGCGGCTGATAAACTGCCCGACCAAAAAAACATCAGTGGACAAAGTACAAAGTACCAAATCAAAACAAATAGATGGATTAGATTTATATAAAATATCTGCTGGTTAAACGAGACCAAGAGCAGAAAGAAGGATGGAAGTGACTCCAAGAGTTTACAAGTATGTGCCTGGTAACGAGTGGGTGTTTGTGTATGAACGAGGGATGAGGAAAAAGACGAGGAGAGAGATTTCACACCATTAAAGTGCGATCATGAGGCGCTGACTCACTTCTGACCTCAGCAGCAGAGTAGCAGCGTTGCTGTTTACACCCTCCAAGTGAAACAGATGGAGCAGAGAAATGAAGCTAAGAGACGTCCTCATTTATTAGTCCTCACCGGAAAACACCGAAGCAACAACACAGGAGCTTTTAAGTGGGAGCGTTCAGCTCCTGGACGATCACCATGGGTAGGATTAACGTCTCCTCCATGCTGCTTTAGCTCAGTTTGCTCCCTAGCTACCAGTGCTACAAACCAGTCTTTGCTGGTGATGTAAAAATGCTAGCATGAAGCAGTAGTGTTGCTACGGTTACGTTAGCCTTCATACCGTCATGTCTATGCTTCATACAGTGAACGTGTTTTGAACTCACATGATACATTTGAATTATCCATTGATCAGTCCGATGTTGAGTTGTTTCACACGGAGCAGCTAACCGGAGTAGCATTAGCATTAGCGTAGCAACAGAGCTAACCAAGTAGCTACATGTTAAAAATACAATATAAACAATAGAGGCTTATATCCTATGGTAGACATTTTTATATCGCACTATGATATATATTGTAATATCGCACGGCTCTAGCTCCGACCCTCTGGCGCCCCCTTCAGTTTAACATTATTATTGTACTGTCACTGTTAGCGCTGTTAGCTGCTAGACAGTACCAATGACAACCTCATACTAAATTAACAATTAAATAGGATTTTTTTTCCTTACATTGGGACTCTCCATGCACTGAGCTCACCTCCCACTCTTTTGAAATTCTTGCTCGTGTTATTTACGTCTTTTCAGTTGGACGTGTTGGATCTTTGAACACGAATCGTCTCTAAAAGATGGATAAATTACCTGCTGCTGCACCTTTTCCTGCTGTGTGTGCACGAGGGTGGGTGGGTGTGTGGGTGAAGGAGACGAGGAGGTGGGGGGAGTTGCCGTGGCAACCAAGTGTTTGTACTTCAGCTGCAGCATGGCAGCATCCGACCCTTGAGGACACGGTGTGCGGCTGCCAGGCTTGTAATTGGGCGAAAGCGTCTCTCTAAGCGGTTGCTACATGACCTCATGTCGAGGCCGAATCTGTTGATAGTTGTCGTCGTCGTGCTGCCTGATGGGAAACATGGAGGACGGCGGCGCCGTAAACGGAGAGGGGTTGCACGAACACAGGATCAGTGTACAGTAAGCAGAGATGGCCTGAAGTCAACACCTGAGCTGGAAAACATGACGTGCTGCACCTACTCTGATAATTTTCACAAAAAAAAAAAACAAGGGAACAGTGAACAGGAAGAGGAGAGTTTGGTGAAAATGTCAAACTAACGTTTGAGCGCAAAAAAATAAAATGTGAAGGTTTTAAGCATGTCTAAAAAGTAGAAGTGACAGATTTGACTCTGCTAGGTGTGATGTATTTTTAATATGAATTCAGATTTTCATGCTCATGAATTGGCACTTGAGGTCGCTGTGGGTTACCATGGTTACACATCTCCAACTGTCAAGAAGTTTGTCCAAACTGTTTACTCACACAAAAGTGCTTCACAGAGCTATATTAACATTATTACTATTTAGCAGCATTTTTAATGTTTCTGTAACGTCTGATCAGTGATGTCATTTGACAACCAGCCAATCAGAGCTGGTCTCTTAGACCAGAGTCTTCATGATGCTGACTGGTCTGCAGTCAGCTGGCGTTAACCTCATTTAGTTTCATCCTCAGCTCTGTGGACACTGGATCACTGAGAAATAGCAGCTTTAGCCTGTTAGCATCCACCTGACTAGCTGCACTAGCATTAGCTTAGCTCATAGCTGCTAGCTCAGAATGGAAGATACGTTATTTTTTATACAAGGTGCACATGATTGATGTCTTCACTGAGTCTTATGGGAGATTTTCAAAATAAAATTCATTCAGCAGTTTTTCTTCCCCATGACTGCAGCAGGAAGCTGCGAGGTCGAGTCCACAAAAGAAAAGCACGAGAAGACATTGAGCTTTGACTTGATCTAATCAGTTAACGCTGACGTTAACACCTTAATGCTTTGAGTGCCATCAATGTAATAATACGTCAAAGTGGTTCCTTGGCAGCTTGTTGCTGATCGCACTCTCACACGGCCTGTGAGTAATGTTGGGGCTTCTGGGAGATGTAGTCAGAGCATAAAGAGACGGTATACACCACAGAGATCAAAACAGGAAGTGGAGACGATCGAGATTAGAGAACAAAACAAACAGAATGTGGAGAAAAAGTGGTGATTTTGGTGAAAGTGTCCTCTACTCTACCTCTGATAAAACAAGAATGGAACAAGGTAAAAACAAACATTTTTTTCATGATGAAATAGAGAGTCTCTTCTTTCATTTGAGCTATTCAGTGTTTTCAGAGACATAGTACAAAATATTCTGTGGGTCTAGAAATATGACTCAAAATGGACAAAAACACTGGAACAAGACACTTTCTGTTTTATAAAACAGCTGGAACTCAGTGAGTTAATTGTGACTGAAGTCACTTTCAAAATAAAACACAGGTTAAAAGGTCACTGGTTAAACTTATGAATCAGAAGCAGAACCTCAGTCTTCAGGCATCAGTAAGGATGGAAATAAATGATTCCCCTATTTGCTGGAGACCCCTTCAAGGACTCCTGGTCCTGACGTGGACTTATAGGAAGACCTCAGGGATGATCTCAGCTAGAGTCCACTAGTTCATCACCGTGTCACCTTAAAAAGACCTGCAGCAGTCAATGGACGATCGCTGAGAAGATACGAGAACGTTTGGGAAGCACTGATGTTTGAGTGCCAGCCTCTGAGCTGTAAAATGTGTTTCCCCACATTCATCAGGATGGAAAAAAAGAAGTGCCAACCACAGCCTCAATTATTCAACTCGACCGTGAGGCGTCTCGATCCAGCGCTAAAATAAAAGGTGTTTCTGCACCAAATCAAGCACCTTGTTTGAAGCTCTCAGGTGTTACGAACGCAGCAAGACGTCACCTCAGCAGCATGTGGTGAAGTGATGGAAGATCAGAAAAAAAGGCACTTTAAGAGAGCTGACATTTAGAGACTGTCCGAAGAGTTCACAGGTTTCGTCATCCTCTCTGCTGCTGAGGCCCAGTTTGAAGTCCGGTCACACGTTCAGAGATGAAAAAAAAAAAAAAAACATGAATGATCTGCATCGAAGATAAAAACCACCGCAGGGAAGTGGGGATGGATGAGGAGGATGGAGCGTTTTCAAATATCCACAGCTTCAAACTGCCTCCGGGCTTCATGAAAGATTTAGCAGCTCGGATGTAATGTTTGTTTTTCTTTCTTACATTAATTTAATGGGTGTTGCTTGGTTTCTCTCCAGGCGAACAAAACAAATAGTTTCATGTCTGTGCATATTGGAAAAGGGTCACCGAGGTGTCCAGTAGTTTCTGTACCAATCTGATTTTAGAAATTCACTGATCCCAAAAGCGCCTGAGTGTGTCTTTGCAGATTGCTTTTTCTGACAAGATCAGGAACACCAGCAGCCCGAAACACAGGAACTAATCACGTATAGTTCAGGACTGCTGTGTAACCTCTGAATACATCAATATATGACACACTTTCATTCATGGATGTCTGCTGCAGCTGCAGGGTTCACACCTCAAGAAATAAAGCCACATAAAGTCAGTCTAACTGTATTATTATTATTGACCTTTAAAGGGAAAAGTCACAGTGCATCATCATTTCCCTGCACCATCAGCTGAGAGCCAACAAACCAATTATTAAAAGAGGGCCTTAATGAAAGAAAACAGGCCATAAAATCTTACTTTGACTGTCGAATTTCCTGATGATGGTGTCCAGGAAGGTGTTCTGCGGAGCCACATGGCCCCTCCGGACCGGCATCTTGACTGAGGTGGCCCCTGGACTTTGAGAGACTCTGCAGGACTTCTTGTTTTACTGATGCCAAAACCGTTTCCAAGTCCGGAGCGCACGACGCTGCCTGCGCTCCCCGCACAGGTGGTAATCCAGAGGGGGTAAAGTTTCCCCACAAGTTGCTCAGAGAGACGGCTCGATGTCGAGGCTCAGAGTCGTGGAGAGGAGGCGCGCGGTGCGCACGGTGGATCCGAGCCGTTTCCAGCCTCCACTTTGCAGCGGTGACTTTGCTTCTGTGCGCCCGGCAGCTGCTGCTCCCTCCCGGTCTCACAGTCTCTCATCCGGCACTGCAGCCCGCTCCTGGGAGGCAGACCGGGAGAGCTTCCCGACGAGCGTCGCTGGGTCCATAGTTGGAGCTGCGCGTTTTCTTCTTTTATTCTATTGTTATTTCCACCTTCCTTCTCCTCCTCTCCTCTTTTAAACCGATGAGAGGAGCGACACAAAGATGGTTAACGTTACATCCGCAGCGTCCTGGATGTGCGTGTTTTTTGGAGGTGCTCTCAGTAGATCTCCTCCTCCTCCTCGCTGTGCGCTCTGCCGGATGACTTCAGCTCCACCGGCGTCGAGCTGCGCCTCTTTAACCCTTTGCGCACTTCTCAGGATGGATGAAGACGCGCTCCCAGCTTCTCACTTTGAAACAGACCTGAAGTGGCCAAAAGGCGGTTGTGGTTGCGGTGGAGCTGACTTCACATCAATAATAAATAAACTGGAGAACATTATGAGAACACTTTACGCATACGTGCTTTGCGTCACAAAGGTTGATCACGCTGTCGCGCACCTGCTGCTGGACAGGTGTGTTCAGCTTCAGGCTCATTAAGGGCTTCCAGGGTGGGAGGGCCCCCCTAACCCTAACCCTCCACCCCCCCACTGAGGGACCTTCACCTGCCCCTTTCAGCTGATCCTGGAGCAGCTGCTTCCTGTTTCCACGGCTGAATGGGGATTCACCGCTCGTGCTGCTGAGCTACGTCACAACGCCGGGGTTCCCCCCTTCCGTCATGCTGTGGATGATGCCTTTACGCACCGTCGGATATTGTGACTTCGGGCTGAAGCGTGATTGGATTTTTGATCTTTATGTCTAATGAAATCGTTATAATGTGAAGGAATGTATTGCATTTAGTAGGGAATGAAATCTAACAAATTATATTACAAATTAACTAAGTAAAATTAATATATTATGAATAAAATTAATTTATATAATTTCCATTTTTCTTTTTATTGATTTGATTTTTTTTTTTGCTTTTACATAATTTTATTTTGACTTGCTTTATTATGTCAAATTTTTATAAAATTTTATTTTGTCTTATATCTGAGTTTTATTTTATTTTTTTATTTAATTTATTTTCCCATTTATTTTAATCTATTTTTATTTAATTTTGACTTACGGTTTTATGTTCAATTTTTATAAACTTACATTATCTTAAATGTTATTCTATATTTATTTAATTTTACTTCACCTCATCGCTTTATTTTTCTTTTATTGCATTCATTTTGTTTTATTTTTTGTTTTTAGATATTTCTATTTTGACTTGTTTTGTTGTATTCAATTTTTATAAAAAATATTTTCGCTGTTTTATTTTAATCTATTTTTGACTTACTGTTTCATTATTAAAATTTGACAACACAATAAATAAAATGAAATGAATATATAATAAAATTTAAATATCAGACAAAATATTTTTTTAAAAATCTGATCAAAAACCATAAGGCAAAATAAAATTAAATAAAGAATAACATTATAATAGAAGGCAAAATAAAATTATAAAAAAGTATTTTTATGATTTTATTTTATTTATTTTTATGTTTTTTATGTAATTTTACTTTGCCTTATTTTTATTGTATAACATATTGGCTTAGTTCCACTGTTTTCTTTTCAGTCCTGTCAGATATCAGGTCTTACAGCAACGCCGCTGCTCACTGGACGCATTCATCATAACGACCTGCACATGAATGCATTCATTTTTCCAGCGATCAGTGTTTTAATGATTGGTGAGACGTGATGAATTGTGGCCTTGCAGTTAGACGAGGAGCCATCTGTCAACATGTGACATTTTTTGGGTATAAATTAAAAGTGTGCATCAGTTGCTGCTCTCATGGCATCCAGCAGTGTTTACTACAGGAGGAGGAGGAGGTGCTGGTCAGCCTTCCTCTGTCTCAACTCCCTTATTTAGTCAGGAAAAGCCAAAGGGAGGAGAGAGGAGGGGAGGGAGGAGGAGAAAGAGGCAGACAGATCCCAGCCTGGCAAACTCTTTTCTATTTACTCTGAAAAACACAAAGAGAAAGAAAGTCCAGCTGTGTCTGGAGCCAGATGTTTGAAGTGTCCGCTGGTTTTCAAAGGACCCCCTGGAGCCCCCTTAAGGACCCCTGGGGGTCCCCAGCAAAAAGAAAAATCATTTACATCCATCCATAAGTCACACAATGACAGAAAATCATGTGCAATATTACTTTTATATGTTGCTCTAAACATATTTCACTGTTATTGAAAATAATAAAAAGCAAAAATCCTCTAAGTCAAGGACAAATCGTATATCTTAAACATCTCTGGTGTGTTTTTTTTTATTGTTGTGGTCATTTTTGAACAATCAATGACTAATATCTTCTCTTTCTTTGACTATTTTGGTCGTGGGTTACATAAACTTTCTTTAATTAAACTAAAAGGGGACAAAATCTTTAATTTACATCCATTTTTGGGGAAATTTATGTGGAAAAAGTTTGGGAATAACTGGCGTATTTTATTATTTAGGAAGAGAGCAGTGAAGCAAGATTATACAGCAATGAAATCACACTTATTAATATACAGTATATATTCTATTTCTGCCAACAGATCCTCCTAAATGTTGCACACTGGTACTTTAAAGGTGCTCTAAGAGATTATCACAACAGGTAATTCAACAGCTGACAACTAATCACTGGGATCAATAAGTAATTCTTTTCTATTCTAATCGTATATGCTAAAAAAAAAAAGGATTCTTCAACAGCTGTCATCAAAGTGTTTATTTTCACAAGTGTCTGTGTAAACATGTAAAAATATCTAACCAGTTATGTTTAAGGTACATAAAGAGAATGAAACATGTTTGAATGTATAATAAATGGATTGTATCAGAGGTCCTTTAAATATCTCTATAAATATACAGTAGAAAAAAAGGCTGTACAGGTCGAAGGAGAAGTTTCAGAAGAAGAAATGAGCAGCAGCATCCAGTTATACAGAACCTTCCTTTAATTCTCCATCCATCTCACACACACACACACACACACACACTCGTCTTCCTCGCTCAGCGTCTGGACAGGTCGCCTCCTGCGAAGAAGAAATGGACTCATAACAGAGTTGACAAATGTCGGCCATGTAAGTGATGCTGAGTGTGTCGGAGCACCACATGAGGGATGAGGAGGAGCTTAATGTGTGTGAGAGAGAGCGACACGCTGTCGGAGATCGATCGCCGTGACGACCAAGTCCATCAGACGTGATGTTGGTGGGGAGCAGGATGTGAGCCGAGGAGGAGGTGGTGGAGGAGGCGGGGGGATGTTCTGAGTCATATGTGGCTACATCCAATTAACTAACTCAATCAGCCATGTTGATGAATGGATTAGCACATAATTGCTTCAGAGGTGGGATCCCTGATTGAATTATTCATAGTGGGCAAAGGCAAGCGTATGTTGTGCAAAGATTAGCGACGTGTGTGTGTGTGTGTTAATTGAGAGTGACAGGAAAAATGTATTGACAGAGGAAAAGGCATGATGGGTACTGAGCTCTATGAGGTCAAACTGACCACAGTCAGTGATGTTACAGCAGGTATTTGTTTGATTTGTCATGTTGAAAAAAAGTGACAGGCGAGCACATAACACCTGGTGGACACTGGAGACAGACAGAGACACTGCATGTTGACTTATGCTTAACAAGATGGATCCATTGAGAAGGTCAAGTATCTTTTATCACGTCTTTAAACTCCCATGAACAGGAGAAAACACTGGTATATTTTTATATTTTTCAGATTTTGGGCTATTCTGCGTCTATAAGTCTTCTTTCAGATTACTGAAGAGAAAAAAAAAATAAAAAATACACATTTGGGTGTTTATTTTACGACTTTTGTATATGCGTCAGTAGATTTCTCATATATAACATTTTATTATTTATTTATTTAAACATTTATTTTAATATCTATTATTATAAATTATTTATTCTTTTACTATTTATTTTATTATTTATTTAGTATGTTATAAAACTTATTTATGATTTACGCATAGAGGTGTTTGCCACCTCTGTCCTAAATTAACAGTATCTCTGTAATGGTTAATCCACCAGTATGTGCAAGCTCTTTAATTAAAAATTAAAAATCTTCAATGATAAAATATAATTATTATTTTTATCCATAAATTATAACATTTACTGTTTTACAAAAAAAAAGCTGAAAAAATATAAAAGCATATTATTATTTTTTTGATTGAAATGTTAAATTCTTTAGTTGTTGTCTCATTATCTCCTCACCTTGGCAGCTGGTGCACTCACAGCTGTGAATGACCGGCAGGACGACCGGCTCGCTCTGTCCGCTCGAACACTGCAGGCTGAGGAAACGAACCGGGTTGTCAGGGTCCAGCCGGTAACTGCAGCACTCACACACTGACTGGAGGTAGGGCTCCTGGAGAGGAGGTGGAAGGAGAGCCAGAGGGAGGAGGAGGAGGAGGGATGTCGAGGAGGAGAGGAGAAAGGGAGGAAGTGGAGACATTAGGAGCCATAATGGGACAAACAGAGAGAAAATATGTCTACGGCACAATAAAACATCATTAAATATGAGATCACACTGATCCTCTTTCAACTAAACTCCCATAAACTTCATTCCAAACAGTTCGTCTCAAGCAAAAAATTCAAAGGTGTTAATCTATATTTTTGGCTTCTGGGGGACAGAGGATGAAGCAGCAGTGCATTTCCGGTGCATTTTGACTCGTTAAAGAACCAGACTGAGAAATAAAAACAAGGAGCTTAAAGATGCTAAAAGGCTTCACAGAGCTGAGGTGAACACAGAAGTGTCCACTTTAAAGAGCCACCTGTCTGCTCTTCTTTCAGTCAGTAAATGCTCTCTACTTCTGATCTAACAGATGCTAATGCTAATGCTAATGCTACGCTAACCTTTTCAGGAGCCGCAAAGTAACTCAAAACGTTATGGACGGTTTTTGATGAAATTTTCAGGATTGGCTTAACTTATAACTGATTACATTTTGGTGATGATCAGATCCAATGCAATGATGAATGCAGACTGAATTATTTTGTCGCTCTCACATTGATATGTCGTCTTTACATTAAAAAGAACCTGGAGAGCTGAGATACAACAAAAAGGAATGAGGTGATATTTTGGCTTTTTTGTAACGCTTGAAAGAAAACAGCCTTGTGGTTTTTCACGGTGGGAAGAAGAAGCTTCTTAGAAGTTGTTCTCCAGTGTCCAATTAGTGCAGCCGAGGACCTGAAGAGGAGGAGAGACTGAGAAGAAGCAGCATAACGGGAGGAGAAGTAGGTGAGCGAATCAAACACACCTCCGACCTCTCTGTGAAACACTTATTGTCAGTGCTTCACACTCTCTGGAAGAGTCCACAGTGAGAGCATGCAGACTTCAGCTCATCGATGAAAAAGGAAACTTCTCCTCTGCACTGCCGAGTCACCGGTTGCCGTCCCTCGTTGCCACAGTAACGGGAGGTAATGACACATTTGGCTGAGCTGACGTTTATTTTTTGCTAATCTGACTTGACTCTATTTTTACAGGGACGCCAAAAGAGAGAACAAAGTCACCATGGTGATGAGGTGATGAGCTCCACTCCTGCTGAAAACATCTCCATTTAGACTCTGCTGATTTAGACATTTTATTGTGTATTTAACAGCTAAAAAGATCAAACGATCAGTTTGTCCAGTTTCAGACTGTTGGCTGCAGGCGTCTCGTGTTTATCTATGATATTACAGCAGGTGTGAGCATCTGTGAAAAAATAAAAAACACTCTTTTAACAGCCGACGCCGCTCCACGAGGAAAACAGATGGACAATTTGTCTGCTCGGCGAAAGCCAAGACAATAATCCTGATTACTGTCTTTGCATGTTGTGAAAAAATGTTGGTGAATTTGCTCGGATAAAATTGTTGCACAGCTTATTTTTGGCAGCCGTTCCAAACTTTATGGGCCGTTATCATCCTATATGATTAAACAGAATTATGTGCAGTTTGCAAACAATTACAACCAACTGCTTCCAGTTTAGTCCACTGTTTGAAGTCGTCCACATACCTCCAGGATGACGTCAGTCCTGGACAGACAGCGTCCCCTGCAGAAGCTGACCTCCACGTTGTCAAGCCAACAGTCTCCTTTGGTGATGTTCCTGAGCTGGACGAAGCGACGACACTCGGGCTCGGGCTCGCCTGATGGAAAGGGAGGCAGGAAGAGGGGTAAACAGAGGGCAAGGAAAAGGAGATTAGGAGGAACTTCTGCATGGAGACAATAGAGGAGCACAGTGACATTGCTTCGCTGCTTCACAGCATGTGACATCTCCTCCACTGAGAGACAGATTAAAAGCCACAATGTAGGTTAAGTAATGTAATCTCACTCTAATTGGGCACGGCGGCACTTTAGTCTGCTATAAAATTAACTGGAGAACGTTCAGATCCAATGAAGTGGTTTGGAGGTCGTGAAGGAAACATCTGCATGTTTGTTGGCGGTTTCACAACAAAGTCACGTTTCAAATGGAAAAAAGCAATTTCAGAGAAAAGCAAACAAAAGAAACTCAAATGCTTTAAACAGCGGCGAAAACACACACCCTCAGCAGCTAGCGTAGCATCGTGCTAACTCCGGGTTATGACGTATAATTTCAAAAGACGTACATATCCTTCCAGGCTCTCCAGGTGAGGAGATTACCTGCTCAGAGCTAGCAGATGCTGCGCTGTGATTGGCCACATGACCACAGACGCAGCAGCTTTACTCATCGTGATAACAGACAGGCTCTTTGTGGATTTTGTGATGTGTCTGAATGTGAATGTGCTAACCTGGAAACTGCTTCCTACAGACTGGACAGCAGCTGCCTGGATCCTCCACCTTCACCTCCCCCTGAGAGAGACAACATGACAAAGCATGAACAAGCAGTTTCACTGAAAACATGACAGGAGGCACTTATAACATAATCAAGACAAGTAGATAAGATATTAGGGGTGGATATTTGCAAGGACTTCACGATACGATATGTGGACTATTTCTTTATTTTTTTACAAACTTTTTATTTCATCGTACGGAGGTTAGCCTAAAAAATGACTTTTTTAGGGAAAAAAATCAATATTAAGAAATATATCAGAAGAAAAAGTATTGTGATATATTGTCATATTAATATTTTTCCTACTCCTACAAGATACGATATGATGCAATATGATGAGACAAAAACAGAAACAACATAACAATGGAAAACAAGAATAATACATGTCAGAAAAACAATAAAATGTGGGAAAACTACATTTTTAAAATTCTGCCATTGTGTCATCTTGTCTTGTCTTATAGATAATAAAATAAATGAATGGTTCTTCTGTTTAAACAGACTATGAGACATCCCAGTCCTCGTCCCTGGAGCACTGCTGGTTTTTGTTTTAGCCAGTTTCAAGCTGATCTAGACCCAGGACACCATGAGAGTTGAGATTTGACAGGAACAGAAATTTAAAAAGAAAAGTGAGACACTGATACCAAAAATAGAGAGAGAGAACAGTGACATAAGGACATAAAAGGTCCAGAGAGAAGCAGGGCGTCCCGTGGCGTCCAGGTCTGAGAATAGCTGCTGTTAGCATGCAGAGTCACAGTCTGACAGGCTGCACCGCCTCCATCAACACCAGCCTCAGCTCACCCCGAGAAAAAAACACCACGCTCCTCCGAAACGTTCGGCCGAGGACTTGTCCTCCCACTCTGCTGCCGGCAGCCTCCCCTCAGGAGAGGCGGAGGGAGCCCATCACTTAAAGGGTGGGAGGTCACCGTGACGACCGTTTTAAGTCCTTTAGTAGGCTGGATGTCTTCGAGAAAAGTGGACATGTCAAAGGAAAGGGCACGTGGCATTTAAAGTAAAAGGGTAGTCAAATTTGTGTCGTCTAAATGCTGTGAGACAGAAATAAGAAATAGACCGTTTGGAGCCTCACCTGGAAAAAGGTAACCCACTGTAATTTACACAAAATATCTTGATATATACGTATATATATATATATATATATATATATATATATATATATATATATATAAAATCCATAAAACTGTGAATAAAGGAGTAACAATAAAGGAAAACAAACAGCATAGGGAACAATTAAAAAAAACACAGCCAGTGTGATCAATGTTTGTTATTTTGTGAGTTTATTTCATTCTGCTGTGGTGTAATTTAACCACAATCATTTCCTAAACCTAACTGAGTCATTTTTGTCATGGACCTTCTGTACTAAAGTTATGCCACTTCACATTAGGGACGGGAAAAAATATCAATATGGCAATATATTGCGATGCTTTTTCCTCTGATATAATTGATTTATATTAATATTGATTTTTTTTCTTAAATTAAGTCATGTTTTGGGCTGATTTCCACACATTGAAATAAAAAGTTAAGAAAAAATAATAACCCACGTTAACTTCAACAGCCCTAATGTATATATAAATATATGCAAATATGTATACATATATGTACATATATACAGCTTGTATTTTAAGCTGCATTTTAAATTTGTGATTTATACAAAATATCGCAATAATGTATCGTATCGTTACTCAAGTATCGCGATACGTATCGCACCGTGAAGCCTTTGCCAATACCCACTCCCACTTAACATAACGACAATCTTTTCCTGATCCTTCACCGACTACGATTGCTGCCTAAACCTAACCAAGCTGGACATGCGTAGAAAAAGTCAAGATATCATACGAAACGCTGTGTGAGAACTGGTCCGGTAGAGAGTGAAAATAAATATGAGGAGTCAGTGTTTTAGAGGAAAACATCCTGACAGCTTTTATTACCAGATACAATAACAGAACCTTTGATCCGTTACCTTGAAAAGTCTCCCAGCACAGCGGTGGAGGCATGTAGGGAGATTTCATTTTGTGCTAAACTGTAAGCCGAGTCATAAATAACAAGAGCGCACCGTCAGCAACCAATTCTCAGCCCGTCAGGAGAGGGAACGCTGGGCATTCAATGACCTCTTCTGATTGGCCAGGATAAGGAGTGCTCTCACTGAGGCATAACTTAAGCCGGCCGAGAAGAAATAGTTGCACAACTCGTCCTCTCCAGAGACACTCTGGACATTTTTTAAGACCTGAACCCACCGCAGATGAAACCGACTGTTTACTTTGTGGAGCTCTCTGTGCAATCAGCCTCGACTTTAAACTTCTGAATGTCAGCAGAATTTATTTTTACCCCGGCCTTTATGCAGCCCCGGTGTGCTAAAGACATAAATTTGGCTTACTGTGTCAAGGATGAGATGGTTGACTTTTCCATTTAAACTTTTCTCAACTTCTTCGCCATGGAGATGTTTTTAAATTAAGTATGCTCCTTAGTGGGCCAAAGCGTAACACGTGATATTTACCCAGATTTTAAGACAAGAGACTCAATGAAAAAGACCATGAACTCCTTTTCACAGAGCTTTTATATCAAACACTGATTTATATTCCCTGCAAAACAGACCACACAGTATCCAGCTGTGTAAAAGCTAGAGGTCGTTAATGTGAAGAAACCAGCAAGCGTATAGGGCTACAACTACAACATTCCCCCACAGTTATCATTATGAATATCAGAGCGTTTAATTTATTACATGAAAATCCAACAAATATTTAGCTTTTAATACGAGTGGGAAAAAATATCGATATGGCAATATATTGCGATATTTTGTCTTCTGATATAATATAGATTCTTTAATATCAATTTTTAAAAAAAGTAATGTTTTGGGCCAAGTATCTTGCGATACGATACTGACAATATTTTGCCCACGATAACAACAACATCACAGTATGGCGATTCTGCGATATATTGCAAGAAATTTCATCCATGATATCTGTGTCACTGAAGAATTTACTGCACTGAATCATTTCACAGGAACTAAAAAAACATTGTTAATTTCACATGAATGGCAACCAAGCAAAACAAAGTGTATCCTGCATATACATACAGTGTATACACATATATACATGTATATTTACTTTATGTGAGTGCGTCTGAACGGCCCAAAACATGACTTAAAACATGATATTAAGAAATTAAGAATCAATATTATATCAGGAGACAAAATACTGCGATATATCACCATATCATGCCATATATATATATATATGTATATATATGTATATATGTGTATATATGAATATGCAGTATTGGATTTGTGTTGTCATTCACGTCAATTTGATTGACAATATTTTGTAATTCTTGTGAAATGGATTCAGTGCAGTTAAATTATGAATTTCTTCAGTGACACAGATATCGTGATGTGTTGTGGATGAAATTTCTAACAATATATATATAATGATTTATTAAAATACATATATTCCCAGCCCAAGTCACTACAGACTGAGCTACTGCCGTCCCATATATCAATCATCGCAGAATCGCTATATTGTGATATTATCGTTGAAATTCCCAAACATTGATAGAAAAATGAACTGTTTGCTGGAAAAACTAAACAGTGTCAAGCAGCCAAACCAGTCTGGACAGAAACTGTTTCCATGTGGTAAGAGAAGTTCCACCTGTCTCAAAATCTATTCATATTTTATGTGAAGTTTATTTTCTTCATCTCCTGCCTCTCGCTGCACAGAGCGCATAAATAATTGACTACTGGGCTCGCCTCGTCCTCTAAGGGTGAGATAAAAAGCTGTTTATGCACCAAACTAAGGCATTTCTGTGCAAAGACACACTAGCATGATGATCAAAATACCCCACAAAAAACATAATTGAGAAATATTTTGAAACAGAAGATGTGACACTCTTAACTCGGACTGTGAATTTGAAACGCAATCATGCTTAATGAGGCTGCGGTGCATCATGGGAGGCAGAGGGGACAGTAAAGGGAAAATACAGGCTTGTGGGAGGATCGGACAGCCAGGTATTGATCTACTTCAGCGAACATCCCACACATTCTTCGGGGAGCAGAGCATTTTTCTCCCTCGCTCACAGTAATTGAGATGTTTGTGACCAACAGAGCTGTGTGAACTGTACCACCACGGGGTGAAAGGCGCTTCACAGGACTGATGTGTTTGTCTGGGAGAATGATGGCGTCTCTGCAGGTGAAGCTCCGTTTCTCGTCTACCTGGACGGGGATGCATGCATGCAGGGGGCTAATTTTCATCAAAAGTCTATAACTAAGACAAAACTTTGCTTTCAAAATTAACACTGGTCTGGAGTCTGGTACTAAATTGGAGGCAAAAATGCATGCTGAAGTGCCCGCCTGGTGAGAATTCACTGTAGGTGCCCTCTTTTTCTTTCTGCCCCTGCCCTTCAAAAAGTCTATGCACGCCACTGACTACTATTATTATTATTAATGCACATACACAGCTGGTAATCAGATTCCCAACCTTGTAACCGGGTTCCCCACAAGGTGTTGCAAGATAAATTTAATTTTCTTATTTGTCTCATCATCAACAGACTCTTTTCATAGTTGGCATTTGTCACTGCAGGGTAAACACAGGTGTAATTAATAATAACATTAATTATGGCCTTGTTCCATTTCCTGGTCTTGGCGTTGAGCACGCTGGGACCATAATTACTTTTATCAATTTCACCTGTTTACCCCGTAATTACATTTCTACTGACACTGATCAGTTATGAGGAGTGGAAGCAGTATGAATGCTTCATATAACGAGATTATATGTAAACAAAAGTACAGAGTGATATCGATTGGTGAGTCTCACCTCATCACAGCGGAGTGGCGGACATCTTGACTGACACACTTTCTGCCCATTCACGCAGTGACACGACAGACAGCCTTCCTCCCACTCTGATCCAGCCTGGTGCACAGACACAATATTTAAATTCACTCATTAGACTTTAAAAATGCAGGAAATATGATGACGCCTGCTCCTTCATGCTCGCTCATATAACTGTCAGTGCAACTGGTCATAGCTCTATTTCTTCAGCAGCGAATCCACAAAAGCTCTGGCTGCACCCTTGTGCATAATTTAGGTTATGGAGACGCTGTAATTATAAGACCCCATAATGCAGACTCTATTATAAATGTTCTGTGCATGGAAAGCATTAGTTTTTACCTGTGCAGTGGCACCGACGGAGCCATTTGCCATAAAAGTCATGAGGTAGTGAATAGAAAATCGTAGAGGGTCTTTATGTGGAGGTAAGTCATCAGCAGCTGACAGACAGCTGGAAGTGATAGATGGGATGAAGGGAGAGGAAGAAAAGGGATGGAGAGGGATAAAGCAGAGCAAAGGAAGAAACAAAGAGAGAAAGATCAAGAGAGGGGAGCGTGACCTCATGTCAGCGTATGATTAATTCTTATAATCCTATAATATCTCCTCCTTCATAAATAATTCCTGGCAGGCTTGCCCAGTTTGCGGTCCCAGTGCTGGCTTTCTACGGCGCTTCCTCCATAATTGATGAGGCCGAGGGCTGGAGAGGCTCTGTGGTGTAATGTGGCCCGCGGGGCATGTCACTCATCTCCTAACAGGCCCTTCTTCATGAGTAAATAACACAATGGGAGTGGATAGTAGGGAGCGTAAACACAGAGCGAGAGGCAGCGACACAATGAGGTGGGCACAATGGGTACAAGCCGGGCAGCAGATGTCAGGCGGCTCTGGGTGGAGGCCAGGGTGTGTTTGAGCGTACGCACCTCCAGCAGGACGCCCTGGGCGTGGCAGGGGCAGAGGGCGGGGATGACACAAACGCTGGCGGCGTCACGGTAAAGACCGTCCAGACAGACGCAGCCTTCAGCGGAGTGGCTGCAGTTGACGGGAGAGGAGGCGTAAATGTCCTGGCAGCTCCGCTCGCACAGCGGCGCTTCCTCCGACACGCTCCTCCTCCTCCACTGCTCCCCGTCTGGACACTCTGAAGAGGAGGAGGAGACAGGAGGAGAATTTAATGATGATAAAATCAGTACATTCAGAGGGATTTCATGACTCTGCAAGTTTTTCTCTTTCTAGCTGCAGCGTACAAATTAGATTCTCTAACCATCTCGAATTAACTGTTTTATCTGTCAAGCTTTGGATTTTGCAGAACGTAAACTCTATATAAAAAGTGACGTCGCCTGTTGGTTTGTGTAGTTGTGAAGCCTTAAATCCAGCCGTCGCCATATTGTGTTTGTGCAACCAGAAGTGAAGCGAGAGGAGCAAGGTATAACTGAACGGGTTCTTACACCATTTAAAAGCCAAATTTAATACTTTTTAAGACCTCAACAAGACCCAAAAATGTCATAAGAATTTCTCTGGTAGAAAATAGTCAATTTATTGTAGGGCCTGACCAGAATTGAGTTTTTGAGGTTGATGCTGATGTTGATATTTAGCAGGAAAAAAATCTGATCATCCTCTGCTTTATGGTTTGCCTCTAAATGGGAGCATAATTTTTTAAATGAAGACTTGAAACTATAGACTGAGACCATAAACCCATGCTGACGAGTTACATACACAATGTAAATAACTGTAAATAAAAGCCATGTTCAATTTCACCATGAAAATATTAATTTTGCCAGGTATAGTGTGTAAATATTCATCCTAATACCACCTTACCATATAATATCCAAAGGTGTTACTTATTCCATCATTATTAATTCTATATTTGTATGCTATTGTATGCTACTTGAGCATTTTTCGTTCAATTTTGTCTTGTTTTTTAGAGTGATGACATCATAAAATATGATATCAGAAACTTCCATCGAATATCTCATTGAAAGCTTTTAATGCATTTGGTGTAGTCCTACATTTCATGTGAGAAAATCAACAAACACTGAATAGAAATGAGACCCATTGCACCACAAAAGACTGGGAAATTCAAGTGGAAAACCTGCAACCGTTACCATTTTTTTTGCACATGTTCGACAAGCATAGCAACAGTAACTAAGGGGACCGTGGATACACTATGATAAATTCTGTCTACTTTAGCTCCTTTAATAAAAGCACAAATGAACGTATCTGTTCCTTTTGTTTGTGTACAGGAGGATGAATAACACCGTCTGAACGAGCAGACTTTGAGGTAGAATTTTTACTTTACTTTTATAATTCATGACAAACAGGAGCAGCTTGGTTTTCACATAAGTCTCCCAAAACGACGAGTTCTAATTGGCTCTATCTGTGGAGCTGAAGGTTTGCGTATCTGTTCCCTCACATCAAAGCAAACTGGCATTCCTTTCAGAGGCGACGGCGGCGCTGCGAGGCTGTCTGGACTGAACATTAATCAAGTGACAGTAGTGGTCAGCTCCTGGGTGTCACATTGCAAAGGCATTGTTATTCCTGACAAGGTATTTAGGATGTATCCGAACAGTAAACTCTGGCTGAGCAGACACCTTAAAGTGTCATTAAACAGGGAGAAAATGTGCATCTAAGTGAGGTAAATGCTTCATAAAAAGGAGATTAAATGGAAAAAAAAAGCTTGAATACAAAGTTTTGAAGTGGTACTTATACAAAGTAGGTGTATTACTCATTGTAGATGGAGGAACAGACACGTTTTATTTTAGCCACCTGACAGAAAGAGGAAATATCCTTTTAACACACCTTTCATGTGTGCAATGAAAACGTTCAAACCCTGTAAAGCTAGACTAAGCTCTGGTGCTGATAACATAGGTAGCCGTACGCTGTCCAGAATACATAACCTATATTTTTAATTGTATGTTAATGAGTCTGTCAGCAGAGGGTACAATACATCCCACTGAAAAAAAGAGCCACCTTAAGACTCCCACTAGCTATGCAGCCATTTGAAAACTTAAAAAGAGCATCAAGCTGACTAGATTCACTTTTTCACTCCTGATTTTTGTAGTGTGGAGTGTTAGAAAAAGCTCGGTGATATTACTCAAACAGAGAACAACAGTCAGCAACAGTAGGTCTGAGAAAAACTGACCCATTTATCAGTAACCAATGGGTTACATCAATTTTAACCTGAAACGAAAGAATATACTACAATTGAATATAATAAAAAAGATAGAAACCCTGAAAAATAACCTCAATAAATCCAATAAAAAAAGTGCAAAATATCCACTAGTTTAACCTAAACATAAGAATATTCTATAATTGAACAGAATAAATAAACAATAAATTATTAGACCCTGAAAATCCTCCTGCTGTTTTTTGTGATGCTGCTTCAAATGCTGATCAGGTTGGTCATATTGAACTTCCTGGTTCTGTTCCTCCACAGGAAACTTTTGCTCTCAGCTTCAACGTCTTTTTCAGACTTTAACTCAAAATCCTACAAACATGGCCGACATCACTCCTCCTCCTTCTACTTTGTTAGCACCTTAGCACAGCTGTTGTGATCACTGGGCTCTGCTGCTGGACAGAAGAGCTGGAGTGGAGTCTGGAAGGGACTGATGGGAACGGGGATTTTAGATGAAGGCCGATTAGTTATTTTTTTGCTGATATTGGACCAATATCGGATATCTGTATTGGATCGGGACATCCTTAAGATTCACTAAAGTCTGCTCCTGATTTGAAAGCAACCACACCAGACTGGAGTTAGTAGCTTACTGACAGACTCCTGTACGTCCTGTATATGCAGATGACATAGTTACAGTGAGTATACTTGTCATCTTTTCGACCCTGTCAACACTAAAACTAAACGTCTGGATGTAGAAACGTTAGATATTGTAATCAATAATAAGCTGAGCTTCAGGTCTTGAACAACACCAGAATGTTGTGCATAAAAAAGCCAGCAGCGCCTTTTTAGTCTGAGGAATCTGTTCGATGTTGACAGCTCCCTGATTCTTTATAGATTTTTCCTTTCCATCTGCTGTTGTCACAGATAAAGTTTTGCTTGATTTCTTCTTCATCACATCCCTCCCAACAAAGCATCCTCTAGCTCCCCTCCTCCGCTCACTCACCACAGTCAGGGGCCCTGCAGGCCGTTGTGCGGTGGTCTGGGCCCTCACACGGGGCCCCTCCGTACAGGCTGGGCTGCAGGATGGACCTGGTGGAGCTCTGCTGACCTGTCCCACAGCTGGCTGAACATGGACTCCACTGGGACCAGCTGGACCACTCACAGTCCACTGCAGCAGACAGGAGGAGATAATCACACTGTTATCCTAACATTCATTTAGCTGCAGCAGAAAGGAAATAAAACCCCACTTACAGATATTATGCCCACATTCGCTTTTTATTAAAGCCATTTCTTCACAGCACCACCAGCTAGAGATAATAATGATAATAATATGGATATTTATATCTGTATAACTCACTACGAGCAGAGCTGGAGGAGGATGAAAGGCCCTGCTGATCAAATGATGACAGATAAAAACCTCACTCGAGCCTCTTCTGAGGATACGAGGGGTTGCACTTTGTGACACTCTGCTCCCCATTATCTGTCATCTCGTCCTCTCCTTTGCCCGATCCGGATCGCATGTTTACGAAACAAAAAACCCAATAATGGCCTCTGTAGGCTGTGACTGATGGGCCGCTCGGTTATTTGAGCCAACTGTTGCGGCAGCTGTTACTAAGTATAGACAGGCTGACATGTCTATCACAATCCTGACGGTTCAACCCAAAGATCGCTGCTGCTGAAAAGACAAGGGGAGGGGCTATAAAGTGTAGGAAAAGCATTCAGGAAGAACAGCTGTGACCGAGCATCACTCACCATCACAGAGTTCAGAGGTACAGTTGAACACTCCTGCTTGGCACACACTGGAGAAAGAAGAGCAGGTGAAATAATATGAGATATACTGAGGCATACAGACTTATTAAATGAGCATCAAATCCACCGTGAGGAGGATGAGATGACTTACGGCACGTCTGCAGTGTGCCAGACTATCCATTACAGCACCAGGTTGTCGTACAGTTTGACAGAGCAGACGATGAAACTCAAACCTGCTCATGATCTACAGACGTTTCACCAATCAAGAAGCAGTTTGAACTTAAGGTGACCAGATGCCCAAAAGCCACATGTGGGTGAGAGTTTGTGTGGGAGGTAGTTTAGATTTTAATACAACATCCATCTAACCCTAAAAAAAATGTCAATTTAAACTAATAAATGAAAAAAATTAAGACCTTAACAAATATAATTTAAGACCCAAAAATGTCTGAACAATTTCTTTGGTAGAAAATAGTAAATCTACTGGAGGGCCCGAACAATATGTTTTTGATATGTCGATATCAATATTTAGCAGGAATAAAACGCTGATATTAATCTCCGCTAATCATTTTTTTCATCCCTTTAACACTTTAACAATTTGCAACAACAATATAAATTGAAGGCATAACATTTTACTTTTTCTACAACTTCAATTTCACAACTTTCAAAAACAAAGAAGTGAACTTTGTGAACAAAACAACGTGCAAAAATGTTTTCCTATTGGCATTAAACGCACCATCGGAAAATTAAATACCTACAGCAAATTTACACATACTTTAATTTAAGACATTTTAAGTCTTCTTAAGGAACCACAGGAAGCCTGTAACAGATTTATTTGGTTTGAATGGATTTTTCCAACACCTCTATTAAAAAAAGAAACAGTGTTTTGCTTGCACGTACAGAAAGTTTCTTATATCTGTTTGATTGTGAACGCTGCACAATGTGCAATGTGCATGTACATTAAAAAAGCCGGTACTTTGCTGTAGCTGCTCATCAAATGTGAGAGATTGTCTGAATTTGCAGGATGAAGGTTTATGGACCCAACGTCCTGCAGGTTAAGGACAGTCTGGCTGCTCACAACATGACCCCACTAGCTTAAAATCCGTCTAAATGTAGAGTATTACCATGTGTTGCAGAGGTGCTGTATGGTCGCCCCAGGTGGCAGTGGAGTTTCTGAGATCTCGGTGTTGCTGACGTTCCAGCTTTGGTATCCAGTCGGCAGGGACAGCGGTGAACAGGGACAGTCAGCTCGAGACACACAGGAGCCTTCATGCAACACCTAAGAGCGACAGAACGGCAAGAATCTCCTTAAGTTTTCTCCTGACCTTAGTTAAGAGAACTGCACAGAATTAAAAAAAAAAGGGGTTTTATAATCCTACCAGAGAAGTTTAGCTGCTATAATGATCAAAATTAACTTAATATGCCTGCACATACCCCCTAAAACGCTGCATTACAAAGGAATTATGTTGCTAGGCAACAGCTTGGGTCCATGTTTACTTCCTGTCAGCTGATGTCATTCACATCCACTGCAAAAAACTGCATATATAACTGTCATAATTAATGACATCACAAATGGATTCGATGTTTCACAGTATTTATACATCACTTAAATCTGTTTTATAATAAAAAAAGACATCTTACTTTTTTAATTTTTGTGCACTTTTTTTAATATGGGACTTACTGTAAAAACATGTTATGGTACTGAAACAGATTTTAAAGCAGTAAAAAAAAAAAAAACTAAAATATCCTGGTTCTGCTGGAGCATTGTGCTACAACAATGGTTACTGAATTTTCATGTTTGCAGACTAACAGGACATTGAATAAAGGGAAATTTATTCTGTCAACAAATTAATCTTCATAATATCCAGACCTGTCCAGGAGAGCAGCTGCATCCTGGTGTGCAGGGTCCAGGTAAACACTGTGTGTGAGGCCACAGGTCCTCACAGGTGTATGGACAGGAACCTGAGCAGTCGCTAAACACCTGTCCACTAGGACACTCTGCAACACACACAGATTACAATGAGTTACATCATGGCTCATATATATTTCAATACACAGACGAGTACATTTTTTGAGCCAAAATGATAATAAATACACTGAAATGTTACCAGGCAGGCAGCTGTTGGTGTTACAGACGGTGTGCTGCTCTAGTGGTCCATCACAGGCCGTCCCACCAGGCTCCGGCTCTCGGAGGACCGTCTTGTTCCGCATTGACAAGCCTCCGCCACACGAGGCGCTGCACTCGCTCCAAGGTGACCACTCGCTTAACGAACAACCCGCTGGACAGGAAGTGAAAGGACACTGAGACATTAAAATTGGCCTTTAAACATGAGGTTGAATCAGAGTGTTAACAAGTCAAACCTGGACATGTCGGCAGGTCACAGCTCTCAGTCTGCATGGTGTCGCCACAGGACGGACCGTCCTCTACGTCCTGGCAAAGACGAGTCCTCGTCCTCTGGCCTCGTCCACAGGAGGCGGAGCAGGAGCTCCACGGGCTCCAGGGCTCGTAAACCGGGCAGTGAAGCTTGGTGCACACCAGAGAGCCGTTCACACAAACACTGCAGATGGAGAGGTGAAATAAAAGCCTGCCTCAAGCTGGAAAAGTAATGAACGTGAACTCCAGAGGCAGGTATGACCCGGCACTTCATCTACTAATCAATTTCACGATCAATGTGAAGCACAGACTAGTAAATTTGACTTTTCATACCAGGTGTTACAGTCCAGAGAAAGCTCCTCTTTAGGGACGAACTCCAGCGTCCCGTTGCCTGATGGGATACCACAGCGACACTCTGTTACTGGCACACAGCGGCCGTCCTGCAGCAATTGTCCCTTCGGACACCGACAACCTGAGAAATAAGAGAAAAAACTAGTAAAAAGAAAGAAAAACCAGCAAGAAACCTGTCTTATTTAGATCCTACTACATATATACTTACATTATATAAGTGTAGAAATGTGAGTGAAGTTTGGCTTCGTATTTGATCCTTTATCCTTGTTGATTACTTTAGTTGCTTGCTTCGTATAAATGCTTATAAATAACCATTATTATTATTATCAATACTATTATTATTATTATTACTAATATTATCAATCACACAAGCTGTATATGTCAAAAGAATTAAATCTGCATTGCACGGACTACACACCTACAATCTAGTAGGCGTGGGAAAAAACATTGATATGGTGATATATCGCAACAATTTTTCTTCTGATATAATATCGTATAGTTTCAATTTCTTAATATAACTTTTTTCCACCCCAAAAAAAGTCATGTTTTGGACCGTAAATCCAGAACGACTTCTGCACATTGAAATAAAGTTAAATTAAAAAAAAAAATCCACTTTAACACAGTAACTTCAATAAAATAAATATGTATATATGCATGCGTATATGTATATATAAATACAGAATATGTACATATATTTAAATAAATATGTACTGTACACAAATACAACTTGAATTTTAAGCTGCATTTTAAATTTCTCAGTGATCTATTTAGAATATCACAGTAATGTATCGTATCATGACTCAAGTATCGCGATACAATACAATGTAGTGATAAATGTTGCAATTACACAGAAAAAAAATTTCTACAAAATGTGAGCCAATCAGATCTCTGGTATTTCCCATCATGCCTTGAGTCCTGCAGGCAGTGGAGAGCAGCTTGCAGGACACCAAGAAGAGTCAAGACTGAGTCGGACACAAATCTAACCGCCTCTGATCGATCGCTCGCAGGCCTCGCTCATCTACCTGGGTGACACGCTCCCTGGAGACACTGCACATGCTCCCACAAGTCAGTGCAGCTGCGAGGACACTGATTGGCACAGCTTTCCTGGTAGGTACGACCCCTGTCCTCACAGCGCTCCCCTGGGAAATGAGGAAACTCATTGGTATGCAACAAACCGTCTGCACTGCTGTTTTGCCTCTATGTCAGCGTGTTAGGCTGGTGAGCTGCAGCGCTGCTACCTGGGCACAGTCCGGTGTTGCAGCTCTGGCTCTGGGTCTGCTGGCTCCTACAGCGGGGTCCTGGAGGAGAGGCCAGGGGCCGCCTGAAGCGCTGCCTGACTCCACCGCTGCACGGCTCTGCACAGGCCGTCCAGGAGCTCCAGACGCTCCACTCACACAGATCTGGAGGGCGGAAGGATCATCCATTGTGTTAGAAATAAAAGTTTGAAGGACAAGACGTCAGGTGCTTTCAAATCTGTAGCTGGGTTCATTTGATCTGGACAGAAGTTCAAAGGTTAATTCAGATGCATCAACAGCTGTGGAACTCAAATCTAACAGAAGTTTCTGCATCAGTCTGAACATCAAACATGCATGACCAGTGTGCTGTGAAATCATTGTCACACTTTTCAAATGGAGTTGAATTAATAAGGGGAAATACCGATCAGTTAAATCAGGTTTTTTTGTACATTTTAAAAATCATATTTATTACTTTTTAATACCTCAGTAAATTTGCAGTAAATTTCTGTTTTCCTATTCGCATAAATGCACCATCTAATAGCTACAGCAAATTTACAGCATATTTAAGACAATGTAAGACCTTAGTTACCCAGATTTTAATTTAAGATGTTTTAAGACTTTTTAAGGAACCACAAGAACACCACAACGCAGTCAAGTGACTGTAGGGATATATCAGGTATTAAAATACTTATGGTCTCTACAGGAAAAGAAAAGATTGTCCATGGGTTATTTTTAAGAGGCTCAAAAGACATAAGACCATGAAAGTGAAACAGCACAGCTAAAATAATAATCTTTTAGTGCTTGGTTTAGGGTTGAATTAGCTCTTACATCTCAGAAAACCTTTAATATTTCTGTTTCCAGCTGCCTTTTATTCAATTAAATTCACATCTCTCATTGTGTTTTATCAGTTTATACTCATCTTTTTTTATTCTTTAAAATCTTTTTTTATATCGTCTCTTTTATGTATATTTATGTCTCATGTAAAAACGCTGAATTCCCCTGTCGTTGAACGCTGCTGTACAGATTGTAAAGTGACTACATTTGCTCTCCTCCCTCTCTGACCTGATCTGTGATTCATTCTTTCTATGATGCCATGCTTGTCTAGCTCTGACTATTTCACCACTGCATGCAATCTTTTGATGGGAGCAAATATCTAACAGCTGCACCATGCTGAGGGGAACTCGGGTGGAGCAAAACCATCTCCATTTATTACTTTGCTTCACTTTGGAGTCGAAGGAGCAAGTGGAGCTTGACAAAGGCAGACTGAGGATAGCTGTGAGGCTCTTGGATGAAGCACATTACCTCTGCAGACATTAGCATCAGGACAGAGCCTCTCCTCCACCAGCGGACCTGGACACTGGGTCTCCTCCTCCTCTCTTGACACCGGTAGACCTGAATCCAGGTCCAAACAGGCCCGGAAACGCCTCTGGATGGAGACCATCTTACCACCACTGATCAGTCCTGGTTGGGAGGATGAGGGCAAGCAGGGGGAACAGGGAGTCCACTCAGACCATTCGCTGAGGACGACTGGAAGACAAAGCAGGAAAAACAGGACGCTGGCATCATTCAACCAGCAGCTCTTCACGTTACTGTTGCTGCTCTGCTTTCTTACCTTCACACTCCCTCATGTCACACTGCAAAGAACCATCATGGCAAAGGCTGGAGGAAGGACAGATTAAAATCACAAACTCAAACACAGATCCCAGATAAAGAGTCAGCAAGATGCTATTCAGCGCTACTGCTACTGAGCACTGGGCCTGTAACATCACATTTACAATATACAGTATATATAGAGAGATATATTATGTGTTATGTATTGTAAAAGCTGTCTGACAATAAACTAAAATAAGAAATGTGAATTAATTACATCATTATCATTTGTCTGTGGCAAAAGAATATCTTTTTTAAAGGTGCTAAATTATTTCCACAATATTTTCACACATTTATTACAGGGTTCTTGCACCATTTTAAAAGTAAAATTTAGTACTGTTTAAGACCTCAACAAATATAATTTAAGACCAAAAAATGTCATAACAATTTCTTTGGTAGAAAATAGTCAACTTATTGTAGGGTCTGATCAATATGGAGTTTTTGAGGGTGATGCTGATATTGATATATAGCAGGAAAAAGAAATCTGCTAACTGATTAATCTCTGATAATAATTTTTTAGGATTTTTTTTCCAGCCCTTTAACACTTGCAATGATGATATAAATCAAAGACAACTTTAATTTCAAAACCTTCAAGAACATTATTTTGTGAACAACATAATGTTCAAAACTGCAGTAAATGTCTGAATGCTGTGTTTTCCTATTGGCATTAAATGCACTACCTGAAAATTTAACACCTACAGCAAAGTTATGGTGAATTTAAGACAATTTAAGACCTTAATTACCCCGATTTTAATTTAAGACATTTTAAGACTTTTTAAGAAACTGCAGGAACCCTGTATTATTCATATAACTCCATATGTTTTTAACAGTCAGTCTGACCAGGTGCTGCAGCCGATGGTAACAGTGGCGCCCTGAGGGATGGAGACAGGTGTGGGCGGTTGTCCTGACGATTGGTGCTGCAGGTGGATGCAGCCACACTCCTCTGGAGGGACGCAGCTACCGTTGTGCTGCAGCAGACCCTGCAGGGGAAAAGAGTCATGGTGCAGCTCCACTCGGCTTTCTTTGAGCTACAGATTTACCTTTTCTTCCTTTTCTAAATATTCATTATTACTTATTCTATTATTACTGCCACATGCCATCACACTGTATAATAAGACCTCATCCTGACCATACAACGTTATACAGCCACAGTTCAGTAATTAACTGCTTTTTGCTGTTGCTGGAAAATAATTTGCCAGGTTGGATCAATAAAGTAATTACATTCTATTTCATTGCTGTTGTTTATTGTTTCTTCATAACTATAACTTGTCTATGCTGTGGGTACGTAAAACACTATTCTATTCAATTTGCTGTCCACAATGACCATCAAGCAATAAATCAAAGTGTAAAATAGATAAAAAGACAGAAATGGGTAAATAAATGCAGCTTAACATGCATCAATGTGAAAAAACATGGACTGTGCAAAGAGGTATTAGCTAGTATGTGCAATACTGAGCAGTGAGAGAGTAATCATATATGTCCATAAAAGACTATCTGGTGAATATAATTATAGGATTAAAGGACTTGTATTTATCAGGTAGACAGAAACTTCAACCAGAAATTAATCAATTGCTGTATAAAGAAGAGTAAATATTAAATGTTTGTCAACTTGTTGTGGTCATAACTTGTTTTCTGCTGCCAAGTATTCAGTGATGAACTGTGTAATCATGGTCCAAGGTTGTTAAATAAATTACGTTCCTCTGGTGTTTGGCTTTCTGTTCCATATTTCATTATCTCCCCTACCACCACTGCTGTGGGCTTATCATCAGTCTATCAGAGAGGATTTTTGTAACAATCAATCACACCTGGAAGTTTCCAAACTGGGCCAAACAACACTGGAAAGTTGTCATATACAAGTGATGTATTAACAATAAGTTCTGAGCTCATGCCAGTATATTTTATTTATAATTTGACTGGTTGGTAGACTGAGAAAATGCTATATAAATGTCCATATCTATTAGGGGTAGGTATTGGCAGGAATCACAATATGATACGTATCACGATACTTGAGTCGTGATACATTATTGCGATTCTGATATATATTCTACATAGATCATTGAGAAATTTAAAATGCAGCTTAAAATACAAGTTGTACATATGTATAGCACATATTATATATATATATATATATATATATATATATATATATATATATGCATATTTATATATGTAAGGGCTGTCGAAGTTACCGCGTTAATATGAATTATTTTTTCTTGTTATTAAATGTTTGACCTGGCTGAATATTTATTGATGGTGCTCTTCTACACCAAGTGTATTCAGATGTAATTTTTTAAAAAATTTAAAATTCGGTGACCTTCTGATCTGAACACTGTGCATCCTGTGAAGTACAGTACGGCAGAGGACTCACCTGTGGGCAGTAGCAGCCAGGTGTGCACTCCCTGACACCTAAACACAGGTGTGCACGGCCCTGCAGAGCACACTGCTTCTCACAGGGAGCGCCACAAGCTGAGAACACAAATGGAGCTTCACAGTCTGCAGACAGGAGAAGAAAACATCAAGAAGGTCACTAACAACGTGACAAACTCAAACAGAGACACGATCCAAAAGCATGTCCTTGATCAAACACACTCTGAAAAAAAAAAAAAATATCCAGGGATCATATTTGTTGTTTTTCTCCACTTATTCTCTGTAACTTTGGGCACCAATCTGCATGAAAATAAAAAATCAACTGCACCTTGAGCTTAAATTAATGGCAGCATCAAACACTCCCCTGTCTTCATTAACTCACCACCACAGTGACTCAGGTCACACGTCCTGCTCTGCGTCTCAACGGGAGTGCACTGCTGCCCCCTGGTGGCTGGAGACAGAGCGACACGGTAGCGCTGCTGCCTCTGAGACGAGCAGGAGCACTGAGACCAGACGCTCCACGCTGACATGGGACAACCTGCAGGAGGACACAAATAAACCAATCAGACACAAACTGGGACAAACTGGGACCAGTAAAACCACAGCGTAAAAACAATTTTAAGACCTCCAAATGTTTCCACAAACCTGCCAACAAATCACTTTTTTTTTCTTGACTCCTAGTTCTTTTATTTTGTCACCTCGTACCTTTGTAACCTATGGTGGGCCGGCTCTGCCCTCGGGCCGTATATTTGACAACCCTGACTTAGAGTCTGTGAAGCACAGTGTTTTAATGGCTGTTTGGACTGATGTTCACTACTTCCTGTCAGCTTACAGGAAGCTTGTTACAGAAGAAGAAAAGAGAGATCTGGAATCTGTCGCTTTAATTATAATGTATTATTATATCTATAACAATGTAATTTTAATGTGTAATCCATTACTTATTTACTTTATTACTGGTGAAGCAGCAATTGGACCCCACACTTGGTCCCAGTGAGTCTGCTATCAAAACATATTTTAATTTATACACCAAACATGAGCTACTAAAGTGCATTTAAAGCAGAAATGAACTTCACCTGGGCAGGGCTGTTTGTAGCACAGCTGGGTCTCCTCTCTGCTCCTCTCCACCTCCACCTCAGCAGGACACGCAGCGTCTCCTTCCTCCTCACAAACGCACTTCCTGCGCCGCCACACGGAACCAGCTCCACAGGTCTGGGAACACGGTGACCATGGCGACCAGGGGCAAAGGTCATCTGCAGACAAGAGCGTCAATGTGACCGGTGGGGGAATGTGAGCTGTATTTAATGAAGTTCACAGGTTCTGCAGGGTCTGATGTTTTTGAATATGAATATAAATGAGGTATTTCTGAACAAACCCAGGCAGGGAGGAGCGTGACAGTCCTGGGTGTCTCTGTCCGGCCCTCGGCACTGGGACCCGTTGTTTCTTGGAGGAGGGTTGATGCAAGCTCGAGTTTGGACCTGCGTACCCCGACCACAGGTCACCGAGCAGTCGGACCACACGGACCACGGCGTCCAACCACCATCGACTGGACACATCAGAGTTAGTCATTGGAACGTCTATTTGAAGGCAGTTTTGTTGCAGAGATGCTCCCTGTACTAAAATTCCCATCTTGGGTCAAATGAAATACATATAGTCGGTTTCCTTTAAAAGCAAGTTAGTAATCTGGATATTTAGCATTACAGTACAGTAGAACACCACTCAAAGTCCAAGTTCTTAATCAATCTATCAGACGTCACAAAACAGCCATAAATGACAAAACATCAACTGAAAGGCAACATTAAGTGTCTTTATATGTATCTAATGACAATAATACACCACTATCATATGGTAAAACATTTTCTGCATAAAAACTAGGAGTGGGTATTGGCAAGGACGTCACAATATAATACGGGGAAAAAAAACAATATTAGGAAATTAAAAATCAATATTATATCAGAAGAAAAAGTGTTGCGATGTATTGCTGTATCAATACTTTTCCCCACCCCTATGACCCACCTCTGCAGTCGATGTCTTGGCAGTAATCTCCCTCTGGGGTGCATGTGCTACGAGGAAAAACACAAAACAGCACAATTTTAATTTATATTTCCTTTCCACTGTAAAACCCTTCATCAGCTAAATGTGTGCATCCTCCTCACCACTGTTTACACTCGCCCTGCAGCCAGGTGTCACCCACTCTGAGCTCCTGGTCGTCATGGAGACACAGAGGCAGGCAGGGTCCTGGGTCGCAGGATTTATGCTGGACTTCCTCAAACTGGCAGTCTGCTCCTTCATTCTCTGGAATCAGAGACCTGAAACACAACGGGTAGTTTCAAAGTCCTGAATGATTTCAGTGAACAAACAGGCAGGTGTGAGCTTCTTTTCCTCACCTGTATCTGGTTCTCTGGCCCCGCCCACAGGAGACGCTGCAGGACGCCCAGCTGGACCAGGAGCTCCACGTGCAGGAGGCCTGGCAGCTGTGATTGGTGCAGAGGAGCTGTCCGTCAGAGCAGCTGCAGTTATTACAGTCCACCTGATGCCAGCTGCCGGCGGCCCACATCTGTCCCAGGGAGTCCACACAGTCACACTGCCACAGCTGCACACACACCCCGTCCTGCTGCAACTGGCCTGGACACACATATCAGTGATTTAAAATGTGTGCTATGGTTTTATTAGGACACACTGCAGCAGCTGGTTCAGGGTCAGAGCCTCCTCTGAAAATCCCACATGGACTGGACCTCATTTACAAATCTGCTCTATTTTGTGAGGCGATATTTTACTGTAATTATTGTAATTATTGTCACACAGCTATTAACTATTTATGTGTTATACTACTGTTTTGTTTTATACAATTTGTCTATCTACTCTCTCTTTCTCCACATATCAACACATCTCCTCATAACAGACTCACTTACTGTAATACTTCATCATTACATCATGTCACTTTATCAGCAATCTATCACTTGGCAGCTTACAGTTTACTTATGTTTGAATACTTATGTTCTTATAGTTTTTGTAGATTTTTTGTATATTATTATACTGTTCAGAATCTTTTTAAATGTATACTTTTGTTTTGCTGCATTATTTGCACTGTATATATTTTTTAAAAAACCTTTAAAACTCCTTACTTTTCCCTACTGTGTGTGGCAACTGTTGTGAAGGAATTTCCCTCAGGATGAATAAAGTTCTATCTTATCTTATTATAAATATTGGTGAGGATAAACCAGCATGGCCATTTTAAAGGGTACCCTTGACCTCTGACCTGAATGAAAAACTGAATCTTATTCGGGAAAACAGATGCTGATAAATTGCACAATTTGCAGCTGAAAACAGATAATAAAATATATAAGGATTGTATTGAGGCAGAAATATTGTGATAATATTGTGTAGTGGGGCCTCATGTGACTGTGGTGTAGTTTGTTTATAGGGTCATGTTTTAGGCTTATTTTATTTCCAAGTGGTGTTCATCTGTGGAGGTTTTCTTGCTGTTTCTACAAACCCCAGGACCAGGATGATGCTAAAATTCTTGTGTCCGTTACATTAATTTATATATTGCCATATTGATATTTTCCCCACCCATAATTTTGAGTGTACTGAGGTCAAGGGGTAAATTACAGAAAAAAAATCAACATTTAGGCAGACTGACCATTTACCTGGTGGATTTGAATGCAAACTCTCACAGAGATGCTCGTCCGTTAATAAAACGATAGCACCTCAGTACCTTTAGGGCAGCGGCAGCCCGGCTGACATTCGGTGTTTCCCTGGCACTCGATGCCCTGCTGGAGGTCTGAGCAGCGCTGTGGACACTGGTTGGCACACGACACAAACTCCTGATCCGGTGGGCAGCCTTTCTCATCTGACAAGACAAACAGAAGGTCATTAAGATGCTGAAGCTGTTTTATTCTCATACAGCGCCATAATACTCATCACAATATGCTGAATAATGAGCATTCATGAAGTTTGGACGAGTGACTGTTGGCTCTGTCTCACCGCACGGTTTGGTGTTGCAGGGTTTCACCTGGTTCTTCTCTCCTTCGCACTTCCTCCCCCCGTTCTTGGGCGGAGGGCTGGAGCAGGAGCGAGTGCGAATGGAGCGTCCTCCACCACAGCGCTTATCACAGCGAGACCAGGGACTCCAGCGAGACCAGCCTCCATCCACTGAAGCAGACACACATTAAACATGGTTTTACACCAGTTTATCACAGTTTGTTTTCAGGTTTTAGTTGAGATAAAAATGCTGTCACCAAAGTAATTGACTGCAACAACCAACTTCGTGGATACAATGATGAATTATTAGGGCCGGGGTTGACTGCTGCAAGCAGAGAGCCCTATTAAAATGCTGGGAATTATTCTTTGTTATTATTCCACCCATGAAAATGCTAATTTGAGGCCCTTAATGTGCTTAAAAAGTCAGGAAATTTTGCACACTCATTGGGCTTGGTGAAAAAAATTGGATATTTTGAAGGAGTTATAAAATGGCTGAAAAAAAAGCTGCTCGGTAGCGCCCCCTTCAGACTATGACGATCGGCAAGATTTTTTTTTGTACATGAGTAGTACTCATCGAGACCTTCCATTTTGCACACTTGGACTTTTCTACTGAATGCACAGGGTAAGGAGCTACGTTTTTTTTTTCTGGGCGAGTTTGCCGATTCTCACCTTGCGTTTGGAACTTTAGGATTTTTTTTCTGTGCATGTGATCTGAAAAAACTCAATGCCATTGCAACAAAGACAAAATTTACATTCCAGAAAAAAATAAAAAATATGTTTTTTTTTTCTGGAGTGGTGACACTGCTAGGAGGTGCCGAAGTGGTTAAAGGGAAACATTAAAGCTTGAAAATCCCTTAACAGGCTCTTCCTGCTGCAGACAGGGCAGATTTGACTCCACTGACTGACCTCTGCAGGGCTTGATGTTACAGAAGCGATGCTCCAGGTTCCCTCCCAAGATGTCCTCGCACCACGAGCCGTTAGTCCGTGGACTGAGGAAGGTTCGGATCCTCTGCTGCTGGCCGACTCCGCAGGACCGCGAACAGGAGCTCCAGTCCCCCCACTCGGTCCACGAACAGTTCCTCTGAGCACAGTCTGGCCCGACACACTCATCTCCATCTGGAAAACACATCAGAAAAAAATCTCTTGAATCTCTGTGTAGCTAATTAGCTGTGATGCTCGGCTTTAATTGCTGCTATCGCATCTTATTTTCTATTTACCTGCTGTCACAGTTTGCTATAATTACTGCAGTGCTGCCATATTGAACAGTGAAAACACAGAGCTCCTTCTAGTTAACACTCACATCTAATGAGGAGTTAGTTTAAGGCAGAATAATGTCTGAATCATTTTATTCATTGTCTCCTCTCTCCTTTTCCATGCATGGTATTTCTGTTTGTTTTGTGCACACTATTGTTTATCCAGTCTGTCTGAATAGTGAGTAGAAATGTCTTAAGTGCTCTTCAGCCTGAGGAGAAATGTCTTAAGTGTTCTTAAGCCTCTGCACATCATCATTTATTTACTAAATCAGTTTGGATTACACTTAGATTTAAGCATACAATCTTTTTCAATACATTAAGATTTCCATTAAAACAGGTGGATGGAAAAGACATATATAGACAAATAAACAGTGATAATATAAGCGGTTGTACATGGACACTGAGGCAGGTTGCAGGCTTTCTCTTGGTGAGAGTTTCCAGAGCAGGGCGGTCTGATGCACTGCCGATGACGGGACTTCATGGCCGGGCTGAGAGCATCAGTGCAGGTCTTAGTGCAGGGACTCCATAGCGACCACGTAGAGAAGCCGGCGTCCTCGTCTAAGGGATTTAAATGAGGGAAAAAGGTGGTAGTAGATGGGGTTTAGAATAAACGTTACACATCACAATGGAAAAAAGGAAGCAAAAAAAAGAAGTTAAAATAATGTGAATGAACACGGACGAAGCAGACTTTACCTGGTAAAACTGGTTCTTCCGTCGGACCGATAATAACTGGCAACAACAAGCAACAATTCAAAATCAGTACAAGCGGCATCATTTACAAATGTGGTGTCAACATATACGGTGTGCTATCTAATGGCTACAAATGAAATGAAATTAGATGATGTGGTAAATCGCCACTGCTGGTCACTGACCCTGAACAAACCTCTTACTGCACAAACAGGACCTAAACCAGCTCCAGTACCTGGGCAGTCCGGGGCTTGGCAGTAGGTGGTTTCTTGCCGTGGCCCCTGGCAGTCTCTCCCTCCATGTGCTGGGGCCGGATATGAGCAGCCCCTGGACCGGGTCTTCAGTCCCAGACCTCCACAAGACAGCGAGCAGGGGCTCCAGGGGCCCCAGGGTGACAGACCGCCATGGACCGGACAATGCTCCAAGGAGCAGTTCCACCTGCCGTGATCACAGCCGCTACAGGGAGGAAGGACAGCTTTGAAATGTTTTAAACTGACATGTAGCAGCAGCAGAAGACAGCATGCCTCCTGTAGTGTCAGACTGTATGACCTCTGCTCACCAGGTGCTGCAGTCATGGACCAGAGTGTCTCCAGACTGGAGCTCCACTCCCTCCGAGATGTTATGAAGGAGCAGAGAGGAGACCGGCGTGACAGAAACACTCTGCAAGGAAGCCAGAAACTCTTTGTCCACCAGACAAGGACACTCCTGAAAGATTAAAAAAACACACATTTCTTTCTTCTGGTTGCTCCTGAGTTTCTGGTTAACTTGCATATCGGATATCGGTCTGATATCAGTCAAAAAACTAGTATTGGATTATATCAGCCTGTATCCAAAATCTCCAATATCATCAGTCCATTCCAGATATTATTCAGATACAGATACAGATATTTTTATTATTTTTATTGGATTTATTGTGGAATAGTAGCACCAGTAGGTCTCTGAGTAATATCACTTGATGAAGCTTTTTCTAACCTCCCATACTACAAAATAAGTGATAAAACTGTGTATGATTCATGCTGATATTGTATCGGATCAATATCAGTATCAGTCAATACTCAAGGCTGCAATATCAGAAGAGAAAAAGTTGTATTGGGACACTCCTAGATGAAAACCATGAAGAATAACTATGTAGAAACAACCCAACTTGTCGCTGATGGTCTCTTTGAATTATATCTGGAATATAGAGGAACTTTCCTCACCCACCTGCAGACAGACCCCTTGGTGTTGGTAGGTGTTGGGTGGGCAGTGGCAGCCTTCCTCACAGCCATCAGAGTAGCAGCCCTCCCTGCCGCTGACCTGAGAGCAGCTGAACGGACATCCTTCTCCTCGTTCACACTCCCTGTACAACCTGCCAGGAGGGCAGCCCACTTCTGCAAAACAACATGTCAGCGTCGATTAAAGGGAGGCAGAGCTGATAAATCAATGCTTCGACAGGGAACCAGGACTCACCGAGGCAGACCTGGGTGTTGCAGGTCTTGCTCTGGCGGTTCAGGCCGCTGCAGGGTGGAGAGCTGCAGAGACGAGAGCGGGACTGTTGTCCTCCACCACAGCTGACCGAACATGAGGACCACTGAGACCAGGGGCGCCATGGGCCGACCGAGTCTGGAGGCACAAAATACACCGAAACTCAGGTTCAACCATGTGTTTGGAGCTGCTCTTTTTTCTGTTTACTTTTATCAGCACTTCCAAAATCCATTCATCATTCATGCTGCTGTACTGCTGGATATCTCATTTTATGCAGCGCATGTCAGAACAGAGCTCCAGAGCTGAACAAATTCATCACTGGACAGGACTACCTGTACACAGGTGTATGTTGCAGTCCTTCTGCTGCTCAGAGACTCCCAGGCAGCCTCGCCCACTGCTCTGAGGAGTCGGATTATCACATTGGCGTCTCCTGAACTTCACTCCTCTTCCACAAGAGAGCGAGCACTCAGTCCAGGCCCCCCATTGGCTCCAGCCGCCGTCGACATAGCAACCAGGGACTGACTGACACTGCAGAACCCCGGCCTCACAGGAACTGAGATGAAGTGAGAAAGAAGACATAAAGGAGATTAACTGGTTTCAGTGTGAGAACATAAATGTTGAGGAGCTGTTCAGTTGTACCAGTTTTTGCAGTCGCTGACAATGCTGTCTCCTGGATTTGCAAACTGCCAATCAGACCCTCCAGGCCATGCCCATGATGCATTGCTGGAGTCCACCCCGCTGGATGCCATGGCTGTATTAGAGACACACATCTATAAATGAGCTCAGCTCAGTTTACCAGCACAGTATGAACACTAAACAGAGTGAGGATCTGACCGGCAGCAGAGCTGTTGTGGTATTTGCAGCGACACTCCTCCGTGGAAACGCACACTCCGTCCTGCAGGACCATGTCGCCCGGACAACCGCATGTCTTCATGCACCCGGGGGAGTCCAGGCACTCTGTGTCGCCATGGAGATCTGAGCAGGAGCGAGGGCAGGGCTTCCCACAAGGCCATTCTTCCTGGCCTCCACCGCAGTCTGCAGGGAACAGAGTGAATGCATGTGCAATATCCTGACCCTAATATCCATGTATATTAATATTATAACCCAGTTTCTTTTATCAATTCACTCAGTTTGCAATTATTATAACAATTCTGTAACAATACTGGCTTAGAAAATGTTTTTTTATTCTTTTTTATTCTAGGTGAATACCATAAGCTTTTTACATCGAGTCAAATTCCTTGAGTGTGCAAACTCACTTCTCACTCTTCTTGATTCTTGAAAAATTTAAGGAAATCAGTGCATTTTGACTGAAAGAATTAAGATCCTGGGACATTTTACAGAGCAGTTTCACCCCCAAAAAGACTCAGGTCAAGAGTTAGTGCTTTCTGAAAAGTACCACAACACTCAAAGTAACGTCAAACACTGAAAATAAAGTTTAGCTTTGCTGCCGGCTTCCTGACTCATTTAAAAAAGAGAAAACACAGATGCTCTTAGTTTCATTTCAGTCATTATGTGCAGAAGTAAAGTTCATCTCATGACTTATTTACCTCATCTTCACAGGTCTTTGGGTGAAAATGCAACAGAACAACAGCAATGTGGTTGGAACACAATGGGCTGATGGTTTTAGGGTCTAGAACTTGAACAGAGATGCTAACGGAGCCATATTGTTTGTTAATTTCACTCCTCGTTACTCCCTCTGAAGTTGTTTGTGAGTGATTTTCAACATCAATACACGACCGATATACAATCCTTTATCATGCTGACCTGAGCACACGGTGACGTTGTCGTGGCAACCACGTCTCTGCCGGCTCTCTCCCAGACATGGAAGCCCACCGAACCTGGCGGGGGGGCTGTTACACTCCCTGATACGAGTGGACGACCCGGAGCAACCATCACACTCCAACCACGCTGACCAGGGACTCCAGGAGCCGTGAACTACAGGAAGAAGACAGATATACTGTATCAAAAGCAGTGGCTGATTAAAGAGAGATGTAATGCTTGCTGCATCTGTGATTGTATTTAAACAGAGTTCACATAAAATATTTTTGGTTTTGGGATACCTGGACAGAAGGTGATAACGGGGCAGGGCTGTCTCTGGATTTGAACTCCGACCCCGTTGTGTACTTCCTGTTCTCTGGAGCAGGACGCTCCTCCAGCTTTGGGCTCAGGACAACCACAGCTCCTGTAGCGGGAAACCGACTCTGCTCCACAAGTCCTGGAGCAGGGCGTCCACTCGGACCACTCACACCAGCCACCTGACACTGGAAACCACAGGAGGGATGCAAAACACATATTTATGGCCGTCTCAGGACATCATTGTTCCATGCAGATTATATTTAAATCAAGAACACAGATATAAAGAAAGTTCATATTTTATAGTTTTTGCATTTGTAAGTTCATGAAGAAAAAGACGAGCCAGAAAGGTCATGTTTTGTGTTTTACTATATGCGTTAAATGTCCAATATTCTGCATGAGATTTGATGTATTTTTATTATGAAGTAGGTTAAAGTGCTGTAAATACTGTAAATACAGTAAGTGAGCTTTTCAAACAAGCCATCAGGATTTCTGTCCATCTATGACATCACTAATCTACATTTAGACCAGTTCACACTCTAAATGCGTCTCACTTTATTTTCTGTGAGACAGCATATTCTGGTATGATGTTTTAAAGCATGAAAACATGTTGTGTTCTAGTACAGAAATACAAGCATGAACCTGAAAATGAGCAACAATACAGGAGCTTTAACACATAGAGAAGTACCTGGACAGGTGTATCTGGTGCAGTTGAGCCTTCCACCCTCACAGGTGCTGCAAAAAGGAAAAAAAAATATCAGTTTCTCTTTTAAAATAAAAATGTGGTGTACGTGCATGTATGATGTGCATGTTATTCTGACCAGTTGTTACATCCATCGGGGGCGTCGGTGGTCTCTCCTGGCTCCAGTCTGAGTCCAGTGCTGAGGTCCATGCAGGGACAGTCTTCTCTGTCCACACAGAGCGTCCCGTTAGCAGACAGGAGCTTTCCTTCTGTACAGTAGCATCCAGGCTCACACTGCCACTCACAGTGCTGAGAGACAGGAAGAAAAGTAGCTCAGTCTGTAGTGACTTGGGCTGGGAATCGGAGGGTCGCCAGTTCAAGTCCAGGTCGGACCAAAATGTGGAGAGTGGACTGGTAGCTGGAGAGGTGCCAGTTCCTCCTCCTGCGCACTGCCGAGCAAGGCACCAAACCCCCAACTGCTCGGGGCGCCTGGATAAGGGGCTCACTCTGACACCTCTCCTCTAATGCATGTGCATGTGTTCGTTTCATGACTTGTGTGTGTAATGTGCAATTGAAAAATATATATACTAACAGAGTGAAAAAATGTAATTTCCTTTAATAAAGGAATTCTTCTTCTTATTTTTCACCAGAACACAAAGTACAACCTCAAACTAAAAGTGGCAAATGGTACTGATGGAGAATGATTCAAATATAATCCTGCACAGTCCCTTTCCATCCTCTAAAAATCTGTTGATGCAGTTCACAGGCTCAAGTATTCATATTTTCTATCATTATATGTGAATTTTTAATTAATATTTCTGTGATTTTAATTAAGATATCTGTATTTTCTATTTCTATGTGATTTTTAAATTAATATATCTGTATTTTCTGTTATTATTTGTACATTTTTATTTATTTATCTATTTTCGATTTCTATATCAGATTTTTTAAAATTAATATATACGTATTTTCTATTATTATTTGTATATTTTTTTATTTATCTGTATTTTCTATTACTATATGTGATTTTTTTAAATTAATATATCTGTATTTTCTATTACTATATCCACATCCACATTGTTGAAATCAATGCCGTAACACGTCCTTTAGATAACACCAAGCTTTGCTTTCTGCTCTCTGACTCCACCAGTTAAACCAGTTAAACCAGTGCCAGCTGGTAGAAACATGAGTCACTTACAGCCAGGTCATCACAGGAGCGAGGACAGGAAGGACCACAGCTACTGAAGGCTGTGCCAGGGACCTTCCAGCACGGCGCCACTGAAAGAACACATACAGAACCACACTGTACTGTATCTAGATCTGATCTGCTGTAAAAAAAAAAAAAAAAAAAAACAGCCTCATCTATCTTTTGCTCTAGAAATCTACCTGGACAATGGTCGGTGTTGCAGGCTCTGACCTCGGTTCCCAGCCCCTCGCAGTAGTTCCCCTCCCCCTCTGGACTGGGACTGTCACACTCCCTCCTCCGGCTTCGAACCCCCCCACCGCAGGACTTGGTGCAGTCCGTCCAGTCGCTCCACTCACCCCAACCACCATCACCTGGAAATATCCACATCCATCCTCAACAAAGTTTATACTTTAAAACAAGAGTTGTATTATAGGAGTCTCCACATTTAAAGGAACAGTACGTAGGAACGCACGGTCACATGGCGTGGAGACACAGACTTGGTCTTCCCTGTGAGGACCCAGACAGGGAAGGCCGCTACCAGAGCGCTGGGGGCTGGAGCAAAACCGATACCGAGACTGGAGACCGGCTCCACACGACACCGAACACTGACCCCAGGGAGTCCAGCCGGACCACTGACCATCCACTGGGACACAGAGGAAACAATGAGGTAAAAGAGAACGACAGGAAAAACTGCATGTTATTATTTTTAATTTTACATGTTGTTCCAGGTTCATTTTCAACCATCTGTCTCCATTTAACTGCCATATTGCATTGTTTTTTGCCTTTATGCATTCATATTTATATTTATTCTTAGTCACTTTATTGTCTCTTGGTTCTTACCTCTGCACTGCATTTAAATGTTTACATGTCATGCACCATGATGCATCATATTTGAAAAGTTTAAACTGGGAAATTATCGTCATGCAAACTGCTGTTACTGTCGTGCACACTGCAGAAAAAATGTCCTCATTAAACAGTGATAAAGACAATGAGTGGTTGTTTTCCTACCATTGCAGCTGTCTTGAGAGCAGTTTACCAGCCTCCCTGCTTCACAGGTACTGACATATAAACACACACAAGTTAAATAATAGCAGTCATTTCTCCTCTAGATGATGACTGGAGGCAATGAGACAATAAAGTCACCAGTTGTTGCAGTCTGTGGGAACATCTTCTCCTGGTTTGTACTGTTCTCCATCCAAGTCACAGCGACAATCCGACTCCGGCACACAAACTCCATCCTGGAGATTGAAAGGACTGTTAACATTAAGGCCATGACTATTGTATGCACAGTGTGTTCACCTCCTCACCGACCTGTTGGAGCGTCCCTGGTGGACACTGGCAGCCTGGTGTGCAGTTCCTGACCAGGTCCATGGTGAGGTCTGAGCAGGACACAGCTCCAATCACACACTGCTTCCACTGCTGGCCCGGAGGACAAACCCTGCTGTCTCCTGACACAGCGACACAAGAGTCAGGTCTATTTTTACCTTGTATTCAAGCTGGCAACTGCTTCAGAGAGACAGATTTGATGATGTTTTGTGTATTTTTATGTTATTAACACATCAACATTAAAAATTTAAATAAATTCTGTTTGAGCTTCTTATCATTTTCTTCTATAAAAACATGATTTAACACATTTTATCAGGTGTCTCTGTACCACAGGGCTGCAGGTTACAGGCGCTGAACTGCTGAGCGGTGCCGTGGATCCGGATCGGCCCACGGGTTCTGGTCCTGTATCCTCCTCCACACGTCACCGAGCACTTTGACCACGAACTCCACGGCTCCTTTACACCTTCAGACACATGGACTTCCTTCATATTTTAGTTTTTCTTTGAATGCAAACAGGAGTAAAACAAGTGCTTCCCCTCACCAAAGCAGGGCTCGATGCTGCAGGTATCCATCCCAACTCTGTCTCCTTTGCAGGGACGACCCCCGGATGCTGCAGGAGGATTGGTTCCCGAACGATAACGCCGCCTCACGCCAACATCGCACGTTCGACTGCAAGCGCTCCACTGGGTCCAGCTGCTCCAGCCACAGTCCACTGAGAAACAACACAGACAAAAAGACGTCAAAAGACCGGGAGGAGGACGAGTTACTAAACATTAAAAAACTGCAGTTAGTAGTAAAATCACTCACCGGCACAGGGAGCTGATCCACACTCCATCTCTCCGTTAATGCAGGTGCTGATTGAGACGCGAGCATGAAGACAGAAAAAGACAAAATATGTATCGACACCCAAAATATTATTCTAAACTTTCAGTTAAACTTTACAGTAAAACGAAGGTATGAACATTGTTTATAATGATGAATTTGACAGTTAATTAAACCTGAGTTTGTATTTATTTTACTGTTAATAAACAACAAAATCATGACTTAATAATGTTTAATAATTATTTAAATAATACAGTATTCTTATTGTTATAACAGTTTATTGTTGCAGTAATACATATGTATAGAATTTGTTAATAGATTTTAAAAATATTTTGGAAAACTTCAAAAAATTATTTGTAAAATATCTATTGTAATAATAATATAATAATTATTAACCTTTGACAAAGTGAAGTATTTATTAACAACAACTATATAAATGAAGGAATAACACTTAAATTTCACATTTTTCAAGATCAAAGAAGTGAACTTTGTGAACAAAACAACAGCGTACTGTGTTTTCCCATTGGCAATAAACGCACCATCTGAAAATTTAACACCTAGAGCAAATTTATGGTAAATTTAAGACAATTTTAATAATTAAATTTAATTTTAAGGCATTTTAAGGAACCGCGGGAACCCTGCTGATGACAAAATAACATAGCAATTATAGCATTACTGATAATTAACACACATTAATATCACTTCAATGTTTAAAGTTATTTTAAACAGACGGTGCTGTCTGTATATGGAGTTGTACATGCAATATGTGAGTGTGTGTATATTTTCTGTTTGATTTTACAGTTTTACATAAATGAATAAGCATAAACTTATGGTAAAGTACTCCAGAAGACATCGCAGGTCGCAGGATGTCGGTACCAGTTATTGCAGGCGTCGACGGGCCGGGCAGCACCGGCTGGGTACAGCTCCCCCTGGTGGTAACACGGGCAGCGAGCCAGCGGCACACAGCTGCCGTTCAACAGGTAGAAACCTGGAGCGCAGTAGCAGCCGTCGTAACACGCCGTGGCACACTGCACCTCTGTGGACGTCATGTCCAGACACACCCGAGGACACGCACCGCCATGGGCCTCGCACTCCGCTGACGTCATGTACGCCATGCCGTCTGGACACACACCTGTGAGGAGCAGAAATAAGGCTGAACGCTGCAGCACAGGGAATATAACTAGAATACATCACACCTGTCGTACCTGAGCAGGGGTGGGAGTTACAGTCTCTGGTCTGGATGTGAGGTCCGGGGCAGCTGCTGCCACCATGCTGTGGTGAAGGTGAACTGCAGAAACGCTCTCTGGTTTGGACACCAGAGTCACACTCTGACGAACACTGAGACCATGACGACCACGATGACCAGCCGCCATTCACTGGAAAACACACAGGGAACTCAGAGGTCAGCCAGGAAGGCGACGTCAATGGTAGTCAAGGGTTGGATTTTAAATGACGTACAAATGCATCTCCAAGAGTTAAGACTTACATGCTCAAGTAACATGCAACGTTTCAGTTTTTTGTTTTTCTTGTACGATAATTCTTCATAATTAAACAACAACAATATACGTTACCTTTTTATATGGCTGTCAGTGTTGCACAGTGGTAACTCTACTTGGAAAAGAACTGCTCAAAATGCATTTCCAGAGACGTGCTAATTTTGGCTAATTTGGCTTTGTGTTTATGAAAAGAACATCTCTTTCTCTTTTCCTTTTCATCCATTTCACGTGAAGAATTAATACTTTAACGATGCTGTTTGGTGGATTATTTGTTTGCCGAATTCTAGGAGAAGCTTGGTCAGATTCAGAAAAGATGGTTAATCTGATTTTATCAGCATGTTTGATCGTTAGCTACGACTGTGTTGTTAGTTTCCTTGATTTTTTTGAATGGAGTTCTGCAAGTTTCTGGCAACTAGGGGTGGGTATTTGCAAGGACTTCACGATACAGTATGTATTGCGATACTTGAGTCATGGTACGATACATTATTGCGATATTGTGGTATTGCGACATATTGCAATATTCTACATAGATCATTGAAAAATTTAAAATGCAGCTTAAAAGTTGTTTAAATGTACAGTAAATATTTTTAGATCTACACGTACATATATATATATATATATATAGGGCTGTCGAAGTTACTGCATTAACGCTGAGTATTTTTTGTTTTTAATTAACTTTTTATTTCAATATGCGGAAGTTGCTATGGATTTACAATTAGCCCAAAACATGACTCTTTTTTTGGGAAAAAAAAAATCAGAAGAATAAATTATTTATTTTTGGAAATACCTGGACAGTGTACGGTGTTACAGGGCTCTTGCTCCTCGACGTCTCCGTGGCAGGAAGAGTCCGTTGAAGGTGAGAGGGTGTGGTTAAAAGGTGAAAGGGTGTGATTGAAAGGTGAGAGGGTGTGGTTAAAAGGTGAGAGGGTGTGGTTGCGGTTGCAGCTGCGGAAGCGTCGTCTGACTCCGACGTCGTCTACGTGGTTGAAGCAGGTCTTGCTGCACTCAGACCAGCTGGTCCATCTACTCCAGACTCCATCAGGTAGCCCTGGACAGGAGGAGGAAGTCATCATGCTCACATCTAATACTTATTTCCCCAAAATGCCTTTAAACTTTAGTTTAAAATAGCTGTATAAGCTTTTTCTTGTTTTTTTCATCTTTAGATTTTATATTTTTAAAGGAAAACATCACAATGTTCTGTTTTATTTTGTAATATGTTGCTAATTTATAGTTTAAAGAAGAGAAAAAATGTGTTATTGACGACTGTTGTTGTGAAAAGATCCTAAAAAAGTAAAAATTATAGAAATATATGTATATATTAAATATGTGTTTATATATATATATATATATATATATATATATATATATATATATAAAACACGTGCAAACCAATAAACACGACTACTTAACGACATTAACGTGATTTACTTCATATTTTTATTTTTGTTTTGTAATTATTTTACCACATTATTATTTGCCTCATTTCTTTCTTTCTTTTTAATCTCTTTCACTTGATCAGCTGCAGGGGAAAACAGTGCTAGATTGTCATCTAGTGGCCAAAGCATTTAATGAATGTCTTGAACACTGCAGTGATTTTGTGGACAGGATTTGTTAGATTACAAATCTAATGTTAAAATAAAAAAAAAAAATGTCTTGAAAAGCTACCAGGGAGGCAGGGACTGGAGCAGCGACGGGCCTCTGAGGAGTCTCCTGGACAGGACTGGATCGCTCCAGCTGGGTTCAACGCAGACCTGAGGACACAAAGTCAATGCATACAGCACATTTTTATCAATATATATTATATTTGCTAACTTGATAGGTGTCTGAGATGCTAACCTGTAGCGCTGCTGGAGCCCCAGACCACAGGTTACATCACACGGTGACCATGACGACCAGGCTGACCAATGACAGCTTGCCACACAAAGGGAGGTGTCACAGGTTACCTGTCCATCTCTGCAAACACTGATGGAGTAAACAAATTCAAATATTTACATTTTTTAAAACATATTATGCTATGAAATCTGATGACCTTTCTGACATTTTAAAATGTTTATTTTTTTAAATTTTTTGACTTGCTGTAGTATGATTTTTTAACATTTTCAACATGCTATAAACTCATTTTGACTCCTCAGAGGAGACAGTTTTATGACAATAATTCTGCATAAGTTTGAATAATTTTAGGCTCTTTCTCTCACCATGTGGTGCACTGGTCCCTGCTGATGGTCTCTCCAGGCTGCAGTGTTTTACCGTCCCACAGACAGAAGCACTGGCTGGCGTTCACACATCGCCCATCCTGAAGGTACAGACCATCAGGACAGCGACACCCTGGAGAAGACAGGATTTATGTCTTAATCAGCATTTTAGCTGCCACTGAGCTGCTATCGGCTACAGAGAAGGCTGGTGGCTTTGAAAGCTGGTTTTCCTTATTGTCTGAATAACTGCCAACCTGCTGGATCCCTATCGGATCAGAGCACCAGCACAGGAGGAAAGCAATGCGCTGCTGTGGATGGAGACAATATTTCAGCCACCTAAAATAAGGCTTTTAAGGGTTCGTTTTAGAATATTTTCACTGCTTTACCTCACCGTCAAACAGCCATGTCTTATGGGGAACTTCAGCTGTCGTATCCACCTCAAAGCCACCAAACTCCACTGACCAAAGTCTCACTTTATATGAAATAATAGTCACAAGCCTACATTTCAAGGTAGAGACAATTTGTTTGTTGCATGGCACTTCCTACTCAAAAACAATATATTTAGTGTCATGAGTGTCCTACCCAGAATGCACGCTGCAGTGCAGTTGCTGGTGGAGCTGAGATGCGAGCAGGTCGGAGGACAGGCCTCCACCCGTCCAGCCTGGCAGTCGGCCTCCGTTACCAGCACCATGCCGTTGACACAGCCTGAACAAACAATCAGACAGTAATCAGAATCAGACTTTAAAGCACAAACAACAGATTTTAGGGTTTGATAAAGTCATGAGCCACCTGTCTGCGTGCCGATGTCTTTGGTGCATGGCTGGCTGTTGCAGCTCTGGCTCTGCAGGGTCATGCCCTCACAGTCCCGCCCACCGTTCTTAGGTGGAGGAGCAGAGCAGGTCCTGGTCCTCTGCCTGACACCACCTCCACACTGAGCGTCGCACTCCGTCCACTCTGTCCATTCTGACCAGTGTCCATCGACTGCATGACAGGAGAGAAAGGGAAGGAGGTCATTATTAATCCTTTAAAAACGGACCTAGTATTCCTCAAAAAAACGCATGCTATGATGAAAAGAATATATATCTGCAACCACAAGGTTTATTTGAATAATGTGGTGTTATGATAAAGCTCTTTTCAGGTGTGTTATACTGTATATATATATATATATATATATATATATATAATACTGATATAATATCAGTGGAAAAATGAATATAGCACACAGCATGAATGAAACAAATACAAACACATTCAGGATGATGCAGCTTCAGTGAAATATGTGAACATTATCTCTGCAAACTTTCATTCTGATAAAGTGAAGCTTCTTTAATTTGACATGCAACATCATGATATTCCTGATTATCATAGGGGTGGATATTGGCAAGAGCTTCAGGATACGATACGCGTTGCGATACTTGAGCTATTGCAATATATTGTGATATCCTACATAGATCACTGGGATATTTAAAACGCAGCTTAAAATACAAGTTGTATGTACAGTATGAACATGGAAAAAAATCATTATTAAGAAATTTGGAAGAAAAAGTATTGCGATATATTGCCATATCAATATTTTTTCCTACCCCTAACTGGAAGTGGCGCAACTTTAGTCCAGAATTAATGTGACAAATGAATATTATTAATGTTAATTTTCTGGGGGTAAAGAGTGAACCAGCATTTTCCTCTGAACTGACTTCTGAAGAGTAGATAAAATATATTTTACGGCTACAGCTGAGGATTGTTTTCATGGTTGATTAATCTGACGACTGTTTTTTCGATTAGTCGTTCGATTAGTTGTTTCTAACAAGCCTAACATGACGTCCTCAAATTTTATTTTTTGTCCTCAAATCAAAGAACTTCAAAAGAAGTTAAAAATCAATATTATATCAGAAAAAAAAGCATTGCGATATATTGATATTTTTTTACACCCCTAATGCATCGTTTCACACCGTTTTTTGGGTGACAAACCTGGACACGCTCCAGGGAAACAGGCCCGGCTGTCGAACTGAGCTCCAGCACAGGAACCTCCGGGCAGAGCTTCCCTCAGGACGTCCCTCTGCCTGAACAAGGACCCCAGACCACAGGAAACACTACAGGCACTCCACGCCGTCCACGAGGACATGATGCAGTCCACTAGAGGACAAATAAAAACACTAAATTATGACATCAGTGTTTCCCTGCTTTGTCTCATTATCACTGTGAGATGGGCTTGTGTCGTACCACAGTCTTTCTCATCCGATCCGTCCACACAGTCCCTCTGCAGGTCACACCTGCGCTCCAGGTGAACACACTCACCACTGGCACAAGAAAACTGCTTGTTAGAACAGGGGCTGGGCCCCTGGGGGCCCTGAGGGGTCACCACCGGCCTGGCTGTGGTGCCTGAAAAATATTACACTTTATAGTTACCATCATTTATGATGCAGTGCCATAATCTATGTTATTTTACACATGCTGTGTTACATACTACACATTTGTTTTCAACACTTTGTTGTTGTCAGATAGTTAATAAATACTTTATATTCAAAGCATCTATAAACAATTTTTAGAGAGATCGTTAATAATATTTCAATGGTTACTCAATAATAATAATAAAAATAATTGTATTTTTGTATTTTATTATCTTTTTTTTATCTATTGAGATTGTTTACATTTATGAGCAATTCATTTAATGCTGCTCTGTGTGCCTTTATTGCCTCTCAGGGACAAATATTTTTTTTTAATTGAATTGAATTAATAACTAGTTTCTAGTCTGTCCATCTCAGTAATGTTACAGGCGTTTTATAAACCTTATATGTTTATAAATTATTTGGTATCACAAACAAATAATTAATATTGTACATAAAATGTTCTAATATGTGTAATAAAGTATTAATAAACAGTTTACTTGTTTAATAACTTAACTACGTTTTATCATCTATGATACAGAATAAAATATAACTTTTTATTTCATTTCATTTATTTCCATTCTTCTGTATTTCCACTAGACTGACAGCTTGTCGATACGTACCACAGCGTTCTTCATCCGACCCGTCCGAACAGTCGCGTCTGCCGTCACACACCTGAGCCGAGTCGACACAACCGAAAGAGCGACAAGCAAACTGGCCCTCCACACAAAGCACTCTGGGTAGAGTTGTAGCGATCCACGGGGCTGAAAATCAAAAGTAAAGCAGAGGTTTCAGCAGATAAAGAGTCTGGTTGTAGGTTAACTAGTGAGGCTGTTGTGTCTCTCACCTGTTGTGGTTTGTAACCCAGGTCTTCCAGAGTGGAGGGCTGTTGTGAGGTGGAGTCCAGGTTGACCTGTGGTGGGGTTTAGCACACCTGGAAGTCCACCCTGGGACTCGGAGGTATGGAGGCCTGGGGCACCTGTCGTACTTCCACCACGAAAACCAGGTCCTCCTGTGGAACTGGTCTGGTTCTGCAGTCCTGGAGGGCCTCTGGTTGGAGCCGTGCCTACATATATAACCTCTCAATTTAATATTTTAAGGTGATGACATAAAAACAAGGAGGAACATCGCTCAGCTCTCACCACAGTTGATCTCGTCAGAGTGGTCCTTACAGTCCGGTCGACCATCACAAAGCACAGAGACGGGGACGCACTCGTCGCTGTGCCGGCATGCAAACAGACCTGGCTTACAGCGCTGCACCGTCACACTGCTTGGAGTCACCAGCTCATCTACAGGAGCAGAAGAAAATGCCAGTTAATGTCAAACATGAACTGGTACACCAGAGGAAGTGTGAGCTTCCCTCACCTCCTCTGCAGCCCAGGATCTCGGCTCGCAGGTAGAAGGTGTGTCTGAACTCCACGGGGATGATGCGCATGTAGCGAGCTCGGACCAGCCGGCCAAGCCAGCGGGTCACAGGCGTCCTGCCCACCATCCGCACCTCGAACACCTGCAACACAACACAGAGGTAGTGACCAGGATAATACATGTCTATAAAGAGGTCCAAATTAGTCCAAGCACCTTAGCAGGGCCGCCAGGCTTCCCATCCTCAGTGTAGTCAGTGAAGAGGCTGCTGTGCAGGGCGAAGGCCAGGCGGTATTTAGTGAGGTAACCCCACATGCGTTCACTGCCCTGGGTCACCACCCCTGACACCCATGTGGGCTCCAGGAAGTCCACCTGAAAGTACGGCTGGGGATCTGCAGGTAAGGGACTCCACCCAGGCTCCATAACCTGACTGCACAGAAGATTATGTGGTTCGTTTGTCTTATTATGCATTTTATTTATGTGTGCTTCAATTTAAATCCATCATATATGAATATCTGAAACCAAATTAGCTGGAAAGTACCTTGACCTGAATCCTACATGTCATGTATGAATCTAGAGAAATAACTAGAATAATCTCTGAGTAGGTTTTCTTACTTATTCTTTAAATTTTACTCACAGATTATTTTTTATTAGTAGTATCTTATTCATTTAATTTTTAATATGTTTTCCTCCTATCCTAAATATAAAAATTCTTTAATTTTTTGACACAACTGTTCCTGTTAATATTAAGGAGCATTATAGATATTAACATCTATAATTTTAACTTTGTTTATAATGAATATTTTTTTCTATTGGTTGGATGTGTTTAGAAAAATGTTGGGGAAAATAAATTTAATTCAATGTATAGTAACTATTCATTATAATAATTCTAACACCAAATGGTGGAGGAGTTATCCAGTGAAATGTCCGATCACTCACACATTAGGGACGATGTTCAGCCGTCCAGCATCAGCAGGGTTGTTCTCACGATGAGAGGATGAGGTCAGCTGACCATATCTGATCCTGCCGTCCTCCAGTCCGAGAGGAGACGAGCAGACGGCTGCAGGAAATGATTAATTTTAACACACACTTCAAACACGACACAGTAAAGCATGTAGTGTGCATTCTTCATATTTTAATTCAACACATTTAGCACTCACCGTGGTATCCTGGGCCACCGTGCTATGAATAAATTAGAAAATATGTTAATATTAACACCTTGAATCTTCTTTTATTATCACTGCAAGCAACGATGAAACTAGTGTAAGGAAAAATGGGGAGCCCTCTCTTGTACCCCTTTACTAGGGGTGGGAAAAAATTTTGATATGGCAAAATATTGTGATACCTTTTCTTCTGATATAATATTAAGTTTTAAATTCTTAATATTTATATTTTTTTCGCTCAAAAGAAGTAATGATTTGAGCCAATTGTAAATCCAGAACGACTTCCGCACATTGAAATAAAAAGTTTTAAAAAAAAAAATGGTAAAAAAATGGTAACTGCGATAGCCTTAAAATACACATATATGCATACATATAGTACTTTAATGTGCATTTTACATTTCTCCCACTCTTAATTTTTCTCTACATTATAAAAATAGGCAATCTGGACTAGAAAATGTAAAGTTCTAATACTTTAAACAGATAAAGCCACTCATGATTTTACTTTGTTACCAGGTTAGATGAATATTTGACTCAAACCAGTCCACTGCTGTGGACACATTCCTGCCTCACCGCTGGTGTCACTGTAGGATGGGTGACAGCAGACCTGGATGGAGTCCTGAGAGGGACAGGAGTTGGTGTGAGCGGTCTGTAAAGTAGCACACAACAATGAGGAGGATGAAAATACCTAAAATCCATTTTGATTAATTTAAAACAACCAAGAGAGAATGGAAGAAGAGCTGAATGAACAGAGCCGTCCTGTACCGGTCTGACTGGGTGGTGACGTTGTCATGGGGATGGCAGCCAGCCTCATCCTCTCCTGTAGGGCAGTGGGGGATCCCATCACAGCGCTGCCCTGCCTCGATGCAGCCCCCTGGTGGAGGGCAGGAGAACTGACCAGAGGGGCAGCTGCGTGGACTGATGGATGTGGGGGATGGCTGCGTCCCTGTATGAGTGGAAAACGGTCCTTTAGACTGATCATCTCACATGGTGAGAGAGTCTGCAAAACCCTGGTGACCATTTGTTTCTTGTTGCACCAGCTTTCAGGGTGTATTTCTGTTGGACTGTGCTGAATTAATAACCCTGATGTTTATATGTTTTATGTTAAATGACTTGAGTTTCACTGTTAACCCAGGAAAACATGAAGTGGACTACTTTTTTCACCCATATGGCTGGTTAGGATTAGATTTTAGTGTTGCATTCTACTGCTGTGAAATCGACTATATATTTGTTTTGTTGAAAAAATATCGTATGTAGAGCTTAATAGATTTATTAACCACCACAGGTGTTCACCACTGCTGCCCCAAATTAACAGTATTACTGACTACCAGAATATGTTTTAATGTTTCTGTAATGGTTAATCCACCAGCACGTGCAAGCTCTTTAATCAAAATGATATCTGTAATGCTAAAATTTACTGTTTTGTGAAGAGTAGGGAACTCAGTGAGGAAGAAAGAGTCCAGTTAAAGTGAATGAGATGATGCTGGAGGCTCTTTAGTGCTCTGATGATCTGTTTAGTTCTGTATATAAATGATATATTCTTTGTTGGGTTAGACACTGACTTTTGCTGTTTTAAATTTAGTCAAACCCCTGCAGCTCACCACAGTACATCTCATCTGATCCGTCCCCACAGTCGTTGACTCCATCACAGACGACTCCCAGTGGTCCTGCTGGCACACAGCGACCGTTCTCACACTGGAACTCCTTCTCTCTGCAGCCGCCTACTGGGGAGACTGGGGAGGGTGGAGTGGCGGCAGTCAACCAGTGGTCACCTGGAGAGGAGGACAGGTGAATCACATTTGAGCATAAAGTCCTGTAACAGCAGCAACGTGCCGTTAAACTCACCATCTCCACAGCCCATGATCTCCAGGCGAAGGTAGATGCCATTCTGGAAGTCGTGCGGCAGAAGGCGGACGAAACGAGCCGACACCATTCTGTCGAGGCGGCTCTCTGCCACGCCACGATCGTCATGGTTGCCATGAAAAACTTTAGCTCTAGGCCGAGCATCGGTGACTCGCTCCTTGTAGGTGTACCACTGTTTGCCATCTGGGCTGAACTGGAGGTAGAAGCTGGACACAAATGTGCCGAACACACCTCCACCCTGGGTTAGCACGCCTACAGGAGGGTAGAAAGTGTTTTATTTACTGACACACGGTGCAGGATCGCTGTACCTGCATCAGTATTTACCAGTGATGTTGTGTGGTTTCAGCAGGTCGGTCTGCAGGTATGGGCTTTGGGTGCTGCTAGTGTGTCCTTCAGGGCTACGCTGAGGGAGGTCCTTATACTCCTCAGGTTCTGGACTCCAGCCCTGCACATTAATGATGTGTTCATGTCCGAGCAGGATGGTAGAGATGGGAAAATTATTATGTTGTATCTTATAGATACATGTCATATCATATAACATGCTCTTTATATATTGTTATATATCTGATATATATATAGATATTATAAATAAAAAAAATAACGATATGGCAATATATCACAATACTTTTTCATTTCATATAATATTTTTGAATTTTTAATATATTTTTTCCCCCAAAAAGTAATGTTTTGGACAGAATGACAAAAATTCAGAATCTGCCCGTTAAAATAAAAAAGTTACACAAAAATAAAATAATCTGTGTTAACATGCTAACTTTGAAATGAATAAATGAATAAATGTATGTAAATATATGTGTACATATATACTTATAAATTATTATGTGTAAATATATATATCTATCTATATATACACCTATATATATGCATACATGCAGTTTAAATTAATAATAAAATAATAAAGTGATCTATGTAGAGTATTGCAATATATCACAATATCAAAATATTGCAATAAAGTATTTCAAGTATCGCGATACATATCATATTGTGAAGTCTTTGCCAATACCCACCCCTAATAAATACATATCTTTCTGTGCAATAATGGTTAACACCAATGTGCAATAATTCCATTTCTATGTGCAATAATACCACTTCCATGTGCAATATTCCAATTCTGAAAATAGCCAATCACTTTTTTACTTTCTTGTAGCAAAAAAAATTTCTACTGTAAATAGTATGGTATTTTTTCTTTTCTATTTTATTTTTAAGCTATTTTTTAAACATTTTTTACATTTGACTGAACACCATGTGGCGCAGCACTCCTTATTTAGTTGAATGCACTGTCATATAATAACAATAAGGGCTTTTGATTTGATTTTGATTTGAAAATGTCCTATCTTATCGGCTTGCAGGTATTAAAATCACTCACAGCTGTATAAATAAAAAAAAATATAAATGCGGCAGAGAACAAAGGATAAGTGAGGATTTGTCACGTTTTTGTTTAAATAACTGCTGCAGTGATATTAATCAAATTAATTGACAAAGAATTAGCAGCTCACTCATGAGGGCAAACGGCACAAAGTGTGGTCGTATCGTAGAAACGTGTTGTCTCTGTGTACCTGGAGGTCTCTATGGGGGTCCCACCTATGGAGACGTCCTGCATCAGGAGGGTGACCGGCCTGCTGTGATGAAGCACTGAAGCTGGAGGCTGGGAGAGTCTGGACGCCCAGAGGAGACCAACACTCATCTGAACAGAAGAGGTGAAGACGAAATAGATGAACCACTGGGTATAAAAACATCTCTACCTGTAAGACCACATGATGACATGAAAAACACACCAACCTCCAGGAGGAAGTGGATATGTTGGAACCAGAGGTGTAGTGCCCTCTGCTGGCTTGGAGGTCACAGTGACGGGTATAACTGTAACCAGACTGGAGTCATTTCCTCCTGCAGAAAACACTCACTTTGTTATCGAAACATTTACAACAGTGAGCTGGATCTTTATGTGGAATTGTATTTACATATTATTATTTATCTAGTAGGTACATTTACATTGAGGTATGTAAATTATTTCAAGCTGTTTTCTGTGTGGATACACTTTCTGTGATCTACTGTATCACTGTAATTAGAATAAGTAACAATAATAATAATAATAATAATACAGTTTGTACTAAAAAAGAAATATACATTTTAATGGCGAATTAAATAAAATTAAATTAAATGGATATGACTTATAGATTATGAAAAATAAAAATAGACAAAATAAAACAAAATAAAGTTCAAAAAGTACAAATTAGTTATGGATATCTGGTGATGACAAATTATATGCGTCTTTAAGTTTGAATAAACTAGTACTACTTGTTTTCTTTAGCAGGTGCAGTCAATTATATTTTATATGTGTGGTATATCCCTTCACTGCCCTGAATTGTGAGAAATACACAAAAACACAAGCATAACATCTGACGCTGATGATCACTAAGCAACAACATGACATTTATTGAGTGCAGATATCTTAACAGCAGCTCTGATTTTACCTCGGCAGTAGCAACACCTGTCTCCCTCTCCAGGCACCAGACTCTGGCCCTGCACAAACAAACCAACATTCAACATTTGGCTCAGTCCCTCATGTGGTCGAGTTGCTATGAGACAAAACTATGCAGAGGAAAATGAAAGGATAAAGAGCCGTGGATGGTGACGAGGAGAGTTTACATGAGATACGATTGACGCATTTAAAGACACGTCGCATGCTCAAATAGATTAATACATTTTACCTGTGGGCATCCACTGACAGCGTATGGACAGTAGGGGGAGCACTGCACGGTCAGGTTGGGCAGACAGTGACACAGCCGGCAGGGGTCGGACCTCCAGCGCTCTCCTACAGCATGAGACTGACCCTGGTGATGACACTCATCACAGGGGTCAGTCTGGCACCTGCACACACACACCATGGTGACATCATGATCGCCATGGTTACAGTCTGTCAGCAGGTTTTAGATCTCACATGGAGAGCATGAAATCGTCAGGAAATTCTGATTCAACCCTTGTGTGGTCTTAGTATTCTTTAGGGGTGGGTATTGACAAGGACTTCACCATACGATACCTGAGTCACAATACAATATATTGTGATACTGTGATATTGTGATATTGCGATGTACAGTATGTACATACATGTACGCATACTCATATGTATATATGTGTACATATATTTATATATATATATATATACACACACACACACACACACACATATGTGTATATATTATTAGGGCTGCCAAAGTTATTTATTTGTTTTTTATTTAAATTTTTATTTCAAAATGCAGAAGTTGTTGTGGCTCTACAGTCGGCCCAAAACATGACTTTTTTGGAGGGGAAAAGATATTATATCAGAAGAAAAAGTATCGCAATATATTGCTGTATCAATATTTTTTCCCATCCCTAGTGTTCTGTATACTGTACTATATAAAGTTTAAAAAATCCAGGTTGTCATTGTAAATGAGAATTAGATCTCAAATGACTTACCTGGTAAAATAAAGGTTTATATAAAATAAATAAAATGATCCACCTCCATTAAACACTAAAATAAAGACACTTCATTCATATTATGACCCAAAATACCTGTGAAGTTCTGGGGTTTCCTTCTTTACAGTAAACAAACACTGCATTTAATCATTGCACACCATTTGTTTTTAATTACATCACAGAAACATTTTTTTTACTAAATTAAAGAACGAATTATCATTATTATTTTGAAAGAGAAAGCACTTGTATATCCTAAGAATTGTTTATTGAAGATAAACAACTGTGATATATTTTCATCAACTGTATAACTGAACTACAAAATACCCTAAAAAAGTAATTTAAGGTGTTAAGAAACTCATTGGGTTTAGAGACGTTATGTACAAGAGAAAAGAAATAGCCTTAAAGGGGTGTTAGACTCAAGGTAAAGGTTTATTAAGAGTTATCAGAAGCAGCAGGGTTAGTTCATAATGATGAATGTTTTTTAATGTTAATATGAGAGTACTACTGACTATAGTCTAGGTCTGCAACCAACAATTTTCAATGTCGATTATTTTCCCGATTCATTGATTAGTAGTTTTTCAGGTGAAAAATGTGGATCAATGTTTCAAAAAGCCCAACATGATGTCCTCAAACCTCTTGTTCTGTCCTAAACTTACAGATATTCAGTTTATTGATAGATAGATGATGACAGAGGAGGAAAGAAACCAGGAAATATTCACATTTAAGAAGCTGGAATGAGAGAATTTTTACTTTTTTTCTGAAATGTTCAAAATAAAATAGTTTAAAATGAATTGATTAATAGTTGCAGCTCTACACTTGTCAAAAGGTTGTTTTTAGGAATACTCCTACAGAGGCCACAAATATCCAGAAGAAGAAGTGCGTCGAGTCTTAGAAACATGAGGAGATGACAACGTACCGGCGAGCTTTCCTGTAAATCCCTCGACATGTCCTCCCGTCTCCATGCTTGATGGGGTTGTTTGGGCTGCGGAACGACCACTGAACGCTCTGGACGCCACAAGGCCCCAAACACTCCCCCCACTCGGACCAGGACGACCAGCCGCAGTTCACTGCAGAGGTACAAACCTGACTGAGTAGGACTGCTCACACTCAGTACACCTGAACAGCAGCTCTGACTCACCTGAGCAGTCCGGGTTAGGCTGGCACCTCTGAGGCCTTCCTCGCTCACAAACACAAACCTCACAGTCCACCTTCATGAGCTGACCCGGCCAGTAGCGCACACCTGCCGCCTCGCACACACACTCCTCAGGTGACACACACTGCTGCGTATGGCTCATCACCTGGCCCTCCGGACACAAACAACCTGAGGTTACAAACAAGGTGACTGTGAGAGAAAGCAGGGAGCAAGGATCTATTTCAGAGCGGGAGATACCTTGTGGCTGACCTGAGGAGCAGGGGGTTACTGGGTCACAGCTCGTCCCAGTGCTGATGTGGGAACAGGAAACTGGGCAGGGAGCACAGCTGTGCCTCACCAGTCCAGCAGGACAGCTGCTGTTGGTACATCCATGGTCTGGACAAGGCTCTGGTGCAGGACAGGGAGGGAAAAAACACTTTTAGCACCCCCACGCTCTCATGAGATTATATCATGACAATATTTCTTGTTTAAGTGAAAAGATGTCTTGTGAGCACAAGGCAGAAAGAAACCTATCAGATTTTTGAGCTATCCACACTTCTATGAGTGGCCTGTGGGTGGCAGTAATGAGCCTTTGCTACGTCTAGTCTGCCAGAAACTGACAAGAAGAAGGAGAAAGAAAGCAGCAACTTTGGTAAAGTTAAAAAGATATTGGCAGATTAGGTAACTTTGTGGATCAATAAGTCAAATACAGTAGGATCCAAAGATGCAAATAATCCATTTCTGCAATGTTGGTGAGGCACATGATGAGATACAACTGTATTTTTAATGAAACAACGCATCCCCGGGTGCTCCACGGAAAGCATTACTCCTAATAAGCATCAGCTGTTGAGGAGAGCGCACAGGGACCGTCTACAAAGTGCAACTCCAGAACCAAAAAAAAAAAACAAAAAGCATTCCCCTTATATATGCTGTAGCATCACCACATTCAGCTCAGACACATCTCACCTCATGTTGCTGAAAATACAACACTCACTTTGACTAAGAGTAATTTAATGTAATTTGTGTGCATTATTTAAAGAAGTAGAGTTAAATAAACTGTTTAATAAAAGAGATTTAGTTTTCTTAAGTGAAAATATCGTCTCATTCTCGTGAGCTGAGTGTATCGTCACACCCCTAGTGATGAGAATTTTTTTTTATTATTTTTGCATACTGAAATAACCACATCATCAGTGTTTTTCAAGCACTTTTTTATTTTTACTTAATATTTTACTTAATTTGATTTGATTTTTCTATTTTATTTTACTTTACTTTTCTATTTTATTTATTATTATTGTATTTGGTTTTATTTTAATTTATTTTATTCCATTTCATTGCTTTTATTCACTCTCTAGTGTAAAGCACTTTGGTTCACCCAACGGTTGTTATAAAGGGCTGTATAAATAAAGAACATTACATTACATTACAGAACACCTTCAGGAAGATTTAGCTCAGTTAGTTTCCAGACTTACTGATCTCCATGGGTAGCCTGGATCCTCCAGGGAGCTGGGAACAGTCTCGGCCTCCATAGCGAGGAGGGACGCAGCCTCTTTGTCTGACCTGAACGCCGCCGCAACCACTGGAACAGTTGGACCAGGTCGCCCACGGCAACCACTCACCATCCACTGGAGAACAGGCAGAGAGTTTCTACTTACAGGTGCTGTATATATATCAAGACATAGAGAGTGATTATTTTATCAGTTACCAGGGCAGGTGGTGTTGAAGCACTGCTGCCTCTGGACGTCTTGTCCCCGGCAGAGATGCAGTGGATCTCCTGGAGGACAGCTTCTCTGCCGCCTCATGGAGCCTGGACCACAGGAGGTGCTGCAGGGGCTCCAGGGACCCCAGGAGCTCCAGGTCCTGCAGCCCTGCTCATCAAGTGGGACAGAGTCTGGGCAGTCCACCACACCATTACACACCTACAGCGAACAGGAATGTAAGTGAAGGAGGAGCACATTTTTACCACTTTTAAGTGAGAAAATGCTAATGTTTCGTACATTGTCACTGACAAGTTTTACATGATGGATGCTGACCAAGATGACTGAATGTATCACCACATCTCATTCATATTTTGCTCATTTTAATGGTAATAATTTGATTTATTTATTCAAAAGACCGGCAATAATATCAACTTGCCATCATTTTACAAACTTTTTGAGCAAAACAAATTATTGTCAATTTATCCTCAGATTAACAAAAATACTTCTCTAACTTCCTGGTGTAAAAGAGAATTATATCCTCCTTTTTCTTGCCTATTCCATGAACCACTACCAGCTAAATTAATATGCATAGTTATCCTGTTGGTGTTAGACCAGACACGGGCAAACTAAGACACACATATCCTGCCGAGCTTGTCCAAATTATATTATTAAATTCAATTACATTATATTTAGGGCTGCTGCCATGGTAATGCGATCTGTGGCAGCATGCCTGATGCTAAGTCCAATTGGACAAACTGCCCGAAATAGGGAAAAAACTAATGAAGATTAAAGCAGTTCATGAAGCAGAACTCCATTCAAACATTCAAGGAAAATATCAACACAGTCGTAACTAACGATCAAACATGCTGATAAAATTAACCTCCTTTTCTGAATCTGTCCAAGCTTCTCCTGTAATTCAGCAAACAAATAATCCACCAAAGAGCATCGTTAAAGTATTAATTTGTAACGTGAAGTGGAAGAAAAGGACACGTACCGTGTTGAAAGGGACACAGGATCCATCCATACAGGTAAATTCAGGGCAGGTGTGGGTGGTGTTCCTCCTGCCAGGAGGCTCCGGTGACACAGTTTTATCTGAACGAGGTAAGATTTTAGAAATGTTATTAAACATGACAGATATTACAAGATGTGTCACCATGAAATCTGTGAATATGGCAGACTAGGGTGCCTTCTAGTATCATATTTATTTGATTCGTCAGGTCTTCTCTCCATCTATCCTCGCCTCTGATCACCATATCTCATGAGAAACTCACCACACACCAACTCGTCGTCGCCCCGTGGGCAGTCTGGGACGCCGTTGCACACCTGCGACACGTTCACACAGGTGCGGTTGTCACACAGGAAGCTGCCCGGACAGGGAGGTATCCGAGCAGAGCCTGACGGGCAGACGGGATTATTAACTGGTTTTCAGACAAAGACTGCTGTTCCTGTTTGGATTGACAGTAACTCACCACAGCTGTCCACGCTCTCGTCTGAAGCGTCCCTGCAGTGTGGCGTCCCATCACACAGCTGCTGGTAGTCCACACACTGGTCCACGCTGAGACAAGGCACCTGGCCTGGGCCACATGGGGCTGGACACTGCTGCTCATCGCTGGCATCCAAACAGTCTGTTTCCCCATCACAGCGCCAGGCCTGAGGCACACACTGCCCACCGGTGGCACAGCTGAACTCATAGGACCTACAAGCTGGAGCAGGAAGTGAAAAACACTGTCCTGAACGTCTCATGAATGACTGATGGAGTGTCCTTACCTGAAAGTGGAGTCACAGGTGATGGAGTCGTGATAACGGTGTAGCAGTTGGTGATGTTCTCATCCTCTCCACCTGGACAGTCTGTTGCTCCATCACACATCTTAGCGGTGGCGACACAAGTAGCGTCACTGCAGGCAAACTGGTCCGGAGCGCAAGTCACTGCCACACAAATACAATGATCACTGACTCATTCATTTAGCACAGCAGACACATATTTAAACTTATTAATACAGCGTACCTTTACTTGGACAGACGGCCTCGTCTGTTCCAGACTGGCAGTCTTTGTGTCCGTCACACACTCTGTCTGCAGGGACACACTGGTCACCAGGACACTGGAACTCCCCAGGTGAACACACACACCTGAAACCAGCCAAAATATCTAGGTTATGATGACATCATGAGGTGCAGTCATCATTCCTCGACCAGAGAGTATTTACAATCAAATAGGTCTGTGGAAAGAATTTAACTGATAGGTGTTTTGCTGTTTCCTCCAAATCTGACAACAAATCATTCATCATATTGTATATTTGCTAGTGGCTCTGAATATTATTATTATTCCAATGAGTTAACACACGAGCACACAGGATTCACTTTTATTCATTAAAGAAACTGACAGCTGGTTTATTCAAAGTTTTCTGTTAGCAAAGGATTAAAAAGAAAAAAATAGGCCCTAATAGGTCATAATTATCATTATTTGATGTAAGTTTCTAAAAATATTATTGAGGTGTGTGATATTTGTGTCATTGTGGCCTTAAAAGCTACATCTTTATGACTACAGTCCCTGTAGACTCTGACAGTCCTAAATACTAAGGATCAGAAGTGAAAACACACCCCCTCTCATCACTGAGGTCTCCACAGTCGTCATGTCCATCACAGCGGTGAAGGTAGAGAATACAACGTCCTCCAGCACACAGGAACTCCCCCTCATCACACACCACACCACAGTCTGGACCAACACAGTAAGGAAAGGAAATAATTCAGGTATGTCCACAGGAAGCACAGAGAGTTTTGACAGGGGCCTCATTTTACAAAAAAATGCCAACACAAACTCAATGTAATCTTCCTACAGTAATGCTTTTTACTTAGAAAAGGTGATAACTGATTACCTTGCTCATCAGATCCATCGGCAAAACCACAGTCCAGGCGTCCGTCACACACCTGGCTGGCTGGTAGACACTTTCCACTGGCACACTGAAACTTCCCTGGTGGGCAGAGGGGCATAGGGGTGGAGGGTCCACAGAACTCCTCGTCTGATTGGTCGGCACAGTCTAGGTGGCCATCGCAACGCAGGGCCAGGTCCAGACATGGCCCGCTGCAGAGGGTGGGGTGAATTCACTTAATTCAATACAGGAATTTAATTCAAGCAGTAAAAAGTGTGCAAAAAGCTAACAGGTTTGTCTATACAAAATATAAATTTACGATAAATAAAGTCAGTGAAGTCAGAGGTGGTGCAAAGCATAAACAGATGGTATACGCCACAGCGATCAAAGCAGGAAATGGAGACGATCGAGATTAGAGAGTAAAATAAACAGAATCTGGACAAAAAGTGGTGATTTTGGTGAAAGTGTCCTCTACTCTACCTCTGATAAAACAAGAATGGAACAAGGTAAAAACAAACATTTTTTTCATGATGAAATAGAGAGTCTCTTCTTTCATTTGAGCTATTCAGTGTTTTCAGAGACATAGTACAAAATATTTTGTGGGTCTAGAAATATGACTGAAAATGACAAAAACGCTGGAACAAGACATGTTCTGTTTTATAAAATGGTTGGCACTCAAAGAGTTAACGTAACATTCTGCTTTACAGTCACACTGTTACAAACTATAATTTAACACGTTGGTGGCACAAGTTAGTAGTTGACCATTTTATTAGGATTTGTTTTAAAAGTTTACCGTTGCTGTTCACTGTTTGATAAACTGAAGTGTGTGGATTCACCTTGGCCTGTTAGAGCAGTGGAACTGCTGTGGAGAGCAGGTGGACGGGCAGATCTCATCTGAACCGTCGCCACAGTCATCCTCGTTGTCACAAACCCACTGGGATGGGATGCAGCGTCCTCCAGCACAGGTGAACTCTGACTGCAGACATGGACGGGGGCACGCCACGCCCTCACATCGCCACAGTCCATCACCACAGGAGCTGTGGACAAACAAATCAATTATGACTACTACAGGAAAAAAGGTTTATATCCCCATAAGCATTGAGACTGACTAACCAGTTCTGGCAGTGTTGAGTGATGGTCGACCCAGGTGGAAACATGGAGCCGTCGTATTCACATGGACACTGAGGTGGAACCACACAGCTGTCACCTGTTGACAGAAAATATAATGACTCAGTCTTTATGAAAATCAAGAGACGTGGGCCATCTTGTTAGACATTTTGTCCTGTTGGGTTAGGATGGTACTATATACTAAAAGGCGTGAAGGTAATTGGTCATGGACGGCTCTAATCTTAGCAGAAAAGCTTGTTAAGAGTCTGTCAAGAGGAACTTTATATCTGACAGTAGCAAAGTGATAAATTATGTCCACATCGATCTGGACCAAAGTGTTGACAGGGTTCTTGCACCATTTCAAAAGACAAATTTAATACTTTTTAAGACCTTTTAAGACCCAAATAATGTCATAACAATTTCTTTCGTAGAAAATAATAATAATTTATTGTAGGGCCTGACCAATTTTTTGAGGCTGATGCTGATATTAATATTTATCAGGAAGAAAAATACTATAACTGATTAACCTCCCAAAAATATTTTTTTTAATTTTTTTTGCAACAATAATATAAATTGAAGGAATAACACTTACCTTTTTTCAACAACTTTAGTTTCACAACTTTCAAGAACAAAGAAGTGAACTTTGTGAACAAAATAATGTGCAAAATTGCAGTAAATCTCTAAATGCTGTGTTTGGCATTAAAAGCACTATCTGAAAATTTAATACCTACAGCAAATTTACGGTAAATTCAAAACTATTTAATACCTTAAAGACCTGGATTTTAATTTAAGACATTTTAAGATTTTTTTTAACGACCAGCAGGAACCCTGGTTGAGAAGAACCTGGTGTTCCTCCCCCACTGGCTCAGGATCAGTTTGGTAAATCTGTCTTACCGTGTCGCACCGTGCCTTCAGGGCAGAAGCAGCCCTCCACACAGGACAGGGCTCCACACTGGGAATGTGGACTCTGCTGAACACTGGGACATGATGGAGAGCAGGCCGGACCACAGGGGTCATAAACCAGCCCGTTCTCACACTGCAGAGCTGCATGGAAAGAGGGAAAGTTTAGAAAACAGAAAGAACAGTAAAGGAGGGCAGGTGTTTGTGCAGCGTTCATGTACAGACGTACGACAGAGCTCTTGGGACCTCCAGCGGACGTAGATCCCTCTGCGGTTACACTCCTCAGCGTAGGCAGCGATGGCTGTGCAGAGACACTCACAGTCTCCACCGGAGTCACAGCTGAAGCACAAACATTAAACTTCACAATTTTATGGTCAAACCTGAACTTTATACCTTTTTTCTCATTTTCCATGTGTTTTCCATGTCTGGAAAATTGGTCAATCATTTCCCAGGTTTCCCAGGACAGGACATGGGAACCCTGAATCTTTCTATTTATGTAGTACTAGTTAGAATGCTCTGCTCTACATCTTAACTTCCCAAAATCTTGAACAAACTCTCCTGAATCTAGGAAAGCCAGGACACTGCCCCAAATTTCATATTCACATCACTTTTCTTATGGATGTTGAGTTATTTCCAATTTCTCTCTTGTTTTTTTGAATACTTTGAGTACATTTTGCTGTTAATACTTCTGCACTTTATTTAACTTTTTATCATTTTGAACTCTGGACTTTTACTGAAAATGTTGAGGCTGCAGTACTTCTACTTTTACTGAAGTATATAAAGCAGCTTGAGGTTAAAAGGAATAAATCAGTGAGAGAACATTTCTTCCCACTGAAGCATCTTTTCACAAAGAGCTCATTGTACTGGGGATAGAAGATAACATTTTTCAAAAGGTAATTTCCAGATGCTCAGTGTAGATTGGTGCTGTCACTCACCCACAAGCATCAAAGACACACCAGTCATAATACTGCTGGAAGGGCACCTCAGGGTGGCACGAAGAGAAGAGCTCCTGAGTCAGAATTGCACACCTTTTCCTGGCCCAGGGCACCCTGTGAGGATTCAGCTGAACAAGACAAACAGAGTTGCTTTTGCATGTGAGCATGTGAGGAAGACGAAGCATCAAAACTGGACGTCCAAGTCGGTGAAGTGTCTGTAACTCACAGCACAAGGATCTCTGAGGTCCTGGTCTGCCACGTCAGGACAGGACGGGCTGACCTTCCAGGAATTACCGAACAGCTCAGCTGTGGACTCGATGATGCCCTGCCGTGTGGTAAAGTCGTTCTCCGTGTCCCCATCAAAGTTTCCACAAAGGCCACCGACCCGACCACGCAGATGAGCCGCCAGACGAATGTAGACGCGCATACCTGGAGATGCAACATTACCACTGATCTGTTAATTAACCTGCATCTGGAAGACATAAGCAATGCAAGGACAACTTTTCTGCTTTGTCATTAAATACAATAACAATGCATAAAGTTGAGTGTGAAAACACAAAAAAACTGCAAAAATATATATATTTAACAAATATCTTACACAGAAAATTTGTACTTTTTTAATATCTTATTTCTATTTCTACAAGTCACATCCAAATCGCAAAAAAAAAATAAAATAATTTTATTTATCTAACAATTGTTTTTAATTGATATTAAACAAAAATATATATTTTTCTTTTTATTTAGTACATATAAAAACACATATGACTTATTGTTATAATTACATATTATTTCATTACAATAAAACACAAGAGTCTTTATTGTCATTACGCACGCATCAAAGTTTGTAGAGTCTCTCGGCTTAAAGGTACATATAAATAAGAAATAAAGGTATAAAATATATAAATATAAAAATAAAAAATATAAAACACGTATTTGCAGAGATGTAATATTTGCAGCAGAAATGAAACATTTTCTGCTCTAAATATTATATTTCAGCTGCAAGTATTGCAATTACTGTTTCTTTATTATTGTAATTTGTCTACATTGCTGTGGTGGATGAATAAAGAAGAAAAAAATATTCTATTCTATTCTCTTGGTGGCAAAATATCATCTTGTATTATCATAAGGATCAGTGAATAAGTAGAAATTTAGCACAGAACAGGATTGATCCAGCTTTGAGGTCAAGTTTCGTGTACGTAAGACCAATAAAGCCGATTCCTCTGATTCTGGTAATCTGCCTCCAAATCAGTATTCTGACAGATGCATCTTTTAGCTCTTTACACTATGTCACCACACTTCTGGTACATTTTTTGGCTTTGAAATGGTGAAAATTGAGACTCAAAGCTACAAATACCATCCAATATTCAGTGCATCCCTTCTGCAAAGACACCTTAATGAGAGATTATTTAAAGCTGCAAAGCGGATGTGTTTCCTACCTCCATCCCAAAGCAGAGTAACCCCCAGTCGGGAGGAGAGGGAGACAAACAGGCCGACTTTCTCCAAAGTCAGTCCACTGCCACTGTAAGACTTGGGTAGACTGACTGGCATCCCATTTACTGTCACAGCTTTACCTAAAGGAGAGAGACCAGACTGCTCAACTCAACTGACCACCTCCTAAAATATTGTCAGTGTGGCCTCCTACCTCTCAGCAGGTGTATGATGGTATTTGCCAGGCTGAGGGTGACTGACTTTGTGCAGGTGACCCCGGTGCTCCCACATGGCACATTTTCTGCAATAACACTGAACAAACCGCTGGTCTCCCTCGCCAGCACATACTGGCAGTCGCCCAGGAAAGAGTAGCAGCGACCATCGAACGTCACGTAGTGAGGGTCACCTGTGGCCACGCAAACACCAGCACAGGCGGCCTGGCTGCAGTGCCAGCGACGCTGCTTACACACACTGCAGGAATGAATGAGGTGTGGTTGAGATAACTGCATGCTGCATGCTGAGCGGATGTGATGCAACAAAACAAGTGCATACACATTACCATGTGTTGCAATCTTTAGTGATGGTGTCGTTGCTGTAATAAAGTTGGCCATTATGATGACACGGGCACTCATCTGGCAGAACACAGAGATCACCCTGTGAAGACAAAAGTACAGGAACATTAATAAAACACATGACGTCAGGTGTCTATCATCTGCGATAACGTATGATGTATTATCTGTTGTGTTGCTGAACGTGAGATAAATTAGGTCAGAATATCTTTTTCTTCCTCTATCTTTTTTGCTGTGACATAAGTCCTCAGACAGTAAAAAAATATAAGATTTAATGTTGCATTTCATGCTGAAGAAATACAAACGGACAAGTAACAGTGGAGAAAATGCTCATACACTAAATTACAGCTAATTATGTCCTCTATTATGTGTAATTAGTTACTATCTGCCTCCAGTAGGAGGAAAGTTCTGTGCTATGCCAAAGCGATAGCACATGCTAGCCCAGCGCCATCAAAAGTGAAATAAAACCGTCTGACCTATTAGTTATTAGCTATTAGTATATTTTATTTTTAATATTAGCATGCTAATACCAATAATTAAGCTCATAACAGTCGATTAAATGCTTTTGAAATGAGAGCATTACTTGTAAAGACAAACCCACAGAGAATTAAGCTGACAAGTTTAGCTAATGTTGGCTAAAGCTAGTTAAACTAGCCACCTCTGGCTAATGTTAGTTTCATGAACGTGTGGTTTAAAAGTGAAATAAAACTGTCCAACCTGATAATTATTAGCCATTATCTACTAGCATGCTAACACCAATAATTAAGCTCATAACAGTTGATCAAATTATTTTGAAATGAGAAAGGCGTTGTGATTGTAAAGACAAAACCCGCAGAGAACTAAGCTAGCTAGTTTGGCTAATGTTAGCTAGAGCTAACTAAACTAGCCACCTCTAGCCAATGTTAGCTTGAACGTGTGGTTGCGATCAGCCTGCCCCAGTGACCCTGAAGGTATCTCTTACCATGTGACCATTTCCAGCCAATCGTAGCTAGCTGAGCATGAGCTACGAGTGACGTTTGTCACAGAACAACGAGCTTGATTGGCTGTTTCTCAACAGCAATTCTGCTGACTCATTCCCTGAATCTCTAACGGTAAGTGGTTTCAAGGACGCATGATTAGCCTTGTTGGCTCCCATCTTTCATCTGTTTAGCATTCACCACTTCATATCATGTTCAAAAACTAGATTTGACTCATCACTTACCAGCAGCACGGTTCCCTGGGGACAGACACAACCTGAAAGGGGCTCCTTGCAGCCCACACTGGAGCCCTGCTGCTGGCCTGGAGGGTCCAGGCTGGAGCAGGTGAGGAGGCAGGAGCGTGGTGAGTAGACCAGAGAGCCCGGACACTGGTTCACCTCCTCACAGCGCTCCTTGGTGCAGTTAAACCTCCCCTGCTCGCAGACACTGTGGACGGAAAGGAGAAGGAACCAAAAAAGTTATCTTTGTCATGTCAGCTGGGCTATCAGAGTTTATTTAAAGGTCCCACACTGTTGTTCATTTTCAGATTAATGATTGCATTTATCTATAATAACTATAATATATTTAGTGTACATGCTTTAATGTTTAAACTAGGGCTGTCAAAACACGATTAATCGTCGTTAATGGGCAAATTTGCGCGACAGCGACTAGTTGAATAAAGTCATGAAGCAGAACTCCATTCAAAAAATCAAGGAAAAAACAATGCAGTTGTAACTAACCATCAAACATGCTGATAAAATTAGATTAACCATCTTTTTTGAAACAGTCCAAGCTTCTTCTGCAATTCAGCAAAAAAATAATCCACCAAAGAGCATTGTTAAATTATTATTTGTAACATGAAATATACAAAAATCATATTTTTTTTATACTGTCTGTCTAAAACGCTCCATTTTAGTGCAAAGTCCTCCACTTTGGATATATTAACAGTTACCAAACAGTAGCTGTAAAATGTGATGAGGCAGCAACAAAATGTGCTATGAGGTGTGATGAAAATCATTTCATAGCCAAGGTCTGTAATTCAAGGTGAATGGACGTGCTGTGTGTCGTGTTTTATATCCGTCTAATAATTATCCATCCAGATTTCTTCATCGCAATTAATCAGGGCCGAAGGTCAGCGCAGAGGTCACAGCTCAGCACTTTCAACAGATTCATCAGCAGCTCTGTAGCACTGCTGATCAGATTCATGACTGGGATGCTCGCTGTGGTTGTGTGGCGAAGAGATGCAATGAAATCAACCTATCCTGTATCAGGGAGCAGGAACATAGAGTGATTTCATCTGAGCTCTTTGGCCACTGTGGGATATCAAGCTCTCATGGTTCATCCAAGCACTCATAACACCGACTGCCATCCAGGGATTTATTGAAGGGTTTCAAGACTTTTCAAGACGTGGTTATTATATTTATTTATGTGGAAACACATATTTCCTAACAGGAATGCAATCAAATCTGTAAACCTCAAAATAAAACATGGATAATTTTGTCCTTTTTTAAGATTAGTGGAAGGAAAACATCCAAAATATACATTTAGGTTTTTAATCTACCTTATATAATGCATTTCACTCTTGATATATGTAAGAAATTATAAGTTTTATTTTATTTCTACCCTATTCACCTGCAATGTTTTTGCAACTTTTTACAACATTTTACTTGTAAAAGCATGACAAAAAATATTTTAAGTTATTCACAGTATTTTCTGATGTATGGAGCGATAACAGGAGATATCTACAGTCCTCTCTGTAAAATCTTTTAACCCTAATATGCCAAAAAATTCAAATAAAAATTTTAAGCCTGGCTTTTATCCAATGTCCACATTTGTGTTCTGAAAATTTTCACCTGCAGCTTCTCCCCATATATTAAAAATGTTATTATGAAACTATAAGACAAAACCCATGACCTCTGACCTCCCACATTGTCTTTAAAGACAAACAGTGACAGATTTGTTCGTGCTTGGCTGGATCCTCAATAAAACTGTTTATATCAGGGGTTTAAGACTTTTATGACCCCATGGGATCAAAGTTCATTCACCATACTCTTACGCCAGTATTATATTGTAGCTGCGGCTCTACAGACAATAGAAAACATGCTTCCTTATCTTATTCTTTATCTCAAGCAGCACATGATAAAAGCAGCTCACAGACATAAAAAGAGAAAGGGCTGTTTTTATGATGCACTGTTAAAAAACATAATCTCTGCAATTGGGTCAGTGAGAGCTTGCTCTAAATTAACCTCTAGTCCTTCAGACGGGTTTATGTCTGCTGGTCTCAATACTACAATACAATACTACACCTGTGCAGCACACAAGCTAAAGAAATAATAAAATAAGAGATAAATAAAGAGACTAACAGTAGCTCAACTTAACATAACTATGTGTTATGATGATTGTTAACTACAACGTAAATCCATCCATAAGTGTGCTGGAAGTGTGATGAAATAATACAATGTCATGTTCATATATACAGTATATAACTGTTAAATTAATCGGTTTGAGTCATTTTTCAATAACAAAAAGGTAAAAATTCTCATGTTTTAGTTTCTTAAATGTGATTATTTCCTGGTTTCTTTCCTCCTCTATAACAGTAAACTGAATATCTTTGAGTTGTGGACAAAAAAAAATACTGATCAGTATTTTTTTTTTACCATTTTCTGACATTTCGTAGACCAAACAACTAATCGATTAATCGAAAAAAACAACAGATTAATGAATGAATGAACAATGAAAATCAGTTTAGGCTCCAGTTTGGTGTTTGACTGTTGTTGCTGTACGTACCAGGTGTTACAGTTGTTCTGAATAACGGCTCCAGGCTGGTACATCTTGTCTCCTTGCACACAGGGACACATGGTGATGGGCACACACTGGCCCTGCTGGTCCTGCACCAGTCCTGCTGGGCACTGGCAGCCTGGGACACACATCCTGAGATCCGACCCATCAGCGGCAGCGTCACAGCTCCAGCCGTCTGAACAGGAGCCTCCACAGGAAGGACCACATTCCTGGTACACCTGACCCCCCGAGCACTGGACCGCTGGGGAGAAAAATCCAAAATAGCTTAGTACAGTTTGCTATTTAGCGACAAAATCTTATGTACAGACCTCCTGAAACACCACTTAATGGAGACATTATGATTAGTTTCAGGTTCTGGGTTTTATTTCGTCATGTTTGCATGCTTTAAGAAAGTAGTGTGAAAAAAAACCCCACTATATTTCTCACACTGGTTGTCTGATAATACCAAACCAGGCACCACTTAACACCGGTATGAAACAAGGGATAGTGGCGATATCAATAAGAAGGAGGTGATGTTGATGGGTCCAACGTCCCTCCACCAGTTATTGCCTAAACCTAATTATCTTGGTTTTGATGCTGAGAACAAAGTGACGACTGACACAGCTCATTGCTGAGTGCTAAAGACGTATTTGTACGTCTTTTAAAATCTGATACTTGAGTGCCGTAGACGTCTATATACAGCAAAGTGTTTTTTGGCAGCAGCCACAAGAAGGCGCTCTCACACGGCCTGTGAGTAATTTTGGGGCTTCTGGGAGATGTAGTCAGAGCATAAAGAGACGGTATACACCACAGAGATCAAAACAGGAAGTGGAGACCATCGAGATTAGAGAGCAAAACAAACAGAATCTGGACAAAAAGTGGTGATTTTGGTGAAAGTGTCCTCTACTCTACCTCTGATAAAACAAGAATGGAACAAGGTAAAAACAAACATTTTTTTCACGATGAAATAGAGAGTCTCTTCTTTCATTTGAGCTATTCAGTGTTTTCAGAGTCATAGCACAAAATATTATGTGGATCTTGAAATATGACTCAAAATGGGCAAAAAACACTGGAACAAGACACTTTGTGTTTTATAAAATGGCTGGAACTCAAAGAGTTAAAGGCACAATTGGAGCTGAATATGTGCTTTGTCATGATACTTTCGCTGTATTTAAAAAGCACCTTGACCTGCTTTTTAATCCCCAAAAAACATGAATGTGCACCTGTCACACTCTCACTGTCACAAGTCCAGGTATCAGAATTGGTATCAGGACCATCTCAACTATTGTAGATCTCACTTCCTGTGATTTGGTGATGTGACTTACGGCAGAAGGTGTGATTGCGCCAGTGGACGTCGACGCCCTCCTGAGCGCAGTGTCGGGCGTAGGCGGCGAGGATGGTGCAGTGGCAGGTCCTCTGTGGAGCGCAGCCACAAACCTCCAACAGGCAGAGACGGAAATAGGGCTCCCTCTCCACCATGTCGTGACACACCTACGAAATCAAACAGGGAAGTGTATGTGTGAATAAAAGATGGACTGACTCCTGAGACAGTAGGAGGTGTAGCACTCTACCTGGAAGTCGGGGCTGTGAATGGCGGAGCACAACGTCTCTGCGTACTGTCTCCTCTGGGTGAAGGTGGTGCAGGGGTCGGGTGGAGCTCCTCTTGGTAAAACACAGTGCTCTGTAGTGAATTTACTGGCAAACAGCGATACGCTGTTCTCCACGTCACCTTCTGGGGTGGTGAAGTCATCGTGTTGGTTCCAGGTCAGAGTCCCACACAGGCCTCGCACCTTCAGGACAGACTTTTTTTTTAGCAAAAACTTACAAAATACAAATTAAAAGAACCACATGAGGTGTGCAGGTCACCTTATTTGCAAAGCTGGGCTGCAGGGTGATGAAGACCAAGGGTCCATCTAGGTGCCACAGCAGCTGGGCTCCAAACGTCTGGATGAGGAGGAAGGACGAGGAGGCCCGACGCACCACCAGGTCCCCCGTTACCACCGGCAAGGACTCCCTCAGGCCATTCAACGCCACAGCACCTGGAGGGAATAATACCAACCAAGGCAGCCAACACATCGTGGTTCACCGTTTAGAAGTGTTGAAATGTTTCTGAAGTTGAACGTTATCCCTAAAAACATTTAAAAATCTCAGCTGCATGACTCCGCCAACCAGTCAAGTTACAGTTTACATCCATGTGTGTCCAAAATATCGTCATTTCATAATTTTACCCTGAATGAATTATTGGGTTATGGCCAAAAACGTGTTTTATGAAGTCACCGTGACCTTTGACCACCAAGTCATTCCCTCCAGGCTTTGTTCATGAGAGTGGGACAGACGGACAGAGAAGTCGAAAGCTCTGTCCGAGGTGATAAGGGTTAGGGTTAAGTGGTGTTTTTGCCTAAACTTAACCAAGTTGAAGTTTGTTTTTCGAAACATACTTAAGTAGTTTTATCACCTTAACCTAACCAATTGATCTTTTTGACGCCGAAACAGAACCTAATCGAGTAGTTTTGTTGCCTAAACCTAATCAGTTGATCTTTTCATAAACTTAATTAAGTAGTTTTGTCACCTTAACCTAACCAATTGATCTTAGTTTTGTTGTCTAAACTGAAATAAGTGATTTGCTGTCTCAACCTAATCAAGTCATTTTGTTGCCTGAACCTAACCAAGTCGATCTTTTCCGAAACCTAATTAAGTAGTTTTGTCACCTTAACCTAACCAATTGATCTTAGTTTTGTTGCCTAAACTGAAATATGTGATTTGCTGCCTAAACCTAATTAAGAAGTTTTATTGCCTAAACCTAACCAATTTGATCTTTTCCTAAACCTATCAAAGTAGTTCAGTTGCTTAAATAATAACCAATAATCCAGCACAGCATTCTGATTTTATCAATTCATTACCGTTTGTTTTTTTGTCTTTTTATACTTTTTATTGTTGTGTTTGAGACATTTAAATTTAAAATTTTGAGCCATTTGCAGCTAGCTCTAAACCAAGCAGTTTTGTTCCCTAAAACTAACTAGCTGTTTCAATCGCCTAATCCTAAACAAATAATTTCCGACACCCTGGACCTTGCACTCTGCTTTACTGACAGACATCAGAGGTCAGATCTCAGTCAGATTAACTCACCAGTGTCTGTGATGGTGACTGTGGTTCGCAGTGCTGTGACTGACATCTCTCTGAGACAACCCAGGCCTCCTCCTCCTCCTCCTCCTCCACCTCCTCCTCCTCCTCCTCCTCCACACTCCCCACAGCGCACACTCACCACCAGCTTCCTGTCAACAAAGTCCTAAACACACCCAGAATAACGTGTCTACAGTTTGCACAAATGCATCTGTCACTGCATGCGTGGTCGCATGTTATGTGTCTCACCTCCACAGCTGTGAAGGGACAGTCTCCTCCTTGGAGCGAATACCTCTTTTTGTCAAAGGTGGTCACCTGCAGCGCCCCCATCAGGCTGCACTGGGCTGCACACTTCTCCCCAGTACACTGCCACTGGCCTGCTCTGCACACACTGGGAGGATTATGAGTAAAAGCTGAAGGATGGAGAGTCAGAAAAAAGATCAGTGGGAGACAGATTCCTTGTCTTACCAGGTGTTGCATCTCTGCTGTATTTTGTCTCCTGACTGATAGGTGTGTCTGCGGTGGAAACAAGGACAATCATCTCTTTTCAGACAGAGTCCCTGGTGGAGGTAGAGGCCTGGTGGACACTCGCAGCCCCCCACACACTCCTCCCTGCACTGGCCCATGGCGGCAGCTGGTCCTGGGGGCTGAGGAGACACACAGCTGGGGGGACAGGAGGACACACAGTCTGAGAAGACCTGACCTCTGGGACAGACACGACCTGCAGAGACAAAGGAGTTGCCATGGTCAGTGATTGGTTGATACTCTAAATTAATGTGCACTAGCGCTAAGAGTAAGTTTTTAAAGTTTAGCGACCTTGATAATATCTATAATTCTTTACCACACAGGGTTGCCGTCCTCCACACTATGACGACATGCTGCTGAGCGCACTCTCGGGCGTAGGTGGCGAGGGTGTCACACACCGCTGAATCCCTCTCTCTGGGCGGCAGGCTGCAGTACAGGTAGAGACAGGTGTCTATGTACGCCGCCGGGTCCACCTGCAAAAAAGTGACCCAAACTGTCACATAACAGGCAAGAAATAAAGACAATTTGTCACCACAGAAAGTCAGAAATCCTGCACATGGTAGCAGACAGAGTACAAATAAATTTCTGTGTGCACAAGTTTTAGATTTATCTTTAAAAATACATGAACAGGATATGCAAACATGCACATTACGATCAATTTATTACTATTTCTACAGGTCACATCTACATAGCTAATCTATTAATTGTGTTTAACTGACATTTAATTTGCAATTAAAATATATTTTTATTTAATGTAAATATATATTCTATGATTATTACTTATTCTCTTATGTCTTTGGTGTTTTGTTTTTTTTTATTACTGTAACTTGTCTTATGCTCCTGTGGCAGGTGAATTTCTCCCAAATGGGGGATAAAGAAAAAAACTATTGTATTTAACTATATGTTATCCTGTAAATAACAAATGCACCAGTGACAAAACTCAATTTATGTATTATTAGCCAGAATGTATTTGAGACACTAAATGCTAACTGTAGGCTGAACTAAAACCACTCATTAATTCTGCAGCTGTTTCTCATTACAGTTCAGTAGTTTTGAAGACAGTCCCCTGGCTCACATCAATCCAACCCATTTCAGTAGACACCTGGTTAATCATTTTATCATATAATGAAAATCAACTGAAGCATCACTTTATAACTGAAGGAGCTAAAGTGAAACTAAATGCTAAAGTGACAGTGATGGTGTGAGGATGGTCTGACCCGGGCGTGGCAGTGGCTGAAGGGGTTTTCCTGCAGTCGGTTACACGCCGACTCAGCCTGATGACGAAGGACCGGATCTCCTGATACGTCGCAGCTGTGTCCGAGCTCAGCCGCATCACTGCAGCCCTGAAGCATGGGTGCAAAGAGGAATCAAGAAAAACACTTTGACATTTGCCTAAAAAACAGCTGAAATACCACAGAACTCTTTTAGATGATGAGTTGGCAGCTTATATCAAAATGTTGTGGTTATTTTCACTGAGTATTAACTCTCTGAGTGCCAGTGACATATTTTGATGTCATTTAAAATCCAGTGCTTGAGTGCCATCACTATAATAATAATACAAAGTGTATTTTCTGCAGTGGGTCGCCAATTGCGGCCTCCCACAGCCTGTGATCATGGATGGACAAAACTGCAATGTCGCAAAAAAATGAGTGGAATACTCATTGAATGTATTCAGTGCAGTACTTCGTTCTGCTGGTCAGGAACTTTCCATGAGTTGCCGAAGCTGGCGGCGTACTGCGACACTGTTCCACCCATGGTGGTGAAATCATCTACAGCAAGACACAAATAGATTATTAATGCATTAAAAATGTGAGTGTACATTCAAAATTAAAAGAGTCAGTGACTCAAGAGAAGATTTAAGACAGCAAAAGCAGTTTCTGACGACATTGTGACTGAGGGTGTGTGTGGTCGGGCTGCCTCGTCTTTGTCGATTAACTGATCATTTTGGTTCTTGTTGACTAAGATTTCTTTAGTAGATTCACAGTTTTTTCATGACTTATTGACAAGATGTAAAGTGCAGCTTTTGTGTGTTTTCTGCATGGAGAAAGTCTGTTTTACAGAACATACAACGTGTCATTTTCTGCCACTCAAAGTCTCTTATAAAAACAAAAATAAAAGACTGTGTTGGAAACATTTGGGATAATGCAGGTACATGACTCAACAAAGTGTATAAGCTTGGTTTATGGGGGTCAAACAGTTCCTTAAGTGGAGGACAGCCCTAGTTTGCATCTGATGGATTTGTTTCTGCACCGTCAGCATCGTTGTTGTAGACGCCACAGAGGCCCCTGGTGGCCCTCAGGTGCTCAGGGGTCACTGTCAGGTAGACGGTGTGGTTCAGGTCAAACTTGACTCTCACTCCCAGGCCGCTCTCCACAAACACAAAGTCTCCCAGCCAGTGAACGCTCACTCCTGTAAGAAAAAACAACAACAACAAGCACTAGTTGTTCTGTTGTGACTAAAAGAGCTTTACTGATAATAATAAAAAATAAAAATGGTTACCATTTTGGAAGAGTGGTTCTCCATTTGGAACAGGGAGGTTGTTCAGTGTTAAGTTCCCCTGATGGACTGAAACCAAATCTAGACCCAGCATCATCCTCAAAGCCTGGAGGCAGATAAAATACACAACGACTATTCTGTTTAACATCAGCAAACCTGAAGCTAATTCATATTAGCTGCTGCTAAGTGTTGGAGGTTAGCTTTACTCTGAAATTATCTGGTGTCTGTCCTCCTTTTATTATGATAAGGAGCTTTACTCTGAAATTATCTGCTATCTGTCCTCCTTTTATTATGATAAGGAGCTTTATTTTGAAATTATATGGTGTTTGTCCTCCTTTTATGATGATAAGGAGCTTTAATTTGAAATTATCTGGTCTCCGTCCTGTTTTTATGAAAATAAGGAGCTTTACTTTGAAATTACCCGGCATATGTCCTCCTTTTATTATGATTAGTATCTTTACTTTGAAATGATCTGGTGTCTTTCCTCCTTTTACCACAATAAAATGATCTGGTGTCTGTCCTCCTTTTATTACAGTAAGGAACTTTACTTTGAAATGATCTGGCGCCCGTCCTACTTTTATTATACTTAGGAGCTTTACTTTGAAATGATGTGGTGTCTGTCCTCCTTTTATGAGAATAGGGAGCTTTACTTTGAAATTATCTGGTGTCTGTCCTCTTTTTATTGCAGTAAGGAGCTTTACTTTGAAATTATCTGGTGTCTGTTCTCTTTTTATTACAGCAAGGAGCTTTACTTTGAAATTATCTGGTGTCTGTCCTCTTTTTATTGCAGTAAGGATCTTTAATTTGAAATTATCTGCAGTCTTCCCTCCTTTTATTACAATAAGGAGCTTTACTTTGAAATTATCTGGCATCTCAGGTGATGTTACAGAGTAACCAATTCCTTTCAGCAGTTTAGTAACATAAGAGATTACTTTCATAAAAAGTAACTTATAACATGTAATCTGTTACTTTTTTGGAGTCATCTCCCCAACACTGCTCAGAGAGAAAAGTCTAGAAAAGAACATCATGTCAGTGAAGACACAGCACACCTTCCTGCAGTCTCCTCTGCCGTCACACACTGTGCTGATGTAGACCGCCCAGGTGCCGTCAGTCGATGACGCCAGCAGGTATGTGCAGCCGCCCTGGAAGTGGAAGTGCTTCCTGTCGAAGGTGCGGTAGTGGGCGCCGCCCCAGGACATGCAGGTGGCCGAGCTCTGAGGCGCCCTGACGCTACCCAGCAGACCGCCACGAACTAGAGGGGAGGTCTGGGAGTCTGAAGGGGAGAAGGTCACAAACACTCAGTGGACGACCCCTGAGACTGTGCAGGTGGAGGTAAACGATGGACGCTCGCTGACCAGGAAGAAGGGTGTAGGTGCAGGACAAGCAGGTGTGGTCGGAGGCGTTCCTCCAGCTCAGCCCCCACAGGCTGCTGCAGCACTGCTCCACCGGCATCAGAGAGGAGTTATGGACTCCAGGGAAGTCCTCACAACTCCATGTGGAGTAACACCGACCACGCACTCCCACGCCTGGCAGGAAGAGCAAACACAAAGTAGAGATCACTTCCTTCAGATCTTTGAAACACATGAGAGCTACTGTATGTGTCTCTGCCAGATCCAGAGCCTTATAAGCAATAAATGACACAACATGTAGTGGTTGATGATGGTGATAATGGTGATGGGACTGATTTCTGATTGGTGGCTTTCTTGTCCTCACCCTCGGAGCATCGTGGTCCGGTCCAGCCCTCACAGCAGGCCCTCACCGTCTTGTTCACCACCTGGTTCTCCATCTGCGGGGGTCTGGAAAGCCATTTATTTCCTTCACATTCAGCTCATTTTGGAGCACAAAGGCTTGAGTCTGGGTCAGTAGTTTATATTTAATACAGGGCTGTCAAAGTTAATGCAATAATGTGATTAATCCATGATTAATTCGTGATTAATCCGTGATTAATCTGCATTAGTGCACTAATTTGTGCAATAGAAACTCTGTTCGGACAAACTGCCCAAAATGCCTTGTCATGGATGGAACATGCTAATTTTTCGAGCCCTAAAATGATTGATAGTCAAATTTTATCAGCATGTTTGATCGTTAGTTATGACTGTGTTGGAATTCTGCTTCTGGCAACGCAAATTTTGACAGCCCTATTTCATTAAAAGGGTTTTTTCTTCGTTGATTCGAGGAAAAGATAGAGTGTCGTACAGTGGGCAGAAATTTACATAAATTTATATTTGGGACAGTCGTCTACATGTTCAGATAAGATAAGATCAGATAAGATAATCCTTTATTCGTCCTACAAAATCATTTAAATAAGGGCCTACATAAAAATTACAATCATCACATCAGTAAACAAGAAGAATATATCAAAATAAGAAGGCAACAAAGGCCAGTAGGTAACAAACAGGTAAATAAACAAACATAAAAATAGATATACATGTCTGAAAGTTAAGTAACTTTCTAACTAACTAACTAACTAACACAAATAAACCAAATGGACCAACTTTTTCCCTGTCAGGAAGTGAGAACCCCCCTGACAGTGACTCATTCGTTCTCTTACTTGTACAGGAAGCAGGAAGCCTTCAGGCCTTGTTGTCTGTAGTATAAGGCGATGCCGTCGTCGCCGCCGTGCTTTACCCTCATCCGGTCCACGTCGAGCCTCCAGCCCTGGGTGTTGTACTGGTACACCTCAGAGCAGCTCACCTCCAGTTGCAGCCGTGGAGAAAGCACTCGCTCCACCTTCTCCTCCACAGTGTGTTCACACCAGTGTCTGGAGATTTAACATCCTCTGTAATACTGCATGGACTGTTGTGCACTTTAATATGAGGTTCTGAATTTTGAATTGTCTTGCATAAATATCCTCAGTATAAAACACGTATCAGGACATCATGAAGTTAGCTAGCAGTGTGCTAATGTGACGTTATGGCATGCATATTTAACAGCAAAGATTGTCTCTAATGAAATTTTTTTAACAGTACAATAATAATAACAATAATAATCATAATAACTTTATTTATATAGCACCTTCAGATCAAAGTGCTCTATGGAGAAGGTAACAAATAATACCAATAAAACTGGTAACAGGTAAAATTAGGTAACAGGTAACAGATAAACCAGAAAGAAGCCCAAAATTAGTAACAAGTAAAATCTGGGAACAAGACAAATAAAAAATAGATAAAAACGGATGAAGTTCTTCCTGTGATTTAACTTATAAATAGACGATAAAAGCTTTTACTGGGCGTAGAAGGCTCCTACTGACCCATAGCTATGGTACTCATAGCGAACTTTAATTGCCTGAAAACAATAAATGGCTGCAATATGTTATTATTCTGTTTATAAAATTGTCTTAATCTTGCTTTGAATGGAATGACTCAAGCTCACCCTGTTGCCTTGACTGTCTGCAGTCCGACCAGAGTCAATAGAAGTAGAAGTAGAGTCCTCATGATCCGAGCTTTAAGTTCCTGGAAGAACGTTTGTATTCAAGTTTATACATATAGTGTATACTTAGGATACAAAAAACTAGTCGCCATGAAACTTCTCCAGCTGCTTATTTACACATTTTTCTGAATATGTAGGTTTCAATTTATCCATCCATCCATTATCTACCGCTTATCCTCATAGGGTCAGGGGGGCTGGAGCCTATCCCAGCTGTCTTAGGGCGGAAGACAGGGTACACCCTGGACAAGTCGCCACCTCATCGCAGGACACATAGAGACAGACAACCATTCACACCTACAGTCAATTTAAATTAAGCAATTAACCTAATCCCGATGCATGTTGTTGGATGGTGGGAGGAAGCTGGAAAGAACATGAGGAGAACATGCAAACTGCAGGATTCTCTGGGATTCGAACCCGGTACCCTCTTGCTGTGAGGCGACAGTGCTAACCACTACACCACCGTGCCACTTGGTTTCAATTTATAAATGGGGAATTATCAAATATGTGCCAAGTATGCATACATTTCCAGAAAAGAGATGGAACCATTGGTTCAATTCTTGTTTCATTTTGTTGACATTTTTTTTTTACAGAGGAAACTTTGAATATGTGGTGTCTGGAATATCAGCTAATAATATATGGTTTGGGGATAAAAAGCTCTATGAATCAGATTATGGATGAGATGACAAAACAGCCTTTACTTATATGAATTGTTAAATTCACTGCATAGGATATAAAACTATGACTAATAGAGATCACGGTGAAACTTCCCCAGTTAATTACTGTTATTGAGACACTTGGTTTTTGTGTTGAAAGTTCCCTGAAATGTTGTCATCTGAAATTCACTTTTGGTAAATTTAGAAGAAATCTACAGCACAAACAGATAAAAGTAATAAAATAAACACCTACATGTTATTTCCACTGTTCTGACAGATGACAAAATCACAAAAAATAATACATCATATTACCACTGAAATCACTAATGTTGCCTTGAAGGTTAAAAAAAATAAACTTAATTAGCAGCTGAATAAATTCTTCCTGAAATTTAACCATAAAAAGATAATTTGTTATAAAGTGATAAAACCAGTCCATCTAAAATTCATTGAATATCTTCCTGCTACAGTGAACAAACAGTGCACTTACCTCTTAAGTGCTTTTTGGAAATCTTCCCTTAAGTACTCCTTGGTTTGTTGATCGATATTAATATGTTTTTGAGGGTTCACTGTCCTGTTTTTCTGTCATTATTTCTCTTCAGGGATAGTTTGCTTCATGGCGACAGCGGAGCCCCAAAGGGTTTTTAAAGGTGGGGGGTGACACATGGGAAGTACAGTAGCATCTGAACCTGCTGCCATTGGATAGAAGGTCACAGCTGGGAGGGCAGCCATTGGTCACTGGACCTGTGACGGACTCGTCCAGGACTCCAGCGGTGGAGATAAAGAGGTGTTTGTCAGAGCCTAATCCTGTAAAGAGAGGCGTTTCGGGAAGGATGATGGGGGCATTTATTCAATGAAGCGTGTCAACAGACTGAAGGCTTTGAGACTCACCAGCATCCCCAGTCTGACCTCCTGACCCTGGAGAGAGGAGGCTCAAACACAGCTGTCACCACGCCGACCATGGACGAACGAGAAGCTGCTGATGTCACGAGCAGCGGTGGACCAGCCATCAGGACACCTGGGAACTTTCTTTTATTATTGTAGCATTATATTGCATGGTATTGTACAGTGGCATTGTATTGTATCATATTGCAACAAATCAAATGGTATCATTTGTTATCTTATTTTACCTTACCATTGCATCTGATCGTATCGCATCACATTATTGTATACTATATCTTGTCTTGAAACTTATATTATCTTATTTTCACATGTCATATTGTATCATATTGTTTTTATATTATATCCTATTGTATCAAATTGAATCATGTCATATCATATCATATTGTATTGTATCATATGGTACTGTATCATATGTATCACATCATATTGTATCATATCGTATCGTATCATATCGCATCATATCGTATCGTATCATATCGTATCATATTGTTTTGTATCGTATCATATTGTATTGTATCGTATCATATCGTATCATATTGTTTTGTATCGTATCATATTGTATTGTATCATATCATATTGTATTGTATCGTATCATATCGTATTGTATCGTATCATATCATATTGTATCATATCATATCATATCGTATCGTATCGTATCATATCGTATTGTATCATATCATATCGTATTGTATCATATCATAACTTATCATATCGTATCAGATCATTTTACATCGTATTGTATCCTATTGTATCGAATCAAATCGTATCATATCATATTGTATCGTATCGTATCATATTGTATCACATGGTATTGTATCATATCATATTGTATCGTATCGTATCGTATCATATTGTATCGTATCTTATCATACTTTTGTATCATATCGTATCTTATCGCATTGTACCGTTTTGTGTTGTATCGTATGGTATGGTATTGCATTATACTGTATCATATCGTATCATATTGTATTGTATTGTATCATATCACATTGTATCATATTGTATTGTATCGTATCATATCGTATTGTATCGTATCATATCACATTGTATCATATCGTATCATATTGTATCGTATCATATCATATCGTATTGTATCGTATCGTATTGTATCGTATCGTATCGTATCGTATCGCATTGTATCGTATCATATCGTGTTGTATCGTATCATATCGTATTGTATCGTATCATATCGTATCGTATCATATCGTATCGCATCGTATCATATCGTATCGTATCGTATCATATCGTATCGTATCGTATCATATTGTATCGCATCGTATCGTATCGTATTGTATCGTATCGTATCATATTGTATCGCATCGTATCGTATCGTATTGTATCATATCGTATCATATTGTATCGTATCGTATCATATCGTATTGTATCGTATCGTATCGTATCGTATCGTATCATATCGTATCGCATCGTATCATATCGTATCGTATCGTATCATATTGTATCGTATCGTATCATATTGTATCGCATCGTATCATATCGTATTGTATCGTATCGTATCATATTGTATCGTATCGTATCATATCGTATCGCATCGTATCATATCGTATCATATTGTATCGTATCGTATCATATTGTATTGTATCGTATCATATTGTATTGTATCATATCATAACTTATCATATCGTATCGGATCATTTTACATCGTATTGTATCCTATTGTATCGAATCAAATCGTATCATATCATATTGTATCGTATCGTATCATATTGTATCACATGGTATTGTATCATATCATATTGTATCGTATCGTATCGTATCATATTGTATCGTATCTTATCATACTTTTGTATCATATCGTATCTTATCACATTGTACCGTTTTGTGTCGTATCGTATCGTATGGTATTGCATTATACTGTATCATACCGTATCATATTGTATTGTATTGTATCTTATTGTATTGTACTGTTTCTTATCATACTGTATCATATTGTATTGTATTTTATCATATTGTGTCATATGGTATCATATCATATTGTATTGTATCATTTTGTATCATAACATTTTACATCATATTGTATTGTGTTATATTGACCTGTATGCTATCGTATCACAGTTGTGTGTTTCAGATTAGGAGACATGACATTAGGAGACACCATGTCATGTCCCGTCTGTCTGTTTTAATTTAGTCACCCATTTTTGTCAGTAGGTTTCAGTAGGGTCTTTCTGGCATACACTCTCCCTTGTCTCTCATTCTTTGTGCTTCCTGCATCAACTGGCCAGAATCCAAATAAAGACTTTTACTCTGAAAGATCAGTGCCTTGATTCATGTGTATGGGTTCACTGGAAAACCAGATCCACACACACCACCAAGTAAATATTGGATAGGTTGGGTTTCTTGGTAAAAATGGCAATGAGCTAAGTCACTGTTAGTTCACTGCTTTGTCAGCATTTATGGGAAGAAGGGCGAGAAAGATGGAGAAAGAGAGGCAGCTTATATTAACCTCACATTTAGACAAGGAGAAACAAGCTTTAGAGGGGAGGTAAATGGATCCAACAGGTCTAATGCTTTCCAAATTAGTTTAACATTTGCTAATTAAGGGTCCTCTATAGTAGGAAAAAACACAATAAAGTGCCTTAAAAAGTATTGGACAGATTTAATGTTTCACAAGACGGTGGAGTTAGATGAAAAATCATAGTCACAGCCATCCAAATCCCGAAAAAACAAAAAGAAATAGTCACTAGTAATTTTCATCCTGTGAGGACCATTACCGTCTGTAAAAAGAGACATCACAGACAGCATATATACCATATAACGGACAAATCTGCTCTCACATTTCATTGGCCTATATTTTATTTTGCTCTTTATACAACCTATAACCACCCATATTTCTGTGTGTTTCCTTTCTCAGTGCCTTTTATATAGGGACCTTGGATTGCCTTGTTGTTAATATGTGCTATACTTGCCTATACTTGCCTTCTGCACATAGTATTTCATCATATTTACAACCTGCCGCCGGCCAATCAGCATCTGTCTCTGCAAAGGAGGTGGTTAAATATAAGCAGCAGTCCATTGTTCCCTGTTTCATTAAGAGAGTTTTCTTGAGCAGGACAACTGATCAACACTGTTTTACATTACACTACAGGTACAGTAGCTTGGTCTATTTCTCTCCACAGCATTATTGCATAAATGCTCTTGTGATATACAATCAATTCAAATCTGCAGAATGTGACAATTTGCATTGAGAACTTGATGGGAATTTCTAAATTCAATGCAGTTTATTTTGTGAGTCTTACAGCAGAGGTTCATACATAATCTCGATGCTCCTGCAGGGAAATAGAGGAGAGGCTGATGTAATAAAAGCAAATAAAGAGCAGAAATTGCTTGTCTTGCTATGAGGAGAAGAGGAAGAGAGATGGTTGAGTGTTTCATTGAAACTCTACAGGAGAGAGATTTCTCCATAGATTATTATTCTATTTATGTTACTAAATTTTTCTTACTTTTTATTGTCATTCTATCGAGCTCTGGTGTTAATTAATTACTTATAATACACTTTATAATTATTACTCTGATGTTTTTGTTTTCATATTTGAGCAATCTCTGGCAAATTATATTCTTCAGAAGTTCTATTTTATTTCTCTTTTAGTTATTGTATGGCTCTTTTCCACTACACGGTAACGGTACGGTATGGTACGGTACGGCTCAGTTTTGGTGCTTTCCCATTACAACTGAGTAACTCGGCACGGGCGGGGTCGTCATACGGCAAATAGCACTACCATCACAAACAACGGAGGACACCGAACCGATCATGTAAGCAATCAAAAGCGATCCCATTTTCTCATGTAACAATAGCGAAGCAGTTGCTGGTTTTAAAAATGGCAAGATCAAGTTGTGTTTGGCTTTTACAGTCTTGTCGGATGCTTCCAATGATGACACTCATTGGTCAGTCAGTGGAAGGCAGTCAGCTGACGTCACGTTTTAGTATCGCTTTGGCTCGCTTGGAACCAGGGCCGAGGAGGTACGAAAAAAGTACCTAGTACCAGGTACTAGTGGAAAAGCGCCACAACCGTGCTGTACCGTACCACGCCTGTGGAAAAGCACCATGAGTGTGAGTTCCATACATTTTGTGTGATGTGAAAAATTTTGGGAACCACTGCTTTGGGAGATAAAATAGATAATAAATAATAAGAATAAGCTTTTCTTCCTGAAACTGTTAAATACAAAATTCTGTGTCTTTACGGATGAAAGATGGTCCAGATTTTCTCCTTTATACACAAAATTCATGCTGGATGTTCTTATTACATTGCAGCCATGAGGCTTCTCTGTCTGCTGCAGCTGGTCTGCCTGGCTGCTTGTAGTGCTTCCAGATTGAGGGACTGGGCTCATCACGGCGCCCCCATGTTTGCCGACCTCACCGTGCGGGAGATGAAAGCCGTCCGGTCTTACCTGCACGGCATCCCAGAGCTGGGACTCACCGACGCACACAATTCGGCTCTGATGAAGAATAGCATCCTCCTGATCGAGCTCCATCTGCCAAGGAAGCACGAAGCCCTGAGAGCTCTGGACCGAGGCCAGGCCAGACCCCCACGTCAGGCCCGTGTGATCATCCAGTTCGGGAACCAGACCATTCCCAACATCACTGAGTATGTTGTCAGTCCACTGCCGTCTCCAAAGTCCCACGAAGTCAAGACGTTCAAGGGAAGCAAGCCTCTCCGCTTTGAGTCGAGGCCTATCACCAGTGTAGAGTACGACCATTTAGCTGACATCCTTGGGAAGATCACAAATAAAGCCCACAAGCTCCTGTTTGAGACCACCGGAGGGTTTTCGTTCACTAACTGCACTGACCGCTGCCTGACATTCGTAGACATAGCCCCCCGTGGACTGGCTCCAGGTGAGAGGAGAAGCTGGATCGCATTGCAGAAGTCTGTGGAGGGTTTTTTCATCCATCCTGTTGGGTTTGAGGTGCTGGTCAACCACCAGGACCTGGATCCAGGGAAGTGGCGTGTTGAGAAGGTTTGGTACAACAGCATGTACTTTGACAGCGTTGAGGAACTGGTAGAAAAATATGAATTAGGGGGTGTGGAGAAGAACAAACTGCCCGATCATGATGACCAAGAACTCTACTCCACCTACATCCCTCGGGGTCACAGCAACACAGCCACTAATATCCATGGGCCAAAGCTGGTTGAGCCTCAGGGGCATCGCTATCATGTCGACCGCAACTTTGTTGAATATGCTGGATGGTCTTTCGCCTACCGAGTCCGTTCATCCGCTGGACTTCAAGTCTTTGACCTACGATTTAATGGAGAAAGGATTGCCTATGAGATCAGCCTCCAAGAGGCCATTGCCTTCTACTCTGGCGACACTCCTGCTGGCATGCAAACCAAGTACATCGACGCCGGCTGGGCAATGGGCAGCTCGACGTTTGAGCTGGCGCCTGGGATCGACTGTCCTGAAATCGCCACCTTTGTTGACCTCTACCACTACTTTGACACGGACAAACCTGTGCACTTCAAAAACGCTCTCTGTATTTTTGAAATGACCACCGCCATGCCTTTGAGAAGGCATTTCAACTCCAATTTCCAGGGTGGGTATAACTTCTACGGAGGGCTGGAAAACACTGTGTTGGTGCTACGGGCGACCTCAACGGTTTTTAACTACGATTACATCTGGGACTTCCACTTCTACCAGAACGGGGTGTTGGAGGTAAAGGTCAGCGCGACCGGATACATCCACTCTACTTTCTTTACACCTAACGGACTAAACTACGGTAGCAAGGTGTTCAACCATGTGCTGGGTAACCTGCACACACACCTCATTCATTACAAAGTGGACCTGGATATCGCTGGTGAGTATTGCAGTACAATTACATACTTTTTGTAGACCCACTTTAAAGCAGAGACCGTCTATACGGTGCAAAATTCAAGATCAGTGGAAAATCCAGCCCAGTACCCTATGAGTTAGCTCTATACTGGTCCAGTATCCTGTGAATGACAGCTATGGCCCAGTATCCAATAAATTACAGCCATACTGGCCCAGCATCCTATGAATTACAACCATATTGGTCCAGTATCCTATGAGTTGGGACCATATTGGCCTAGTATCCTATGAATTAGGACCATGTCGGCACTTCATCTAATTAACACAATATATTAATATTTCATCTTAATACACTCTTTCTTGTGTGTATTTTGAAGCTGTGAAGGCTGTGGATGGAAGGGCAGACACAGATTTAGTCTTTTATTGATGTCAGTCCAGATAAAATTGTTTTCTGGACTTTAGCCTGTCATAAAGGCGACAGGTCATGGTCTAGCCTTTTAAGCCTGTGAGACTGTTCTGTAGAAATGCGTGGCCAAAATAAAGGCTGTGCTCAACAACTGAAAGGTCCCATTCTGTCAAAACTGAGATTTTCTTTTATATTATAAATCATGTTTAAATACTGTGACAATATTGAAATGCTCAATAGTCAGATAAATCCACACATATTCAGAAACTGTTTGAAACGAGCCATCAGGATTTCTGCCCATTTGTGACGTACAGGAAATAAACATGGACCCAAGTTGTTGCCTAGCAACACAGTTCCATTACAATTCCGTTGAAATACCCTAAAACAGAGCATCTCGGTGGGCAATTAAGACCAGAACCTGGAAATAACGAACAATATGGGACCTTCAATCGTAAGAATGTATATGCAAAACAAAACTCACTGTGTTGTGTCTTTGCCTTCACCACAGGCCGAGAGAACAGCTTTGAGTCCATCGATCTGAAATTTGTCAACTTCACGAATCCCTGGAGCCCGAAAAATTTCATCGTCCAGTCCAAACTCCACAGGACGGAGCACAAGACGGAGCGATCCGCCGCTTTCCGCTTCGGCAAAAAGTTCCCCCGCTATGTGAACTTTTACAACGCCAATGAGAAAAATAAATGGGGCCACAAGAGAGGTTATCGCATTCAGTTTAACTCACACGCCCACAGCGTCCTTCCAAAAGGCTGGAGGGAGGAAAATGGCATCAGTTGGTCGAGGTAAGAAGATTGTTCCTCGTGTTGCTGGGTTAAATATTCAAACCCATATCCTGTCATGTTCGGTATGTCTGCTGGAGTCTCCAGTAGAATCTAGATTCTGGGCATTTGAGCATATTTACTATGGGTGGGAAAAATGGCAATATATCACAATACTTTTCTTCTGATATATATATATATGTTTCTAAATACACTGTATGTGAATGTATACGTACACAAATTTGTGTACGTATACATATATATGTATGTATATATATATATATATACATATATATATATATATTAACACACATACCTATGTACAACTTGTATTTTAAGCTGCATTTTCAATTTCTCAGTGATCTATGTAGAATATCACAATATATCGCAATATCACAGTAATGTATTTTATCGTGAAGTCCTTGCCAATACCCATTCCTACTATTTACATATGCATATTAGCACATACATGTTCATGTCATGTTTGACCCAGAGGTAAATCCCTGCAATGTGATTTGTGGGTCTGGGTGTGAACACAGGTGCAGCAGACAGCACAACAACGCTTTGCAGCACATCTTCTTTGGACTTTCATCACCTGCAGAAAGAGCAGATTATCTTGCAGATTATCATATACCAGGAAAGGACCACTTTGTGAATTCTGTGTCTGTCAGGTGTCAGGTGGACAGGTAATAAAAAACTCTGATTGTCTGTCTCTCCTCAGGTATCCTCTGGCCGTGACTCGTCATAAAGATAGCGAAGCCACCAGCAGCAGTATTTACACCCAGAACGACCCCTGGGATCCTGTCGTGTCCTTTGAGGACTACATCCGCAACAATGAGGACATCGTCAACCAGGTACAGAAGACAACACACTTTGTCCTCAATGTGCACAGTGCTGAGATTAGATTCATGTAAAAATCTGTGGACTAATTTTCAGAAATGTGAAGAATTTTAGCTCAAATATCATCCCGGATTAACTCATTGAAAGTATCTTGTTCCAGCATTTTTGTCCATTTTGAGTCATATTTCTAGACCCACAGAATATTTTGTACTATGTCTCTGAAAACACTGAATAGCTCAAATGAAAGAAGAGACTCTCTATTTCATCATGAAAAAAATGTTTGTTTTTACCTTGTTCCATTCTTGTTTTATCAGAGGTAGAGTAGAGGACACTTTCACCAAAATCACCACTTTTTGTCCAGATTCTGTTTGTTTTGCTCTCTAATCTCGATCGTCTCCACTTCCTGTTTTGATCTTCGTGGCGGATACCGTCTCTTTATGCTCCAACTCTCACAGAACCCCCAAAATTACTCATAGGCTGCAATCGGCAGCAATGAAACACATAAAAATAATAAAATATAGTATATAGTAAAGTAGCCATTAATTAACATAAATGTTTTAAAAAAAGTAACATAGTGAAATATACTCAGCAATTAATACATATAAATATACTGTATCCTTTAATAAATTTGAAATATGTTAAACATATTTACAGGAGAATGTTTTGCAATGTTTACATTTCCAAACAGTTTTTTTAATTGTACTTAAAGAAGTGACACGTAGTGCTGACAGCTACTGTTTAAAAAGGATGATAGCAGTCTAAATGAAAGGAGAGCACACTGGTTGTTTCCTCTGATGACAGATATGGTAGAAACATGGCAGACTCCATGAAAAGGAGTCACTGTTCACTAATGGATCCTTTGTGATGTTTCAAATGGATTCTCAGAAATGTGGTTTACATTTCAGCTGGTGGCGTCACGTCATCGGTTTAAGTTTGTTCACCGGTGCACAAATGCTGACATTTTCTTGTGTTTGCACTCTTAAGCAGATTGAAAACCACCTGTGATGCGTCCTCCAGAGATCCTAATGTGATGTTTGCTCTGCTCTGTGCAGGACCTGGTTGCCTGGGTGACCGTTGGCTTCCTGCATGTGCCTCACTCAGAGGACATCCCCAACACGGCAACGCCCGGCAACGCTGTGGGCTTCTTCCTCCGACCCTTCAACTTCTTCGACGAAGACCCGTCGGTGGCGTCCAGGAGCACCATCATCATCCGACCGGGAACAGGCGGCAAGCCCAAGGTCCAAAGATGGACGCCTGAGGTCATAGGTCACTGTATGACAACCAAGCCATTACTTTACAACGGCACTTATGCAGGAGTGTAGAGGTGGTTTCTGTCAAATATCATTATCTCAAATTAATAGCAATCACTTCAAATACACAAAGCTTAACAAATTTATCATCCCATCTGTCCTGTAAGCCTCCAGCATCATCTCCTTCACTTTAACTGGACTCTTTCTTCCTCACTGAGTTCACTACTCTTCATGAACAGGAGTGAGGAATTTAAACTGAATTCATTCATTTTTAGACCCAAATTTGAGCCAGAACACTCCGAAATTAATCCAGAATAACAAACAAACAAATATGTTGTGTTGTGTCCATGAATGACAGGAAATAACTGGAATTTAACATCCAGGTCAAAAAATAATAATAACAATAATAATGTGTTTGATTTTTTTCTGTTTTTTTTTTTAAATGGTAAATTTGAAAATTCCATTCCAATCTAACTTTATTTATAAAGCACAATTTAAATAAACACAAGGTTTCCAAAGTGCTGTACAAACACAATAAAATTACCATGAATAAATAAATAAATGTAATAAAAATAACAATAAAAAATCATGAAAAACAAAAAAGGACAGTCCATCCCAGATGATAACAATAATTATATTTTATCTTTAGAGATATCATCTTGATTAAAGACCCATTAGAGAAACATTAAAAATATTCTGATAGTCAGTAATAATGTTAATTTAAGGCAGTGGTGGGTGGCAGTCTGATAAATTTGTTAAGCAGTGGTCAAATTTATTTTAAGTCATGTCTTACAACCTTATGAGGACTGTTTTTTGAAATGTTAAATGTTTTGAAAGAGCAATAATCGATGTAATTTAAAAAAAGAATAAAGAACATTTTAAAAAGGGAAACATTTCTTTAATTTGAAATTATTTTGTTGCAGAGCTTCTCCTGTTGGTATAAATGAGAGTGTGAATGGCTGTCTGTCTCAGTGACAGATATATACGTATATATATATATATATATATATATATATATATATATATATATATATATATATATATATATATATATATATATATATATATATATATATATATATATATATACATATATATATATATATATATATATATATATATATATATATATATATATATATATATATATATGATATATATATATATATATATATATATATATATATATATATATATATATATATATATATATATATATATATATATATATACGTATATATATATATATATATATATACACGTATATATATATATATATATATATATATATATATATATATATATGTATATATATATATATATGTGGCGTGCAAAGAACAACTACTTTGCTATAGTTTTCACTCTGAAAAGAAAGAAAAAAGGGTGCGTTTTTGCCTCCAAAGAGGGAATTTTAGTGAACATTTTTCAACAATCGTGCTACGAGGGGGTTGACCATATTTAAGTGATTTATGAATAATGTAAGATTATATGATTATTTATTTTAAACTCATATTCTAGCAACCTTATGTTGAATTTATCTGCACTTTTTTTGTAAATAAATAAATAAACCAACACCAACAAATTATTTAGGGGGGCTTAAGAATATTTTCAGCCCGCTAAAATAGGTTTAATGACACCACTGGGCCCACCTTTAACTAATGTCACATTTAAAATATATGTTCAGTCTTTCCAGGCGGATTTATAAAGCAAAACACCAGGTTGAGTCACATGTAACGTGGCAGCGAAAAGCTTCATGAGAGCTCCTCTAATCCCATGTTGGGTCTCCATGGCTGAGGTTTAGCAGCAGAGAGCATCCAGGATGCAGGATGCTCTGTATCCGCCCTGCTTGTGGCGAGCGGCGGTCCCCCAGTACGCTCCTCTATTCGCCCCCATGGTGGGAATGTTTTTCCTGGAAGGACAACAGGCCTTACAGAGCAAACAGCCTGATTCCGGATCCTTCCCCGCAAACAGTCCAGGATACCACCTGGCAGCCCCGTCGCCCCTGGAAACGTGGCTTTACATATAACACAGAACATCCATAACATGCACATTCCTGACATTCTCAACCCAAAGATTTAGGGCCAAATACATCCAGCTCTTTTGATCTCACTGTGTGCAGGTTAGCCATCAAACTGAAATATAACATGGTTTGACTGAAGGGTAAATAATTAGCAGGGAGCAGCAACTGTCGCCAGGATTTTCACAAGGTGAAAACCCTTTTTATAAGTGTGTGCTGATGTTTCACAGAGAGCTGTGAATGCACGGCGTTAGCATGGACTGACTAACAAGCATTCCTACAGCTCTCTCCATGGCAATGACAGGCTTGACGTCACGAGAGGCAAATTATAGGAAAGCAGTGAAAAGACAGTTTACTCTCTGAACAAGATAAACATGTGGAATAAAGTTTGGCTCGTGCTGCAGCATCCTCTTGGTTTTCATGATGTCTCTGTGCAGTCTGACATGAATGACGACCAGAAGTCTAAATCTGAACACTGACAGGTTTTAGCAAGGAAGTTAATCAGCAATGCATGATGATAAATAAGATAAAAATTAAAAAACAAATCTCAAACAATGTGATAATTCTATTTTATTTTAACAAATATTTGAAACTATTATTGTGGGGATTTAGATGGTGCTTTGTTGCCACCTAGTGGTATTTTTTTGAATAATTGTTTAGTCCATGCTGAATACTGAACAGGAAAGCCACGAATGTGCTTTGAATATTTTTATAATTTGACTTCTGTTTTATTTAATTAGGGTTTTAAAAATAATAATCATATTTGTGTTCAGACAGGAAAGGACTTGTTGGATCTAACTGCATGGGGAATTTAAAATTGGTCTGGTAAAATGTGCAAAACAGGACTTTTCATTCCAAGTAGAAATGATTCTTGGAATAAATAAATAAAAATACTAATTTAAATAAAATTAAAAAAGGGGACGCTCACTGTTTTGGGTCCATACGTTCCAACAAAAGTCACAGATTTAACCAAATATAAAAAGATAAAACTTTATTGTCCTTTCCATTCTGTTATTCAAACTATCCATAAAATAACATAACAATATAACTATAAAATAGCACTTAAAACATTAGAAGACACACTACAGAGCAGCATGTAATTATATATTACTGTATGTTATTGTTCATATTTCCTCCTGTTTAGTTCATCCTTTGAACACTTAAAAAGGTCTTATGGACAAACACAAAAAAAGCACCACAGTATCATAACTATCTAGATTTAATATTTCCTTCCTTTCTTATTGTTCCTCTCCTCTATTTCCAGTTGTGTGACTTTGCTCTGATCTTCCATCTGTTCAAGCATCAGTCGATGATTCATTTAAGCCTTTGTGTGAATCTGAGTATGGAAATGTCACATATGTTTGAACGATGATTATTTCAACACTGCGTCCTGTTTGAGATCCTCTAAGTCCCAGCTATGAATACCATTTGATAATCACTCAGAAAAAAAAAACAGCAGCACATTTCCAGAAAGATGTGACGGCAAACACATTTGGACCGAGGGATATGAGTTAGTGGACCAGATATCCGGCAGCTGAGGCAAACTGGAGTCTTTATTTCCTGCTTTGTAAATCACACATTCCTCTCACACTATTATATCACAAAAACACCTCCTGTTATGTCAGGATATGTGATGAGACTATGATGATTTTAGGTTCATTCTAATTCTAAATATATTTAAAAAAAATTGAAAGGTATTTATTTAAGCTGCACCAACTAATCAATCACTGCATCATGTTTTTAAAATAACAATGGGAATACTGAGTTATATAACAAGTCAGGGGTCACTTTTAATATACAATGTATGTATATAAGACCAGTACAAACATCTAAAAATGCATGTTTTTATTCACTGGAATCACAAACATGTTTACTGCCAAGTAAGTGTGCACAAGCAAGGAATTTAATTTGGTATCTTTGTGTATGACATATAAACATATAAGCATATAAACAGTGCAGAGACAAGAACCAAAAGATAATAAAGTGACTAAGAATAAATACAGGGTGCAAAAACTCTGATTAAAACAGACCGTACAGAATACCAATTGGAAGCTTAAAGATGAAAATATTTAATACATTTTTCCTGCATGATATATAAACTTTTGTTTTTATAACCAGTGGCCTGGATGTTTTGTCATTCCCATCGCACATTATTAATTTATCATGCAGGGGAGCGATAACGTGAACATATCATAATAATTAGCCTGCCCCTCATCCAGCAAATATGTACTGTATGAAAGTGTGTATGCATGTGTGTGTGAGTGCATGCATCTGTAGAGGGCTGTGCATGGTGGTGTGGATCTGCTGGTATGCCAACCATCCCATTCCTCTTTGTCCACTTCTCAAAATAACCCTCAACCCCGGCAGCAGCTGAGACAAAACTTCAGACAGACAGACACAAGAGGGGTGGACAGAAGCAGAAAGTCAGACATGACATAGTGATGAGAAAAAAAGTATATAAGAAGAAATATTAACACTAGAGCCTGACTGAATAACAGTAAAGTAAGACACATTTAGTAGAACAAGTATTGTTGTGTGCCACCAGGTGCAGATCAGTACTTTATTTTTATTCCTATGCATTTATTTATCAACCTACTGTTTGAGCCATAGACTGTATATAAAACCTTCAAAAGTTTATATTTATTTCTTTTTATTTTAGTTTTAATCCATTATAAAAGAAAATGAAGAAAAGTTTTTGTATTTTTTCTGTAAAAAAAGCTTTCTTATAATGCCAAATGGTTAGTTGATTCCAAATAAAAAAAAAAAATATTTTAATTGATTAAAAGCTTCGGCTCTTTCCGTCTGTCACGTGATCTCAGCTAATAGGAAACATCGGCCGGCCGAACGAAAGCGGAAGTTAACGAGTAGCAGAGGAGAGTGTCAAGTTAAACTTAAATTGTCTACTGCGGTGTGTTTTTGTGTGTCTAAGTTATCATTTCAGTGGTTCCAAACCTTCCCAGTCCAAATGGATAAATGCAGTAATATCCTCTCCTTTATTCGCTTGTGTTAAATCCCGGGCTAAGCTACCTTTACATGCAGCGCTGCTGTTAGCACGGATGTGTGATGCTAGGCTGTGTTAGCCCTGTGTTATACTGACATACAGGCCAACCTGGTGTTCTTCAGCTTGACTTAGACCTATAAGGAGGTGAAATTAGTTAAAATACAAACACATTGACGTGATTAGTGCTTCAACGTTTTACAGAATTAACATGTAACAGGCGGTAGACATCAGTCAAACAACTTTTTGCTGCTGTGTGTCACGCACAAAGTGGGTGGTTTTGTCAGCCAATAGGGCGAAAAGGTTTCACGTTAACAGACGAAGCCGGTAATGTCACGTATTTATGTCTGAAAGAAACATAATGCTCAAAAAAAAAAAAAAAAAAAAAAGTTGCATTGGCCGGGAATCGAACCCGGGCCTCCCGCGTGGCAGGCGAGAATTCTACCACTGAACCACCAATGCGTGTGGTGCCGTTCAGCTAAACGGCCCTAAACCGTTTCCCATTCATTTCCAATGGTAGTGCTAAACCACTACGGATGCAATATATTTTTGGCCTCTAGGCTTTGTGGCGCTGTTGCCAGCTAGATGGATAACATTTGTCTTCTGCAAAATAACTATAATATATTCAGTTGTACTGAACATATTTGTCTATGTTGGAAAGTTGAAATATGACAACAGCAGACACACAGAGTGTTTTTTTTCACTCATAGAAAATGCTATTTTCATAATGTATTATATACTGTGTGTAATAGAATTTTATTGAATTCTATTTTTGTTTTTATCTTTGTGTCCTCGGGGATCGCTGCGCACCATTTAGCACCAGCTTGCACCAGCGTTTCCACAGCAGAGAGAAACCATACCAGTGTGACCAGTGTGGGAAGAGATACTCTCATTCCACTAATTCCAATCTTGTGTTGCCACACAGGAGATAAACCATACAGGTGCTCTTCGTGTAAAAGGCACATCATTGTGTGTCATCAAAGTGAGGAGGTTTTATTGATTACTCCCTGACTCATTGTGCATTCAGCCTGCATTTTAAAGTTAAATGTTAAATAAGTGACTTTTGAACTGAGAGCAGTGTACTGCACTGCAATTGCAAAGGCACAAATTAGTTTGGCAACCAGGTGCGAGTGTTTTGCTCGCATAGAATGGGAGTGAATGGGAGGCGAATGTTAATGTGATGTGAAGGATCATAACTTTGCTCAGTGTTTGTCAAAAGATATTTTTAGAAAACATAAAAAATTAACTGGATCTACTTCTTTCTTACACATTGCCACTGTATTTTGTATGTTTATATAATTTATAGGTCATATCCATAGTTTAAATACAGATTTTTTGCTATTAAACAGTCTTTTTATTATTATTATTATTATTATTACTATTATTATTTAATTGTTGTTGCTTTTATTGTTTTCCTTGCAATAATACTATTCTATATATTCCAAGCAGTAGAGTGAAAGATTCATCATCTGCAAATCAAATCAAATTATTGTCTTTTTCTTCCAGCGCTGCTCCAACCTGGACAACAAACAGTAGTATAAAAACATAAATAGTATTGAAAGTGATATTTACAATCATTACAGTGAAGATGCACAAAAACTGTGACACATAATGTGACTTTTTGACACAAGTCCTGATGCAGATTGTACTGATATTGTCTGCACACACACACACACACACACACACACCTGTCCCTTATGAATAGAGCAGCCCCTGAGATCTCGTTACAAAAGGCGTTGCCATCTGCACAGCAGACAAAAACAAGTCCATTAACGTCTCCGACCTCGTCTGTGATCACCTCTCATCCCTTAAAGTAAAAAAAAACATTAATATCCTCAAAGTTGAGTGACAGAAAGAGCAGCCTGTGTGAACTGGGGACATTCAACTATTGAATTTTACAGATTTTTTACAGCTGAGCCTCTCTTACATCATGTTCAGACTGCAGAGCTGCTGATGACCCTCCATCGCCTGTTGTGACAGCAGGAGCACAATGACACAGCAGTGGGGGACCCATTTCAGAATAAAAGCTTCCTTTCACACTATAGCACTGACCCACATGCACCCCCGGCACGCATCAGCAGCTCCAGTAATTTCACCAGCAGGGTCCAACGTAAATGCTGCAGGAGTCTGGGTTTAGACATCTGCAGTGAACGACATCCTCAAAAAATATAAACATTAACTAAATATGAGAAGATTTTACTTGAAATAAGTAAAAAACAATCTCCCAATTGAACAAGAAAATTCTCAAAAGTTCTACAATTTGGCTTACTTAGTCAAAATCAAAATATTCTATGCTATTTTTAAAAAAATCATATTTTCATAAATTTATTATCTTTAAAGTTTCAATCAGCAATTAGGAATTAGGAATGAATTAATATTTGATCACATCAAACTTTTATTATTTTTATTTATTTCTCAACTGTGACTATTTCCTGGTTTCTTTCCTCCTCTGGGACAGGAAACTGAATATATTTGACTTGTGGACAAAAGGAGACATTTGAGGATGTCATGTTTTTTTTGTTTGTTTGTTTTTTTACAATTGTCTGACACTTTATAAAGCAAACAACTTATAGAATAGAAAAGACTGCCCTTTATTGTCATCATGCAAATTGCAGCGTTTCTCCCTTTCCAGTGCACAATAATAAAAAAATGTGAAATAAGTACATAAATCTTTTTAAAAGAATAATAATATAAATAAAAAGAGCATAAAAATAACAATAAAAAGTGTTTTATGCACAGATATATTGAATATGAGTATGAATTTTCAACAGGATAAATACTGAGTATATAAACAGGAAATGTGCAGGATAAATAAATTATATTGCACAGGGTGTTATTTCATCGATTCATCGAGAAATTAATCAAGAGATTAAATGATCGTCAGTTGCAATGACAGAGCAAAGGATGGCTTAAAGATGGAGGCTCACATTTGTCGTGCTGTAAAGGCCACATCTGTCCGGAAACAAAATTAGAAAAGTAATCAGTGTTTCATTTTGTCCAGTCGGCATGTCCTCCTGACCTGATCAGTGGATAACCCTTCATATGTCCACCCTGTCGGACTGAAAAAGGAAAGATTTCACTTGTAATCACATTCATAAACTGAGTTTAAAAACACTTTCTGTCATTTTAATCAGAGGCTGAGCTGAAGTGGGCTTTTACACAACACAGCTGACCCTTCCCCACCCTCAGTCAGACCCAGCTGTCCATTTTAGATGACTGGTCTCCAGCAGCTCAGCTGCAGTAAACGACAGGGGCATCACTAGGTATTATGGACGGGGGGCTTAGCCCCCAGGTGAGGCTATTTGGGCTATATATGTAGCCCAAATAGCCTCCCAAGAGGGCACTTCAATGTGCATTTTTGCCTCCAAAGAGGACACTAAAGTGCATGTTTTGTCTAGCAAGAGGGCACTTAAGTGCACTTTTTTTTCAACAATCGGGCCACAAGGGGGCGGGGTGACCATATTAAAGTGATTTTTGAATAATGCAAGGTTGCATGATTGTTGATTTAAACTCATATTCTGGCCACTTTATATTGAATTTGTCATCACATTTTTGTATAACAAATAAATAAATAGGCTAAACTAACACAAAATTATTTAGGGGGTTTAAGAATACTTTAGGGGGGCTTGATTTTTTTGGGATACCAGGAAGTTTTTAAATCCCCAACTGTTGGCTAGACTTTGTGTTAAAAACTGCCAGGAAACATGAGAGCTCAACCTATGCTGAGGCGTCGACAGAGCGTTTATTCCAAGCTGTAACACACCAACGTTGGTATGGTGAGGTGTTGGCAAGTGACTAAACCATCGCTGCCTGCTTTTTAAATTAGAATGATTTATTGAGTTTCCAAAGCGGGCTATTGATAGTGGAGGATGTGCAGAGTGGGTGCTAATTAGCCGTTAGCCTTTTGAGACCATTAAAGAAGCTTGTAATGAGTTGAGTGTGACATGCCGCTACATGTGCTCCATTGTGACAGAGCGGCAAAGGCACTATTTAAGGACTATTTCTATTTACAGTAGCTGTGTTGTTTTGCTAGCTGGCCTTCCTCGTTTAGAGGCATAAAGCAAAAGAAACTGCACTCTACTGTGCTTTGCATATCAAGTCCTGTGTCCTTTGTCCTTCTTCCCTGTGTACATACATATGAAAAAAAACCACATTGATATTGCCTGCATGCTCACAATATTTAACAGATGTTGGCTATGAGTAAACTGACATTGATATGATTGATATTGTGCTCATCCACTTGTAGTGTGTGATGACAATTTGTCTATTTGTATTGTTTTTGTTTATTGTTTATGCCCTTGACCAGGCCACTATTGAAAAAAAAATATTTTTTAATATTTACTTTGAATATATTCACACATGCAATATATACCCTATACTTGACATAAATATTTGAAGCATATATAAATATAAAACTAATGAATGAGAATGAGTTTATTCCATTTAAAACTTGCTTTGGACGTTTAAATATTTAGCTTTTATACTATAATGGAACATATACAAAGAAAAATAAATAGTATTTATTTATACAAAATAAATCCAATAACTGGATGAAATGATTTGCAGAGGCAATATAAAGAAGTGAGTTATTTTTAACAGTCAAAAATAGAGAGAATTATGGGGAGGATGTAAACTTCAAAACTGGCTTTTGGGCAATTAAAAAGCTCCCTGCACTCTGATTGGCTGCTGCGGGTGATTGACAGCGCTCCTGGCCCGTCTCAGCCAATGAGAGGAGGCCGGGGGCGGGGCCGTGTGTACTGTAATCAATCCTCTGATCAGCTCGTGTGTGTCTTGCTGTCCTCCGGTGTGCTAGCTGTCCTCTGTTGTGTTTCCGTCCGTGGACCGTAGCCGGAGCTTGTCCTCCGTTAGAAGTGACGGGACAAAGGCGGAGGGACATGGGCGAAAGATTTGTGGTCGTCCCGGTCGCCGGGGAGGGGGAGCACAGGGACGCGGTTGTCGCTGACCCGGCACCGGACTCTGGCGGCGGCACGGCGGGGGAGGACTCCGTGTTCGAGGCGCAGGAAGACCCCGACGCTGTGGTGCCGATCCTGGAGTACAACCGTGAGCCCAACAAGTACGGTAAGACTCCGCGACCCACTTCTTATCTCTTGTGTCCAGCGGAGGATTAACTGTCTGTCCTCCTCTTATGTAATAAATTCAACTTTATTGTCTTTATCATGACAAGTTTTAACCTCCAGACAGGAAGTTCATGTCATGACTGGACTGTTTTTAAACTTTTTTATCTTTTTATACTTATTTTTTAAACATATTCTTATTTCAAACTGATTATCGGGGCTGCAGTTTATTAAAACCACCAATTACGATTATTTTGATGATAATGTTTCCGTCAGTATTGTCTTTTTTCATTGTGAATCACATTTTAATGTGTATTTTTTGATGGCATCCGTACTAAATAAAGACTTTTATTGAACTGTTAAGCCAAAAACATTTCACTCCTGCTTGATTCAGAATTTCTATTTGGATGAAAACAATATAAATATGCTTTTAATTTTATTTTGTGTGTTTACAACAGAGAAAACTTACTGAAACTGAAAGAAATTTCACCACAGACACTCAGTTCACAGGATAATAACTCTGCAAATACATTTCATAACCGCTGTGCTTCCTCAAATCAGGCATTTATTTAAATTGAAATTAAGTCTGTAGAATATGTTGCCAGGATGACAATATTTATAAACAAATACACATAACTGCATACTGACCATATTGCCTTCCTTCCTCACTGTGCTGTTTAAATAGTGACCCTGCATTAAAGCAAAGTGTTTCCTGTTTGCACTTTGTCATTCAAACTGGCACCACTGCTGTGGCCTTTTATTTCTAAAGGGAATTTAAACGTGATATATGACACGGTATTTCCATTGTGTCCTTTGATAAAATCCACTGCAGGGTCACTGCAGCTGTTTTGTCCGAGCTGTAATTTGGCTGCCGTCTTTCGTGCTCTCAAGCCTCGCCGGGCGAGTTGCTCACAAACACAAGGTGCTTCTATAGCAACAGGTGGAGGGTTAGAAGGTGCTGGAATAATTACCTGGCAGCTCAAGCAAGCGTGCAGAACTGCAGCGTCCACAATCTGCTGTTTGACTGCGCTGCTAAAATGAGTCTTTTTTTGACTGGAGTTCTGTTTGACCTAAATATCTGTTCAATTACTTGCCATGTTTCTACTTTACACATTACACACTGTCATTTTAATTCCTGTCCAAGCTTTAACAAGTTTGTTTCGGCATTAAAGAGGTTTACACCTGTTAATTTTAGATTTTTTTTTTTTAAGTTGCTGGTGCACGATTGATTAGCTTAGTAGCAAGGGAAGCAGTGTTCAGGTCAAGCCTGATGCTGCTTTGCAGCATCGTTTTAATTCATTAAACACTGGTATGGGATCAGTGTGGCATCTGCCAGATGTGTCACAGTGAAACAAAAGGAGAAAAGGGAAGTTATTAATGAACAAACGGAGGTTTTGTGCAATAAAAAAATGAAACGATATGCATTAAAACACTGAGAACAGTCACTGGTTATTATTGTCGCACTGGTGATGAATACTGTTGACAGTGTTGTGTCAGGGTGGTTTAATGAATCTCTTTCTATCACTGATTTAAGTGACTAAGTGACATAGGGGTGGCTATTGGCATCGATACCATACAATACGTATTGCAATGCCTGAGTCACGATATGATACATTATTGCGATATATTGCAATATTCTACATAGATCAATGAGAAATTTACATCTGTACAAGGGCTGTTGACGTTAACAGTTTTTTTTTTTATTTTATTTTATTAACATGTAGAAGTCATTCTGGATTTACGATTGGCCCGAAACATGACTCTTTTTTGGATCAAAGTTCAATATCGATATTATATCAGAAGGAAAAAGTGTTGCGATATGTTGCTGTATTGATATTTTTCCCCAGCCCTAAAGTGATGTACTTTATGGATATTAAATGCATAACAATAACAGCATGTTTGTTTGCAGATCAGCCAGTAATTGCAGGACATTTTGGATTAATTTTAGCTGATTATTTTAGGGATTTTTAACATAAATTTGTCCTATGTCATTTTTAAGAATAATACATACATATAGGCTTCTTTTTGAACATGTCTGTTCAGATGTGACGCATCGATTCCTCCTAAAATCACATTGGAAAGCAGAAGGTGCTTTGTTCTCGTGCAGCCACTAGCTTGTTGTTCGTCTTGTCTTTCGCCTGCAGGCAGATTTAATCAGCTCTGCTTTGTCGTGTGATTACACTGATGGTGTTTCCATCATGTGTTAACAGTTGAGATAAAGTTAATTAAGTCATTCAGGCCTGAAGGGAAGTGTGTCTCAGCCTGGCCGCTGTGTGCAGGAGACGTCTGCACAGATGAAGTAGTGAAGGTATTATTTGAATTTTGGAGGTTTTCACGTTCAGGAGACTTTACAATGAAAGAAAGCATTAAATCACATTTGGGCTAAACTGGATGAAGTAAAACAGACGTCAGAGAGTTTTGACCCCTTGATTTCAGTTTCCTCTGTTCCTCTTCTTTGTGCTCTAATCAGCACATTCCTGATTGTTTGTTTGTTTATTGTTTGCTCGTTTACTGATAACTGATGACCACAGCAGATAATGATGCAGCTCATTTATTTTACTTTTAACCCTCCATGCCTCATGACTTTTTGAGCAGAAATGAAATTAATCTGATTACCAGTTTATCATGTTTTTTTAAGGGCACAACCCAAATGTGAAAGGCATGATTTTATTTAGTTTTCCCACAAATTCTGCCTCTTCGGGACACTTTGACCTTTGTTCTGGGCTTAAAAAAATATCATTTAAATTTAAAATAAAATTCAGATGTTTATTTTTGAAATAAAACCTTTGTAAAATGTATATATTTTAAATTACTGACATATTTGTTTAAAAGGGGTTTCTGGTTGTCTGTAAACAACCATTCAGCACAGCAGACATGTTAGCATCAATTTATAGGCAAGAAAATCAGCTTTCCAACAACATGTTATTTATATGTGAAGTCACTAAAAACAGGAGCAAAAATAACAACAAAAAAGAAACACTAACAGGCTACAAAATGAGGTTTCCATGTAACTAAACTGGAGTTTCAAGCAGTTTTAAAAGTTCTGGTTTGGTTGCATGTTCAGGATTCTCTCTCTGTATTACTGAGCGTTATATGATCAATATTAATATTTTGAAGGTGGAGCTGAAAGGGGAACTTGTGTTGCATAACAGCCTTATATGATGAAGTAACTTATTGTAAAGAGGAAGCTGCGTCTATGAAGAAATGGAAATTATAGAAAAGAACAGCTGTGTGTTTGGCCCTGCTGGTGACCTATAAATGAGAAAATACAGTGAATGTACAGACGTTTAGACGAGCCTGTGAACAAGCAGGACCTCTTTAGAGACGTCATGAATATATTAATAGTCAATGAAATCACACTGAGAGGTTTCAAGGTAATGAATCATCTCAGATACGTAGGATGACCGAGATTACATTTGGATTTGCAGGAGATTAAGCAGGCAGTGAGAGATGAATGAGGTTCTGCAGGGATAAGGGTCTCTTAAGGGACGTTAGATTTAAACTTTGACAGCAGAGCGACGGTTCGCAGGTCTTTTGGGGGGGAACACTTCAGAGGCAGAACCTGTTGCAGACGATCATTAACTGACACAAACACGGCTGCTATGCTGTTATGTATACATACAAGATGCAAACAGGGTCAGAAATAAGATGATAATTCATTATGTCATGATGAAATCATATATCGAGATATCGTGATTCTCGATACATGTGTATCACGATAACTGATTGAAAATTTCTCAAGAAATGTGATCAATCCCATGGCTCTTTTTGTGTTCATGCATGTAAACTTTGAAATTTTTCATTTTACACTAAAAGTTCTTATTAAATGAGGAAGCGCTTGTCATTTTCCAGGTATTCAATTCAGCTGGTATCTTTTACAAAAAAATGAGAATTAATTTTTGTTGCAAACTGCTTTTAACTTCCATTGGTGTATTTCGACGTCATCTAAAATCCCACGCTGGAATACCATCGACGTAATAATACGTCAAATTGTTTTTTTGGCTGCTGGTCACCGATTGCGGTCTCCTGCAGCCTGTGAGTAATTTTGGGACTTCTGGGAGATGTAGTCAGAGCATAAAGAGATGGTATACACCACAGAGATCAAAACAGGAAGTGGAGACGATCAAGATTAGAGAGCAAAAACAAACAGAATCTGGACAAAAAGTGGTGATTTTGGTGAAAGTGTCCTCTACTCTACCTCTGATAAAACAAGAATGGAACAAGGTAAAAACAAACATTTTTTTCATGATGAAATAGAGAGTCTCTTCTTTCATTTGAGCTATTCAGTGTTTTCAGAGTCATAGTACAAAATATTCTGTGGGTCTAGAAATATGACTCAAAAAAATGGCCAAAACGCTGCATGTTTGAATGTGTTTTACCACTGTATGGAGCCTGAGGTCAGTATGAATGAGTTAAGTTTAGTAAGCGTTACGTTAGCGTGTGTTCATGTCTAAAAAGGCATGGACCTTTGGGCTATCATGTGCTGCCCTCTGCTTTATTTGGAGCGCTGCAGTCAGCACCAGGACACCAACTGGGCCTCGACCTCCACTATATCTGCCTCCTGTTTGACCTCCCAGTCTCACCCAGTGGAAATAACAACCCAGGCACAGTTTAGACCAAATCCTCCAAAAAATCCTGCCCAGTCCAGTTTAACCTCTCTGACAGGGAGAACTTGAGAGAGCTAGTTTGTCGATGTCAGCTTCAGCTGTAAAAACACTTAAACTCCTGAGCTGAAGGCATTTAGTGACACTTTAAGTCCTGGGGTCACGACACAAACCTGCATTTATGCCTCAAGCAGCTGGAAGACTTCAACCAACCGGCCTCACAGGTAGTCATATAAATAGCACTGAAGCTGCTATATATATATATATATGCACATATATGTGTGTGTGTGTGTGTGTACATATAATTCATTGGACAAATTGAGACAATTCGTTTTCATTCAGATAATCCTTTTTTCTAATTTATTGTAATTGTACAGAGAAAGTGATTAACTGAAGCTGAGCGGATCAGTTTCACTCACCGATCAGATCAAAATTTGGCCAAAATATCATTAAATATACAACTTTATTTTTTCATATAGATACAGAAATTTCACCTCTACATTTAACCCATCCTCACCGACGCTCTTCGTGGTGTGTCTGGGCCTTTAACGAGGAAAATCATCATCAGTGCTTCCTGCCATATGTGACACAAATATCTGCACTGTGATCTCTTTCTTGTTACTCGTCGGTTGTCGTTTACACTAATTTATCGGTATATGTCGACCGTGAAGCGTCTGTAACATAACATCTCTCTGCAGATCGGCCGTCCTTTCAGCTCGTTTGATCGTCTTCACTCAGGTCTTTGGATCGCAGCTGTGTCAGACACACAATCAACATTTCGGCAAATAAACCAATCTCATGAGACCTAAAGGAATCAATGCTCTGGACTCAGTCCTGTAATCAGGCCCAGATCCTGTTCTTATCGACATGAAAGTGAGGCTGCTGTTTATTTCAGACCTCAGCTTGATAACAGTCAGCTGCTGATGATTGAACAGCCGGAGGTTTGACGCTGTGGGAAAAACTACTTAACATGTTTCTTTGCTGCTGCTAGTCATGGGGCTTTCCAGCTCTTGGCAGGCAGTGAATAAAAGGCTGAGTCATGCTGATATTATTACTGTTCTATATATTAAACTGTTGTAGCTCAAAATAATGGTTAGTCAACAAACATTTATTTAGTTAATTCAGCTTTTTTTTTGTTCCTTTTTCATCACTCATGTCACTCATGAGCATGTCTGTGATTTAAAGTGTTTTTTTGTTTATTGTTTTTTTTGTGGATAAACTCAAGTTTCAAACCAAACATGAACATGAAGAGATGATATTATACCTTCTAGTAATAAAATATCCCTGAAATAAACAGTGCATGTTCCAGGGCTGCAACCAAAGATTATTTTCCAATGTCAATTGGAAAATATCCAAATAAAATATACAAAAATGAAGAAATTTTGTCCTCAAATGATTTATATTCAGTTCACTGTCATAGAGAAGGAAAGAAACCAGGAAATATTCACATTTAAGAAGCTGAATTCAGAGGATTTAGACCTTCTTAATCAACTAATTATTAAAATAGTTTCAGATTATAATTTGAAAATTGAAAATTGACATGTCACATCTCAACAATAATTGATCTTTATGTCTCAGGTTGTGTTTGTGTTATTGTGTCAGAGGAAGCGACAGCAGCGCTGAGACTTTACTCTCGTAAATAATGACTTTATTCTTGTAAATAATGACTTTATTCTTGTAAATAATGACTTTATTCTTGTATATAGTGACTTTATTCTTGTATATAGTGACTTTATTCTTGAAGTCTGTGATTTTTTTTTTCTGAATGTGGCGCTAGCGTGCTCCGCTAACACTCCTGGACAGTATTAAAGGGGTTTCTTGTCATAAAATCATGTAATGCAGCTTGAAGAGCAGGAGGAAGTTAAACAGAGAAGGGAAGCTGTGACACAAACTCACATGACTTAAAATAAAGAGAGGATACTATAGCTTCCTGGCTGCTGTGATTTTCTGTAGATTGATGCTCTTTTTTGCTGTGTTTTGCACAGTTTTGCACAGTTTTGCACCCTTTCTTTCAGTATTATGATAACAGGGAAGCTGTGTTTTCCTCATGCTTCCTCCAGAGGGCAGCATCAGTCACTACAGGGGATTCAGTGAATCACCTAAAAGCAGGTAGAGGAAACACGTCTATAATAGCCAGAAAACACGTTAAAGGTTGTTCTTATGTTGTTTTGGTCATATTAGAAGAACCACTCAATAAACAGGGGAGGTAAAAACTTGATCATGTTGTGATTTCAGATGACATGAATAGTTATATTGAAGACAGTTTCTTCCCCACAAACATGTCCTCACAGTCTAATTTATCATAAAGCATCAAAGGCATGATGGAGAAAAGGAATAACAACATGTGAAAGCTGCAGAGGAAATCTCCGCTGTGGTTGGAAGGAGGCCCAGCTTGTGTCCTTGAGTTGAACCTGCTCCTCGTAGAATCAATCAATACGTTTATTCTGGGATTAGAAATGTGAGCCTGTGGAGGAAAACTTCAGCTCATCCTGTCACAGTTTTCATGAACCCCTGCTTCTCCATGCCCATTTAAAACAGCCTCAGCACTGTACGATTATTAGGTATAAAATAAGAGCGCATGAGCCTAATACAGTGTGGGCTGAGCTAAAAGTAAAACATAATCATGTGCGTACAAAATGAGAGTAATGAGAGTAAGAAAGGTTAAATAAAAAAAAAATTGTTGCTGCAGAATAAATAATCATGTGGATAAATAAACCTTACTTTATCTTTTTACTTTTTTCTTTTTTTGGCATCAGTCGTGCTGAAAACTGTCTGTGAACCTCTTACATCACAACATTTTGACCTGTTTAGGCATCAGGCTGTGGACGGCTGTTAACTGTCTCATAAAGGGGGACATTGTCCTCCTGTCCTGGATGCACCGACTGTCCCTGAGAAGCTGTCTGGCCTCTTCATCAGCAGATGCCAGTTACATCACTGCTCGTCCAGCGAGTACATGAGTGCTCTCTTTGTTACCATGGCAGCACCAAAATGTTCGTCTGATCGCGGTATTGATCAGTGTGCATTGATTCTAGGGATGCTAGCTACTAGCAGTCAGTTTCTCAGACATTTAAAACGTCGTATTATCTTCACATTTTGAGTCGGAAAGTTGTAGGAGGTACCTGGTTTTTATTTTAGCACATTTAGCGAGCTGAGCCGAGGCAAGAAGCTGGAGCCAAAACACTGAAACCAAACTTTTAATTTTAGATTAATCAATAGGATTAACCGTTAGATTAATCGATAAAAATAGCGTTTGATTAATCAATAACAATAACCATTAGATTGAAAGATAAAAATAACCGTTAGATTAATCGATAAAAATAATCGCTAGATTAATCAATAAAAATAAACGTTAGATTAACCAATAGAAATAATCGTTAGATTAATCAATAAAAAAATATTTTTTTAATTAAAAATAATTAAACCTAATAATAAATTAGGTGCAGCCCTAATAAAGGTTTATAATATCTATTTATATTATATTATTTATAATAGTAATAGACAAAGTACAGATCATCTGTTCGCTCATTGTTGAAATGGTGAGGTGGAGAATTTATTTATTTATTTATTTTTTAAAATTTTGATGGATGGAGGTCGGTCGGCGGGCTTTTATCCAACCATGCAAATTCCAGAAACATCTTTGGGCTGAAATACAAATACAATCCTCCCCTGAATGTGAATGTTAGTCCATCGTTAGTTGAAAAATATTCAGTGTAAAAAAGCTTGTTTATGATTTTTAATGTGTTTTTTTTTTTTTTTTTTTTTTTTGCATTGAATTAAACATTTTATGGCCCTGGCTGATCTCTTTGCTGGTTGTCTTGGTTCCATGCTTGATACTCGTCATAGAAGGATTATTATGAATGGCTGATGCAGTTTTGAATGATGGAGAACCAGAGAGGCTCAGTAACAGTAAAAGTCACAGCTCTTCTAGAAATGAGTCCTTGAGTCAATGCGAACACAAACAAGGCGATGCTTTCCTGGAAGTTGGTCTCTCTGCTCCACCTCCTCCCCTCTTCCTCTCTCCTGCAGCCTCCACCCTCCTCTGGTATTGATCTGATGTCGTCATGGTGGGGAAGTGGAGGGCAGATTAGTTCTGGGTGGGTTTTCCAGATGTTAAGACTCCAGATGACGGCATTACGACAGAGCTGCTCAATGAATGAAGCAACAAGGAGGCTTTCTTTCAGCTGTTCCCATCAAACAAACAGAGGAGCTGCAGCAGCTTGAAATCACTTTCAATGACTGCTTCGAGGAAATCTCTCTTTGCTTTGGGTCCAGTTACAAGGACAGCTGATCTGTTCCCCCTCTCCACATACTCTGTTTTTATTATCTTTTTAGGCTTCTTTGTCTGAAGAAAAATGGAAATTCTCTGATTCCTGCTTCTTAAATGTGAATATTTCCTGTTTTTTTCCCCCTCTATGAAGGTAAACTGAATATTTTTGAGTCGAGGACAAAAAATTCCTGACATTTTATAGACCAAGCAACTAATTACTCATCAAATAATCACAAAAATAATCTGCAGATTAATCAACATTGTAAATAACTGTTAGTTGCAGCTCGAAATAAGATTATTTAAAGCACTTACTCAGTGACTTTTGTGCTTTTTTTTTCCATAACACGTCTTCTTTCAGAATAGAATACAAAATGCACATTAAGGCATTTAGATTTCTTCTAAATTTGCCAAAAGTTACGATAAATTACACATCATTTGCATATTTAAACATAACTTTGCAGACAACTGGTAACAAAAATAATCATATTAGATCATTTCTGCAAATACACACACGTATATACATGTGTAAATTATTCGCTCAACTTAACAACTCTTCTGGGAAGACTGACCACAAGGTTTAGGAGTGTGTTTATGGGAATTTTTGACCATCCTTCCAGAAGTGTATTTGTGAGGTCACACACTGATGTTGGATGAGAAGGCCTGGCTCTCAGTCTCTGCTCTAATTCATCCCAAAGGTGTTCTATCGGGTTGAGGTCAGGACTCTGTGCAGGCCAGTCAAGTTCATCCACACCAGACTCTGTCATCCATGTCTTTATGGACCTTGCTTTGTGCACTGGTGCACAGTCATGTTGGAAGAGGAAGGGGCCAGCTCCAAACTGTTCCCACAAAGTTGGGAGCATGGAATTGTCCAGAATGTCTTGGTATACTATATATGTAGATAGATAGGTAGTATGACCAGCATACATCTTTAAATCAGCTCTGCCCACATCTGACTGGGTCAAATAACACTGCATAGGAAGTGGGGAAATGTATATGTGTGTGTGTGTGTGTGTCTGGACTTCCTCTTCTCTTTGAACAAAAGCCTGTCGCTGTCTGCTTTATTTTTATTGTTGTTGTTGTTTCGTGAGACACATGGCGACATTCCTGACCGGAGGATCTGCCCTCCGGCCCAGAAAGAGCCTCATGCATGTCATGTTTTTTTTTTTTCTGTGTGATCGTGGGTACTGCCTCCATTGGGCGGGGCGGTCACGCTCTTCCTTATTTGGATAGCCGAGGGGGGGTGGGGGTGGTCGGGGTCACATGGGCGTACAGCAGGACCCACAGAGATAGGAAGAGTAGAAGTGAGACCAGACGAGAGCCGAGGGAGAGTAAAGTACACCGAGGTCTGCAGGTCTGGAGGAGAAAACAAGCTAGACGCTGAGAGGAAGCACATGGTGTAAGGAAAGAAAAAACAGAAATGCCCACCAACTTCACTGTGGTCCCAGTGAAGGACAGCTCTGGAAAAACCAGGAGCGAGGAAGAGGAGGATGACAGTGTGGTGAAAGAGGAAGACGACAGCGCCACAGGTGAGATGAAACCAAAGGAAACCATCTGGAGATAGATGGAGGTAGACAGCTGGTGTGTCCAGAGCAAACTCATTATTTGGCTTTATTGCTTGAGGTGGTGGTGGTGGTGGTGGAGGTGGTGGGGGGAGGGTTCCTGTGTTTTTCGGGAAAAGCAGCAGAGGTTTATGGTCTGCGTGGGAGGATAATATGTAGGTGAGACCGTTGGATTTTAGGGAAGGGTTGTTCCTTCTTTTGAGGGTTTCCATCTCACGCCACGGATACACCAAGGAGGCTTTTTGTTTCCTCTTTTCCTATTTCCCTTTATTTCGCCTCCAGCTTTAATATTCATCCTGTTCTGTTCTGCTTCCTGATTGCTTGTCAGTCGTTGGTTCAAGCAGATAACTGTTAGTAAAATTGATCCAGTATTGAACTTTACGTCCACTAAAAGCTGCAATGATTAATAAGCGACTCAGCAATTATCTTGACAGTCGACCCATCGTTGATTTACGCAGAAATGACAGAAAAATGTTATTTTCAGCCTCTCAAATATGTAGATTTATTGCTTCTGTCTGTATTATAATGCATTAATATCATTTATATTGACAAAATGCGACTTCCTGCATCTTTAATGAATGTTTGCTTCTGTTTTCTGACGTTTTATAGCAGAATCGTGAACACAATCACCAGTTTCTGACGTCTTAGGAGGCTGGTCGGAGTATTTCTCATGGTTTCAGTTTACCATTAGGTCTCCTGGTGTCGTTAGAGCAAACAGGACCAACACAGATGCTCTAATTGGGCCACCCATAGCTTTTGCATCTCTTAACACCTCTGTGCTGACGACCATTGACATGCAGCCTCTGACTTAACTCAGCCTCTTAAGGCCTTTTGGTCTGATTCCAGCTTCTTAAATTGAATATTTCCTGGTTTATTTCCTCGTTTTATGACAATAAACTGAATATATTTGAGTTAAGGACAGTTGAGGGAAACTCTGATCCACATTTTTCAGCAAACAACTCATCAGTTAATTGAGAAAATAATCAATGGATTCATTGATAATGGAAATAATAGGTAGTTGCAGCCCTAAATGAGATTATTTAACATGCATTTAGAAAGAACATTTCTAAAATCAGTGGATTTTCTTGCACTAAAGATAAAGTCAAGATTTTGGGCTCTTTTGCTCCCATGATACATCTTAGGCGTTTATTTCTCTACACTTTGTCTATTTGCGCCCTCAAATTTCTCCTGAACTTATCAGAAGTCATTGTTTTATGTTGATTATCTTGCCTTCATAACTGTTTGAAGCTAAAACATGATTGAAATGTGCGGCTCTGATGCATCGTTCGTACATATCCTGCAAGGAGCTGAACATCATCACATAACAGCCATTTAGAACACAAAATAAAAACATATTCAACAAATTATTTTCCAATGGGAATCCTTCTCAACATAGACTGAACACACACAGCTTTTAGACTCTGTAACATCTGATCTGATCAACCTTTTCTGACACCAGCAGATACAAAACCTCCTTATTTCTAACAGACTATTCCGGCTGCAGACGTCACAGAGTTCGTTTTTTAACAAACTCCTCTCCGAACAGTGAAGCTGCTGCTTTTACAGCGCAGAGCGAATCGCTTCCCGGCGTTTAATTCCTGCCGCAATTTAGGGCATCACGCTGGGAGTGATTTTACAGACTGCAGGAGAGAAAAAGGAAAGTTTTATGGCGGCGGCTGTGCAGGACGTGGAACCGTGGCGTGCTTTGGTGTTTTTTTGTAACCGTGACGGCGGGGATGACATCAAGACGTCGACACCACAAAATGACGGGCTTCAGTTTGTGGTCTGCAGAAGCATCAGGACCACACACTTTTATTTTGTTTGCACTTTAAGGAGGACGTCTCTATAAAGCCAAGCAGGACTCGAACATTTTGTCTGAGCTCTTCTGGTCGAATGTTTACCAGGGAGGGTCCCTGACATCATGCATGTTGCTGGCTCGTGAGCGTTCAGTCACTGTTATTGATTATCCTGCTGGCCGGCTTCCTGTTGGCTGAGTGGGGGGAGGTGGGACCCCACCCCCATGCTGTAAAGTGCTCCACTTCTGAATCCCCTCTTTGTCCGACCCTCCCTCTCTGGTTCACACTCTGTTCCCGTCGCTTTATTTCCTCATGAGCAGGAAGATTTTTCTTTAATATCCTGAGTGTTGTCGTGTCACCGGCTTCCTGGTCGCCAGACAAACCACCAGATGTTCTGGACATGCAGTCAGACCGTCCGTGGCGAGCTCGTCCCGTTTTGTCCTCTTTAGAACGACAACAAGTTAATTAAAGTGTGGATTACATGTGGTGAGGAAGGGAAGTAACAAGTGGTCAAACAAAGCTCATGGCGACATGACATCTTGTTTCTCTCTTCTTTGTTTCCACATTAAAACAATAGAAGAGCTTCAGTTCAGCCTCTGTCTGTCTGCTGAGCACTGCAGATAATCTAATCTAATCTAATCTAGTTTCCCTGGAGCTCAGAGCATTGTGGCGTCCATAGACTCACTTTATTGTACCTGTGATTCCTCCCAGTCCATCTCTATTTGATCACACTTTGATTTTATTTTATTATTTTTAAAAGATAACTTTGTTTTTTCCAACCTGGAGTTTTATCCCTTGTTTTTGTGTCTTATTCATCACATTATTATTATATAATGCATGCAGGCATTATATCGCTGTTGTTTTTCTGTTAGTAATTATTTATTTTTTCATACTCAACAGGGACATTCAAAAGACAGCAACACATAAACAAAACATCGACACAGACAAATAGATGCAAGGATGACTTCCTTATTTCAATTTTTTATGCAATGGAGCTGCAAAGATTAGTAAAGCGTATTTATTAGTTTGTCAAACGTCTTGGCAATCGACCAGTCATTGCTTTGTGTAGAAATTGGTCAGTTTGTTGGTCTGTTGATCATTTGGTCAGTTGGTCTGATGGTCTGCTGCACCGCTGGTCCTCCAATTCTTTGGTCAGTTGTTTTGTTGATCCGTTGGTCATTTGGTCTGATGGTCTGTTGGTCAGTTGGTCTGATGGTCTGTTGGTCAGTTGGTCTGATGGTCTGCTGCGTCGTTGATCCTCTGGTCCTTTGGTCAGTTGTTTTGTTGATCCGTTGGTCATTTGGTCTTCTGGTCTGTTGGTCATTTGGTCTTCTGGTCTGTTGGTCATTTGGTCTTCTGGTCTGTTGGTCATTTGGTCTGATGGTCTGTTGGTCAGTTGGTCTGCTGGTCTGCTGCATCGTTGATCCTCTGGTCCTTTGGTCAGTTGTTTTGTTGATCCGTTGGTCATTTGGTCTTCTGGTCTGTTGGTCATTTGGTCTGATGGTCTGTTGGTCTGTTGGTCATTTGGTCTGATGGTCTGTTGGTCATTTGGTCTGTTGGTCTGTTGGTCATTTGGTCTGATGGTCTGTTGGTCATTTGGTCTGATGGTCTGTTGGTCATTTGGTCTTCTGGTCTGTTGGTCATTTGGTCTTCTGGTCTGTTGGTCATTTGGTCTGATGGTCTGTTGGTCTGTTGGTCATTTGGTCTGATGGTCTGTTGGTCATTTGGTCTGTTGGTCTGTTGGTCATTTGGTCTGATGGTCTGTTGGTCATTTGGTCTGATGGTCTGATGGTCTGTTGGTCATTTGGTCTGATGGTCTGTTGGTCATTTGGTCTGTTGGTCTGTTGGTCATTTGGTCTGATGGTCATTTGGTCTGTTGGTCTGTTGGTCATTTGGTCTGATGGTCCATCAGATGCTGGTCTGCTGCGTCTGATGGTCTGTTGGTCATTTGGTCTGATGGTCTGTTGGTCTGTTGGTCAGTTGGTCTGCTGGTCTGCTGCGTCGTTGATCCTCTGGTCCTTTGGTCAGTTGTTTTGTTGATCCGTTGGTCATTTGGTCTTCTGGTCTGTTGGTCATTTGGTCTGATGGTCTGTTGGTCATTTGGTCTGTTGGTCAGTTGGTCTGCTGGTCTGTTGGTCTGTTGGTCATTTGGTCTGATGGTCTGTTGGTCATTTGGTCTGTTGGTCTGTTGGTCATTTGGTCTGATGGTCCATCAGATGCTGGTCTGCTGCGTCTGATGGTCTGTTGGTCATTTGGTCTGATGGTCTGTTGGTCTGTTGGTCTGTTGGTCAGTTGGTCTGCTGGTCTGCTGCGTCGTTGATCCTCTGGTCCTTTGGTCAGTTGTTTTGTTGATCCGTTGGTCATTTGGTCTTCTGGTCTGTTGGTCATTTGGTCTGATGGTCTGTTGGTCATTTGGTCTGATGGTCTGTTGGTCTGTTGGTCAGTTGGTCTGCTGGTCTGCTGCGTCGTTGATCCTCTGGTCCTTTGGTCAGTTGTTTTGTTGATCCGTTGGTCATTTGGTCTTCTGGTCTGTTGGTCATTTGGTCTGATGGTCTGTTGGTCATTTGGTCTGATGGTCTGTTGGTCTGTTGGTCAGTTGGTCTGCTGGTCTGCTGCGTCGTTGATCCTCTGGTCCTTTGGTCAGTTGTTTTGTTGATCCGTTGGTCATTTGGTCTTCTGGTCTGTTGGTCATTTGGTCTGATGGTCTGTTGGTCATTTGGTCTGATGGTCTGTTGGTCAGTTGGTCTGATGGTCTGTTGGTCAGTTGGTCTATTGGTCTGCTGTGTCATTGATCCTCTGGTCCTTTGGTCAGTTGTTTTGTTGATCCGTTGGTCATTTGGTCTGATGGTCTGTTGGTCTGTTGGTCTGTTGGTCAGTTGGTCTGCTGGTCTGTTGGTCTGTTGGTCTGTTGGTCAGTTGGTCTGCTGGTCTGCTGCGTCGTTGATCCTCTGGTCCTTTGGTCAGTTGTTTTGTTGATCCGTTGGTCATTTGGTCTGATGGTCTGTTGGTCATTTGGTCTGATGGTCTGTTGGTCAGTTGGTCTGATGGTCTGTTGGTCAGTTGGTCTACTGGTCTGCTGTGTCATTGATCCTCTGGTCCTTTGGTCAGTTGGTCCTTGACAGGTTTTTCCAGTTACACTTACAAACTTGATTCTGATCATTTTGTCAGAACTCACCAGTTGATTGTCCACAATTACTACTTTAATTTTTGACCTGGTGGTATTTGTAACTCTAGAATCTGTAGAGGGCTTACATCACTCACCATGGCCCATCAATGAAGAGAAAGTAACCATCTTTAGCTTTACAACTGGAGAAATATGTCTCAAAACCCTGCTAAAGCAGACGAGTAGCTTATGTTACAAATGAGCCGAATGGAAAGGGAAGTAGCATAAAACACAACAGAAAATGAAAGAATGTTTTCCATTCTGTTGTACTTTTCCATATCAGAGTTTTTTTTTCCTTATACATCACAGCATAAATCCTTGTGCTAATAACCTTCCTGATCCTGTCGTCAGTGTGGTTGAAATAAAGCAGCATTTTGCCACAGGGGAGCTCCTCAAAATCCCTGGTGATTTAGGGAGTTTTCCCTTCACTGTGGGAACGTAATGACCTGCGACTGAGCCGCTGTATAACTAATGATGATTATGGATGTTTGAGCTGTAAAGTCAAGAAAGAAGCTCTGAGATTTAAGACGAGGAAGGGTTTATTAGCTCCAACCTGCCTCATGCATTTCGATGTAACGTTGTTTTCAGGTCAGTCATGTGATTATTGGTGTTATTGATGGTCAGGTGTTAAAAACCTGGTCCTGGTCTCAGCTTCATGTCCCTGCAGACCCCAAGGAGTCGCTTTAAAACTTTATCCTGCAGCTTTCGACAGCTCAACCTTTACTGTTTGTGTCGGCCATATTTTCTAAGTCCTGCTTCTGTCTGCAGCTCAAAAACCTGATCACCCTCAGTTATTCAGTGTTGTCTGCAGTGAATGCAGGGAAGAGAGGAGATACTTACCTCAGGAATGTAGGGAATGAGACGAGGACCAGGATGTGATGTCATTTCATTTACAAGCCCTCTGAATAGTTGATTTTACAAAGCCGGTCCTGACTGGATCCAGGCAGACGGGATCCAAATATAATGAGAAAAACTTGCATATTCTCTGAGATTAAAGTGACAAAAAATAAAATTTGCAAGATTATTAAGGCATAAATTTAGACAAAGTACCTTAAAGATGTTTAAAGCATGAGCAGTGATATTATAGGAGTTTCAGGAAAGTAGAGAGAAGCTTCTTTCAAATGAGACGTGACAGAGGATGAAGATGAAGCTTCAAATACCTTCAAGAGTTTTTAGGTTTTTAGGACAGCTTTAGTTTTTCTGTGCCGTCCATAACTGCAGTATTAAATCTTTAAAAAGGAAACGCAAAGACAACCGCAGCAGTAAGTAAAGCCTCAAGTATTTACTAAACACTAAAGTGGGATTTAGCCGGATGGGACGTTCCCAAATCTGCAAAACTAACATGAATACGAGACAATTTTGAGGCGTGCAAAGATAAAAACATTTAATAAATCTGAATATCCAAATCCAAAAATTCAAATAAATGTTCAGATCCTGCACATAATTGTCAAAAAAGATAAAGATGAGAGAATATCATATATATTACTACTTTTCAATATAGTTTCTAGTATTAATCTCCCAGTTTAATACGCAATGTGTAGTTTATAGTTTACTTATTTCAATAAAGGTATTTTATTGTTTAAGTTTATCACATTACACAATTTTTTAAGTAATCTGTCGCAAAATAATTTCTTTTTCCTCTCTACCTGTTCTCTATAATAAAAGGGTTCCCATGCTTCCTTAAGGAGTCTGAGTAATTATTGAAATTGCTGAAATAAACCAAAACATGCCTGCTTGACTGATTTTCATCACACTGGTTCGTTTTAATCCATCAATGCTGGGGATTTATTAAAGACATATTTTTATTTTAATTCTATTTATTAAATTTGCAGCACAATTATCTTATAATTTAATAAGATTTATTTTTTAACATTTTCAGGGTTCCCGCTGCTTCTTAAAAAGTCATAAAATGTCTTAAATTAAACTCTGGGTAATTAAGGTCTTAAGTTGTCTTAAATTTACCGTAAATTTGTTGTAGGTCTTTTTTTGCATGTTATTTTGTTCACAAAGTTCACTTTTTTGTTCTGTAGAAAAAAAAGTTAAGTGTTATTTCTTGAATATATATTGTTGTGGAAGTGTTAATAGGGCAAAAAAAATAATAAAAATTTTTTATCGGACATTAATCGTTTATCTGATTTTTTTTTCCTGCTAAATATCAATAGCAGCATCAGCCTCAAAAACTCCATATTCGTCGGGCTCTACAATAAATTGACTATTTTCTACCAAAGAAATTGTTTTTGCATTTTTGGGTCTTAAATTATATTTGTCGAGGTCTTAAAAAGTATTAAATTTGGCTTTAAAAATGATGCAAGAACCCTGAAGAAGACTGCAGAAATCCCCTCAGATGGGGGATCACCTCTTATCAAATAGAGGTCAGTGTTTTTTTTTCATTTGGGATCTGCTGCTCTCTTAAACAATCTTGAACCGCTCAGCGTGGAAATGGTCACTGATTGGTTCAGCCAGACGGTCCCATCTCCTTCGCTGCTTCCTGTTCAGTGCTCGCCTCTCAATATGGTGTCTCTGATAAGCCTTCAAACATAGAAATATGCTCCTATTGGTCGTCTTTCTCTGTCCTCACTTTACACAGGATTCAAGCAGCTCTTTGGTTAAAGTCCGGTTACAACCAAGCTTGGTTTTAACAGCCATAAAATGTCCCACACTTTGATGTGGTCACACGTTGCACAGCTAAGTGCTGGCTCAATACCACTGATCCATTTCCATTATCAAACAGTGGTGGTTTTAGACATTGACAGCTGTTTAAAACAACACCTATGGATGTTTTACACTGGTCATAAGAGGCTCTGAAGGTGCTGTTCTTTGCTTTATTATTCATGATCTCTTACAGCCAAATCTTTAGTGTGATTTCCAAGGTCCATTTTCAGCCTGAGGTCATAAAACACTGACATTCTTCTGCTTGTTTTTGGTGGAGACTGCTCAGTTTTAGGGAAAAGCTGCTTTGTCTGCTATGAGTTGTCCGATGATTTCGTTGTCTCACATGACCAGTGATTCATTTGCACTTTTTGCCGGAACAATTGGAAAGACTCTGTAACCAGACGTGCTGCGTCACGTTTGATGACTTTTAAAGTACAAGTGGAGGCCAACCATGCTTTCAGTTTTTGTCACATTTATAACAGTCAAAATGTACAGAAGTGTATTGTGTTCATTTGGAAAAAATAATAGTAATTTATATATTTTTTTATTTTTTTTTTCTGTTTTTCTGACTATTTTTTTCCCCAGCTTTTTTTTTGACAGTTTTCCATTTTTTTGTGTTTTTTAACGTAATTTTTGTGTTTTTTCAAGTTATTTTTTTATTTTTTTTCAGAGTTATTTTTTTGTGCCTTAAAGACAGGACTATCTCCCAAGTTGGTCATGTCTGCGTCCATTAAATCAAGCTCTCAATAAAGGAATTAATGTGAACATTAATTTCAAATGCTCTCTATAAAATAGTACAAAAAAATAACAAGAAATTATTCTGGAAAAAAAGACACAGAAAAAAATAATTACTCAGAAACTCTGAAAAAAATACCCCTCAAAAAAAAACAGGGAAAATACAAACCAAAAAATAGAAACTCACTTCCGTAAAAGTGTCTTTGATTTGTCTGTAGAATACCTTAATTTCAGTTTCTATTTGATGTGTCTTTACTAACTAGCTCTTGAAATATAAGAGAAAAGCAGCTGATAAACTTCTGTTTATTTAGTAGTTTCTTGCATTTATTAATACATAAAAAATAACCAGAAGATTTTTTTCTCAGGTGCTCTTAAATGAAAATCTTTAGGCTGTCGAGGAGAGGCTTGGACAGATTCAGTAAAGATGGTTAATCTAAATTTATCAGCATGTTTGATCGTTAGTTACGATGTGTTGTTAGTTTCCTTTTTTTTTTTAATGGAGTTCTGCTTCATGACCTGCCAGCATTAATCCCTAGAAAATATTGTTTTAATTAATCACAAAAACATGGATGGACTTCATTGTATATAAGAAGTAGCGTTAGTCGCCGTGGTGTCACCCATTATTTTGTGGACTTTTGAAGCTTTTTGATCGTCGCCATCTTGGTTTTTGCAACCAGAGGTGACTCTAGAGGGAAGACGACAACCCAACGCTGAAAACACACTGTGAAAGGGTTAAAGTTCAAAGAGTTTAACATGCTGCGTGGTTTGGCACTGGTTTAAATGCCTTCAGGCAAACATTTTAATTGCATTTTTACGTTAAACTTCCAATTTTACTCGGATTAAGTCTCAGGCCTCTCAGCTTTAAAACAAGGATATTGTGTTTATAAGTATGTAGCAGTGGAGAGGCGTCTAATCTGTGGCAGTAATATATAACTATGCTATTGTTTTTTTTAACCCATATCATGCTTAGTGTTTACACATGGGAGTAAGGGTTCAGGTGTAAGCACTACTAAGTAACATTGATCCCTCAACCTTGGCTGACCTATTCCATCGTTTATAACCCCACATTATCTCAGATTATTCTCACTCAGCAGTCATTTACTTGTAGCCGTCATGTCCCCCATCATTTACCCTCATATAGACGACAGGACAGAGCGTTAGCAGCATTTGTCTCTCCGTCCTTCCCCTCCATCCTTTGCTATGTGTTGCATAACAGCCAGCATTGTTTACCTGAAGGGTTTAAAGGCTTAGGACATCATTAAGTGCAATACACAGATACTTATGCACAGGAAAAATAACTATGACAGCAGCCGTCTGACATGAAGCCGAGTAGAGCTTGATACCCCTAAATCCTTCTTACTGTGTGATTTGATCGTCCTCCTTTAAGCTCTGCCTTCACACATCTGTCAGTTTAATGACACTGGCGGCAGATGTTCAGTTCGTCTTAATTTTTGCACTTTGGTTATCAGTTTGTATCATTAGTTTTAGATTTGAAAGGGTTTTTTTTTAATTGTTTGAAGTTCTTGACAGGGATAAGGGTGTCTTGTGAAATAAGTTCAGAAGCTAAAATTAATGAAAAAAGACCAAAATATTGAATAAATAAAACTCCCTGCTTGGTGCCAGCTTTCAATACAAGCTTGAGCTTGACATTTTATTAAGCTCCTATTTATTGGGTTTTTATATTCTTATTTATTTTATTTATTTTTCATTAATTTTTATTAATTTATTAAATTAAATTTTAGATTTTATTTTTTAAATACATTTTATTATTTTCTATGTAAAACTATAATTATGTACATTTTATTATATAATGTTTTATTATTATTAAATTAAATTCTTATTAAATTAAATTAATTTCATATGTACTGTATTTATAAATTCATTGGAAATATATCTTCACTAAATAACGGCATTAATGTGAGGGTAACCATTAATTTAAACAATTTAAATAATAAATTGTAGAATTCTTATTCTTACTATTTTTTATATTTATATTATATAAATTATAATTATATATTTTGGTTATATTATTTTTTGTGATATTATTTATTAATATTTGGTATTTTATTATATGCTAAATCAATTGAGATTGCAATAAATTAAAATACTTTCATATATATATAAGCTCAGTACTCACAGCCGCAGTCCAGATGTCGTACTTTACCGAACAACCCTCGAACGTTACGCCCTGGCTCTGGTGAACGAAGCTCTCTGGACTCCCCATCGGCCAGAAGACGGCAGCAGAACCTGAGCTTTGTTTGTGGCTTTAAAGCAGCGTCTTCCTTCAACCTCAGCGTGGCTCCTGTGCTTTATAAAAAGTTCGGGATTAGCCTAATCTGGTTAGGTGATTAGTGCCCACTTCACATGCTCTTAGACGGGCAGATTAAAGGGTGATCTGCTATTGTCTCGCCCCTTTGGCACGTCCTTGGCTCAGTCTGTCTCACATGAGTTCAAATTAGGGGCTCATGATGCAGACCAAAGGTGATTTACAGCAACGGTTCACTTTTACCAGACATAAATTAAACCTGAAAATTATGAATATTTATTTATATATATAATATTTATATATATAATATAAAATATGACAGTGCATACAGCAAAATTAGTGGTGAGCACTTGGTGCTCAGTCAGATGTAAAAAAAAAAAAAAAAGTTTAAAAATAGCCTAAAAATAAAATAGAAAAGACATAAAGTCATGCAAGAAATAAGATACTACAGTTGTATGGCAAAAACAGTTTTTGGTAGCAGACAGTAAAAATGTTATTGCACTTTATATTAATATTACACATAGAAATGGAAAAAAAATGACCAGATTCATTCATTTTATTTATTTATTTATTTTTGCTTTTTTTTTTTCTACTGTCTATTCTCGTGAATATATCAGAACCATGTGGAAAGGATTTCCTTAAATTTGTCAAAACAAACGTCCACTTTGATTCGAGGATGGTACCATTTTGCTGCACCAGCGTCCTTTCAAAATAAACTAAAGCGTGTTGCCGTGGCGTCCAGGAAGCTGAAATGTGTCCTGTGTGCGTCCCGCTGATCGATCGACCGCCACCACAGCGACACCCTGGAGGTCAAACTGTAAATGAAACTGCTCACTGAGGCAGCACCTGAGCTGTGAAAGGTTATTGATTCAAAGTGATGAACTGCTGTTTGAAAAGTACTCCTTTTTTTGCATGGAGTTCTGTGCGTGCGCCCAATCCATCCATCCTTCCCCCTAAAGCTGTTTCCCTCTCTTCCTTCACTCCTTCCTCTTTGCACTCTAACGTGCACGCTCACAAGTGCACGTATGCCGGGGATCAGTTAGGTGTGTGCGTTGATGGGAGGGTGAGGGCGCTTCGTGATGCGTGGCTGATGTCGCTGGCATCGTCATCACCGGCCACTTTTCACACACACACACACACACACATGCTGTCACAGAAATAGCTGATCCTCACATTATCCAGCCAGCAGGCAGCTTACTAACAGTATCTCCACACTCTGGACCCTCGTTACTGGAGTTACCCAGGGACCAGAACCAGGACCCCGGCCCCTTCCACCCCCTTTTTTCAGCCCGGCTCCCCACAATGGAGCAGAGGGGAGGATCTCGAAGGAAGGGTAAGTCTTTCACAACTAAAGTACTCCTTCAGTTGTCCTTTGCTGACACTGCGGTGCACAGTGTCCGCTCATATGGTTGGTTTACAGTGACAGAGGGCGAGATTCACCTTTTCAAGCTGCTCCACCAAAGGCAGATGTGGTTTTAAAGGAGGCGTTCGTCCAGTTAAGTTGAGTCAGGTTTATTGGTATAGCATGACATCACAAAACAACAGCCTCTGTCTTTTCCGCCTACCAAAAAACTGCATTTTAACAGTCAGAGGAACAGAGGAAAAGGTGTGTTTGAGTGATGCTTTGCAGTGCTTTTTTTCACAAAGTCAAAAGTCGTGATTTTGAGAGAAAAGAAAAAAAAAAAGAGGCACGCACAGATTAATTCTGCACTGGCGTGTAATATGATTTAAGTTTTCCTGTTATAACTTAGAAGTGTGCCTCGTTGTCTTTTTATTCGTTAAAGGAAGTGATTTTTGACTCTATAAAGCTCTTTCTCTTTTTCTCGGTACAATGAGCCGTGGTCTAACTCCGGCAGCGTTAGGCAGATTACAGCGTCGTCACAGCGCCCGGCTTAGCGGTTATAAATAGGATGCATGGTCATTTATTACCACAGTGACCAGAGAGGCTGAGCTGTACGTCCTCGGTGTACCTGCAGGTGAATCTGCACAGGTGAATCCTGCTTTATGCCGCATTAAAGAAAATCTTTCCACCAATGCTACTAATTTGGACACCTCATGATGACAAATTTACCTGTTTTTACCGAATAGAGCCTGAACGCATCATAATGTAAATCAGTGGTTAGTGACGTTAGCTGTTAGCAGCCGGTAACTTTAACGAGCTCTTGTCCTGCTGATTTCAACAGATATTTATTGTTCATAATTTATCTTTTTTATGTTACTTTTCTAACGTTAGTCTTGATACCTGATATCCAGCACCAGAAAAGCACGTTACGTTTTTTTGAATTTTGTCTTGGATTTGTTAACAAAGTACAGTTTAGAGTCAGAACTTGATTTGTATTTAGTGCTGGAATGAACTAGAAACACTCCACGTCCAATGGTTTCGTAATTTTTGACTCACGGCGTCGATATCAAATTATTCAATTATTTAACTCAAAATGTTTTTCTTAATTTCCCGTCGATGCTCCAGAGTCTAACATGTTTCAGCCAGAAGCTTGCAAATTTTGAATTAAGTAGAACTTTCTATCAAAGCAGAATTATGCTTCAGTGTTTGTGCCAATAATTACTTAATAGATGGATTTTTAATATATGGAATTAACAAAAGCAGCAAGCCAAAAAATCATGTCACAGTGAACTGATATGTAGTTTGTTTTTCTTAAGCTCTGGGTTTCATGCTTTAGAGCAGGGAGCGTTTGGTTTAATCTGCTGAATATCCTCCAGTAATGTCCCACTTTTAGGGGTCACCTAGCGGGCTTCAGCTCAGGGAGACTCACCTGCACAAGTGGAGCACACCTGCATTCATTCATCAGCAGTTCCACCAGAGCTTCACTGCAGTAAATCACATTCAGAGCAGCGTGGCTGGACACAGTTATGTTTGCATGCATGCAAAATAAGAAGAGGAAGTGATCATAAACATAATATAACCCTGAATTCAAACACAGCAGGACAGAAACGTTAAGGCGGTCATTATTTTACACTCAGTCTTTCTGCAACTTTATGTTTGAAAATGTGAATTATGTGCTAATGTGCACACATGTCCAGAACAGAAATGTGAACTTTTCTGTTGATATTTTGAAGTCAAAGGAGGGGATTTATTTATCTAATTTTATCACTCCTTGAATCTCAGGGGTGGAAAAAATATTGATATGGCGAAATATCGCGATATTTTGTCTTCTGATATATCAATTGCTAATTTCTTTCTTTTTTTTAAAAAAAAAAAGGTAATTTTGGGACTTTCATACACATATAGTACATTAATTTGATTTTGAATTGATTGACAGTGTTTTATAATCCCTGTGAAATGTATGAATTTCTTTAGTGACACAGATATTGTGATGTATCGTGGATTAATTTTTTTGCAATGCATCGATTATCGCGGTATCGCTGTGTTGTGATATGACCGTTATCGTGGGCAAAATATCGCGATAGTGTCGTATCGCGAGGTACTTGATGATACCCAGCTCTGATGAATCTGCATTTCCTGTCATGTTTTTAGGAATAAAGTGAGAAACTGGACAGTTTGAGCTGCTGAAGTGGACATTTGTGTCTCATAGTGAGAAAAATAACATTTTAGAAAACAGATTGTTACCAACCTTTAAATTCACTAGATTTACCAAGACACTAAAAAATAACTAATAGATATCACCATGAAACTTCCCCTGCAGCATTAAGACATGATATGTGTTTATTATTATTTAATTAAAAGTTTCCTGCACTGTTTAAATACACAAATAAGGCATTATCTAATGCTGACTCTGGGTGAATTTAGAATAAATCTGCAGAAAATAAACACCTAAATGTGTGTTTGTTTTTTTTTTCTTCCACTTGTGTTAAAAAAAGACATGATATAGAAGCAAAAATAGTGCATGACTAAACAATATTTGCTGAATGGAATGAGTTTTCTACTGTGAAGTTATTAAGTTATAGTGCAGAGAGGCGACGCTGCTGGCCTTTAATGATGGGATATCACCAGTTTGACTCGAAAACTCGTCTTCAGCTCGTTCTTTCTTTCTTTTCCAGGTGCAAATTTGCCAACATTTCCATGATTTGCTCCTCTTGAACAGGTTTACAGTGCAGTGCACATTCAGCGTTCCTGAGAACAGCTGATGTAAGGACGCTGTGCAGAGAGTGTGGATAATATTAAAGTCAGACGTCTTTACAGAAAGCCCTCACGGTTATGTCATTTTCTGTGTTTTTGACTGCTTGAATCATCCAGGTATTTTATTTTGTGATGATGCAGCCGTACCCTGAGATAATGCCTGGATTTTTGTCCCATTTCCTGACGTGAACACGAGTTTCCAGGAAGCAGATAAATGGCGACATGTGTAATGTGCACAGAGGCGAACATCTGGTATCTAGGCCACAGTCGTGTTGTTGCTACTGTACATGAATCTGGACCGAGTCCCTCAGGATCGGCCAGCAGCACATGTGTGTGATGACTTTTACACAGCAGCATAGCAGTTTTCATGATAAACTGATAGATTTAACAAATTTATTATTCTACCTCCCAGTGTCAGGTGTTTACCGCCCTAAATTAACAGTACCACTGATTTACCAGAATAATTTTAATGTTTGTCAGTATGTCAAAATGATATCTTTAATAATCGAATAAAATTGTCGTTGTTGTCCAGGGATTTTAAAATGTACTGTTTTTACAGAAAAAAAATATCGCAGCACATTTTTATTATTTCTTGATCAGTTTTTGTATTTTCCACTTATTACAAAAAAATTCAACAATATCAGACAAGTTTTTTTTAGAGTTTTATGACACACATCAGGTCCCAGTTCAAGGACTAATATATCAGGGTTCCCATGTGTCCTGGAAAACCTGGAAAATGATTGAACAATTTTAATGATTTTAATGATAAAATAGAAAAAAATACTGTTATACATTTTTTGATTCCAGTTATTTCCTGTCATCTCTGAACAGAAAAATGTGTTTTAGTGGTTGGTTTTTTTTTTATTATGGATTAATTTCTGAGTGAATACCACTAAAATGTTTTTGCAGTTATTAATGCCCATTAATGCTGTATTAAGTACTCAGTGTTTCCACCATGTACTACCTGACTGTAGCATCTTATGTTCAAGACTACAGTATTTTTATTGTAGTTTATAAGAAAGATAAGATAAGATAGAACTTTATTCATCCTGAAAGAAATTCTTTCACAACAGTCGGAAAAAGTTAAGTTTTTATGCTGGACCAGGAAGTATAACTTTAGGTTACTTAACGTAACCCTGGTTCTTTGATAACAGCGTTAGGTGTTTCACTATGGGGAATCACCTCGGCTTGCGTAGTTGGTCACGTTGAGATGATTTCAACGTTAGAAAAAGAAACATGTTTTGTCAGGTAAATTCCGCACTAAAGTTGCCTAAACCTAACCAAGTCGTGGAAGTTCATTTGTGAACAGACTGAAGCCTGTACGTCTGCTACCACTGTGACTCTGGAGTGATTTCAGCGCTGACTTCCTGATCTTCACCCGTCAGCTTGTTCTAAAACAGAAACCTCACACGCTGCCTGTTTTAGCTGCCGCCGGGTCTCAAAGAGGATTTAGCCGGTGTCGTTTAAGACGATGATTACCTGCCCAGCTAAGCGCTGACGGCCTGAACCGATTCACCTGGATGGAATCTGAAATTTATTCTCTCCAGGTATTGAAACATCGTCCCCTCACCTGATGTATCTCTGCTGTCTGACTCTGGCTTTGTTTTAAAGAGCGGCACAGAACAAGGACGTAGTGACTTTCCCTGTGATTAGCAGCGAGCTAAGCTTATCGCCCTGCAGCTGCATGGAGCAGTAAAAGTTCCTCTGAAATCCTCAACATGAGCAGAGTTCAAGCAGCTCAGCTGACGAAGACCAGAGAGGGGGCTGAGTAACAATGGGAACATAATAATAATAATAATAATAAAACCAAATAATATTTTTTAAAAAGGGGATTTAATCCCGGTGAACCTGCAGGTGTGAATTAATCTACAATTAGGAGGTTTAAATGGAGATTTTTTTTATTTATCATATTATTATTTCTCTCAGTAACTGCAGTCATATTTCCTCTGAGCATTTGCCTGTTTTTTCTTTGCAAATTCATTTTTGCAGTTTGAACTTTTCACACAAAACCAGCACCGGGAAATTATGATGGACCTCATAGGTCCTTATAGGTATAGATCAAGAGGTTGTTATTTTTTTAATAATGATCAGACTCAGCAGTAAAGGAGCAAACAGGTTGCAGAGATCAGTGTTTGTTGTCAAGAGTGAGAATAAAGGAAAGTTTTAGTGTATTAAAAAAGAACAGGGCGCCTCAATAAAATTTGATAAACAGCTTTTCACCTGAATGTCTGTGAGGCTTTGAGTCGTTAGAAGTTTGATGCTAATTGTTGTTAATAATTTAATAATGACTGCCTGTTTTTGCATGATCTTTTCTGGAGGATAGTTTCATTTTCTGTCTTTTTCTTTGTCCTTTGTGGGTTTAAGAGGTTTATAGTCACTGTTTCTAGTTGTAGTTTCCTGTTTAGCCTTTATATGTAGTGTTTTATTATCTATAAAGCTCAATGTACAGAATTTTATTATGAACCGTGTTTTATGGTCAAACTGGGATCTGCTTCAGCTCACTAAAATTTAGCATTGTTATTATTATTATTATTATTATTATTATTATTTAGCTTCCTTCCCAACAAGATAACATGGCACGGTTGGTTCTAAGCTGTTTTTTAGGTTTTCTAGTTTTATTTGATAGAGTTTCTTCAATTTTGCATTTACATAAATTAATATAATTGGATTAAAATAACACCTGAAGTGCTGTTAAGTTACGTAGCAGATAAATCATCATTGAATTCTGTTTTTTTCTGTACCTCCTCTCCTCTCTGTGCTGTGTTTGTCACTCTATTCCTCCTGGTTAGTGGATCACATTAATTGATTTCATTGACATAGCTACAAACATTATGAAAGTCTTTTTTATTTATCTTCTATTGGGGAAATTCGCCCACCACAGCAGTCAAATTACAGGATTTAAAAGAATAAACAACAGCAAAGACATGATAGAATAAGTGATAATAGCATAAATATTTACATTATGTACGAAAATAACAAAGGAAGAGAAATGTATCTTTAATTGCAAACAGTTAAACGCAATTATTAGATGACTAAAATGTATTTTTTTACTATATGTTGTGTAGATGTGTCCTGTAGAAATAGTCATAAAATAAAAAAGCAGTGCAGATATTTCTGTGCAAAAGAAATCTGTCGTCCTGGCGCTTGAGGTGAGATCCACTTTATTTCTGGTGAAACATATCATCCAAACATAATGAGCACATGACGGTACAAGAGCGTAAATATAAAAAATATAAAATAATATATATATAATAAAATAAATATAAAATAACAGATATTATACATAATGTATATATTTATAAAATCTAAAATAATATAAAAAATAAAATATAATAATTGTGTTTTTGCAAATACAGCAAATGAAATTTAATATGTTGCATGAAGTCTTTAGTTTGCAGGTGAAGCTCCTCTTTCAGTGTTACCTGCCTTTAATAGAGAGTGTGTGGCGTGCAACGTGGTTCAGACATGGACATTATCTGTAATTTGCATTATTTATGTCAACGTACTGCATGACTGTCTGTGTCTGAGACCAACAGATGATATGATGGTGGACTTTACTTATGCAGTATAATCTGAATAATTCTCTAATAAGACGTCTCATTTAGTGTTTCTGAGCTCAGTCACACAGACTGAGAGTCCATTTACCTCTTTAAAGTATGAATTATTAATACATATTATGAGATCTGGATTATTAAAAATGTATAGAAGCAAACAAAAGATGCACATGAAATGTGGTTTTTGGGCATTTAATCTCTGCTGTTTTTAAAATAAGAAAAAATGTGTTCCCTAATAATAGTTTGAAATTGTTTTTTAATGTGCAGAAGAACACTTGATAAGTCACAGATATAGTTTAAGAGATCATATATTTGCCACATGAATCATTTGAAGTTTTTCAAACCTTCATCCCTTCTCTCTCAGCTGAAACACCAAAGAATATGAAACTTATGAGTTATGCCATATGAAACTTTGTGTTTGAGTCTCACACTGAGTATCTTTTCAAGGTCTAGGCAGGACAAAATGTCCCTGAGATATTATTGTAAGTTATTGCAATTTATGAGCTACAATACTATCTAGTATTTTCCCTCAACCTTATGTTGTATTTGAAATGATCAGTGGGACCAAATCAAACATCTTCTGCCTTTAATTCTTCAGCATTGTGTATCAAGAGACCATGAAAAGTCATCTTGACCTGTGAGGAACTTGGTTCTTTGGGTGGAAACAGTAAATTGTTTGTCTTGACGTGTTAAAGCTGGATTATTGTAAAAAAAAACCCACCTGTGTTGTGTTTCCACAGGTGACGGCGTCCCAAAGGAAAACAGTCCCTTCATCAACAACACAGACAACGACAAAGGCAACAACTACGATGGAACCAACATGGCGCTTTTCGAGGTAACCGCTCCGTCATCATCATCATCACTGGCTTCATCAAGCCGCTGATGCTGATTTATTTTGGTTTGCGCCTCCGGTTTGTGAAGTGAATTTCCCATCATTCAAAACTCCATGGTGTTTCAGGACAGTCTTTATATGATGATTCTGACGTTTGGATCGAAGGCATCAGCTACAAGACGATAAAACATTTGATTCAGCTCAAATAGAAACTTACTTTAAAGGTGAATAAACTTCTTACTTGAACTGAAAAACCTCTTGGATGATGATCTTCAACAAACGTGGAGCTTTAGACCATCATGACTAACAATCACAACCACTTCTTGAACCTTGAATAAGAGCAAACAAGAATCCCAAAAACTGAACGATAGAAGCTGCAGATACATAGAAGATCCTCATTCATGCACAGAACGCTAAAGCATCGGGGTAAATAAATGCACCAGCAGGATCTTTTCTTAGCGTCAATCACAGAGTTTGTTTGCCATAAATCTGGCGCGCTGCTTCAGAAACACTCAGCTGAACTCTTTCCAGGTGCTTTGTGCTGCCATTTGGCAGCCCTGGCCTCTCTGCGGTCGCTGGCTCTTGTAAAGAATCAGTTGTTTTCCCCGGGCTGCATGAAACTGACCCAGCCGTGCTATTCTGAGACGCTTTGAACGAAATATCGCACTTTTTGATCACTTTGATCCTGGAAGAGTTTGGAGCTTTGAAGCTATGCTAACTGACCACCAGAAGCCCAAATCAGAGCTGTAGTTTGGGAATCCCGAGTGAGGCAGTTTTTAGTTAAATAATAAGATTGTGATTTTTTTTTTTTTTTGCTGTATTAAATGTTGTGTCCATTGCAGGAGGAGATGGACAGCAACCCGATGGTGTCGTCGCTCCTCAACAAACTGGCAAACTACACCAACCTCACCCAGGGAGCCCAGGAGCATGAGGAGGCCGACGACGACGAGGGGCCCAAGAAGAAAGCTGTCAAGGTACAGCAGCGAGTTTCATCTTACAGTGTTTGCTCCAGAGCTCCAGAGGCCTAGAGCTGCTCCAGAGCTCCAGATATCCAGAGACCTAAAGCTCCTCCAGAGCTCCAGAGCTCCAGAGACCTAGAGCTCCTCCAGAGCTCCAGAGATCCAGAGCTCCAGAGCTCCAGAGACCTAGAGCTCCTCCAGAGATCCAGAGCTCCAGAGCTCCAGAGCTCCTGACCTCCTGCACAGTTGTAAATTAACCGCTGTTCTCTCAGACCTGCTGAACCATGGTTATGTAACAGGGTCTCTGACCGAAGAAGCCCTGCCGTTTGTTTTGTCCACAGATATCTGTGGACAATACCTTATACCATAGATTTATGTGTCCTTGCTCACCCTTTATGCTCACTTCACACAAGTGACATATGATTGAAATATAAACACATATATTTAAATGTATGTCTGTAACGCAGTAAAAGAAATAAAGCATTAATGCAAAAAAAAACTGAGGTAGAAGAGGGGATAGTGTGCAAAACTGAGGTGGTAGGAGTGAGGATTGTGTCAGTTTAAGAATGAGTCAGTCTGAGAACGTGAGAAAAAAAGCTGTTGCACTTTGTCATATTGCCTTCTTCTTTTTTTTGCTTTTTGCTTCCACCCCCTACTACCCCTCACCCTCTGCAGAGTCCTCAGATGGGCACCTTCATGGGCGTCTACCTCCCTTGCCTCCAGAATATTCTGGGCGTCATCCTGTTTCTGCGACTTACCTGGATTGTCGGCACCGCTGGCATCTTGGAGTCCCTGGCTATTGTCTGCTTGTGCTGCTCTTGTGTGAGTACTCAACCAATGCATTCACGACTCCTTTTCATTACTGTACTGTACTACTTACAATACCATCTTCACAATGGAAATGAAAGGAAGCAGAAGTTTGATAGAGGTCCACCGTATGGCTGCTTGTATCCAAACAAAGTGTGAAGGTGATTGGATTGGATATGTGACAGGAAGTCATACATACACTAACAGAGGTTCATTCCTTTATAGATATGTGATGCTGTTACAGCACTATGTATTTCAGAGCTATGAGAGCAATGACATGCGCCATTACATAAGAGTGTTTGGTACTTAATGTACACCTCAAGCTCTTTACCACTTTATGGACACATTAGTGCATAAGAGCGAATACATGTGCGCTTTAGTGTTTCAGCGTTGACTCAACGTTTGATGGCGGACGGGTGCAAATGCTGGACTGTCAGCAGTAACGAATGACAGGTCAGTTGACTTAGTGGTCACTGATCCCTCCTATATTTAGCCGCTGTGACTCTCCATTTCCTATACACTCCTAGCTTCTAATGGTGCATGGCAGCTTGACATGTAATCCCTCCATCTGCAAAGTGTCAGAAACATAGCGACATGCACACCCACACAGTGGCTATATTTGCCAATCCCACCGGCAGACAATGGACGGATTACTTCAGCTTAATCAGGGAAAGTATAACCTCAAGTGCTACCTCACTTTAATGCTTTTTCCTTTATAATGGTATGACAAATTTCACTCACAATGCAGCCAAAGGTGACCACCTTCAAGACAATGCAAAGTCAAGAGTTAACCCAGATATGCATTTTTATTCCCCTCTAACTGAAAGAAGCAACCAAAGCCATGATGTGTCACTATTTTTAATTTTTCCCATATTAGATTTTTTTGTGACATACTTGTCACCAAATTTGGTACAGAACATATGTGGACCAAACTGGAAAAAGTTAGTTCTTTGGCAGTTTGCTGTTCCATGCAGTTTTACTATAGCTGACCATCAAAGTTAGCTTAAATGCTGTGAGCAAAGGGTCTGTATTCCAAAAAATGGAATATCTCTGGAAAACTTTTTACTATTGGAACCAAAATTGGTGGACATGTGTAGATATGATGTCTGAGTGAACATAACAAATTTGGTGCCGTTTGGCAAATAGATGGCACTGCAGCAGCATCATCTCTCTATAAACAAAGCAGTCAAGGTCAAGCACAAATAGCATCCATGTCTGGCCCGAGTTTTGTCCAATTCAGATTTGTTTTGCTCCTGATGCAAAAAAGTTGCATCTTTGGATTTTTGATGTCCCAAACAGGTTTGCTATAGCTGACTGTCAAAGTTAGCTTAAATGCTATTTGGCAGCGTCTATATTGCAGAAAATGGAATATCGCTTGAACACTTAAAGCTATTGGGACCATATTTGGTGGACATGTGTAGATATACTGTCTGAGTGTACATAGCCAATTTGGTGCAATTTGGCCAATAGATGGCGCTGTAGCAGCATCATCTATCTATAAACAAAGGAATCTTGATACTATCCTTCACATATCTGAAGAACTGTTCATCCAATCACTTTCACTTCACTGGACACTGCAAACAGAACTTACTGCACTGACGTTATAAATAATGAGGAAAGAAAGTAACCCAGTACACTGCACCTGTAATGCTATGAATTAATGTCATATTTTAATGGCTGTAAAAACAGTTTGCCTGGAAAGAGGGGGACTCCATTTCATATATTACAATCTGACTAAAGTGCGTTAGGAGGGTTTACCCTCCATTGCATCGCTGCTGTTACATAATAAGAGAGCCAAGCTTAGTCAAACAGATTAATGTTCATTTTCTCTGCTTAGGCCACATCTGACTTTTGCACTGATGGTTCCACATCAGCAGCTACCTGTTTATAGGTCATTTTTTGAGTGCTGAACACCAGAAAAGTCTAAAAATAACCTGAAAAAAAGGTTTCAGTTTATACCAGTTAGCAGCAGTTTATTTTTCTTGGTCCCATATTCTATTATTATTTTTTCACAGTTTATATGGAAGCAAAATTGTATTATTTTGTTCTTATTTTTATATAGTCAGGATTATTATTATTATCAGGTTTCATGCTCACACATTGAAAGTAGACACTTTTTCATGCAGATTATTTTCCACCTTGTCATGATTAGTCGACTACATGTAAACAGTCACTGCATCCAAAACTCAAGACGTGCTTTCAGGATAATTATGGGTAAGAATGGTCAATGATCAGTGCTGCCCGTTTATTCTGAGCAAGCTGTTTGCATAAAAATGTGTAGCGTCATTCATATTATTTTTGAAAGACCAGTTACATATTTCAGTTCAGTTCCTCTTTATTTTCTACTAATGATATTAGACTAATTATTGTATAATGGCAGATCTTGAGGTGGACCATTAAAGACACCAAAGGTGAATTAATTTATCTTTTTTCACAGGTGATAACTTTGATGTCCATGATCCCTGTCTATATCTGAATAGCCTCTTGCTCTGGTTAACTTTCCTCTATGAGTCCTGTAATATCCAGTACCGTGACGGGAGTTGTGTGCTAACGTCTGAAAACAGTGACGACAGGACTTCCTGTCTGTTTCACTCTGACTTCTTTGCTTCCTCTGTGGTCAAGACGTTCTGCTGTATAGCTGCTTTGGCTTTCAGTGGAAGCGGAAGATAAAATTGTCGGTTAATTGGCTTTACTCCAGCTTGTCTGCCACTTTAAACCGGACGTCCAGAACAGGGTTTATCTCAGCCGTGTCCTTTCCTCTTCTTCCTCTTTCCTTTGTCCTCTATTCTCTCACCTTCACACTTTCTCCTCTCCAGCTTTCTTTTCACTTCCTCCAAGTTTTAACATGATTTTCTCTCTTTTATTTACCTCTAATCCTCCTGTCCTTCTGTCTTTCCTCCCATCCGGAAACCCTGTTAGGTAACGGGCTGATGTAAATATCCTTCATCAGGAGGACTTCACTGAAAAGCTTGTATCCATTACCAATCACAAAGATTAGAGCATAATCCCTTAAGATGTATTTTGCTTTTTAAAAGCCCCCAAAGTGTCCTATTGTTGGGAAAATCTGGAAAATTAGTTGTGATTCATAAAGAATTAATAGGTGGGCGTGACAAAAGCGATCAAGGGGTTTGTGTTCGTTCTCATAGTTGAGCACAAACTCCATTGTTACAGTACAACATTGTGAATGAAGTCTCAAAGTTTTAAAAGGACACCACGCTTTTGAGGTTTTGTTATGATGTTATTGACTCTCTTCTGTCCGCAGACCATGTTAACGGCCATTTCCATGAGTGCCATCGCTACTAATGGTGTTGTGCCAGGTAAGACGCTGTGTTTATATATCTATATAATGTCGTCAGACACTTCTAATACCAATCTGAGCATGTCAGGGACAAAAAATAAGGACTTTTAGTGGATGTAAACTGACAATAAAAAGATGACATTACAGCCTGTTTAGCTGCTCAATACTGGACCACTTTCTTGGACACTTTTTTATTTTTATTTTACTTCCTGGCTCATAAAACTCTTCCCCACTATGCTCCCCTTTCTTCCTGCAGCTGGAGGCTCGTACTACATGATTTCCAGATCTCTGGGTCCAGAGTTTGGTGGAGCTGTCGGTCTCTGTTTCTACCTGGGCACCACCTTCGCTGGCTCCATGTACATCCTTGGTACCATAGAGATCCTGCTGGTGAGTGAGCGCTGATTCACCCTGAAGGGGGCGCTACGAGGTCATAATGTGGAATGAAAATCAGAATAACACACTGGATAATTTATACAACATTTTGTCTGTAAAATAACAGAAATAATCCATATTTGTTGACACACGTGTATTCATTGCAAGGTTATAATTGTTTGGGATTTTTTTAATTATAGTTTAGACCTTTGTTTTTCCTTTAATTCAATTAGTTTTAAGTCGTTGGACTGGAGCAGGTTTGGTAGTTTTTGCTAGTTTTCCTTTAATTTTTATTAGTATTAATATTAGTTTACAATAAAATAATAAAAGTCAAGAAAAGATAACATTTTAATAGATGTATTCAGTCACTGTTAGCGGTGGGTATTGGCAAGGACTTCACGATACGATACGTATCGCGATATTGGAGTAAGGGTACGGTATGTTGTTGCGATGTTTTGCAACATATTGCGATATTCTACATAGTTCACTGAGGAATTTAAAATTAAAATTTAACTCCGTAAAGACGTCACCACTTTATTTATGTCAACAAAACTGATCTATTCATTATGGAAACTTGATGATTTAATAAAGAGAGACAAACTCATTCACTACGCTGAATCCATTTAATCAAACTGGGACGTTTTGTATTTTTAGGGTGATGTTGTCGAGTTTTTCTTTCAAGTAAGGAAGGGAAATATTTTGGGATGAACTTGATATGATCTGTTTTTTCCTCACCACTCAGACGTACATCGTGCCAAAAGCGGCCATCTTTGTGGCAGAGAGAAAGGAGGACGAGGTGGACGCCCTGCTGAACAACATGCGTGTTTACGGCACGTGTTGCCTCACGCTGATGGCCGTGGTCGTCTTCGTTGGCGTGAAGTACGTCAACAAGCTGGCGCTCGTCTTCCTGGCCTGCGTCATCCTCTCCATCCTCGCCATCTACGCCGGCGTCATCAAGACCATCTTTGAGCCTCCAGACTTCCCGTGAGTCCACTCAGCAGGATCCAGTGTTACCATAGCAACAGACTGGCGAACTGAAGAGTTGTTGTTTTAAAATCTCCACACAGTGTTTGCATGTTGGGGAACCGAACTCTGCAGAACCACAACTTTGACCGCTGTCTAAAGATGGAGGTTATAGACAACGTGACGGTCACTACCCAGCTGTGGAGGCTCTTCTGTGAAGGACCTGAGCTCAACGCCACCTGCAACGAATATTTCCAACAGAACAATGTGACCGAGGTGCAGGGCATCCCCGGACTGACCAGCGGAGTCATTTCAGGTGGGGTTTAGGAGGACCTTGACCTGTTTCCTCTGTAACACTTTGAACTTTTTTAATGCACAATGCATTCTGGGCCGTCAAGGACTGCTGTGATTTATTAAATGCAGTACAAGCTCAGTACATTCCTCGTGTTATGCAACTGTTGGCCGTGGCAAACTGATTTTACTCCAGTGCAAAGGCATTCCTGTCATATTTCTTGTGAAGCATCTGTTTCAGCCCAACACAGCTGCACATTAGGCTACTCTAATACTATTATTAGTCTTATACTGTTTATTAAATGAAGGCTACTGACAAGTAAAAACCAGAAGTCTAAATTTAATAAGAAGTTCTTGTCTCACAAAGTAATCTTCTTCAGTCACTATTGTGTCGCCTTTAAAAAACAACAGTTTTATAGACACACAAGTTATATTCAGTGAACTAACAAAGAGTCGCTCATCTATTTCAATGAATCACAGGATTCTGAAGATTTATTTTTTTAGGATGACGTCATAAGAAAAACTGTTGAAAACTAGGGATGGGAAAAAAATATCGATATGGCAACATTTTTTTCTTCTGACATAATATTGATTTCTTAATATAGATCCACCCCCCAAAAAAAGTCATGTTTTGGGGGGTAAATTGTAAATGCAGAACGTCTTTTGCACATTGAAATTAAAAATTTAAATGGTAACTTGGACAGCCCTAATATATATGTATGTGTATATGTGCATGTATAAATATATGTACTGTAAATTTGTAAATATATGTACACATATATATATATATATATATATATATATATATATATATATATATATACACATATGTAAGTGTATGTTATATATATGTATATATATATGCATAATTGGCCCAAAACATGTCTTTTTTGGAGGGATGTCAATATTAACACATTAAAAATTTACTTATTTCTATTGTATCAGTGGAAAAAGTATCGCAGTATACTGCCATATCAATATCACAATATTGCAATAATGTATCATACCGTGACTCCAGTATCGCGATACGTATGGTATCGTGAAGTCCTTGCCAATACTCACCCCCTGTTGTAAAAGGGATGTGTTCTGCTCTGCTCTGGTTTGGTCGGAGTGGATGTTGATATTTCACTGCATTAAGCCTGAAATGGCTTTTATTGACTGAACACTTACTAACGACTCTGTTTGTGTCTCTCTGGTAGAAAATATGTGGTCAGAGTATGGCCCTCTGGGTATGTTAGTAGAAAGCAAGAAGCTGCCGTCCGTTGAGGCTGGCGATCCTTCCCAGGACGTCTACATGCCCTACGTGGTCAATGACATCACCACCTTCTTCACGCTGCTGGTCGGCATCTACTTCCCGTCTGTCACCGGTGAGACTCTGACATCACGATGGATGACATCGCTGTTTTTTTTGTTATGTTTCTAAAGATTTCCGATCCTTTCAGGCATCATGGCCGGTTCAAACCGCTCAGGCGACTTGAGGGACGCCCAGAAGTCCATCCCCATCGGGACCATCCTGGCGATCGCCACCACCTCCTTCATCTGTATCCTTTAAGGTTTCAATGCCAAGAATCACAACTAAAGTTCGCAGATATGCATGGAGATCGAGTCCCATCAAACAGAGCAGATTGGGTAGTTAGTTTGAGTCACTTAAGCTTTACAGCAGCATGAAAAGGAGACGACTTTGGACTTTTGAGGGCTGCACAATATCAGGAAATATCAGCAAAATGCAATGACATACTTAGAAAATATTAATACATTTTATCTATAAAGTGCTTATTTCTATTATTGTGCAATGAAACGAGAGAAGCTCTATAATGCCAATAAAGGTCATTCTATTCTATTCTGTTTTATTCTATTCTAAACAGATACTTCAGTGTTAATTTCTTCCTGCTAACATGGACCAGAGACAGTGAGGAGGATGTTTCCTCATCAGTCTGCTGAACTGTTTTGCTGCTACTTAACTTTAATGTTAGCATTTTAGCTTTCTGGAGCTCTTCCTATAGATCTATGTGGTTGTGTTGTCAGGTTGCTATGGCGATCAGTTGTCTTGCATCGTACCTTTGCTACAAGACATCATCTCATGCATCTTTGGCTGCATCCGAAATATTCCAAAATAAGAGACGTGCTGCTCTTTTTAGCTCGTCTTACACATTTTCTGCTAACTTTGCTTCATTTCCTGTCTCTTTACTGTCAGTCTGATCAATGCCCGACACACCATTTATCTCTACTTTGGATTCAGTTTCCTCTCCTGAACTTTCCTCTCCAGACATCACCTGTGTGGTCCTCTTCGGTGCCTGCATTGAGGGAGCTCTGCTTCGAGACAAGTGAGAGTTACACTTCCTGACTTCCTGCTGTAAAACATCATTTCATTCATATCATCCAGGTCTTTTAGTGTCGGGGGAAAAGATGGATAATGATCGTAGTCACTAAGTTTTCAGACCAGTATTTGTTGCATCCATGTGATGTGAATAGATCACTGGGTGCATTTTACTGTAGTTATTTAACACTGTGATTTGTAATAGAGCGTCATTGTCGTCCAGACTCCATTAAGACCTCCGGCTTTTGCGCTGAAGACTTAAAACAGTCTGTTTTTGGGTTTAGAAGAGGAGGCTCTTTGATAGTGAAGGTTACAGAGCCTTGCTTTAACTGTTTTGTGTCTGATTGCTGCAGATTTGGTGACTCGGTGAAAGGGAACCTCGTCATAGGGACGCTGTCATGGCCGTCGCCCTGGGTCATTGTGATTGGCTCGTTCTTCTCCTGCTGTGGGGCGGGTCTACAGAGTCTGACCGGCGCCCCACGCCTGCTTCAGGCCATCGCACGAGACGGCATCGTGCCTTTCTTACAGGTGTTCGGTCACGGGAAAGCTAACGGAGAACCCACCTGGGCTCTTCTGCTGACCGCTGGGATCTGTGAGATCGGCATCCTCATCGCCTCCCTGGACGCCGTGGCGCCCATCCTCTCCATGTCAGTATCAGTTAGCATCACATGCTCAGCGATATATATATATATATATATATATATATATATATATATATATATATATATATAAAGTCTGTGATCCCTCCAGGATGTGGCTTCTTACTGGAAGTCATGAAGTGGGGATTTAGATGGTAACTGTTCTCTTCCTCACTCAGGTTTTTCCTCATGTGCTACTTGTTCGTCAACCTGGCCTGTGCTGTTCAGACTCTGCTGAGGACGCCAAACTGGAGGCCACGCTTCAGATATTACCACTGGTGGGTGATTCAGCCTCTACTAAGGACTTTATGTAAGAACTGTGCCACTGTGACGTCACCTAGTGCCTCAAAATCACCATCTGGGCTTTTTTTGCAACCAAAAGTGACAAAAGAGAGAAGATTGAAGTACAACTGAAGACATTTTTAGGCCACCAAAAATGTAAAAATGAACTGAGAAAACACTTAAAGTGTTAAAAGTCCTGCTTTATGACTCTAAATTGGACCATAATTTACTAAATGAACATTATGCTGTGTTGAAGAGAATTAAAACTAAAGACTGAGACCATAAACTCATGTTTACAGTGTTTACTGAGGGAATAAATCAAAAGAGAAGTAGGTTCATTTTCTAATAGACTTCTATACAACCAGAGGTGTCGCCCCCTGCTGGCTCCTCAGCATTGACTTCACTTGATCTCTCAGGTTTGGGTAATTAAGGTCTTAAATTGTCTTAAATTTACCTTAAATTTGTTGTAGGTATTAAATTTTCTGATGGTGCGTTTAATGCCAATAGGAAAACACAGAATTCAGAGATTTACTGCAATTTTGCTCGTTATTATATAAGTTCACTTCTTTGTTCTTCACAGTTGTGAAATTTTAAGTTGTAGAAAAAAATTTAAGTGTTATTCCTTCAATTTAAATTGTTGTTGCAAGTGTTAAAGGGCTGGAAAAAATTGAAGAAAATTAATCTGTTATCAGATTTTTGTTCCTGCTATTCGGCATCAGCCTCAAAAACTCCATATTAGTCAGGCAAAACAATAAACTGTAAAGACATTTTTGGGTCTTAAATTATATTTGTTGAGGTCTTAAAAAGTATTAAATTTGACTTTAATATTTTAAGTCTCTGGGGGTCTTATATTATATATATATATATATATATATATATATATATATATCACTGTTGAGATGAGTCAGACTTTCCTAATATAGATTTAGGACACTGGTATTTGTGGCCTTTATGGACAATGCAGGACGTCCTGGTTTACTTTGATTTTCCACTAAAGTGCAGAAATCAGTTGTTCTATAAATGAATGGAGCTGTAATATAAAGTGTGTTTTGTCCTGCAGGGCTCTTTCTTTCCTGGGAATGAGCTTGTGTCTCGCTCTCATGTTCATCTGCTCCTGGTATTACGCCATCGTGGCCATGGCCATCGCTACCTGCATCTACAAATACATCGAGTACAGAGGGTGAGGACGACTTCTTGTTTCACAGCTTTATGAGTGACACACTCTCAGAATATGATATTAAAAAATATCTCAACAGAAGACCTTCAGGCCTGCTGAAGGAACTTGATATGTGTTGAAATAAAACAGGATAAAAAACACTCAATAAATTATTAAATCTGCTCCAAACAGGTGTGAAAGCAGCGGAGGAAAAGATGAAATCTGTCCTCATCTTTTCTTGTTTGTTGTTCTTTCATTTGCTGGTTTTAGGGCAGAGAAGGAGTGGGGTGACGGGATCCGTGGCCTGTCTTTGAACGCAGCACGCTATGCCCTCATCCGTCTGGAGGAGGCGCCACCGCACACTAAGAACTGGAGGTACGCGTCATCGTGTGTGTTAGTTTTAGGGCAGGGGTGGGCAACCCATGGTTCTGGGGCCAACATGTGGGTCTTTAGCGCCTCTGCAGTGGCCCCTTCTGGCTTTGAAAGAAATCACATGGAAATATTTCCATTTAAATTTGATTTATTTATGTCGCTGCACCATTATCTTATATGTATATATTTTTTTATATCTTTTGATAGTAATGGTTCCAGACTCCTGGGTGTGGGTAATATATCTGCACATTAAAGCTCCAGTTAACTCTTTTTTTTAAATTTCTGAGTTATGAATGAATAAACAGAAGCTGATAAACAGCAGATACTGATCGACACAAGTTTTTAAGGTTTTTGTCGACCTGAACTTGCTGTTTAGGGCTCTGAAAGCAAAAATAAAAAGAGAGTACACTTCTGTTGGGTCAGTAGTTAATAATATCTTTTCATCTATATGCTGTTTTTTAGGACATTTCTTGCACATTGTACCTTTAAAATTATCTTGTAAACAATCAGGACATGAGAATCCCAGGATCCCTAGTTTATTTATGCTGATGGGTTCAGATATTTAGGTTTAGGCATTTGGTTGTGTTGGTTAATTTTTGGGGGCTCAGGCATGCATCTTATCGGTGATGCACTGGTAGAAGTGCAGGGCGGTGTGTTTCATATGATCACAGTCGACGTGGTGCCATCTGTCTCCGGTGGACTAAACAGAGACAGGAATAGACACAGGGGTGCGTTTGATTAATCTCTTGGTCCTCTGTAATCTGACAGAAGAGGTTGATGAGCCGTCGTGCTGACGCCGTCGCTGGCCGACCTCCAAACAAACACACAAGTTTCACTTCACTTTGTTCAGCGTGGAGAGACGATCTCCTGGGGGAAGTGACGCTTCCTGTCTCGTTGACTCGTTAGCCGTTGCCAAAAATGTGGATTCACTCCAATTAAAGGACCAGTGCGCAACATTTAGGGAGGATCTACCGACAGAAATGAGTGTAATCATCATGACTGTTTTTGACTTAACTCGCTGGATGGCATATTGGTAATAAATGATCAGTTAAAATCTTATTTATATTCATCATATTATGTCGAATTTGACCCACTGTTTAGTTTTTGACCAATTGCTGCATTTAAAAAAAAAAAAAAAAAGGTTAACACTTGTAAATGTAATTTCTGTTCATTTCAATTCAATTTTAAATGTCTTCTTTTAATTTCAGTCATTTATATATTATATATTTTATATTATATATTTATTATCTATGTCAGTCGTTGCTTTAAGTATAAAGTCACAGCTTATTTATTCAAACACTGATCTTAACCCAAAGCCTGGGTTTATCTGTCAGGACTGAAAACACAGCTCTTATTGTTATTATTTAAAAAAAAGATTGCGTACACTGCTATGAGTATTTGTTCACTACGATTGGTTGCAATCTATATTTTCACCACTAGGTGTCACCACATCATGCACACTGCACTGTCATGATCTCCCTGCATGGTTGGGTAATAACCTCTGTAATAAAGAAATGATGTGCTCTACACAGTGATTAAATCATGATAAGATGGTGTGACTCTAAAAAGAGAAGATAATCATTTATTAGCCCAACAACCAGAGAAGTGACAATATCAGTAAACAGTGTGAGAAAGTCTAAATAAGCAACAAACCAGGAGGAAAAAAACAAAGGCAGCATATGAAGAACATAATGTGACTCAGATTGTTAGATGTGTCGATCAGTTTTTAAAAAGTAAATCCCTGTTTGTTTGTTTGTCTCTTGGCGTCTCTGATGTCTCCAGGCCTCAGCTGCTGGTCCTCCTCAACCTGGACTCGGATCAAGCCGTCAAACACACTCGTCTGCTGTCCCTCACCACTCAGCTGAAGGCGGGGAAAGGCCTCACCATCGTGGGGAACGTTCTAGAGGGAACCTATCTCACCAAAGAGGCCGAAGCCAAGAGGGCCGAGCAGGTAGATGGATTTATTAGACCATGGCGGGGAAATGTGAAATGCAGATTGCATCTAACCAGAAGTGTAAATAAATTTACACTATATACAGGAGTGTATGTTGTATAATATAGTTTACACCATATAATCTTCCTCTGCCCAGAACATCAAGTCCGCCATGACAGCAGAGCGAACGAAGGGTTTCTGCCACGTCGTCGTGTCGTCAAACCTCAGAGACGGCATCTCCCACCTCATCCAGTCTGCAGGGCTGGGAGGCATGAAGCACAACACCATCCTGATGGCCTGGCCCGGGACCTGGAGGCAGTCCAACGACCCGCAGTCATGGAGGAACTTCATAGGTACCGAGATCAAAATAAACTGGAGCACACAGAGCGTGATCATCATTATAGGAGAAGCCAGGGAGACCGGATATTATAGATCTTTAAAGTTTTTTTTATACCCAGTTGTTTTTTGTTTCTGGAAATTCACAATAAAAGAAAACTGGTGACTGGTGTAATAGATAACTGAATTATTTACAGTGTATAGTGGAAATGAATAGACTGTATATATAACATAATATGTGCAACATAAGTGAACAAAATCAGTGAATACAATGGACCAACTGGTGTATAAATATATAAAATTATATATTTATATAAATTAGTAATATTACTAGTATCATTAATAATTATTAATATAATATTATATATAAAAATATGTTTATATTTTGTATAATAATATATATTTTATATAAAATATTATTATATATACAACATTTTTAAAATATTACATTTTTATTAAGTTTTAAATATACATTTTGTGTATTTTATATTCTTTTATGTAAAACTATGTATTCTCATATTTTACATAAAATATATTTTTATATAAATTTATATTTTAAATTTATATGATATAAACCCCTGCCCTAAAAACGCACATTTTATATTGTATAAAAAATACATTTTATATTTTTATAGAAATACATTTTTATATATTATTTGATATTTTGCATAAAAATAAATATATTTTATATAAAACAAAATATATTTTTTTATATAAAAAATGCATTTTCTAACCATAAAAATATGCGCCTCCACCTTCTTGTATCGGCTCATTGAAAGTTAAAAAACCATAAAGAGTCAGTGGAGCCGCACCATGAGGTGGAAAAACAGTCAGTGGATAATTTTTTTCTTTTCTGTCCATCCAGAGACGGTGCGGGAGTCCACGGCGACCCATCATGCCTTGCTGGTGGCGAAGAACGTGGACAGTTTCCCCACCAACCAGGACCGCCTGGGGGAGGGCACCATCGACGTGTGGTGGGTGGTTCATGATGGAGGCATGCTGATGCTGCTGCCCTTCCTGCTGCGACAGCACAAGGTTGGTGTGAGCGTCTCTAATCCATCCAGCCGACTCTGATCGACCAGCCTGTTTTTACGAACTTAAAGTCTTCCTGTCCTCCAGGTGTGGAGGAAGTGTAAGATGCGTATCTTCACCGTGGCTCAGATGGACGACAACAGCATCCAGATGAAGAAAGATCTCCAGATGTTCCTTTACCACCTGCGGCTGGATGCAGAGGTGGAGGTGGTGGAGATGGTGAGGCTTCGTTTGATGGGCTTCATTTGTTGAGGATGATGTTCCCTGATTGACAACACAAATCTCCAGCAGTTGAACACTATTTATTTTGCAGGTGTTACTATTTATGCTGTCCTTTTTTGTCTGCAAAACATCTATAATATAACCACGCACCAGTAAATGGACGTTGACATTTATTTTAGAGGTGGCGATTAATCCATAAGTTGCAAACCATTGAATTTTGATCATCACTTTGTGTTTTTTTTAAGGGAAAAAAATCTTAGATTCCAGCTTTGTGAATATTTCTTGGTTTTAAACTAAATATCTTTGAGTTGAGGACAAAACAAGACATTTGAGGACATCATTTTCAGCTTTGATCCCATTTTATAGAACAAACAATTAATCAGTTAATCTGTTTGATGATATTTTAAGGGAAAAAAAGTAAAAATCCTCAGATTCCAGCTTCTTAAAGTGAATATTTTTTCTTGTTTCTTTACTCCTGAACTGAATGTGTGAATAAAGACATTTGATCAAAATATTTTTGATGTTTTATAGCCCAAAGAACTGATTCATTAATCTTGAAAATAATAATTTGTTGCAGCCATACAAACCAATAACCTGCGTCTTTGCTCCAGCTTGTATTGATCACAGTATGTCCATCCTCTCTCCTTTGCAGCACGACAACGACATCTCAGCCTTCACCTATGAGAAGACGCTGGTGATGGAGCAGAGGTCTCAGATGCTGAAACAGATGCACCTGTCCAGGACTGAGCGGGAGAGAGAGGTAACGTTTGATTTGTCCACCTGCACACCTTTCACTCTCTTCCATTAGATGCTAATAAGTTTAGCTCCTAAGAAGTCATTTGCTGTTTCTGCTCGTTGTTTGCATCACTTTCTGAGTAGCTTTAACATCATACAGGTTAGAGTATACACAATGTAAAAGGTTATTCCCAGAAATAAAAGGCGTGCCGCTGTGTCACATGACTATTGGCCCCTTTTTGTTCACCTGCCATCACTCGTCTGGGCCGCCGCACGCCGCTCAGATTCAGAGTATCACTGACGAATCGCGTAGCTCGATCCGGAGGAAGAACCAGGGCGCCGCCCCGAGCTCGAACCGCAGCCGGCAGTCCTCAACGGCGGAGGAAACTCAGGAGGACGAGGTAGTCCAATGTCATCGACCCACTGACCCTCACTGTGTTTAGACACCTGTCTTCACAAAGCTGCAGTTTGACCGCCATCAAATGTTTCTAACGTATTTAGTGCTGAAAATAAATAAAGTGGTGAGTTGTGCATCAATAAATCAAACAGGAGGAGTAACGCTGCTGTAGCAGAGCCACAGGAAATGAATTTTCAGTCTAGTTATTAACAACCCAGAGGGTAGTTTTATGAGTTTTATGATAAAAAAATGTTGTTTCTATTTAGTGAATTCATTTATATTTAAATGCTTATTTGCTGAGAAGTTGAGATTTTTTATTGTAACTCTCTACAATTGGAAATTGGTCCAGTGTTGAGCTGCTAAACAAGCTGTAATGTAATCCAAAAACAAGCATTTTTATTTGGCACGCTTCAGATGCTCAGTTATTTTAAGTATCTGATAACATTGTGGGAAGAATCCTGCAGGGAAATAGATTCATTTAGTCCCAGGTTGGGACTAGAAATAGAGGAAATAGAGTTTTGCTTTGTGGATAATCCACTGTGCTCTTTAACCATGCATCCGTGGGTTTATCCAGGTACTTAGATGATGAGTATTCATGTTACATCACAGATAAAGCTCCAGTTGATCGACATCTAACACATCAATGTGAAGCCCAGGAATATAACTCTTTAAGGTTCTTGATAAACAAGCTCACTGTAGAGTCTCTGAGAGCTGCTTTGTGAACACCAACCACCTGCCTGACCTCCTTCCACCACCTTAACCCCGCCTCCAGACAAACAGGAGGGCAAAGAGTGCACAGTGTTGTCTCAGAAAACATAAAAACCGTCTAAATTATAATTTATCCTGAGAGTTTACCCACTTTGAAAACAAGTTTAAAGCCTAAATATTTATATCCAACAATCTGATTTGACAATACTGTACTCTCTTTTTTCATTTTCATTCATCTCCCACCTTCATACCTGCAACCACAGAGCTAGATATGATGATTTTAGGACAGCAGAATATTTTAAGTTTAACTAACCCCCAAAAAAGTTTTAGCAAAAGTGCCTTTACCCTGGAAAATAAAGTGGAAAAATATTCTTTGGAGGTTTAGTTTGACTTAAAATCAGAGTTTTACTAACACTGCCTGTGTTTAATGTAGATACAGTATGCATGCATCAAATATATAATCTATATCTTTATAATGAGGGTTAACAGTAAACCAGGCTGTGGTTACATAACTGTTAGCATTGTCCTCTGTCGTAATGAAATTTTATTCTAATACTGATGTGTATTAATCCTACTCCTATAAGCTGCTTTACAGCACAAATGTATAGTTTTATTATTTGGACAGCTCCCAGCCTGGTTCATTTCCACCACCACTCCTGTGTTTTATCCTCAGTCGCCCATAAATGTTGTGTTTTTAACCCTTTCTGAGTACATATTATGGTCTGTGTATGTTGTTGAAAGCTGAGCAGGTTTATATTATTCTCTGTTTAACCCAACATAGAAGGAACGTTTCCTGTTTCCTTGGTCCATCTGTGACTTTTCACTCCATAGTTTTATTCCTGTTTCTCTCCATCACTTCCTGTCTTTCTGGTCTTCTTCTCTTCTTCCGCTAAAGTCTCCTCTCCTTCCTTTCCAGGCTCAACTCATCCACGACAGAAACACGGCGTCTCACGCCACGATAAACGACAAGTCCGACGCCGGGCCCGACCGGGTTCACATGACCTGGACCAAGGACAAGCTCTTCACGGAGCGCAATCGCAACCGCGAATGCAACGCTAACGTGGCCGTACGCGACCTGTTTAACATGAAACCGTAAGTGTGTTTGGACATCGTCCCAAAAGACGAACCTCTGTCCATTTAGGAGCTGAAAATTAGGGAAGATGTGTAATGATAAGGAGCGTCAAGTCAAGCTGAACAACCTTTTCAGAAGTTTTAAAATTCAAAATGTACAAAGCAGTGTTAGCATCTGAAGCGTAGCGTTGTACCATCAGCACCTCAGTGCAGGAGGACAGCGTGTTTTGATGTGATGGTAGAAATATGACCAACATGGTGACGACTTCCTGCATGGCGTGTGCATTCAGGCTGCGTTTGGTGCATTGTGTACACTTCCAGCCATTTCAGTCTTAGTGCATGGCCAGACCACGCAGATGTTTAGACTAACACCTCATCCCATACTGTCCATACCAGAGGCTGTAAATAAAGATGGACGACATGTCTTCACTCCCTCTCATTGTACAAAAAAAGGAAGCCAGAATATCCTGAGTACAGGAGCAGCCATTTTGCTCTGGTGATGTCATTTGCAGCCAGAGTGATGATGGGTTTAGAGCTGCAGTACGGAGGTCCACAGCTAGTTAGCATGAGTTAGCAGGAAAGACACAACAACTAATCATAAAAACTAATAATACAACGACTCCTGATTTGTTTTGAAAACGTTCTAAGCATATTTTCACTGCTGACACCTAGTGGAAGTGTTGCTAAGCTAGCTAGCCAGGGTTTGTAGACATCTAGCAGCGTGGTTGCAAATTGCAACCAGCTGAGTTCCCCTCCGCTCACTCCTCCTTTTCCAAAACGTCCAACAGCTCACTCAGAGGCCGTCCATCCCATAATAATACTGATTTAGGAGCAGGTAACGCCGCTTTGCACTTGGTGGCTCACGTTAGCACAGTTTCACAAACGTGTCGGGAGAACTCTGGTGGCCTCCAAGGTTTTCTGCTCTGGGCCACCGTAGAAACATGGTGGACTCATGAAGGACTCATTCTAAACAAACGAAAACACAACCTTTCTTTGTTCCAGGTAAACTATACACTAACAAAAACACTCTTATGAATATTATTCTACATTTGAGATGTTTTGGCTTCACTTTTGAGTAGGGGTGGGTATTGGCAAGGACTTCACGATACGATACGTATCACAATACTTGAGTCACGATGCAATACATTATTATGATATTGTGATATTCTACATAGATCACTGAGAAATTTAAAATACAAGTTGTATAGATGTACAGTACATATTCATATATATATACATATATATATATATATATATATATATATATATATATATTATTTCTAGTAATCCACATTTGTTAATTAACATTTCAACATGCGGAAGTCGTTCTGGATTTACAGTTGGCCCAAAACATGACTTTTTTGGGGAAAAAAGGAATCTATATTAAGAAATTCAAAATCAATATGATATCAGAAGAAAATGTTTTGCGATATGTCGCCATATTGATGTTTTTTTCCCACCCCTACTTTTGGGTAGCTGTGGTGTCGTCCATGTTTACCTGCAGTCTGTGGTCCGTACTGTCAGGGGGTGGACCTGATCAGGTGTCCCAGTCTTCTTATATTGGCTCTGGTACAGCTTGTAATCCAAACATGAGACATTTTAATGACAGGAAGAAGTGGAGGCGTCTTCTTTTCCCACAAGCCTCAGCCTGCAGACCAAGCGGTCACCTTTGGGCGTCACTTTGGGACAGTTGGCAGCATGCAGTGTGGTGACGAGCGCTCATGTAGGAAGCATCTAAGCCTTTTTTCTGTTGTTCTGTCCCATTTTCCTCCTTCTAGAGAGTGGGAGAGTCTGTAAGTGGCATTCTTTTTGCTCTAGGCCGTCTGTCTGTCCTGCTGCTGTGGTGACTGTAGCTCTGTCCAGTGTCCTCGTTTGTGTGTCCTAACCCGCATGGACTTCCTGTTGGTTGAATTTGCCATTGAAGACTTTTCCTTTATGTGCATGAGCAACTTTGTGTTTTCCATTCACTTTTTTTCCTCTTCAAATACAAAAAAAACACCTGTTCATTTGGTTTTGATGTTTAAAAACATTTTCTCCTTCAGTGGAATGGAAAGCAGAATTTTGTAAAATTTGTTTCGCTGTTACTCCTGAATGTGAAATGACTCCTTGCAGTCAACGTCAATCCGTGAATCATTTGTTCATTCGTTTTTCAAAACAAAACTGAAACTAAAAAAAAAATAATGACTTGTTTTCTCAATATTCATTCCCAAAACCAAACGAAAAAAAACAGATAATGACTCGTTTTTTTCTGATTTCTGAGTTTGTGCACAAATGGAAAATGGAAAAAATAGATAACGGACATTTCCGACAATTCAGATATTTTTATTTACTGTAAGTTACGTACTGCGGTTCAGTCAGCCGCCTGTCACAAATTGATGGTCAAATGGGCCACTTGTTGTTTTCTAGTTCGCAAATGACCGACAAATAGTCGTGCTTGTGCTCTCTGTAAGAGACTTTGAGAATTATTACCCAAAAAGTACACAGTAAAAGTACTTCATGATATGTTTGGTAATACTCTAACATGGACTAAGTCCAAAAATAACAGTTTCAGAGAAAACAAGTCATTATTTTGTTTTTGTTTTGAAAAACGGGTTAATGTCATGTGCTTTTATTTGCTTTCTAACATTGTGAAGGTGATGATAATGAAGAGGCAACATTTGAAGAGATTGTCGACAGTGGTAACCATTAATGAACATGCAGCTAGCCAGCTAAACTACAGTGATCACCATTTTACAGTGTGATACAGCATGTCCTTTAAATGCTGCCTCTTCATTAGGAGTCAGTCCCTTAACCATGCCGTGGTTTCTCATGCGTGTCTGAAGCTAACATTCAGAATGCCAAAATGTTATGAACTTATATGATATCGTGTTTTTGTCGCACTAATTGCATTCTCTTTTCTAACCCTGTGGTCACACCAGGAACCAGTCGAATGTCCGCCGGATGCACACGGCCGTGAAGCTGAACGAGGTGGTGGTGAACAAGTCGCAGGGAGCTCATCTGGTTCTTCTCAACATGCCTGGACCACCTAAAAACAGAGGAGGGGACGAGAACTGTATCCTTAAAGCAGCTCCACAAGATATAATATCAGCTAATAGTGGATAAAAGACTTTGAGTGCCATCAACATATTTATACGTCAAAGTGTTTTTTTGGCAGCAGGTACAAGAGGGCGCTCTCACACAGCCTGTGAGTAATTTTGGGGCTTCTGGGAGATGTAGTCAGAGCATAAAGAGACGGTATACACCACAGAGATCAAAACAGGAAGTGGAGCTGATCGAGATTAGAGAGCAAAACAAACAGAATCTGGACAAAAAGTGGTGATTTTGGTGAAAGTGTCCTCTACTCTACCTCTGATAAAACAAGAATGGAACAAGGTAAAAACAAACATTTTTTTCATGATGAAATAGAGAGTCTCTTCTTTCATTTGAGCTATTCACTGTTTTCAGAGACATAGTACAAAATATTCTGTGGGTCTAGAAATATGACTCAAAATGGACAAAAAAACGGCTTGTACTCAAATCTCACCATATTCAGCACTGAACTCCCTTTGGTCCTGAGCAGCACACCCACCAAGTGTTAAATAGATCTTAGATCTTTACATTTTGGCCTTTTTCTAAACAAATGAATCCATCTTTGCTTTTTATTTTGACTGATTTTCAGTCTTGTCACCAGATTGCATACAGAACATCTCTGGATCGAGCTGTAAAAGGTCACTGACTTTAAATTCTGGTGTTGCACCTAATTTAGCTACAGCTAACCGTCAAATTTGGCATAAATGCAGTGGGCAGGACTTATTCAAGATTCAAGAGTCTTTACTGTCTGAGAGTCTCTCAGCTTAAAGGCACACATGAATAGGAAATAAAAATAAAGATATAAAAGATATAAAGTATAAATATCGTACAAAAATGTTTTTGAAAAATTAAAAAAATGTTCTTATAGTATAAAAAATGGAATATCTGCTGAATACTTTGTGCTATTGGGACCACATTTGGTGGACACATGCAGATATGATGTCTGAGTGAACATGGCCAATTTGGTGCCATTTGGCCAATAGGTGGCGCTGTAGCAGCATCGCAAACAGAATATAGAATATGATGCACTGTTTTATTTCTTGACTGAAATCTTCTCAGACATGGAGTTCCTGGAGGTTCTCCTCGAGGGTCTGAACCGGGTCCTCCTGGTGCGAGGAGGAGGCCGTGAAGTCATCACCATCTACTCTTAAAAAAAAAAAAAAAAATACTGTCACGCCCCACCATGCACACATGGGCTTATTGCCATGGATACTGGTCACCGGGCATTTTTTTGGGGAAGAAGCCCAGTTTGTTTTGTTATGAAGGGGCGGGGGATGTCAGGAGGTGGGACCAGTTGTGATCGACGGACAGTTTGAAGGAGCCCAGGACGAAGGAAACGGCGTTAGATCGGTCGACTGGCTGAGGTTCGTCCATGCCGGGCCACAGCACCCCCACATGTGGAAGATAGAGCATAGAGACACTTTATATCGTTCATTTAAAACCTGAAAACCTGATGTTCTGTTACGTTTTCATGTCCCTCTCGTGTCCATGTTGTCGAGTCGTTGGCGCTCACTGTGTGTAAAGATAAGCAAAGAAGCGAACCTATGAACCTCGTAGTCTTTCATGTTGCACAGAGAGGATGAGTTACACAACGGCTGTGAACTCAACAACACATTCTGGCTTTTCAACGTTCCTTAAACAGCGCCTGTAGTCGTAGTGGTTGTTTACTAGTGAAGGACCGGCACCACATGTTGGATCACCTTCTGATACTTGATCATCTCTCAAAGAACACTATTGTTTAACAGGGAAAACAGCCATAGTTCATATTCTGGGAGCGTTTGTAGGTTTTACAGAAATGCATATTAAATGTAGACATATTTAATGTGAATGGAGAAGAGTTTTTTTTTTTTAAATCAAGGGCTGTGTGACAGCGTGCAGGAGATTGTACGGCTGCAACTAAACATCATCTTCATTTTAGATTAATTCATAACTTGTTTAGTCTGTTAAAATAGTTGGCTGTTAATTCAAAAGTTGACAACTAGTGGGATTAACTGTTGCAGCTCCAGATTAGCTCATTGATGAACCTTTAAGTTTTTTGGCAACAGAGTGAAAACTTTAAAAGCACAAATTGACCCAATAGTGAATTAGTTTTGTTCTTCCCATATGGACGAAGTAGTCACAGCACTGATGACTTTGCACTATTCGTCTTTTCAGCACTTAATTCGTTTTCTAGTCAATAAACTGCTGCATCCTTCTCACATTGAGCGAAATAAACCATAAAAATATGACAAATAAACTCATAGAAAAGGATGCAGAGAGCAAGTAAATCCATGATATATAACACCCGTGTAGTTTTTATAATATTTTACTAAACAGGCTTTGAGTCCCAGACTAAGTAGATTAAATAAAATGATTATAATGATGTGTAGGAGGAAAAAAAAGTGCCAAAATGACAACAAAAGAAACTGTGGAAGTATTTTGGGTCTTACACAAACACAGCTTCTGATCTTTAAACACAATGAATTATTATTATCATAATTAATTATTTATGTTAACGTCATCCCTGCCAGAATTCTTTTAAAATTCAGCAAATTAACAATTTAGAAAATAATTGTGCAATTTTCGAGCCGTCTAACTTCCCCTAAATCTGCAAAAATAAAAAAAATGTGTGAAAACAGCGTGGACCCTTCCACAGTTTCTTTTATCAGAGTAGCTGTGCAGTATTTTGTAAAGCGGAAAGTAATGAGAACTTCTGACTGTCAGTGAATGCAACACCCGTGTTTCGTTGTGTTTTTTTTTTGTTGTGTATCTTTGTGTTTGTTACATTATAATTGATCTTCTGTTACTTTAAGTGTTCATTTATTTTCTGTGTGTTTTTTTATGGAAGGAGGCAGAAGGGAGGTGGGATGTGTGAAGGCGGATGTAGAAGTTTATTTTGTGTTTTATCCCAACCCATCAGAAAATATTAACAAGAAACTGGGAAAAAAAAAACTCTGTCACTCAACGGACTTCATTTCCCTTGTTCAGTTTTTATCCACCAAAGATGATTCATAGCTCTGTGTAAATACACTCGTCTAGTTTTAAGAAACCTTGAAAGTTGTAAAGATAAATTATTAAAGACGTTTCTTTGTTTTTGATTTGGTTGCTGAGCTGAGTAGCCGTAGCTGTGCATAAAGAAAAATACACGAAACCCTGAAACGGAACATGCTGAATGCATTTTAAAGATAAAAAATAAAGAGGTTTCTGGAGGTGAGGAGGGTTTTCAGCAGGTGAGAAAGTAATCTACCTCAAGGTGTCACTGAGGCCCGGCTGCAGGAAGAAAAACTCGTTCGATCACATCTCTCTTTCAGAAGTGATGCTTAAATGGACTCGTGAAAGGAAAATAAAATAAAAAGTAAAGTGATGAGCAGAGCGCATGTGTGTGAGAGTGTTCCTGTGGGCGTACAGGTAGAGGAAGGTAACCCTGTAAATTTGTATTTGTGCCTCTGAGTAATTATTAAAAGTGCTGAAATAAACCAAAACATGTCTGCTCGACTGATTTTAGTCACACTGGTTCATTCTCATCCAGCAAAGCTCAGGATTAATTAATTTAATACTCAGAAATATTTTTATTTTAATACTATTCATTAAATTTGCTGTGTGATTATTTAATACATTTTTTAAAATATTTTAACATTTACAGGGCTCCCGCTGCGCCTTAAAAAGTCTTAAAATGTCTTAAATCCAGGTAGTTAAGGTCTTAACTTGTCTTGAATTTACCTTAAATTTGCTGCAGGTGTTTTTCAGATGGTGCGTTTAATGCCAATAGGAAAACACAGACTTCAGAGATTTACTGCAATTTTGCACGGTATTTTATTCACAAAGTTCACTTCTTTGTTGAAAGTTGTGAAATTGAAGTTGTAGAAAGAAGTTAAGTGTTATGCTTTCAATTTATATCGTTGCTGCAAGCGCTGAAAAAAAATCATAAAAATTATTATGGGAGATTAATCAGTTTTTTTCCTGCTAAACATCAATATCAAACATGCCATATTATATCGGGCCCTACAATAAATTGACTATTCTCTACCAAAGAAATTTTTGGGTATTAAATTATATTTGTTGAGGTCTTACAAAGTATTAAATTTGCCTTTTAAAATGGTGCAGGAACCCTGATTTAAAATATGTAAAGATCTCAGAGGTAATTAGAAAGTTTAATTATGAGTGGACAGATTCATTTTTATTTGATTAATTTTCTGAAGGGAAAAATTTGTTTATCCTCTACATGATGGACGTTCAGATTCCCACTGATGGGTCGGAGTTTATCCACCAGAGAGCAGCCTTTCCTTCCTTTCACACTGCCTTCATGCTGCAGCTCCACAGCAGCCACTGATTTACTGATTTATCTGAGTCAAATCAAGCAGGGACACCACAGAGATTCTCCCGAAAGCTGAAAATCATTTTTCACATCCTGCTCTTCTGTTGTTCACAGTTGTTGCTTTAAACGTTGGAACCGCATCGACTCAAAGGCCATTTTTAGACGCTCTGATCTGCTGAATGAGTCAACATAACAACACAGCACATTTAAAATGTACTGACACAGTGTGTGAGGTATTTAACTTGATTCACCTGAACAGACAAAGAAGCCTCATTTAGCGTGTTTTGCCAAACGGGGAGCACTTTAAGTACACATTTTTCAACAATCGGGCCATGATTATTTAGTTAAACTCATATTCTGGCCACTTTATATTCCATCCATCTTCTCCCTCTTATCCTCTCATAGGGTCGCGGGGTGCTGGAGTCTATCCCAGCTGTCTTAGGGTGAAAGACAGGGTACACCTTGGACAAGTGTCCAGTTCATCACAGGACACATAGAGACAGACAACCACTCACACCTACAGTCAATTTAAATTAACCAGTTAACCTAATCCCCATGCATGTTTTTGGATGGTGGGAGGAAGCCGGAGTACCGGAGAGAACCCACGCAGACATGAGGAGAACATGCAAACTCCCACTTAATATTGAATTTGTTAAAAACATATTTTTTATTATATTATTTAGCCCCCCTAAAACAGGCCTAATGACGCCGCTGCTGTCCTCTTTGTACAAGTGAAAGCTGTTAGTTAAACACAGTGATAGTCGACTAGTCCTTCTGTCAGGTCCCACATGACCTGTGTGACACTAACAAACCATGTCGACGTCTGATTGGATTAGAGCGTGGCAGAGAATAACTGTGCTGGAATGTCTGTCATGTTTACAGACTGGAAGCAGGACCGAAGCTCTCTGGATGCTGAAAGTTTAGCAGGAAGTTTTGTACAGAAAACGTCTGTGACTAGAACACCCTTGACCTTTGACCTTTGGTTGTCTTTCTCCACATTGTGTGCCGGTCCAAAGTACCGTCTGTCTCTTCTGTTGACTCAGCTCTTTGTTGACCAAAAGGACAGGAGGAGACTGAAAGGCACAAAGACTTTTCTCATTGATCAGTGATGGGAGCGCTTCAGTCTAATGTTTGTTCTCATATTGATTCAAACTATGATGTGTTTTTTTTTCCATCTGTTGAAATGTTTCTTATTAATCAGCTGTCAGTCATTTATGTTCAGGACTGAGTGTATTTTTTTATGGGTTACCATTATTTTATTTAAAAGAATTTGTTAAATGAACCAAACTAAAGTTGAATACTGATTTAAAAGTTAGTCCATGAGTTATTGTCATCAAAACTTAATTAAAACAGGAGCTGAATCCTTTCAGAACTTTTCTTAATTTCAGTGTAAAGTCTTTAGTTGATTTGTCAAGTGCAGTAAATGTATTTTAGCTTTTATTACTGGACGTATTCATAGATTCAAAAGAGCATCCTGTCCAGTATTTCATGTCAATTTTTAATAAATGATGTCCATGAAGTCACAGAAAGTTATGAGTATTTGAGGTGTCCTCTCTATTCATTATTATTATTATTATTATTATTATTATTATTAATGTCTTATTAATTCTGTCCAGCAGCTGAAGGGTTAAACTGGGAGGAGAAAATTACGTCAAGAGACAGAGAGACAGGAAGATACCGGAAATGGTTTCCATTAAAATAAAAGTTTAAAATATATTATAATATTACCTCAACAATTAATAATGTTGTTGCTATTATGAGCATGATAATAATCGTTACAATAATAGTAGTTATTTGATGGCAATAATAATAATAATAATAATATGTGGTATTATAATAATCATATTTATATTAGAAACAATAATCATAATTATTTTGGCTGTAAAAATAATCATAAATAATTATTAATTCTAATATTATTGTATTGTTATTATTATCATATTATTATTGTGGTTATGGTAATAATAATTAGTGCTATGATAATAATATTTATTTGCTGACAAAATAATAATCATTATTCGTTATTAAATATTATATTATTATTATTATTATTATTATGACAATAATAATGTGATGTGGATTACAATGATAATATTGTATAATGGAATATAATAATAATAATAATAATAATAATAATCATAATTTTTTATCATTGTTGCTGTTATTGTTGTTATTATCATCATATTATCATTGTTGCTATGATAATAATGTGTAATGTTTGGCTTTATTCCACATGATCCACACCTGGTGGCAAAGAGTACCATGCCAGTGAGGCTTTTATTTTGACAGTCCCCACCAGAGGCACTTCCGCTGACTTCACCACTTTGATCCGAGCAGAACATCCAGCAGTCAGGAGAGGAGCAGAGAGGAGCAGAGAGGAGGTGCCGCTACCGCTGCTGGAGCCTCCGGGGAGCGGACACTATCTACCGGACCTGTCCCTGCCGGCATGCCGCCTGACAGAGCTCCTGCGCGGCTCTCTTCTCGTTCGGCTCGCCTCACCTGAAGCTGGAGGACAGACCCAGGAAAGAGGTGACATGCTCGGCTCTGCCGGGCTCAGCTGGTCGCGGTCAGACGAGGACGAGTTCCCGGTGCGTTTCCATGTGAAGAGCTCATGTTAACCCAGAGGAGGACACATCTGTGTTAGCGGGGATTATTGCTGGATTACGGAGGCGGAGGACGGGATGCAGCCCAGCCGGTGTGTGGCTGCAGGTGGATGGCCGACCTGACGGTGCCAGCAGCTCCCCCCTCCCGTTCAGCTGCAGCAGCTGCAGCCGTCAAAGCGAACCGAAAAGCGACAGATCGCACTCATAAAGCCGAGCCATGCTTCCGGGAGTCGGTGTGTTCGGCACCAGCCTGACCGCCAGGGTCATCATCCCGCTGCTGAAGAACGAGGGCTTCTCCGTGAAGGCGCTGTGGGGCCGGACCCAGGAGGAGGCGGAGGAGCTGGCCAAGGAGATGAACGTCCCCTTTTACACCAACCGGATCGACGACGTGCTTCTGCACCAGGATGTGGATCTGGTCTGCATCAACCTGCCGCCGCCTCTGACGAGGCAGATAGCGGTGAAAACACTGGGTGAGTGCTGCAGCTGCAGGGGGGTGGAGGAGGGAGGGATGCTGCGGGCCTGGTGGGGGTGGAGGGTGGATGAGCTGACAGACAGCACCGCTGATGCCTTCACGTGTCATCTCTGTGGTGCATCCGCTCCCTTACTGATGGAGCTGGAGTCAGGGCTGCAGCTTCTCCACCTTACCTTGAGAAATATTTATGGAGACAATGAGGCCTAAAGGGGAGCTTCACCCCCCCTAAAATATTCTTACACCCCCTAAATAATTTGGTGTTGCTTTATTTATTTATTTTTTAACAAAAAAGGTGCTGACAACTTCACTATAACATGGCCTGATTGTTGAAAAACGTGTGCTAAATTGCCGCCTTTGGAGGCAAAAAAGTACACTAAAGTGCTCTCCTGTTTGGCAACACGCCAAATTAGCCTCACCTGGGGGCTACGCCCCCCTGCCCTTAAAACATAGTGACGCCCCTGCCGCTGAGCCCTGTGTCTTTCTGCATGGAGATGGCAGGTTCTCCACTCGGTAGCTGGTTTGGTCCTTAATGTCAGTGAATGAATGGAGGATAATTAGTAGTGTAACCATGGTAACAGTGTGTGGAGACTGTGCCAGCATCTCTAGGTGTTCAGTATTTATATGCAGCGTGTGCAGCAGCTGTAAAGAGTCAGCTTTAGAGGCGCGCTTGTTTTCAGTGTCGCCTCTAAGGAAACGAATGCTGGATGTGGGTCAAAGCTGCTGGTTAAACACCAAACTTAACCTGAAAGCAGACACACAAAGAGAGGTTGTTCTAGTTTCAATCTGGAGCGGCGCAGCTTATTTTGGGGCTGCTGTGAAAGAATGGAGGACGACTGAGCTTTATTTACCCCAGCGCCTGGCAGCCAGAGCTGAGGGCTCAGGCTGGTGATGCTGCAGCTAATGATGCTTCATCAGGGGTGCGTTCACGTGACGCTGGGAATTCAAACACCTCATTCCTGACTCACTTTCACTCTATAACCAGGTGTCTCATCTTCACTCTGTTTTTGTTGCCTAATCCTAAGCGAGCGTTTTGGTTTCATTTTCAACATCAGGCGTGTTTTTACCGCGAGCTAAAAGGAAACGCCGCGGGATGAGAACGAAGGTTTTAGCTGCTCTGGAAATTCCTGTTTTTGACCTGAAATGACCACATGGTTTAGTCCTCGTCTTAGATATTTTGTGTCATTTTCTGAACACAAACGCACCACGTAAAGCCCGACAAGGTGACTTTTGTGTAAAATTTGATCGCTGGAATCCAGCTGTTGTGCAGCTCATGAGCGTAACCCTGATACATGTCTTTTATTGATGACATATCCTGTTGTTGTAAGAACTTTATTGACATTGACAAACACCCTGGGGTTATCCTGCTCTGTTTATCCTGTTGCACACAGGAGTATTTTATTTTTATTTATTTATTAAAAAAATATATATATTTATTTTTATTTGAACATGCAGAAGTTTGCCCAAAACACGCCTGTTTTTTTTGAGGGGGGTTGGTATTAAGAAATTAAAAAATGATATTATATCAGAAGAAGAAGTATCACAACATACAGCCATATCAGTATTTTTTTTCCCCTCCTGGCACAAATTTGACGTGTTTCCCACATAATCATAAAGCAGCTGTTGCAGGTGTAACATGCGTTTCTACGTGGTTGAAAAAGCGTCCGATGTAAACGTGATGTGATGATCCCAGCATCAAACTGAGGCCTCTGCACCAGTGACCATTCAGTTTCTCTTTTCCTGTGGAAATCATTTCCTCACGGCTTCATTGTGAGAGAAACCGCCCGTTCCTTCCTCAGCCAAGTCTGCTCCAGTCCTCTTAGTCCTCTTAGTCCTCTTAGTAGTCTGGAGGGTGACAAACAAATCCTGGTTTCAATTATCAGACCTAGTTCAGTTCGTTCCAGTCAGGCCATTTATTGGAGCCATAGTGACTTCAAAGTATTTATTATTGTCAGTATTTATATCTATATATTATGTGACAGAACTCAAATATATTTGGTTTATAGTAATATAACATCCTCATGTTGTAGTTCATGAACTTAAAAATACTTATGCACAGTCTTTTTTGCACTGAATCAAAATGATGTCGTAGCCAGTTGTCTTGACAGCTTTTAAGACATGCTAACAGCACACAGTACATGCATGTGCACCGCAGCGCTCAGATAAAGTGGAATAGACGTCCAATAAATAGGGGTGACCCAAACTGATAATGAGATCAGCAAAAAAACAAGTATTGGATTATGTGGACCCGCATCTAAAATCTCCAATATAAACACTCCAACACCAGTTTTCCATTCCAGACATTATTCTGTTCAATGTTTTTTGCACTTTAAAACAAAACATTTTTTTTCTTTTTTTTATTGGATTTATTGAGATTATTTTTCAGGGTTTTTTAATTTATTTTCTTATTTATTTTCTTATTTTTTTATGTATGTGCTTATGTTTAAGTTAAACTAGTGGTTATTTTTTAAACGATTTTAAAATTTTTATTGGATTTATTGAGGATAATTTTCAGGGTTTATCATTTATTTTCTTATTTATTTCATTCAATTTTAGTATGTGCTTATGTTTAAACTAGTGGTTATTTTGCACTTTTAAATAATATGTATATTTTTATTGGATTTATTGAGATTGTTTTTATTTTATTTTTTATTTATTTTATTTATTTTATTCAATTGTAGGATATTCTTATGTTTGAGGTTAAAATCGATGTAGCCCATTGGTTAATTAAAAAATGTTTTTTCTCAGACTTACTGTTGCTGACTATTGTTCTCTGTTTCAGTAATATCACTTGATCAAGCCTTTTTTAACCTTCCATATTACAAAAGAAGTGATAAAACGCTGTACGATTTGTGCTGATATCGTATCGAATTAATATCGCTATCGTACTGGAAGTGAAAAAGTTGAAAAATCGGGACACCCCCACCACTCACAGTGTTGTGAGTTCTCTGCATTAGCAGCAGCAAATAATCTGCATGCAGTCTAAATGTCAGTGCGTTGCATCTCGATCATGTGTGAAACCTTCAGGGAAGTCTTCGCAGTCGGTGACCAGCTGGGTGAGAATGCAAAACCAACTTCCTCTTTCTTGTGTGAGGGCGTGAGCTGATAGTAACCTAGATACCTGGAGAGGCGCTGATGATAAGCCACAAGTTCAACACAGGAATGTGAGCGTTCACCAGTTTGATCTGTCTTTTAGTCCATGTTAATCCCACCGCCTCAGGTAATCTGGGATGATAAAATGACATTAAACTCTCTAAACGGTGACGTGGAGTTCAGAGTTGAACGTCAGCCATGAGGAAAGTGGTAACACACTCCACTCCACGAGACGTTCAGGTTCTTCCAGAAAACCAGTTCGTCTTGTCGAGCTGCATCTCTTCTTCCATGAGGATTCCTTTCACTGCTTCTTCCCCTCCTTCCTCCTTTCTTTTTCTCCTTTCTCTCACTACGACGGCATTCCTGAGGCTTTTGATGTCACTCCGGCTTTCTTGTTGTGTTGGAAGCCTGCGTTACACTCCGTCTACACACCGTTCAGCTCTCAGATCCATGAGCTTGAAGGATTTTTTGGGCCACCAGCTTGTCAAAGTGTGATTTCTTAAAACCAGAGAAGCATCTTTGGTCTGTATTTTTTTTCATACCTATTTAAAAACATCACTGCAGCCTGAGGAAGTGGCTCTGTGTGAGTCAGAGCCTGATATTATTATTTCTTATCTGTATTTCAAGTTTCTTCTTGGGATGAAAAATAAAAAAGGCTGCTCCAGTTTCTTATCTTAGGTTTCAGTTTCAGATTTATATGTGGTGACACGTATAACCGTAGCAAAGTGTTCAGCTTTAATGCTACAGTGAGTGGACGAAATGTAGAAAACACACTTGAGAATAAGGTAAAATAAATTTTTTGGAGCCCACCTGCCTTCTTTATGCTGCAAATCCATCACCACGTTTTCTCATTCAGACACTTTTTACTGAAAATCTCCAAAATGATCATTTTAAGCTCCACTAAGAAGCACAATTTCTATCACATCTGCTGAGGAAGACCATGAGGTCTGTCTGAAAGCTCCGGAAAACACCAGTAATTTTACCATAAATCGTCCCGTCCTTTCTCTTGGTCAGTGCCCTAAAGAATGTGGTAGAAAATAAAATATAAATGCCCAAAGCTATGCTCCCTAACACTTTCAAAATTCTTCAAGCTAGTTTGTTTATATTGTATTTTTCCTACAAAATAAATTTGTCTTTAAAGGAAATATAAAGGAAATGTACTGAAGTTACCCCTCTAGTGTTATTTTATCCCATTTAAACCCATTCAAGCTTCCTTTTTCTATGTTGTTTTGTTGCCTAAACCTAAAGTTAAACCTAGTTCCTAGTTTTATTTTGAAAAGGCATGTATTGAAATGAAATTTCGTACTGAAAATGAGTAATAACTTTTCATGTAATATATATATTAAGCTACATTTCATCTCAGCTATTTCTCTTTAGGGCCGTAGCTAATGATTATTTATCGATTCATCTGATAAAACATTTCATGATCGAGGCTTAATGGCACGCTCTTATTGTGGTAAGCTTCCTGTGTATTGCTGCTGCTCTGTTTGTCGGCCAGATGCTGAGAGGAAATCTGAGCTCTGAACTGAAATGTTACAGGAGTTTCAGTTTCAGCTGTCCTTTCTGTCCCCTTTGTGCACTTTTGTTTTGACGGGGGGGAGGAGGAAGTGGTGGGAGACGAGTCCTCCAGTGCGACCAGGCGGGTTTTTTTTACGGTGACGATGAGCAACAGTCGCTTATCTTTTTATAGCAGCCAGAGACACTTTATGACGTTTGTGTAAAATCCCCTTTCATCACTTTGTTCTGTCACATTATGAAAGGGAAGAATTCTGTCATAAGATCGACAAAACCATCGTCTTTGTTCCTCGTGACGAGCCAGTTTGTTGAGTAATGAGGTGAATCCATCTATCCAGGCAGAATATAACGAACATGATGTGTCTCATATCACTGATAGAAGCTCTCAGGTATCAGGTCAGCTTGTCCTGACCGGACCGGACGGTCTAAAAATAGCATCAAATGTTTTGAAGCAAAGCAGATGAGCAGCTTCATTAATTACCCATCCTCCATTGCGTCACAGAGGATATTTTTATGTGGGTCAAATATCCATGACCTGGTTTTATTTCGACGCCTCATAGCATCGTCCAGTTTGATACCACGTCAACTTAAAGGGGCCAGTATTAGCATGATTAGCATTTTGACGTGGGTTTCTGCGTGGTGATGCTGCTACATGTACGGTATATGTTAAGGGTGACTATTGGCAAGGACTTCACGATACGATACTTATCGCGATACGATACATTATTGTGCTATATTGTGATATTCTACACAGATCACTGACTGACTGGTATGAACACATATTTATATATGTGTACATATATTTATTTACGTACAGTTCATATATTTATACATATTTTGTTATTCATGTGGAAGTTGCTCTGGATTTACAGTGGGGGGAATCGATATTAAGAAATTAAAAATCAATATTATATCAGATGAAAACATATTGCCATATCGATATTTTTCCCACCTCTTGTATATATGCATCCATACAGTCAGCCAGAAGACGCTCTATGGAGCCTGTGGAGGAAGCGTAGGTCGTACTAACTTAGTGGGCTAAAACTCCTGTTTTTGTGAGTGTCGTCTGGTGTAGTGGATTTGTAGAACGCAAAATAATAATTGGTGAGTAAACGTGGTGAAGACGTTGCGCACATTTAAAGTGATACTGATTCTTTTTCGGTGGCTAAAATATGCTTTTCGGACGCTCACAACGCCCTTTGTGACGTGAAAGTGAAGCCGTTATATCGACACCAGACTACGTTCAGAAAAGCAGTAACTTAAACCTCAACCCCACCTTAAAAAATCTAAAGTGACTCTTCCAGTTTTGTGTCAAGTTTCCGAACTTAGCACCGCTAACTTAGTAGCACTGAGTAGCACTCAGCTACTGTCGATTAGCTTACTTTGGTAAATTATGTCACGTAGTAAAAGTAGGATGATATTTCCCAGCTTGCCTGGTTACTGACGTTATTATTTCACAAAAAACAACATCAAAGAAAGTAGTTCCTTTATTATTTACAGAATGGATTAACACGTTCGGACTTTTACACTGTTGAGTTTATCTTGACAGTCCCTCCAGAATATTTTAAATATATGCAAACCCCCCAGGTTAGCTGTTATTCAGATGCTTTTTGATCAGATTTATTTTGGTGCCTCGTCATTGACATGCATTGAACGGAGACACCTGCTCTGAAGGGCCACCCAAAGGGAACAAGCTATTTATAAGTGGACAGCAAAGGGCAGCAGGCGTCATCATGAAGACATGTTCCCACCACTGATGCTCTTATGCAACTGCACTTCCGACCGCTGATGAGCTCTTTGGCAGCACCCTCAACTCTGTTTTAAAGGGCTAGTCGACCCCAAAAGTAGCCAGAAAACAGGTGGAGATGAGACGGATCATCTGCTGTGTTTCAAGTAGGATTTATGACAAATTAAAAGGACTTTCACGGTTATTAAAGATGAAGTTATTTCCCTATTTTCAAAAGAGGATAAGAAACATTATGGACATATTTCTAGAAAGTCTTGTTCCTCATAGCAGCAGTTTACTTTTTCTAGTTTTTCTTTCATTTTATGTCCTTTTTAACTCAAAGACTGTATCTCGTGTAGCCTCATAGCATATCTGCCTTGGTCATAATTTAGCTGAATGAATGACTGAATCTATACAACTTTTATAATCACTATAATATAGATGTTCTACTTTTTTAGTTGTGTCTTATTTTTCAACTTGTTCACGCATCTGATTGAATTCACTGTTACGCTATAAATAATAATAATAAAAAGAAAATAATATGTGATATTTTTTTTCTCAAAACCCAGAAATATGACTTAAGCCTGGTTTATGCTTCTGCGTCGCGGCGACGGCGGAGCTACGGCGTAGACCCGACGCCATCGTTGAGCATTCGAAGTTCTGCGTCGAGGGAACGTGTTGCTCGGCAATTCACCGCCAAGCTGCTAGGGGGTGTGGCGGTGTTTTTGTGTGGCTTTTGGGGGCTCATATCGGATTCCTTGGTTTTCTTCCAACAGTAAACAATGACAACTGAGATGGAGCGGGTGTTTCTGGAGATAGAGCTCATAAAATTGAAAAAGAAATGCTGTTACTACAAATGTTGAAGCACAGAAGACGTTTGAGGAGGTGGTCTGTCCGACTATTCCGTACCGCTCGTGCCGCTCCGCTACTAGCAGTGTTGTTGAGCTGTTGACCGGAAAAGCAACCGCTGGAAATTACGTTCTGAGCGGACCAATCACAGTCCTTGCCGTTCGCGTCTCAACGCGTTGACTCGACGCGTTGACTCGACGCGTAGTCAGGATTTTTTGGAGGTGCGCGTCAGGCTACGGCGTAAGGTCCGCGTAAGGGTCTGCGGCGACGCCGAAGCATAAACCAGGCTTTAGGCAATGTAAATTCTATGAGGCTGATGATGTGAGAATTGGACGTACTTGCTGTGACGCCACCCACTGGTTTGTCGTTTTGAAGCCTTGAGGTGGGCATTTTGGCTGCCGCCATCTTGGTATTTTGCAACCAGGAGTCACATGAGAGGGTGGAGCTACAACCAAACTCTGGATTAAAACATTTTGGTTCTGATTCATTTTCATGAACTGTAAACACACTGTGAAAGTTGTAATACAACTCCCAGGCTGCAGTAACGACTTGCTTTATGGTCAGTTTGACTCTAAATATGACCATAATTCACTAAATGAACATCATGCTGTACTGAAGAAGACTTGAAACAAGAGACTGAGACCATAAACTCATGTTTACGATGTTTACTGAGGGATTAAATCAAGAGAGAAGTAGAGTCATTTTCTCATAGGCTTCTATAGAACCAGAGGAGTCGCCCCCTGCTGGCTGATAAAGGAAGTTAAAGGCACTTTACAGAACCACAGACAGGTGCTTTTACTTACAGTTAAAATGTGATTTTTATATAACTTGATGTAACCAGGCTTGAAAAGACCAGACAGAGAGGCTGCATCAGTGTTTTTTTTCTGTCTTTTCCTCCCTTTCTTTCGTCGGTCTGATGGATGAGGGTCTGTGGGTCGAGCTGTGTTTCTGAACTGGTTCGGACTCGGCCAAGAGGACGCCTCAGATAGAGAAGTGAGCTGCCATTCCCAGGCTTTCTTTTTTCACTTTCCCACTGGTTCACGTTCACTTTCTCCTGGACGTCCATTAGTATGCTAATGACGGCGAGGAAGAAAAGCTGTGAAATTGCCTTTGTGTGTCACATGAATGGCTGGATGTGGGGGGGTTTAGCTCGCCGCCACACTGCCCTGAAGTGAGCATTCCTGAGGAAAAAGTGGGAAAGTGGAGGACCTCCCATCCCCGCCCATTCAAAGTGAAGCTTTTCTCCATGAGGAACTGCTGTGAGGCTGGATGAGGACTCACATTGTGTTATTAAATCCAGAGGGAGGCTTTTCATGTGGACTTATTCCCAATAAATATGAAGGATGGGACTGGAAGAGGCTTTCAGTGATGAATAATTCTGCATTATTAGAGCGGAGTCCTAATGAGGATATTTTTCATCTGTTATGAAGGAAAGGCTGCTTTGTGTCCTCGGGTTAATCTGTAAGATGTGGAGGCCTTTTGTGTTTCTTTTTGTTGCTTTTATTTTCATATCAGAGAGGTGAGATATGACAGGAAATAAAGGGAAAAAGAAAGTCAGCTACTAGTCCAGCTTCTGAAATGTGAATATTTTCTGGTTGACGTGCAACAAACGTCCCCAGTCAGACTGAAACTAGGGATGTTTTTGTGTCATGTCTTTTGGGATTTAATGAGAATTTCAACAATTAATTATTTTAACCAAAAATGAGGTCACAACACCCTCTGCTCTCCAGTGGCACTGGTCACTCCTGACATATATTTGTAGGAAAATATGGAAACTATAATTTTGGTTTAAAACTATTAATTAACACATCATATTAACAGTTGTGTAAATTGTACGTAGTTGTAGACGCTGTCAGGAGGTCTATCTGGTCGGGTTTGTAATATTAGTTTAACCAAGGTTTTCTCATTGGTTCCCATCATTTCTTATGATACAAAAATATGATATTAACTTATGATCTTATGCATTTTTTTGTGTTTTCCTTCAGATATCTAGCATCAATTTTCATTTGTTTGTTGGTTTGCAAAATAACTCAAAAAGTTGTGGACGAGTTGTTGTTTTGATAAAATTTTCAGGGTTGGTCAGAAGTAACTTAAAACTGATTTATTTTTGGTGGTGATCGGCTCCGATTTTAATCAGTTTTAAGTTAGGCCACTTCCAGCCACTTGTGGGTGATACATTAATAATAACTTCCAGTCATCACTAAGCCCTACCACCAGTGATAACCTGTTTATCTTCATATTTTATGAATTAATGAATGTTTCTAACAGAGACACGTTGCCTCTGTGCTTCATTTGTGTTCCTGTTTTATCATGTTATAACACAAACTTGCAGGCTTACTGCTTTTTCAGCTGAAAATACTTCACTGATGATGTTAAAACACACCCACTGACTGTGTGTGTGTGTGTGTGTGTGTGTGGCTGACTGAGCTAACATGCCAAAACAAAGATACCTGTGTAATCAGCAGCAGTATTGGGAAATCACTGTGGTCTTGCAGAAACACACTGCAGCAGCTTGTCCCGACACACTTCTGATTGTTTTCTACAGTGTGCTACCGACTGCTGCACTGTGTCATGAACTCCATCCGGCTCTTTATTTTCTGCCCGGCGTATTCCCAAGGTGAAGCCCTTCCATTATAGTCGTGCTCAGATGTCCTTTATGTGGCAGCGTTCAGCAATAGACCCACTCTGTGTTTCTTAATTGGCCATCTGGGACTGAGGACAGGAGGCAGATCTGAGAGCAGGACAGTGACGCTCCTGTCTGTCAGGACCTCTGGACCATAACTGTCACTGCTAGAGCCTCCTCTGGTTCTATAGAAGTCTATGAGAAAATGACTCTACTTCTGTCTGGATTTAATCCCTCAGTAAACATCGTAAACATGAGTTTATGGTCTCAGTCTCTAGTTCCAAGTCTTCTCCTCCACAGCAGGATGTTCATTCAGTAAATTATGGTCCAGTTTAGAGTCAAACTGACCATGAAGGAGGGGATGATTTAGGGCGGGGCTACCTGCTGATTGACAGGTCACTACCACAGTACACTTTCAGTGTGTTTTCCGTTCATAAATGTTATTTGTTATGTTATGTTTTGTTGTCTAAAAATGCTTGATTCAGTGTTCGGTTGCAGTTAACTCCGCCCTCTTGTGTCACTTCTGGTTGCAAATAACCAAGATGGCGACCTCAAGGCTTCAAAACATCAGTCCACAAACCAGTAGGTGGCTTGACAGGTGAGCGTGTGCGATATTAGGATATGTATCATAGTGCACTATAAAAATGTCTACTGTAGGATATAACCCTTTGTTGTTTATTTCATAATTTTAATATGTAGGCTGATTGGTTAGCTCTGTTGCTACGCTAATGTTAATGTCACTCTGGTTGTGGTTTAGGTACACCGTGTAAAGAAAATCTCAATGTCGGAATGAGCAATGGATAATCTAAATGTATCATGAGCGTTCAAGACATGTTCATTGTATGAAGCATAGATATAATGGTATGAAGGCTAATGTAACTGCAGCAGTGCTACTGCTTTATGCTAGCATGTTTACATCACCTGTAAGGACTTTACAGCACTGGTTGCTAGGAGAGGTAAAGTAGCATGGAGGAGGAGAGCGCAAAGGAAAGAGAAAATAACGTTTCATCAGAAAAAATACTATATAGTATATATGTATATAATTATCGGAATATAAAATTAGCTATATCAAGATAATTTTGTCCCTGTCACACAGCTCTACTTCCCAGTGATCACATCCACTTCTTCTTACTGATTTCCATCTTGTTCTTTCAGATATTAGTGCTTTAAGGGATAGGGTGAAACATTTTTCACGTGTGAATGAATTTAGCATTCATAGTTTTAAACTGCAGGTTTAAGTTCTGCAGCTGCAACAGGAAGTGATATTTTGGCGTCTTCACCGCAGTGAAGCGTGTCTCACTTCCTGTTGTGTGTGCGGTAGGTGGAAACAGCTCGATCACTTCCTGCTGAGAGCGTTATCGTTCTCTCTGAGCTCACAGGTCAGGGATGGAAACACACTGTATGTCTTCATTTATACGAGTATTATTTGTTGGTGTCAGGTTGGTGTGACTGAATGACTCAAATCTGTTTCCATCCAGCTTGATGTGATGCATGAATGAGTCAAACTGTAGTGTAGCGCTGACTGATTTCCACAGAATGGGTGATGCTATGAAGCAGCCACCTGTGTTTAAAGGAATGTTGGGAAATCGCTGCTCTTTGGTGGATTATTTGCTGAATTCCAGGAGAAACTTTGACAGATTCAGAAAAGATTATTGATTTAATTTTATCGGCATGTTTGATCGTTAGTTATGACTGCGTTGTTAGTTTCCTTGATTTTTTTGAATGGAGTTTTGCTTCATGACCTGTCAACACGTCTCTGGCAGTTCATCCAAGTAGAGTTAGCGTCACGCAAATTAATGCGTTAACACAGATTAATCACATTAACATGCTGATTTCAATGGCACTAATTTAGATGAATATTAATTTAATAATATGTAATGTCTGCTGTTGCTGCTGGAAATGATGTTAATGAGAGCTTAAAGACTCAACATTCTGAAGTTCTAACGCAACATTCTAAAGTTCTACTGTAATGCAACATTCTAAAGTTGTAACATAACATTCTGAAGTTCTAACTCAACATTCTAAAGTTCTACTGTAACGCAACATTCTAAAGTTCTACTGTAACGCAACATTCTAAAGTTCTACTGTAATGCAACATTCTAAAGTTGTAACATAACATTCTGAAGTTCTAACTCAACATTCTAAAGTTCTACTGTAATGCAACATTCTAAAGTTGTAACATAACATTCTGAAGTTCTAACTCAACATTCTAAAGTTCTACTGTAATGCAACATTCTAAAGTTGTAACATAACATTCTGAAGTTCTAACGCAACATTCTAAAGTTCTACTGTAATGCAACATTCTAAAGTTGTAACATAACATTCTGAAGTTCTAACTCAACATTCTGAAGTTCTACTGTAATGGAACATTCTAAAGTTGTAACATAACATTCTGAAGTTCTAACTCAACATTCTGAAGTTCTACTGTAATGCAACATTCTAAAGTTGTAACATAACATTCTGAAGTTCTAACTCAACATTCTGAAGTTCTACTGTAATGCAACATTCTAAAGTTGTAACATAACATTCTGAAGTTCTAACTCAACATTCTAAAGTTCTACTGTAATGCAACATTCTAAAGTTGTAACATAACATTCTGAAGTTCTAACTCAACATTCTGAAGTTCTACTGTAATGCAACATTCTAAAGTTCTGCTGTAATGCAACATTCTAAAGTTGTAACATAACATTCTGAAGTTCTAACTCAACATTCTGAAGTTCTAACTCAACATTCTGAAGTTCTACTGTAATGCAACATTCTAAAGTTCTGCTGTAATGCAACATTCTAAAGTTGTAACATAACATTCTGAAGTTCTAATTCAACATTCTGAAGTTCTAACTCAACATTCTGAAGTTCTACTGTAATGCAACATTCTAAAGTTGTAACATAACATTCTGAAGTTCTAACTCAACATTCTAAAGTTCTACTGTAATGCAACATTCTAAAGTTGTAACATAACATTCTGAAGTTCTAACGCAACATTCTAAAGTTCTACTGTAATGCAACATTCTAAAGTTGTAACATAACATTCTGAAGTTCTAACTCAACATTCTGAAGTTCTACTGTAATGCAACATTCTAAAGTTGTAACATAACATTCTGAAGTTCTAACTCAACATTCTAAAGTTCTACTGTAATGCAACATTCTAAAGTTGTAACATAACATTCTGAAGTTCTAACTCAACATTCTGAAGTTCTACTGTAATGCAACATTCTAAAGTTGTAACATAACATTCTGAAGTTCTAACTCAACATTCTGAAGTTCTACTGTAATGCAACATTCTAAAGTTGTAACATAACATTCTGAAGTTCTAACTCAACATTCTGAAGTTCTACTGTAATGCAACATTCTAAAGTTCTGCTGTAATGCAACATTCTAAAGTTGTAACATAACATTCTGAAGTTCTAACTCAACATTCTGAAGTTCTAACTCAACATTCTGAAGTTCTACTGTAATGCAACATTCTAAAGTTCTGCTGTAATGCAACATTCTAAAGTTGTAACATAACATTCTGAAGTTCTAATTCAACATTCTGAAGTTCTAACTCAACATTCTGAAGTTCTACTGTAATGCAACATTCTAAAGTTGTAACATAACATTCTGAAGTTCTAACTCAACATTCTAAAGTTCTACTGTAATGCAACATTCTAAAGTTGTAACATAACATTCTGAAGTTCTAACGCAACATTCTAAAGTTCTACTGTAATGCAACATTCTAAAGTTGTAACATAACATTCTGAAGTTCTAACTCAACATTCTGAAGTTCTACTGTAATGGAACATTCTAAAGTTGTAACATAACATTCTGAAGTTCTAACTCAACATTCTGAAGTTCTACTGTAATGCAACATTCTAAAGTTGTAACATAACATTCTGAAGTTCTAACTCAACATTCTGAAGTTCTACTGTAATGCAACATTCTAAAGTTGTAACATAACATTCTGAAGTTCTAACTCAACATTCTAAAGTTCTACTGTAATGCAACATTCTAAAGTTGTAACATAACATTCTGAAGTTCTAACTCAACATTCTGAAGTTCTACTGTAATGCAACATTCTAAAGTTCTGCTGTAATGCAACATTCTAAAGTTGTAACATAACATTCTGAAGTTCTAACTCAACATTCTGAAGTTCTAACTCAACATTCTGAAGTTCTACTGTAATGCAACATTCTAAAGTTCTGCTGTAATGCAACATTCTAAAGTTGTAACATAACATTCTGAAGTTCTAATTCAACATTCTGAAGTTCTAACTCAACATTCTGAAGTTCTACTGTAATGCAACATTCTAAAGTTGTAACATAACATTCTGAAGTTCTAACTCAACATTCTAAAGTTCTACTGTAATGCAACATTCTAAAGTTGTAACATAACATTCTGAAGTTCTAACGCAACATTCTAAAGTTCTACTGTAATGCAACATTCTAAAGTTGTAACATAACATTCTGAAGTTCTAACTCAACATTCTGAAGTTCTACTGTAATGCAACATTCTAAAGTTGTAACATAACATTCTGAAGTTCTAACTCAACATTCTAAAGTTCTACTGTAATGCAACATTCTAAAGTTGTAACATAACATTCTGAAGTTCTAACTCAACATTCTGAAGTTCTACTGTAATGCAACATTCTAAAGTTGTAACATAACATTCTGAAGTTCTAACTCAACATTCTGAAGTTCTACTGTAATGCAACATTCTAAAGTTGTAACATAACATTCTGAAGTTCTAACTCAACATTCTGAAGTTCTACTGTAATGCAACATTCTAAAGTTCTGCTGTAATGCAACATTCTAAAGTTGTAACATAACATTCTGAAGTTCTAACTCAACATTCTGAAGTTCTAACTCAACATTCTGAAGTTCTACTGTAATGCAACATTCTAAAGTTCTGCTGTAATGCAACATTCTAAAGTTGTAACATAACATTCTGAAGTTCTAATTCAACATTCTGAAGTTCTAACTCAACATTCTGAAGTTCTACTGTAATGCAACATTCTAAAGTTGTAACATAACATTCTGAAGTTCTAACTCAACATTCTAAAGTTCTACTGTAATGCAACATTCTAAAGTTGTAACATAACATTCTGAAGTTCTAACTCAACATTCTAAAGTTCTACTGTAATGCAACATTCTAAAGTTGTAACATAACATTCTGAAGTTCTAACTCAACATTCTGAAGTTCTACTGTAATGCAACATTCTAAAGTTGTAACATAACATTCTGAAGTTCTAACTCAACATTCTAAAGTTCTACTGTAATGCAACATTCTAAAGTTGTAACATAACATTCTGAAGTTCTAACTCAACATTCTGAAGTTCTACTGTAATGCAACATTCTAAAGTTCTGCTGTAATGCAACATTCTAAAGTTGTAACATAACATTCTGAAGTTCTAACTCAACATTCTGAAGTTCTAACTCAACATTCTGAAGTTCTACTGTAATGCAACATTCTAAAGTTCTGCTGTAATGCAACATTCTAAAGTTGTAACATAACATTCTGAAGTTCTAACTCAACATTCTGAAGTTCTAACATTTTAACTCGACATTCAAAAGTTGTAACATAACATTCTGAAGTTCTAACTCAACATTTTGATGTTCTAATGCAACATTCTAACGTTCTAACTAACATTTTAACTCAACATTCTGAAGTTCTAACATAACATTCTAAAGGTCTAACACAACATTGCAGCGAAGCCTCTGTCGCAGGATGCTAATGCCACATTAGATGAAAGTGGACAGATGCAAATAGGTGGTTTTGCGTCCAGTCGAGGAAATGGTCGACAGTATCTGCTGCTCAGTTATTCAAATCCACTCAGACAGCTGTGAGCCTCGTGGATTTTTTAATGTGACAGATGTGTCGGCTACATATCACATCAGTGAACACTGACGCAGGTCGGACTGCATGCCATCTATTTCTTCCTGCTTTATTAGGTTGGTTGCTGCCCAATAAACAGACCTTGTTTATCCCCAGAAGACACACATGAATTAATCATTGTGTCGCTGCCTGCTGTTAGTGAGTTATATCCTCAGCCAGGAGACGGTCTGCCAAATCCAACTGTAGAAACAAATGACCCCAAAAGAAGGTATGAAAGGCGGTATTTCATCTCGTCACTGTGTCTGAAAGGGCAGGAATGTGTCAACAGTTAATGGAGGTCATCCCAGTTGATTTATGTAACATCATTGTTGATCTGGGCCTCATGCTAGTGATTCAGAGCCTCGGACCTCAGACTCTTATGTGTCATGTCTCAGTAGTCACGTTGTAATTGGGCGGCGTTCCCAGCAAAGACTGTTTATAGAGACAGGAAACGCTGTTTCCTCTTCGCTCCGATATCAGTGACCCTCCAGAAGAAAACATTTGACATTTTAGGTGATATTCCTGTCAGAATGATGGGTCTGAAATCGTGTCTTCTGTTTACTGAGCGGACATGTCTTTTGTAAAAATGTTTTTTTTTTGTTTACTGAGCGATCACCCACCCCTACGTTAAATACAAATTAAGTTAATTTACTCTTACTTATGGCTGATTGAACTCACGTTAGCTTTTTAATATAAACCTTCGTCGTTGATTACGAAACTTTCCTTTTTCCTGTTATTTCGCAAAAGTCAATCTGCTGCTCTTTTCCTCTGTTGACCTTGGTGGCAGTCATTACCATGGCAACCGTCCAGCTTCACCTCTCCTCCTTAAAAAGGGGGAGTTCATCATCATGCAGAGCATCCCTGACAGCGAGCTGGTTAATAGCGGAGGAGCATCGCAGCTGTTCTGGAGGAGCGTCTTCGCCCGGCGGTGAATGCGACTCGGCGAACACGTCTCCATCCGTTAGCTTGTGCCTGGGCTACCCGTGCGCCTCAGGACATTAATGGTTATTAATGAGCGCTCGCTGTCTTTTATTACGGCGCAAGTGTGTTTCCTCCTCTTGTTCATGTCGGCGTCGCTTCTCGAGGATCTTCTCGACGTCCTAAATCAAAAGGTGGAACTCCTCCGTCAGCAGAAGTAATGAGTCATGCGTTTAGCTGTGCATTAGCGCTAGCAGCTGTGTATGGAGAGAAAGTGCTTTGCTGTTAAGTAGCTGGGAACTATTAGCTCTGTGCTGCTGATTGGCATTCAGAGCTTCCTCCCGTCTCCTTCATTCGACACAAAGATGCCCTTCATGGCCCCGACAGAAGCTACTAGAAAAGAGGGGTCGAAGCCTGATTTTCCTCTTAAGATCCACTGAAACAGAGTCCTCTTTTCCTTTAGTGCTCCTGAAATCAGATCCATGGAGAAGATGCAAGAATATGAAAGCTTTAATTTGGAAATAACTGGTAAACTTAAATGGATAACCATTTGTGTATCTAAATCCATCTTAAATCACTGTACATAGTTAAGTTAAGTTAATTTTCTTTCTTCTTCTTACATCCAGGCTAAAACTTTTAAACTAACCTTTCAGAATCGCTCAAAAATAAACGAGCCGCCATGTTGGTTGCGGTTTGAAACCAGGGCGCATTTTTGGATGCTTTTCTATTTTCAGACTTAAATAACAAAAACACACATGGATATTATAAATTTAGATGGATATTGTAGATTGTTTGTCGACAGGAACGACGTCTTTAAGCTCATGTTTTGTTTCCCATCAGGTCAGTTTTAGAGCGTCAGACACATTTTCTTTAAATATATTGATAAGACATTGATGCTCATCTATTATTGACTCCCTCTCCTCACTGCTTCCTTTAATATAACTTGACTGAGGCCAGACTCTGTCACCAGGACATTAGGGGCAGTCAGGCTTTGCTTTCTATGGGACAAAGAGTCACTTACCTCTAGATTATTGATGACAGTCTCAGTGGACTCAGTGTTGTTCACTGAGGCAGTCTTGTGGTGAGCCGCTCACACATCGCAGGCCTCTATCAACGCTTTCCCGCCTTGTGATGGACCGACATGTCCTCTGCTGTGCTAATTAACGAGCTGGGACACATACCCGCCGATCATTAGCATGCAAACGAGCTAAACTGCTCTTTGAATCACCTTAATTTGGACATAACTGGAACAAAAACAAGACCTCCCTGCTTGACCTACACCTGATGAAGGCAAATAAAGGCTGTTTTCTGGTCGTAAAATGTAAATGGCTCAGGGAGGGTCTGAGAGGAGTCTTTGTGTGGCGGCAGCCGGCTCTGTTTTTGGCAGCCATGTTTTATTTGTCTCAGTTGTGTTGCTGATTAGGATGCTGTGTGAGGGAGTGATAAGGAAAGAGTTAATGAGACCCTGGAGGACCATCTGGGGATGAAGGTGGGCCTGATTTAGGTGTGTTCAAACAGCAGCAGCACATCAATTTGTCAGGATTTTGTGGGCTTTTTTTTTTTTGTTGCACCAATACGAAACACTATTGCACTTTAGAATGCTAAATGTAAAAGCTGATAAATGTTCTCCCCATCATAATTGTTCAAGGGATGTAAAAATCCATTTCTAATACTAGATACCACTCATAGAAATCAAGATTGTATGCCCTTGTTTTGTCTTGTTTTTTTTCTTATTATAGTTAAGTTGTCCACAAAGTCATCTTAATTTTGCTGTCACAGTGCGCCAGAATGATGCTTTAAACTTAAAAATGTAAGCTAAAATGTTTTCTCTCTAAATGCACAATGTTTCCAAAGTCATGGGATACATAAATGTTTTATTCAGCAAGATAATCTCCACAAATAAACACAATTTGTGAAGCGTAAATGCAAAGACCAGAAGTAAAAAAACTGGACTATTTGCCATGAAAAATACACGATATTCAACATATTTTTTTATAGTCAAACAAAACGTTAACATATCTACAGCTCTTTATTTCAAGCAACAAACTATATACCTATTTAAGAAAAAAAACATTGACTTTGAGGCGAGGGAACCCAAAATTCTCAGTCATTTCTGGGTTTTAACGACTTGCTCCTGCAGAACTCTTTCTCATGTCCGAAGTGTTTTTTCTTCAGTTGTTTGTACTGATTTATTCCTAATAGTAAATTACATCTGGAAGCTAAAATTTTTAAACAAATCTTTCAAAATTGCTGAAAAATAAACGAGCCGCCATGTTGGTTGCGGTTTGAAACCAGGGCGCAGCAGCCAATCAGAGCGTTCAAAGCTCCTCCCAGCAAATGGTGAGTTATCCAGCTAATTCCTGCAGATAAATAGTAAACTGGTAAAGGAATAACAAGCTAGAAAACAAAAAGGAATCTTAACACGTCCAAAAATCCACCAGTTTGAGTGTTTTGACAGCTTCTTTAGCCTGAACTAAGCTAGCCTGTCATTAGCAGTGTGTTCGCGCTGAAGTAGCATGCCCAGCATCATTAACATGTGTCCAGAAACCACTCCTTCACTTTCTATTCATCTCCATGAGCCAGCGAGCCACTCTGGTGAAGGGTTAATGGCAGCACTTGAACACATTTAGGAACGTTAAACTCCTCACAACTGGAGGGCATTAGCCTCACTCAGCTTCAGCTAATGCTGCTCATCACTCAGAGATGTGCTGTGCACTAATGGACCAGAGGCTAAAATACAGACCTAAATGCAATCTGCACTTGTTTCATCATTCCTGTTGCTGTTAGATGTCGTCCATTTGGATGGTTTTATATGAACAGAAGGAAACACACACCACCATCAAAACCCCTGTCGTCTTTTCTTTTTCTGAATTATTTTTACTGAATTATTTACTGAACAAACTCACTCTGTAACCTCGTTAAATCTCATTAAACTGAAGCAGACGAACCTCCACTCTGAAACACTGACTGTGTTTCTGCTGCAGCTGCAGGAAAAAGGGATCGCCGCTATATCAAGGTCGCTATTTACATGCTAATTTAAGACCTCGTGCCAGTCACACAATAGAGGCAAATTAGTCAGCAGGAAGCTTGTTTTTCCGACTCACATCCAGCAAAGAGAGCCATACGATAATATATACTGTAGGTCTCTATGTCATGTGTCTCATCCATCCCCCTCTTGTCTTTGTAATTACTTTAAGCTAAATTTAATTTGGGATAATCAGCAGAAACATGAGACTGGTCTGTCTGTGCTGAAACTAGTGCAAACACACATCTTCCCTTATCTGTGAAATGACTGTTAAAATCCCTAAAAACACCCTGTGGGTCCAGTCTTGACAGTATTTGAGCATCACTTGTGTTTTTTTGTTACCAAGCAGACAAAGAGGAGGCAGGATGAGTCAGTCTAATTACTGTTACAACGCTGTGGTGGTGTGATGTTTGTCTGGTCTTACATGTTATTATCATGCACATATTTCTGCACACCTTTGTGTAATGCATCATACATACAGCAAAAAAAATACAGCTACACATATTAAAATGAGTCAAAATGTTCCTAAATGTTCTCATAAATATGCTAGAATGGGTCATATAGTTGTGAAGGAAGACATTTCTATTAATAATATTAGAAAATGGCATAATGTTGCACGCTGTATAACTAAACCAGTTAGCTTTAACCCATTTCCAGGACAGTTGACTTTTTTTCTCATTTTCCATGTTTTCCATGATAAGTTGGGAAAAATATACCGACATGGCAATATATCGCAGTACTTTTTCTTCCGATACAATATTGATTTTTAATTTTGTAATATTGTTTTTTTAAAAAAAAGTGATGTTTTGGGTCGATTGTGTGTGTTTGTGTGTTCAGTGCAGTCAATAAATTATGAATTTCTTCAGTGGCACAGATGTCGTGTCGTATCGTGGATGACATTTTGTGCAATATATTGACTATTGCAGAATCGGTGTATCGTGATCACAGGCAAAATATCCTGATAGCATCATATCATGAGGTACCTGGTGTATATATACCCAGCCCTGCTGTTGGTTTTGGGGATATTTGGGAAGTCAGGTTTTTTTTTATTGGTGTAAATCACGTCAGGTGCGTTGTATCACAGTTGCCGTGGTGTTTTTTTTCATAAAATGTGACATTATACAATCAGTAATGACTGTCAAGAACTGATCCGTCAGCCTCGCCCTCACTTACATTCAACCTGACCTTCCTGCACGACCGCCACTTCCTGCCTTTCCATTCCAGCACACAGTCACTGAACAAAACCTCATGCAACGATGACGTTCCCTCTGCCGGTTGCTTGAAGCCCCGTCTTCCTCCTTACGAGGCAGCGTCCTGTTTCAGTGAACGTCAGTGTCGGGTGGAGGAGGCTGGAGCCGTGCAGCGAGGCCCAGATGATGAGCATGGCCGCCAGCCGAGAGCAGCGCTGCACTGGAGAGATGCAGCTACTCGTTCTTTGTCTCTTTTCCTTTCTCTGAAACCCAAAAAGCTGCTCAACCTGCTGCTTCAGCAAGTTAAAAATAGATCTACATGTTTTTATAAGGCCCTCATGTACTGGATCAGTTATTCACGTCACTCCAGTTTGCGATGATTATCAGTAGTAATATGCTTTAAATAAAGACGCTCATTGTATTTTCTGACCAGTATATGATTATCATAAAATATATCATAGAGAGAAAGCATCTTTCTGTGTCACTATAGAGTTCAGGGTTCAGATTCATAAGAAAAAAAATTATTTGTAATCAATTTGCATCATCAATACTCAGGCAGTTCTCATATATTCTTAAAATACCTGCAAAAACTAATGCTGTGTGATCTGCATGTGTCTCACCTTATCAGAGCATATTTTATCATGTTTTATTATACTTATTTCAGGTGTAAACATGAACCAGGAAGTGTAAATAGCAACAATAGCCAGGTAGGCCGGTGTGTGTGGTGGTGAAATAAGAAGTCAGCATTGATTTATTGTCATGTAACTTATGTACTTACTACCCAAACCCATCTTTTCCTCAACCTAACTAAGTTTTTTTTTAATCACAGAACCTCTATACTTAAGTTACTGCACCGGTGTGGCAGAACCACAACCTTTCCTTAAACCAAACTAAGTACTTTTGTTGCCTAAACTTCCCTTTGAAGATGTAAATTTATTTTGGAGCAAAAATTTCTGCTCAAAAAATGAGGAATAACTTTGAACTTATGAGCTACTGACCCAGGAGACTACCATCTTTTCCTAAACCTAACCAAGTTATTTCCTGTTAAGAGAGAAGTTTATTTTGAAAAGATTTATGCAAGAAAAGGCATGCAAAGTTAAGATTAAGTTTTGAAAATGTAGTATGAGGATAGGAGCACTTACTGAGATTATCTCTACAGTCACACTTGTCATTTTCGTTTGTGCTGATCTCCTTCACCAGTCTGACCAGTATAACCTGTTCAGTGAATGTCCCAGAACTGATAATGATGTTAAAACACAGCAGCTTTAATGAAGACTCAGTGACTCATCTGTTCCATCCCATTAATCATAATGCAGGTGATCATGAGCAGAATATGTGCGAGCGACTTATGAAAGTGGAGTCGAGAGAAATGAGGAAGATTAAAAACGCCGTTGAGGGGTTTTCTGCTTTAAAGGTTCGTGACATGTTGGGCCTGCGAGACAACAGGAAGTGGTTTCAGTCTGCGAGGTTATCTGATCGTCTCTGACGGGACGTCAGTCGTCTGCACATCAACGGCACCTGGAGGCGAGCCGGACGCCTCCGTCTAGTCCTGGAAAGTCCTAGAAAGCAGACTAAATGAAATGCTGCTCTGCTTTAGTTCTTTATTCTCATTTCTGCCTCCATGTACACAGGAACCAAATGTCGGTTATCATGAACAAAGGTGTTAAACAGACACAAAAGAAACAGGACTACAAGTATATACTGTATACTATAGAAAGTATAGTGACCTTTTTGTGTGCGTTCATTTTGGAAGCAGAAGATGCAAAAGCAGCCTAAATAAACTGACTTTCCACATCTGTGTGCTGTTAATGAGAAAATAGAAGACATTATTATTTTCACCTATTTAGTGGAGAAACTTGTGCGTGACGTTACACCAGCGAGAGATTTTGAACATGCAAGATACTTACGGTGTCGTCTGTAGTCGTGTTCAGAAGGTCAAAAAAAATCAGGAGCTGGACAGGTTTCATATTAAATTTTCCGATGGTGCGTTTCATGCCAATAGGAAAACACATAATTCACAGATTTACTTCATTTTTTTCGTATTTTATTTTGTTCACAAAGTTCACTTCTTTGCTCTTGAAAGTTAAAATTAAAGTTGTAGAAAAGAAGTGTTGTGCCTTCAGTTTATATCGTTGTTGCAAGTGTTAAAGGGCTGATCAAATTATCATCAGAGATTAATCGGTTATCGGAAATTTATTTCCTGCTAAATATCGATACCGGCTCTACAATAAATTGACTATTTTCTACTAAAGAAATTGTGATGGCATTTTTGGGTCTAAAATCATTATTTGATTTGTTGAGGTCTTAAAAAGGTATTAAAAAGTATTAAATCTGACTTAAAAATGGTGGAAGAACCCTGATGGACTCAGAGCAGGATGCATCCGGCTGAAAATCACTGAAGTGGAAACACCTGTTGCTCTGTCAAAATTCAACAGAGATTCTTCTGTTGGAAAATCAATAATGACAAACCAGACAATGATGCTGGTAGCGGTTTTAATTCACTGTTTCAAGCTTGTTAACTGATCTGGATGGACGTCAGGTGGACATAATACCAAACAGGCTGCAGTGTATCCATAGGATCGCTGCTGTCTATAAACTGCTGCTTAGAAATGTCCTGGACATGAATTATTGATGGTGAGGGACAGAGCTGCTGTGCTGGAGGTTTTTTCTGCTCCATTACTGATCTCCCACCAGGCTGAGAGCTTCACCAACTCTGGTCCACAGCGACAACGTTTACCTGCACCAAATATTAAAACGTAAAAAGACAACAGTCCTGCTCAGCTGTTTACATAGCTAATGAACGTGAATATTCCTGTTTACATACTCAAGTTAATGTCAAACACCCCAGAATTTCCCAGACCAAGCAAACAAAAAAAACCTGTTGAAGTCTTTCATAATGTTTGTTTGCGTTAATGCAAACTAGTCCAGTGTGAGCCAAACGGCTAATAATATTCTCAATACGTTGTATACATATAGAAATAAGATGCTTCATTCAGAATATCCAAACAAACATGTTTGCATGACCCTTATTAAATTCATAATATTCTCATATTTATATTTATTATGTTAAAATCAAACACAATGACGTATACAACAATTTATAATATTTAATTCTTTTTTTTAATTTATTTTTGCATAATTTATTGTGGTGTTGTGTTTAAAATGATATAAAACAATGAAAAAAATACTTTAAGAATTTATTAATTGATCCAAATGGATCAATAAGGAAACATGTACAATGAAATACTTGCTTTGCTGTCCCCAATTATTATTGAGCAATAAATAAAAGTGTAAAAATATATTTGAAATATGCAGCTTAAAGGGCAAATAAGGCAATTTAAAGGAAGCAATAAAAATTATGGTTTGTGCAAAGTGGTAGTGCAACATCAGTGAGTGCTGCCCTAAATTAACATTATTAATGATTACCAAAATATTTTAATGTTTCTGTAATTATTTATCCACCAGTATGTTCAAGCTCTTTAAACTATATATTTAATGCTAAAATATAATTGTTAAAAATGAGGAGTTCTGGGTCAGTTTTTTTTGTCTAAAAATGTGAATTCAGTTTAAACTCCTCACTCAGTGAGAAAGAAAGAGTCTGAATTAAAGCTCTGTAATGATGCTAGAGGCTGTTTGACGCTCTAATGTATTTGTTCAGCTCTGTAGTACTGTGTAGTAGTACTGTGTGGTAATATTGTGTAGTAGTAGTAGTAGTACTGAGTGGCTCTGATGATGACTCAACAGGCCGACTTAAGCCAGCCTCGACCTTTCAGAGCTGGAAGGTCGTCGTTGATTTGAAGAGGAGTCGTTTATCTCCATGAAGCTCAGTCATGTGCTGCATTAAAAGCCCTTCAATCCTGAAACTTCTGTGTGTTTTGGCCAAATCATGAATCTGCCTTTTAGCTGTTGTTCTATAAAGAGCCCCCCCCCACAAAAAAAAAATATCAGTCAGTAGCATTTAGCATTTACCCAGAAGGGCCTTAACCCGAGACAATGCATCTTCCCAGTGTCTGCTGCTGCCAGAGAGAGGAGGGGTGTCTATGGTTGTTGGTTGTTGGTTTTCTTTGTCTGCAGGGTTTGGGGGGTGGTGGGGGGTGTCTATGGTTGTTGGTTGTTGGTTTTGTTTGTCTGCCTGGTTTGGGGGGTGGGGGGGGGGTGTCGATGGTTGTTGGTTGTTGGTTTTGTTTGTCTGCAGGGTTTGGGGGGTGGGGGGGGGAGCTCCCTCCCTCCCTCTCTCCCTCTCCTCAGAACTGGGTCAGAGGGATTAATTTCCTGGCCTGGTCGATTCGAAGCTAATAGCAGGTTAGCATGGGAAGTTTCACTTCCAGAAGGGTCCCTCCGCCTTTCAGCCAGGAGCAGCTCTTCACGCTTTGGACTGAAACACCCCGCCAAAATAAAGGGGGAGGTCTGTGCATGGAAAACAATAGACAACAACAGCAATATCATAGATAGATAGATAGATTACATTCATTGTTTTTGCTGCAACGTCCTCATAGAGTCTGGTGGATTTTAGCAGCTAATGCTAACGGCTGTGTGGATTGTAGCTGCTAATGCTAACGGCTGTGTGGATTGTAGCTGCTAATGCTAACGGCTGTGTGGGTTGGTGCTGCTAATGCTAATGGATGTGTGGATTGTCGCGGCTAATGCTAATGGATGTGTGGATTGTCGTGGCTAATGCTAACAGCTGTGTGGATTGTCGCAGCTAATGCTAACGGATGTGTGGATTGTAGCGGCTAATGCTAATGGATATGTGGATTATTGCAGATAATGCTAATGGATATGTGGATTGTCGCAGCTAATGCTAATGGGTATGTGGATTGTAGCCGCTAATGCTAATGGCTGTGTGGATTGTCACAGCTAATGGCTGTGTGGATTTTCGCAGCTAATGCTAACGGATGTGTGGATTGTAGTGGCTAATGCTAATGGATATGTGGATTGTTGCAGCTAATGCTAATGGATATGTGGATTGTCGCAGCTAATGCTAATGGATATGTGGATTGTCGCAGCTAATGCTAATGGCTGTGTAGATTGTCACAGCTAATGGCTGTGTGGATTGTAGCTGCTAATGCTAATGGCTGTGTGGATTGTAGTGGCTAATGCTAATGGCCGTACGCTGCTCCTTATCAGACTTCATTTTGACAAACCAACCAGTCTTAATCCTGAAAACCTTCTCTCTCATCAAACCACTGCAGTCATCCATCATTATTGTTCTCACCATCCATAATTGCTTATTTTTCATTTTTACTGAAAGTTAAAGACTGGACTGACTCAAACCGGGCTAGGCTAATGTTAGCATGTTAGTGTTAGGGCTAGCAGATGACGTCTGGGCTGCTCTTGTCAACATTTGGCAGGACTTTTAAAATACTGAAAACAATATTACCAAACAAGCTGTCATTTTAATTTATATAATATATATCATTTATTCATTGATGTTATTGATATTATTTGATATGATTGGGTGGGAAACTTGCCTTCTGGCCGCTCTCATGTGGCAGACCGTGGTTAGCACCATTTTGAGAGCCGTGCGGAGGCAAGCTTTGCGTAGCCAGTTAATTGGAGGGTAGAAAAAAGACGATCATTCCTGTCCGTCTCACCTCACATTACGGTCCAGCCTCCCCTCTCTGTTGTGTTTGGGTGTAGCTGGCAGCATTGGACCTTTTTAATGCTCTGGATGTGATTTTAATTAGGTTTCATACAGCCTCTTTATCTCCGTTTGTCTTTTTATCGAATCTTTCCATCAGGCCTCCAGGCTGTCTCACCACACACCACACGGTGAAAAATAAATACAGATTTTGTCCTGGCAAGATCGTAGCTATTGTTTTAATCCAACAACAGAACCTCTCGTTGCTCATTCCCATCTCTCTCTGGTGTCTTTTATTAGGGATCGGAAAGAACGTCATCTGTGACCGGACAGCGACGCCTCTGGACGCCTTCCGAATGATGTCGGCGGCCCAGTACTACCCCAAGTTGCTGAGCATTATGGGAAACGTGTTGCGTTTCCTGCCGGCCTTTGTTAGGATGAAGGAGCTGTTAGAGGAGGGCTACATAGGGGAGCTTCTGGTCTGTGAGGCCCAGGTATGACAAGAACTATGGTCATAATTAATATAATGTAGTTCTGCAGCTAATAGTTATTTTCATAGTTAATTAATGTGTTAATGTATGTATTTTCTAGATTAATAAATTAGTTGTTTGGCTCCACCTGGCTCCAACCAATTAATCTATCAGTTATTTGATTTTAAAAAAAAAATGTCAGGAAATTGTGGAAAATATGGATCTTTTTTTTTTTAACCAAAAGTTGCCAAAGCCAAAATATGACTTCCTATATTCAGTTTACTGTTGTAGATGAGGAAAGAAACCAGGAAATATTCACATTTTAGAAGCTGGGATCAAGAAATTACTGACTTTTTTTTCTTAATAAAAATATTTAAACAGATTAATCAATCATCAAAATAGTTGGACATTACTTTAATAGTTGACAACTAATCAATTATTTTTTGCAGCTCTAATAAACAACATCAAGTTTATTTCTAGAGCACCTTTCTAACATCCTCAGTTGACCAAAGTGCTGTACGGGATGCAATATAATCATACATACACTTAAAAATAAAAACAGTAATGGAATAAAATAAACACAATATTAAACGACAAAGAATACAAACAAAACATATATACAAATAAAACACTAAAAGAAGAGTAAAAGAGAAGATGGAATAAAAGATAAAGGATAAAAAAAACAAGATGGGATTTGACCTCACATATCAGCCCAGATGTTTTTGATCACATTCCAGTGATAATAAAGACCTTAAACGGTGTTAAATCTTTGCCCTGCAGGTCCACAGCGGTAGTCTCCTGGGGAAGAAATACAACTGGAGCTGCGATGACCTCATGGGAGGCGGCGGTCTGCACTCGGTGGGCAGTTACATCATCGACTTGCTCACGTTTCTGACCGGACAGCGCGCCGCTAAAGTCCACGGCTTCCTCAAGACCTTTGTCAAACAAACAGATCACATCCGGGGCATCCGTCAGATCACCAGCGACGACTTCTGCACGTTCCAGATGGCGCTGGAGGGCGGCGCCTGCTGCACCGTCACGCTCAACTTCAACGTGCCTGGAGAGTTTCGGCAGGAGGTGATCGTGGTGGGGACGGTCGGGAGGCTGACCGTCACGGGGACGGACCTGTACGGGCAGAAGAACAGCGGAGGCGGAGGAAGCGGCGGCGGCCCTGAACTCCTGCTCAAAGACACCACGCCTCTGGAGAAGGCTTCGTTACCGGAGAAGGCCTTCAGCGACATTCCCTCCCCGTATCTCACCGGAACGATCCGCATGATCCAGGCGGTGCGGCAGGCCTTTCAGGACCAGGACGACAGGCGGACGTGGGACGGGAGGCCCCTGACGATGGCCGCCACCTTCGAGGACTGTCTCTACGCCCTCTGCGTGGTGGACACCATCAAGAAATCCAACCAGTGTGGCGAGTGGCAGAACATTGTGGTGATGACGGAGGAGCCGGAGATCAGCCCGGCCTATTTGATCAGCGAGGCCATGCGGCGGAGCAGGATGTCGCTCTACTGTTAGCATCCGGCTAACAGAAGACAGAAACGCTCTTGTAAATCAAACTGATTCATACAACAGGTCTACAGTGGTATGACTGACTGGGTCAGGAAGACGACAACCTTACACTGTGGGTCCAAAAAAAAAAAAAAAACGAGGACAGCCAAGGAAGAACGATCAGTTCAAACTGTGTATTGTCTCCGTAGTCTGAAGTACTCGCTAGTTTTACAAAGTGAATGTTTAAAACAAGTCCTTGCGCTCGGTTGCTTCGCTCTGTTTGCTTCCTCTGTGTGTTTGAAACGAGAGAGAAAAGAAATCAATAGTTTGGCTGGTGGTTTAACCCTCTGATCTACGTATGCAATAAATCCAGGCAGCAGAAACACTTTTATCTTCCAGCCTGGAGTCAAGGCTTTCATACACTATGGGATGCCTTCATGCAGTTACAGTAGCCCGGCGTTAGTTTGTGATGAGCGGCCTGTGCAGTGACACTTTGATGCTCTTATTTCATGTTTTTATTTCCCTCGACAAAAAGCAGATGTTTTGTTGAACAAACACCACTTTTATATTTGAGAAGTAAAAATCTATAAACCAACTATAAAAAAAAATTAACAAATGGGATATTTACTGGTTTTACATCGTAGAAGAAAACCTTGTGTCGACCACAGATCTTATTTCAGGCATCTAACTAACTAAAAAAACTCGCTGACTTGGAGACGAGGGATCCAGAAGTGCTAAAATGTGAACTCATTTCTGGGTTTTAGGACTCATTCCTGCAGAAATCTGACCATGAAATACACTGTGTTGGTGTGTACACATCTGTACTGAGCCTTAAATGTGGGTATCGATGCAGTCTGGAGCAGAGTACTTTATCTCAACGCTATGGGTCACGGTTGTGTCAAGCTACCGCCATTTAGCATTTAGCATGTTTTATAGAGCCTCTCGGACAGACATTTCTTTTGGTTTCTTTTGCAGATGTTAAGGCTGCTGTTATTCCACGTTCCAGTGAGCCTTTTTTCCTTTGATTCTTTTTCCTTTAAAGCTGCACCAATTTCTGCAGACAAATGTGAAAGGCCAGTTCCCCTCAACTCGGTGTAGCATGTTAGCATATTTCAGCTCATTGTTTTGGTTTTATTGGTCTGATACACCCACGGTACGCTACTTTACTGCACCAAAGACAGAAAACAGAATGAATGTTGGACTTAGAACACGTTAAAAGCAGTTCACAAATATTCAATTTGTATTTAAAAACAGGAGTGATTAGGCTGTAGTAATAGAATAGCACCACCTTTATCTTTTAAGTCATAATTTAAGTGTATTATGAGTGCATCTGGCTGTCAGAACATCAGTGCAACAGGAAATAATGAAGAACATGTTTGTAAAGAGATGACAAGTTTTTATATAAATATGTGAGTCCAGCTACACGAGGACGCTAAAACAAACCATGGGAGAGTATTTGCAAATACAATTTGACTTAAAGGAGCAGTCTGTAGCATGTTGGCGGATCTATTAGCAGAGCTAGCAATTTACAGTCACCTTAAACTATGAATAGTTGAATTACCGTTAGCTTAGAATGAGCCTGTTATGTTGACAAAGCGAGTTTGTGTGAGGGGAGGTCAGTTGGTTGCAATTTGCAACCACACCACCGCTAGACGCCACCTAGCATCCTACGCACTGCACCTTTAAGGTTCTCTATCATTCAACACAAGCGAGGACCCCCGAGCCAAATGATTGATTTTTTTTTTTCCTGCGGTTTCATCTTCTTAAACTGTGCTTAAATATTATGTAACAACTACTGAAAATGTACATATGAAAATATTATAAAACAACAATATGTGTTTGTCTAAAGGAACAAGTACTGTATGTATTTTATTTGTACAAACTGGGTTATGATGAGTGTTAACGGTATTTATTCTTTGTTTTGCTGTTGATCTTGTCTTGTGGGCTGACCTGCAGTGTGTTTGGCAGATTAACAGCAGACCGAGGCCTTGACCAAAATACTCTTCCTTTAACACTGTTACGAAAAGCTTTATGTTTGCCGTGAGGATGCATCCCGAATCGTCTCAGTGTAAACTCAGATATGAAAATGTCATATTTACTAGCAGTCTTGTCCGACCTGTCATTGTTTAGCGTGTTGGTTTACAGTTTTTAGAAAGTTTAGAGTGCTAACTGGCCTGACAAAGCTCTGAGTCCAACACTGATAAGCTATCGCTCTTTGAAGATAACGCCAGTTATATCATCGACCCTTGTGTACCAAGCGCCTTATCAAATCTGCATATAGACTTTCCCCCTTTGTCTGGCAATAGTTCTCAGAATATTCATGAGTTGATCCTCAATGCTGGAATTCCCTTTTCCTGTTTAATCATTATTTTTTGTTTTACAAGCTGCAGATTTATGACTGAGGAGGTCATGATTTAAAGGGGCAACATCCTGCTCATTTCCAGGTTCATACTTTTGTTTTTTTACATGCTTTAATGTTAAAAACAAAACATTATTTTCATCATACAGTCTGTCTGAATATACCTGAAACGCTCCATTATAGCGCCTGTCTCTTTAAGAAGCCGCCTGCTCTGATTGGTGAAGCTCTAGATTACACATTCTAATGATCCTGCTGTGACATAGGAAGGGGAGACAAATCTGATTAGCTTGTTAAATCATGTGTTTTCAGATCTAGACAGCCCATAAAAAACTGTCTGGGTCGTCTTATTTCACAGTTTGTTGGTTCGTAGAAACTCTATATACCCAACAGTATGAACTTAAACACTGAAAAAGTGAAATTTCTTATGATATGTCCCCTTTAAATCTGAATTAAGGCCTATAATATACTTTATTCCTGGTGTGATTTATGGCTCCTTGCTGGAAAAGTCGGTTAAACCATCACATATGCAGCTGATGTCTTCTGTTAACTTCCAGCTGAGTGGCATGACTTGTAATTGTGTTGCTTTATGTGTTGAAATGAAAATCAATGATTATAGAAGTGCCCTGAACCCCCCCGAACCCTTAGAATGGTTTAGTCCACTGGTGTAACGCCTTGCTTTCTACAGAAAGAAGGTCAATCATTTGTTGCCGCTTGCTTCACCACTAAGAGTCATTTTACGTCATATTTATTATCACATTATTGAGATATTAGACTGATATTTTTTCACACGCCAGCTGTTAAGCTCAAAGATTTAAGGACATTAACTCATCAGCTTTAATTACGCTCCTATTCGTCTTCTATTATTTGCCCATGGCGACTTGATTCACAGCATTTTTTTTTTACCTTTACCGGATCCTCTCTCGCAATAGACCCACGATGTTTAAATCCACTTGGGTCTCGTGCTAAGATTAAATTAACTATATTGAGTCTCCCAGTGGAGGAAGGGATGCTTAAGAAGCAGCAGTGACTCATTAACATTAGCATTAGCAGTTCCTTTATGTGTCTGAAACAGTGGATTTACTCTGTTTGTTTTGTTTTGTCCACACAAACACATCCCCTCCATGCACTTAAACAGCTCACCGTGTGCTGCGATAAATATGCTGTTAGCATCTCCTTCAAATTAAGAGTGTCACAAGACCAATTGCGGGAAATCAATTTAATTCAATTTTTTTTGGGGGTGTCACTATGCATCATAATCTGATAAAGAGTTATTCCTACAAATGTCAAGCGCTAATTTCCACTACCAGTCTTTTCAAAATAAACTTGGTTAGGTTTAGGCAGCATAACTGCTTTGATAGTTTCAGGAAAAGATGAAGGTTTTGGGTTAAAATGACACAGAAAATCAATGTTAACTCCCTGTGGTCCTTGTGTTTTTTTACCCAACCTGAGCAGGTGTTATGCAACTGTGTTACTTAGTGACATCACCACGTTATGGAAGAAAAAGCTGTGATTTTATGCAAGGCCTTTCAGGCAGTTCAGTTATAGTGTGAACTTCGCAGATATTTTACATGCACAACAAAACAATATGACAAACTAAAGGAAAGAGGAAAAAAGCACAAAAGAGTCAGAGGTTCTCTTTAATATTTAAATCATTTACTTCTTTATTAGAGCTATGCATAAATCCATCAATGCCTGACAGATATGTGAATATTTAATGTGCTGGTACAGAATACAGTATGAGGATTTCATACATTTTAATTATTAGTTAAAATATTTTATTTCTTCTGTTTTAAGTTGAAACGCTGAGGATTTAAATTTGTTTTTCGTTCAAAATCTGTCATGTTCAGACATCAAATTGATGTTGAGGTGATGGAAAGAGGCTCATGTTCCCCGTCATAATTAAAATAAGAATAATAACGTGGATCATTTAGCTTTTAGCTGCGTTCACAGACTGTTAAGGAAAGGCTTTCCTTTACTGGAGAGGAAGAGGAGGAGGAGGAGGAGGAGGAAGAGGAGGAGGAGGGATGGGCTGAAAATTGCAAATTTTCAGAGACGAAGAACCTCAAAGAGGGCCTTCTTCTGCCCTTGGAGACCGTTACTTAGCAACCACAAGCCACCGTAACTAGGTCCTCTCTCACTCCTCTAAATGTCTGCACCTCCTCCTCCTCCTCTTCTTCCTCTGACCGACAGGTCAAAGGTGAACTCCTAACAGGTTTATATTCCAGTGTTGAGGACGGTGACAGTTTTTAAACCTTCAGATCAGTTTGTTTTTCTCTTTTTCTTTTATTGTGAAAACAAAATATTTACTCCTCTCCTCACCTCCTCCCCTCTTCTCTCCTCTCCTCTCCTCACCTCTCCTGATTCCTTACCTCCTCTCCTCTCTCGTCCTCTTCTCATCTCCTCTCTGGATTCCTCCTCTCCTGTCCTCTCCTCTCCTTTCCTTTCCTCACCTCCTCTCTTGATTCCTCTTCTCCTCTCCTGTCCTCCTCTCCTGTCCTCTCTTCATCTCCTCTCCTCTCCTTTCCTCATCTCCTCTCTTGATTCCTCCTCCTCTCCTGTCCTCATGTCCTCTCCTCCTCGCTTCCTTTCCTCTCACCTTATCTCCTCTCCTCTCAGTGACTCTGAATCACAGTGTGAGGGTTTTTTTTTTGATGGTTTTCCCTGCAGTGGTGCAATAAAGGCATTTTGAAAACCAAACTCAAAACCCTCCTCTCATCTCCTCCTCTGTCCCCTCTCTTAAAGAGGAGTAACCACGGCAACCCCTTTTAAAAAAAAAACCCTCATCTCAGACAGTTGCAGGCTGTGAATGTCTTTCCTCAGCTGGTTTGTGAATGCTGCTATGTTGGGCTGCACCCTCAACCTAAATATCCATCCTGATGCTGTATTGTGACTATTTCCAATATTTATTGTTGTGTGTGCATATTGTGGACGCATGGACCTTCTGTATATACTGTAAGTTCAGCTCTCAAAACACATATTTAATCCAGAGAATGTACTTACTGTAGGAATAATTTATATTTTCTATCTGTTAAGGACATTTTAAGGAGGTCTGCCATGTGTCACAGGAATAAAGGCCCCTCTGTGAAGTGTGACGTTAAATGTCCTCCCTCTTTCGTCTTTGAGCAGCTGTGTGATTCCTGCATCAGTGTTTTTCATCTCGTCTCGCTGCACCAGAGCTCGTTATTGATTGTGTGTGTGTGTGTGTGTGTGTGTGTGTGTGTGTGTGTGTGTTTGCAACATAGTTTACAGCTTCAGCACCCGTCCAATGCTGCAGTTTCTATGGAATAAAATAATATGCACATCCATAAAGACTCACTTTCTTGTTTAAGGCAAAAAATATTGTGAGTTTTTTGGCTTTCTTAACATATTGTTTTTGACTAGTAGAAATAAATCCTCAAAATACACATTTAGGTGTTTGTTTTATGGCTTTTGTGTATTTAAGTCTGCAGATTTCCCCTAAATTCACTCAAAGTTAGCCTTAAATAATTTGTCATTTTCATGCCTAAACATACAGTTAAGAAATCTTGCATTACAAACTATAATTGTCTGAATATAAGGAATCAAATGGGGAAGTATAATGGTGATATCTGTGTGTTTCTGTCTCCTCTGCAAAGCTAATGCTGCCTCCTGCTGGCTGCATAGATGCTGCACATGATGGCCCTCTACTGTATTTCCCCTCCCTTTTATACACACTGTATTTGAATTATTACACGATAACATACTTCTGATGATTGAATGTATACTGTTGTATTCTGCACATTAAGTATTAAGGGTATGACTTTCCCTTATTTTGTTGCCCTATTTTTGGTTCACCTGGTCCTTGTATAACTTCAACTCTGTGCTGCATATATGTTATTAACATCTTTTTTTTCAGGACAAACTGGGATATGTATGCTGCGTTAATATGATGCATTTTAGTCATTTATCTGACAGCTTTTGTTATTTTATATAATACATTTTATTACATTTGTTATATAAAATAGAATAATAATAATATGATCAGAAATTAATAATAATGTATAATTAACATTATTATTTATTCTGAGGAACCTGTATTTTACATTTATCTGGCAGCTTTAGCTATTTTTATATATTTTATTTTATTAGTTATTTAGTATATATAGAGAATATAACATCAGATATTGTATTTTATGTTTTGTGATTTATGTATATATAATGCATCAGTAATTATCTTTTGATATATCTAATAATATAATAGAATATAGGATGAATGATACAAAATATATTATTTTTTAAATGCAGTATTTTTGAAATACTTTTACTTTGGTAAAATATATGAGGACTTCCATGTTTGTGAGGACCAGCTCCATGAGGGGCGTGGCCTCTCCTCTGGCTCCCCGCTGCTGGTGCCTCTCCGGCAGACTGTCACGGAGCTCTCCATCCATCCACAGCGGCGGACATGGCGGACCCCGCAGCGGAGACCACCATCAAGGTGATGTGCCGGTTCAGGCCGCTTAACAGCTCGGAGGTGGCCCGGGGAGACGTGTACGTGCCGAAGTTTCAAGGCGATGACTGTGTGCAGATGGGGGTGAGTGAGCTTAATTATATAGCCGATATATATTTAAATATATCATTTAATGTCAAAAATACCAAACACATACTGTACTTTAAAAAAAAAGCAGTTAAACGTAGCTATACGTATTTGCGAACATAGACCAAACTCAATACAAAATTCGAGCAATTTAATGTGACTTTGCCGTTCAACAAAATCCCAAATAAGTAAGCCAGAGTTAAAGAAAATAGAGGGCATGGTGTGTGAACAAAAATGATATTAACATAACAAGTAGCTCTGTGCTTTCAGTGAAGTGTAATTATTATTATCATAGTTATTTGTTTACCCAGGAGGTCTGAGAAAGCTGGAATTCTCCTTAAAGTTGGCAGCAGTAGGGTGTCGCCGAACTTAGTGCAAAATTCTTGCAATTTAACGTGACGTAGCTAATTAACAGTATCCCAAATAAATATGGTAAGTTACCACATTTCTTAATCATTAGGGGTCGGTTTAATTGTTAGGAATGATTATTTATGTAAAGAAACTGACATTAACTTAGTGTTTGACTTTAGCTAGTAGTTTTATGCCTATAGTTAAGTTAGGTGTAACGTTAGCTCATGTTTTTATGACTTCTCCGGACTTAACAGACATTCACTGTAAATTTGTCAACTTCATATTGTCAAGTGTTTCTCAAATTTAATCAGTTAGGCTGAAAAATTGTTCGTATTTCATTAACTATAGCAGTAAGCTAATTTGAGGATACTGCTGGTAACGTTAGCATGCTAATGCCGTTACATGAGTCATGATAGTGCTAGCATGCTAACATCTAGTTAGCCAAAATCCAAGATCCCTGCATCATTGGGTTGGTTTTGGTGGCGGGGCAGGAGGCTGTGGTTGATGTACCTGAGGCTAGACTCTACCTGGTGGATCATTGAACCCTGGGATGGTTCCTGGTGCTTCTGTGTAGATTAGCAGCTCCTCAGTGGTGACTCTTTGAACACCTTATGGAGAGAGTCCACAGTCAAGTTCAAAACCAAGGGAGGTCAAGTCCAAAGGCTTAACAGTCTATTGAATAGCGATATGGAAACCCACACTGACATGTGTTACTGCTGCACGTCACCATCACCTCCTCTTCACAGGGTAAACCGTACTACTTTGACCGTGTCTTCCAGTCCAATACAACCCAGGTGCAGTTCTACAACGCTGTGGCCCAGAAAATCGTCAAAGGTAAGAAGCACAGTAAAGTCTCAGTGTGTGAAACTGAAACCCTGCAAATACGAGCTTAAACCTCAATACTGAACATGTCATTTCTTTGTCTGGATCTGTGCAGATGTTCTGGAAGGCTACAATGGGACAATATTTGCCTACGGGCAGACATCCTCTGGTAAAACGCACACAATGGAGGTAATATTTACACTCATGGCGATGCTGGTGGTGTTTTGGTTGTGTGTGTGTCGTCATGGGAAATTTACAGGTGTGTAGCTGAAAATAAAGGTGGAGCTCTGAGCTGAGGACACAGGAAGTTAGAGAAGTACCCACTTCCTGTGAGAGGAAACAAATAAAACAAATGAATACACAGATAAAAATGTAGCAAATTATTATTTATTGTTATTACCAGCAACTTGGTTAAATTTAAAAAGTTTAATGTTTGCAATGTATGACATATGTAGACGTAGAGCTGAATTGAATAGATGGGACCCATTATCATCCATCTAGTCCAGTTGGTCAGCCTGATTTGGCAACTCTAGTTTTAACTGTTGCTTTTACCACTGACCACATTACAAAAGTCAGTGACCGAGAAGCCTAAAATCAAATGCCGTCTTGGTTTTAACACAATTGTCTCCTGAAGGGTAAACTCCACGACCCAGACATGATGGGAATCATCCCCAGAATTGTTCAGGACATCTTCAACTACATTTATTCCATGGATGAGAACCTGGAGTTTCACATTAAAGTATGTTAACCTCTTAATCAGGTGCTTTTAATCGTCACAATGCTGCTCATCTCACTGGAAGCTTCTGCTTTACAGGTTTCCTATTTTGAAATCTATTTGGATAAAATCAAGGACCTGCTGGATGGTTTGTGTTTTTTTACGTCTCTCATCAGTCTGTGATGCAAACGACAGATTCACAGCTGACTTTCCTTTTCCTCCACAGTGTCAAAGGTCAACCTTTCAGTGCATGAAGATAAAAACAGGGTACCTTATGTCAAGGTGAGAGATGTTACTTTCATTTTCTGAGTCACAAGTTTGTCCCAGCCTGCTGTAATGCACTATAAATATCATAAATATGAGGTTATGGGCTCTGCAGGATGAGATGAGGGTTTACTTAACCTGCTCATTACATGGAATAAGGTCATAGATATTGTCATCAAGTGTATGTTTTATTTAATCAAGGTTCCCGCGTTTCCTTGAAAAGTCTCAATCTGGGTAATTACGTTCTTAAGTTGTCTTAAATTTACTGTAAATTTTCAGATGTTGCATTTAATGCCAATAGGATTTACTGTAATTTTGCATGTTATTTTGTTCACAAAGTTCAATTCTTTGTTCTTGAAAGTTGTGAAATTAAAGTTGTAGAAGAAAATTAAGTGTTATGCCTTCAATTCATATCATTATTGCAAGTGTTAAAGGGTTAAAAAAAATAATAAAAAGATATTTACTGAGATTAATCGGTTATGAGATTTTTTTTTTGCTATATATTGATATCAGTCTTAAAAAGTATTAAATTTGACTTTTAAAATGGTGTGAGAACCCTGTGAATGAGATGGAGGAATGAATATTAAAAATAGTCAGAAAAGAAGCTAATAGTTCGACTCTCTCCTCATAACGCTCCCTCTGAGGCCTGACTCGCTTCGTCACGGTGATTCCTCGGCTAATAATCGTGCCTCTGTGAAGCCGGATTGCCGCGGGGCCCTTGAGCACAGCGTTTCCTTGTGATTGCATGTGTCCGCAGGGGTGTACCGAGCGTTTCGTGAGCAGTCCCGAAGAGGTCATGGACGCCATAGACGAAGGCAAAAACAACAGGCATGTGGCTGTCACAAGTGAGTTCACAGGCTGAGCGCCTGCAGGGCTGCTGCCTCTCATGAGTTCAACCTCATCCAGTCTGCTGACTCCTGCAGCCAGACTCCCATCAGCCAGCGCTCTGTCTGCTCTGCACACTCAACAACACACAAGTTAAAATAATCAACTGGTAAAACACCAGTCTTTCTATTCCTGCAGCGTATTTGTTAATTGTAGCCTTCAGTGCCTCCTCTGATTATCCTCAATTTCACATGACTTTTTTTTTTATATCTACCAATATCAGTTTTGTTTTGAATTAAATTAATTGAAAGAAATGTTCCCTCTGATTGTAATCCAATCAAAGTTGGCCGTATCAGATCTATAGATAGATCTATAGACAGATAGGTAGGTAGATAGATCTATAGATAGATAGAGCTATAGACAGGTATGTAGGTAGATAGATCTATAGATAGATAGCTCTATAGACAGATAGGCAGGTAGATAGATCTATAGATAGATAGCTCTATAGACAGATAGGTAGGTAGATAGATCTATAGATAGATAGCTCTATAGACAGATAGGCAGGTAGATAGATCTATAGATAGATAGCTCTATAGACAGATAGGTAGGTAGATAGATCTATAGATAGATAGATCTATAGACAGATAGGTAGGTAATTAGATCTATAGATAGATAGATCTATAGACAGATAGGTAGGTAGAAAGATCTATAGATAGATACATAGTTTGATTGATAGTTGGATCTATAGATCGATAGTTAGATAGATAGATCCATCTATCTATAGACAGATAGGTAGGTAGATAAATCTATAGACAGATAGGTAGGTAGATAGATCTATAGATAGATAGATCTATAGACAGATAGGTAGGTAATTAGATCTATAGATAGATAGATCTATAGACAGATAGGTAGGTAGAAAGATCTATAGATAGATACATAGTTTGATTGATAGTTGGATCTATAGATCGATAGTTAGATAGATAGATCCATCTATCTATAGACAGATAGATAGGTAGATAAATCTATAGACAGATAGGTAGGTAGATAGATCTACAGATAGATAGACAGTTCAATTGATAGATGGATCCATAGATAGATAGATCGATAGATACACAAATCTGACCATAGTGTTATTTTTGACAGATAGATAGATGACTTTATTAATCCCCAAAGGGAAATTAAGTTGTCATATATATATATAATTATGAATACACAAGAAAAGTATAGCAAAGTATACTTAAAAATGTCAAGTTGTGACGGCTAATGACTGTTAGCAGTCCCTGCTAAGCTAAATTATTAGCAACTGTTTTCTCTTCATCTAGCTTGCCAGAGCGTCATACTTTAAGTCTCAAATGCACACCACATTTTTGTTAAAAATAGATTCATAAGCTCCATAAAATGGTTAGAGATGGTTAAATGGTCAAAGTTGAGTCAGCAGAAGTCCATGCATCCTGATTTTTACTCTCCAATGTCCCTCAAGCTCCAAATAAAACTGAATCCTTCATTTGCAGTCGAGCGGAGCAAATATTATTAGACCTCCCTTATGTGGTACACGTCCATGTCTTTGAAATTTCACTCCATTTGCTGTTCTTCATGCATAAAATGTGCATTATGTGCAGATGCAGCATGTGACACCTGCTATTATAGAGACTCATTAGCACCACAGATGCTCTGTGACAACACTGCAACAGTGTTTTTCTCTGTGAATCAGTCCATACTGTGTGTGATTTAGTTTAAAAAATATGGTAATACTTATTGTATCTCTGTGTGTCAGACATGAACGAGCACAGCTCCAGGAGTCACAGCATCTTCCTCATCAACATCAAGCAGGAAAACTCTCAAACCGGACAGAAACTCACCGGAAAGCTCTACCTCGTCGATCTGGCCGGGAGTGAAAAAGTAGGTGTCCGTCCTCCTCCTTCACACCATCTTTTCAAAAGACATTTACCTTAGTAGTAATATAAAATAATACTTGATGTTGTTATTACATTTTTTAAAGGTGTGATATTGAAGATCTGGGCGAACGGGGGCAGATTTTCACCTCGACAGCCTGAATTTACAGTCATTAGTTATTAAAGGACTGACTAACAGCTGGACAAAAATGTGCAAAATTCAATGAAAAGGCTAAAACTCTTTTAGTGATCTGCTGACACGTTTTGTTTGTTTGTTTATTGGTTTAAATCCAAAAATAACTCATCTATTTTGTCTCCCTTCGCCAGGAGATGACAGTTAGCAGTTAGCAGAGCGTTAGCGGCTCAAATTCAGCTTGTACAAAGCTTATGCTAGCTAGTTAGCATGCTCATTTCAGTAGGTAAATGAGGCAGCAATGTGATAATTCAATTCAATATATCCAATAAAAAATACAGACTGTGCAAAGATTATAATCTGAAAGCGCTAAAGATGAAGACAGGAAGTCATTTATAACTTGAAACTTGACTTATTCTCATTTTTCCTGCCTGTGTTGATGGGATTTAATAATGAAACCTTTCATCAGAGAGTGATCTGTCCTTCAGTATGACATGTTAATAAACCAAAGAGAGCACTAATCTCCAGTAATATGAGACGTCAACCTTCCTTTCTTCAAAGAGCGTCATCATTTGTACCAGATGTCATCAGTTCTCACCTCCAGCAGTGTTTCTGATGATCCTCTCTGCTTCTTCTTCTCAGGTGGGTAAAACTGGTGCAGAGGGCACAGTGCTGGACGAAGCCAAGATGATCAACAAGTCTTTGTCTTCGCTGGGAAACGTCATCTCAGCTCTGGCCGAGGGCTCGGTGAGGCGGTCACCACTTCCTGTTAGAATTGTCGACAAATTTGATAACTTCACTCTCGACTTGACTATGACCGGCAGCTGGATTTGAGCCTTTTTGCCTTCCTCAACTATTAATTATGTTATTTGAAGTTATTTTAACTTGTGTCCTCTGTCAGAGTTACGTACCGTACAGAGACAGTAAGATGACCAGGATCCTGCAGGACTCCCTGGGAGGAAACTGTCGGACCACCATGGTGATCTGCTGCTCGCCCTCGGCTTTCAATGACGCTGAGACCAGGTCCACGCTGCTGTTTGGACAGAGGTAGGCCCTCACACCTGGACACACCTGGTGCTCAGTAAATCTGGGATTCCTGAAAAAGTCTTAATACATCTTATATTAAAATCCAGGTAATTAAAGTCTTAAATTGTCTTAGATTTATCGTAAATTTGCTGTAGGTATTAAATTTCCAGATGGTGCATTTAATGCCAATAGGAAAACACAGTATTCAGAGATTTACTGCAGTTTTGCATGTTATTTTGTTCACTTCTTTGTTCTTGAAAGTGAAGTGTTATGCCTTCAGTTTATATCGTTGTTTATATCAATAAAAATTATTACTGGAGATTAATCTGCTCAGCATATTTTAGTGGACACCAGTACAGATGATATCCACTATGTCAGACATTAACTTTCCAGTTCTGTTCACGATTATAAATGAGAATTATAGCAGTTCTGTGAACTTTTTAAGGTCAAATTTAACACATTCAGAGTACTTTTTATGAATTATCGGGAGCACAGAGGGTTGTACCTGAAGCCAGTGAGGGTTGTTCTTGTTTTGCTAAGCTAAGCTAACCTGAATTTAACTCCCTAAAAAAAACACTATTTTGGGTATCTATGAATTAATTAATTAATTAATTTATTCAGTTATTATATGTTAGGCCTACCTATGTATTTATTCATGTGCATTCATCCTTAGCTGAATTATATATATTTATAATAATTAGGCTATTTATTTGATCTATATTTTTAATTATTTATTGATTTATTTTTATTTTGAGAACGTTCCTGTCCCCCTATAATACAACATTAATGATATTTTTTCTCCCACTGATATTTTATTTTATTTTATTTCACTGTATTGTTCTACATCTATTTAACTATTTAAGTTTATTTTACATCTATGCCTGTGTGGATGTTGTCTATCATTATTATATTTATTTTTCTCTCTCCTTGTAAGAACTTCCACACCTTGTAGCATTGTAATCGTGATATTTTTTTTCTTCATGTGTAAAAGCCCAGTATAGTTGTACATCATTAATTGATTGTCATGCACCAAATAAAAACTAGAGTTACAAAAAAACTTTTTAGAGGGAAAATAAATGTTAGAAACTTCAGGAAGAGCAACAGAGGAGGGATCCCTCTTCAGGATAGACAGACAGGAAATAGAAAAATAAAATCAGCTGCTGACTCCTGTATCAGAGAAACCACACGACTGTCTGCAGTGGTTTATATAAAGAAGTTATTGATTTTTCGGTATCTCCGTGACATCCCTCAGTTTTCTGTTTGCAGGGCAAAGACCATCAAGAACACAGTGAGTCTGAACGTGGAGCTGACCGCCGAGCAGTGGAAGAAAAAGTGGGAGAAAGAGAAGGAGAGGAACAAGACGCTGAAAAGCACCGTCACCTGGCTGGAGGCCGAGCTCCACCGCTGGAGGAACGGTGAAGGACGTCCCATAACATCTGCAGCACTCAAACAGAGGCAGTTTATTTATCACTCAGTCATGCTCCAATGAGCTGAATCACACGTTCGTCTTATTTTGGGTTTAAAATAAAAAGGCATGCCTTTCTTCTTCTGTTTTTCCCTTTGGATTTAGCTTGTAAAAATTTATGAAAAGAGCCTAACATATAAAAATTTCACCACCAACAACTGCATCACTTTGTGCAAATAAAGAAGCTTGAGCCCAAAAAAAGTTTGGTTGAGCTGACATCCATTCGTCTCTGTTGCCTCCTGCAGGAGAGAGCGTCCCGCTGGAGGATCAGTTCGATAAAGAAAAGGTCCAGGCCCTGGACTCGGCACTAAACAACGACAAGGCGGCGCCCATGCCGGCCCTCAGCGCTCTGCCTGGCATCCAGCTCACCGATGCAGAGAAGGAGAAGTATGGAGCAGAAGTGGCCAAGCTTTACAAAGAGATGGACGACAAGGTGAGGAAAGTGCCTCTGCGAGATGCTTCAGAAAAATGTTACTGGTCTCAGGTGGAAACATTAACGTGTCCAGGAACGTGTGTCTTTTGTCTTCAGTGGGAAAGGTTACGTTCTGCCTTCATTTCCAGGACAAATAACTCTTTTTATTGATTTCAGCTCCGATCAGCAGTGATGGAAACATGACACCTGGATGAACCTGTTAGTTTTTGAAGAAGACAGATTGGCAAAAAATAAAAATAAAATAAACACAATGAAACAAAACAAAAATTTAAATTTGATCAAATAAAATAAAAAATGGCTGCCAGGTGGGCTGCAATTTATGGACCTGCTAGTTTTTGAAGGAGACAGATCGACAACAAAAAAAAATTTAAATAAATACAAATGAAATAAAAAATGAAATAAGATAAAATTAAAAATGTCTGCTAGTTTTTGAAAGAGACAGAACAACAAAAAATAAAATACAATAAGTTCAAATAAAATAGAATGTAATTAAACTTAGATAAAATGAAATAAAAAAGGGCTGCCAGGTGGTACAGAATTTTTGGTCATGCTAGTTTTATGTCCTGGGTGAAGTGAATATTTAATAAATAAAATTTTGTCAGTCTTTCCACTGTTCCTACATTCGTCAACTCTTCGACTGAAATAAATCTTGATGTGAAAAGAAACAACTCTAATTTTAACTGAAAATAGGTATTAAACTGTAATGTATGTTGATAAATAAATAAAAAAAATTTCTAGATACATCTGAACAAAATGTGAATCATTTATAGATGTTAAGATGATTTTAAGATGAACACTTCATCCTCCTCATGTGATGATTTGATGAATTTAACGTGGTCCTTCTTACATGTAGTATCCATGTTAGTCAGCAGATGGCGTTATTGGTCATTGTTGCTAGTGGTTGTCGTGGAAACAGACCAGTAATGTGTTTTTCCTTCTCCTCTCTCCTCCACCAGGATGAGGAGATCAACCAGCAGTCTCAGCTGCTGGAGTCACTGAAGCAGCAGATGTTGGACCAGGAGGAGGTGATGCAACGCCCCGTTCCACTTCCTGTTAGCACAAACCCAGTGTGACAGCTGATAGCGGACCACTAGTAGCCCTGCAGAAGAGCTCAGACTCTAACTCACCTTTAGAAAGCGACAGCAGAGCCTTGCAGACAGAACTGAAGCAAAGCAAAACATATTTAACCACTTAAAAGAAAGTATCATCTAAAGATATGAATATCTGTATATCTAGCGTGTTTTTACCACATTACCTCGCTGCCTGGCAGTGTTTTCCTCTGGGGAACTTTAGCCATCCCACCTGTTATTTCAAAGCCACCCCACTGTCATCAGAACGCAAGGATTTCTGCTCCACTTGGTAAAATTTCTTTTTTTTTTCAATTGAGTCTGGTTGCTGTGGCCAGAGCTGAGATAACAGTTTCAGTTCATCATCTGAAACATAAACTTAGAGCTGTCCTACAGTAAAGTAACTTGGTGTACATATAGCATTCTCTTAAACTGTGATTTATATTTATATTTTTTAGGTGTCTAAAATATATTTTACAAACTGATCTGTTAGTTCCCCTGCAGGAGAGGTCAGACTCTTAAGAAAGCAACAACATTTTATCCTCCTAGCTCTTAGCCTGCTCCCGCCGTGACCACGACGTCCTGCAGACCGAACTAAACCGGCTGCTGGCCGAGAACGAAGCGTCCAAGGAGGAGGTGAAGGAGGTGCTGCAGGCCCTGGAGGAGCTGGCCGTCAACTACGACCAGAAGAGTCAGGAAGTTGAGGACAAAGCGCAAGAGTTCGAGGCTCTCAGCGCGGAGCTGAATGAGAAATCGGTACTTTTTATTCCATCTGACTCCACTGGAGATCGTTGTTATAATAATTATTATTAATTCTTATTAATTATTCCAGATGAAACACATTTTTGTGATTAGCTGCACTAGCATTAGCTTAGCTCCTAGGTGCTAATCAAACAGGAAGTGCTTCCTTGATATTTTAATTCCACACAAAGTGCTTTGTTGATATCTCCACTGAGCCGTCTGAGAGTTTTTCAAAATAAAACCAACCATTCAGAAGTGTATTGCTTCCACCACCAGATCTCCTTGGCGTCCATCGACTCTGAACTCCAGAAGCTGAAGGAGATGACCAACCACCAGAAGAAGAGGGTCACGGAGATGATGTCGTCGTTACTCAAAGACCTGGCTGAGATCGGCATCGCCGTGGGAAGTAACGACATCAAGGTTACGAGCATTTTCAAATCCAGAAGCCTCGGCTTCTGCATTTTGGCCGTCGCCATCTTGGTTCAGATCAGTTTATTTTTTGCAGGATTCTGATACAGATTTAAAGTTAAAGTGTTTCCTAAAGTCCAAGATGATGTCCTCAAATGTTTTATTTCGTCCTCAACTGAAAGATATTCAGTTTATTGTCATAGAGGAAGAAAGAAATCAGGAAATATTCACGTTTAAGAAGCCGGTTTCAGTGTCTTTTCCCCTTTTCTGTATATTTAGCTGTCATGGCTGATCAGTTCTTTATGTTCTTTATTTTGTTTTCTGGCCTCTCAGCAACAAGAGAGCAGCGGTCTGATTGACGAGGAGTTCACCATGGCTCGTCTCTACATCAGCAAGATGAAGTCAGAGGTGAAGACGATGGTGAAGCGAAGCAAACAGCTGGAGAGCTCCCAGGCCGAGAGCAGCCAGAAGATGGAGCAGACGGAGACGGAGCTGATCGCCTGCCAGCTCCGCGTCTCCCAGGTAACTGCTGCGGATACGGTCGCCATAGTGACAGACGCTGTGGGTAATTAAACAGCAGATTGTGTAGTTATTATTCATCTCTTTGTTTTGGTGTTTTAAAAAAGAGTTATTATTTTATTTATGCTGCATGTTCACATGTTTCTGTTTTCCTGTCTGCGTCCAGCATGAAGCGAAGATCAAGTCTCTGACTGACAACCTCCAGAACGTTGAGCAGAAGAAAAGACAGCTGGAGGAAACCGTGGACTCTCTCAATGAGGAAATAGTTCGGGTCAAAGCCCAAGGTCAGCATCGATCACGACGCCGAGCAGATTTTAATTTGTGTTATAAATGTGTCTCACTCAAATCAGACAGAAAAGAAAGTCTCACCTAAAGATTTCTTCATTGTCTTTAGATGTCAGCATCCATTATTTCTAAATCAGGGTTCCTGCAGTTCCTTAAAAAGTCTTAAAATCTGGGTAATTAATTGTCTTAAATTTACATAAATTTGCTGTAGGTGTTAAATTTTCAGATGGTGCGTTTAATGCAAATAGGAAAACACAGAAAGTATTTTTGACAGTTGTGAAATTAAAGTTGCAGAAAAAAGTTCAGGGTTATGCCTTCAATTGATATCGTTGTGAAAAAAATTAAAAAAAGATTAATCAGTTATCCTGCTAAATATCGATATCGGCCTCTAAAACTCCATACAAGCCAGGCCCTACAATAAATTGACTATTTTCTACCAAAGAAATTTCTCTGATATGTTTGGGTCTTAAATTGTATTTGTTGAAGTCTTAAAAAGTATTAAATTTCACTTAAAAATGGTGCGAGAACCCTGTAAATGTGTGTACTGAACAAAAACTTCACTCTTTCAAACCTTTCAGACCTTTAGTGATATTAATATGTCTGCTGTTTGATAGCAGCTAAAATGATCAGAATATCAGTATTTAAAGGACACACAAACACATTTTTCTCTTGTTTCTCTCCTGGTTGCAGTATTCTCACAATGATAGTGACACCTTGTCAGTTTGTCTCCTTCCAGAGAAAGTCAACACCATGGAGAAGGAGAATGAGATCCAGTCGGCCAATGAAGTGAAGGTACAGAGTCTCCATCCCGGCCTGTACCAGTGGAGAAACTAGAAACTGTGACCATAGAGGTGTTATTTCTTGTGTTCAGGCCGCCGTGGAGAAGCAGATCCAGTCTCACAGAGAGACCCACCAGAAACAGATCAGCAGCCTGAGAGACGAGCTGGACAACAAGGAGAAAGTCATGACGGAGCTCCAGGAGTAAGACACTGATCACTGAACACTGCTCTGTCTGAACTGTGACATAATATCCAGGTTAAGTATGAATAAAGATAGAATCTTAGAGGCTTAGCTTCTAAAATATTAGACCACCACCCAGTGGAAGGTGTATTAGAACATCAAAAAGCCTCAGAGCATCATCTCCTTCACTTCACCTGGACTCTTTCTTCCTCACTGACTTCACTACTCTTAATTAAATTAAATTTAAAAATGTCATAAATAAAAATCCAGGTAATTAAGGTCTTAAATTTTCTTAAATTTATTGTAAATTTGCTGTAGATATTAAATTTCCAGATGATGCGTTTAATGCTAATAGGAAAACAGGGTTCTGAGATTAGAAGTTATTTTGTTCAGAAAGTTCACTTCTTGAAAGTTGTGAAATTAAACTTGTGGAAAAAATTATCAATTATATTATCTTTGCAAGTGTTAAAAGCTGTAAAGGATTTTTCATTAAGAAATTATTTTCGGAATTTAATGAGTTATCAGATTTTTTTCTGCTAAATGCAGAGATTGGCATCGACTTCAAAAACTCCATATTGGTCAGGCTCTAAAATTGATTGACTATTTTCTACCAAAGAAATTGTTGTGACATTTCTGGGTCTTGAATTATATTTGTTAAGGTCTTAAAAAGTATTAAATTTGACTTTTAAAATGCTGGAAGAACCCTGTTTCAGCATTAAAAACATGTTGATTAAAGAGTTTGCTCATACTGGTGGATTAACCTTTACAGAAACATAAATAATATTTGGATAATCAGTATTTCTGTTAATTTAGGGTGGCAGTAGTCCAGTGCATTTATGTGCTGTAGAAACACAACAAAGTTACATGGAATTATAAAATACTGCAGATGAACAGTGCAGAACTATTGTGTCCAGTGCAGCTGAATGAAGTGAGACAGGTGGACATGAGTTCCTAAAATGTTAACGTGGTCTTAATGGTACTGATGCTGTTTCCTTCAGTCTGAACCAGAAGATCATGCTGGAGCAGGAGAGGCTGAGGGTGGAGCACGACAAGCTGAAGGCCGCCGACCAGGAGAAGAGCCGCCAGCTGCAGGAGCTCACGTAAAAAAAAAACAAAAAAAACACCAATGCAGTGAACGCAACACTGTAGTAAACCACATGCAGCGGGTGACGTCCTCTTCGCTGTGTGCAGGGTGCTGCAGGACAGACGGGAGCAGGCCAGGCAGGACCTGAAGGGTCTGGAGGAGACCGTGGTCAGTTATTATTATTATTATTATTATTATTAATAATGCCCATTTATAGGAGAAGGGTGCGGGATTTAAAGGCAAAAATTATATATTTTTTTAATTACTAGTTATTTTACCGTTAACAAGCAAGCAACGTTAATAATAAATTAATCAATTATTATTAATAAATTAATAATTCTGTAATTCTCTCTCATGTTATCATTAGTTTATGTATAATATGAACTAATTAGTTCTACTAATTCAGTTCATTTTTACAATTACATTCTGATTACATTAATAAAGTAATTGATTTTGTTGTGATTTTGATTTTGATTTTACAGTTTATTGTTGCACACATTTATATATTATATTAAGTATTTGTTGGTGACGACTAAATGAGTGTCAATGACTGTTTTGGAGGTGTGCGCTTATATTCTCTGTGAATTTAAATTATTACTTAGTTATATAGTTAGTTATAGTTCAAAATGTTAAAATCTGGGAGTAATGAACCCTCTAATGTCTGTTGTTTTTTTTTTTTTTTTTTTATGAACTCAGGCCCGAGAGCTGCAGACGCTCCACAACCTCAGGAGGCTTTTTGTCCAGGACTTGTCCACCAGAGTGAAAAAGGTGAAGACCCTGAGCGTCACATCCTGGTCCATCATGGCTGGTGTGATAGTGTGACATCTCACAGCAGCTCTTGTTGCTCCGACTCTGACATTTACCTGGAAATGAGACCGCTCACGCTGTCGGCTGCACTCCCATTTCATTTGCACTGCACTGAAATTTTAATGAGCCCAGGGAACACAACAGAAAGCGTCTGCGATAAGTGGGTCATGTGATTCTTCAAAGGTAGCAGCTGTAATTTAGGGTCTCCAGCCTTCAGGCTGAGGCTTGACGAGACAAACAAAGACCAAAATCTGCCTCTTAGCATCTCATTTAGCCACAAATGGGATGCTTTGGTTTGTTTTTGCCCAAATCACTTGCAGATAACTGTGAAACATATGATCAGTGTAACACCGTGTGTTGTGCTTGATCAGAACGCTCAGATAAACTCAGACTACGGGGAAAGCAGCGCCGCCCAGAAACAGAAGATCTGCTTCCTGGAGAGCAACCTGGAGCAGCTCTCCAAAGCTCACAAGCAGGTAGAAACATGTAGAAAAACACACAATACACCCTGATTTACACCAGATTTACACACTCGCTGCATATTTTTGTGTTTCTGTAGCTGCTACGGGACAACGCCGACCTCCGAGGAGAGCTGCCCAAACTGGAGAAGCGCCTGCGGGCCACAGCTGAGAGGGTCAAAGCCCTGGAGGGGGCTCTGAGGGAGGCCAAGGAGAACGCCGCCATCGACCGAAAGCGCTACCAGCAGGAGATGGAGCGCATCAAGGACTCAGTGAAGCCTAAAAACATGGGCAGGAGAGCCTCGATAGGTGGGTGCACACGTTAGCTTAGCTTAGCATAAAGACTGTTAGCAGGGGGAAACAGCTAGCCTGACTCTATAAATTTATCAAGTATTTTTCTGGCTTATTTTTATTTATTTTGCATATTTGCTGACTTAGTTTTTCATCTGGTCTGTTGCCCATTTAGTTTAAACATTTATACATTTTATATACATTTATTTGTATTAGTTAATAGTCCCATTCATATTTTTAAATTTTTTACCCTGATTACTGACTATTTTTTTTTTTTACATATTTTTCTACTTGTTTACTGATGGCACTGGTTCTTATTCTTATCTTACAGGGTTCCTGCAGTTCCATAAAAAGTCTTAAAATTTCTTAAATTAAAATCTGGGTAATTAAGGTCTTAAATTGTCTTAAATTTACCTTAAAATTGCTGTGGGTATTAAATTTTCAGATGGTGCATTTAATGCCAATAGGAAAAGACAGGATTCATAGATTTACTGCAGTTTTGCACTTTATTTTGTTCACAGAGTTCACTTGGTTCTTGAAAGTTGTGAAATTTAAGTTGTAGAAAATAGTTCAGTGTTATGCCTTAAATTTTTATTGTTGTTGCAAGTGTTAAAGGCCTGAAAAAATTAAAAAAAAATATATATTATTTGAGATTAATTGGTTATCAGATTTTTTTCCTGCTAAGTATCGATATTGGCATCGACCTCAAAAACTCAATAAATTGACTGTTTTCTACCAAAAAAATAGTTATGACATTTTTGGTCTTAAAAAGGATTAAATTTGACTTTTAAAATCTTACATGCCACCTTTAAAGCTCACTAGCTGACATGTTTGTTTCCTTTAAGCTCGGTCTTGTACATTAGACGTTTATGTTTTACTCCCCATGTTTTCTCCAGCTAAGCCCATCAGACCAGGCCAGCTACCTGGAGCTCCAGCCAACCCCAGCGTCAACAGAGCCAACACCATCAAGGCAGGTGGAGTCAGCAGGTGAGGAGTCTTCATGGTCTGTGATATGCTAATATATATATATATATGTATTTACAGTATATACAGAAGTATACTGTATATTAAATAATATATGCAACATAATATTTACAATTTATACAAAGTATATAGTATATAATATGTATTTACAGTATATGTAAAAGCATATATTTTATAATATAATTTGTAATATATAACATTTACAGCACGTACAGAAGTATATATACAGTAATATATGTAACATTATATTTACAGTTTATTCAGAAGAATATATTAAATATAATTGTAACATAACATTTACAGTATATACAGAACTATATATCATATCACATAATATATATTTACAATTTATACAGACGTGTATATTTTATAATATATAACAATAGTTACAGTATGTACAGAAGTACATATAAAGTATATATAACAATATATAATATTGACAGAACGTGTACAGTAAATATACAGTAGTGCAATGATACTTTTAATATTAGTACGTAAAGATTAAAAATATTAATAATTTATTATTCTGTTATTTATTATCACTTAGTTGGGTGTTTTTTTGCGTTCTTTATCCAGATAAATGATTATTGACTTTGTTCATGTTTTCATTCTGATCTTTTGTTTCTTGATGAACACAAACAGGCTCATTCATGAATGTGGAGACATGTCAGAATGATGGTCCATGCTGCACAGCGTCCACAGACGTTTGGACGATCTGCTTCTCCTGCAGCATCCAGGAGGTGAACTGGCACATCTACAGCTACCAGTCCATACCCCTGGTCCTGGTCCTGGTCCTGGTCCATGCAGAGACTCAAACCGGCCACCTGTCGGTTCCTTACGGACCCCGAGAAATCCAAAAAGATAATATTAAACTTCCTGGTTTCCCCCACAGCTGCTGAGGATGGAGCGTCCAAACAGCCAATGAAAGCTCCAGATCCAGAGTGTGTATGTATGATACTGTACAGTGCCGTCCTTCAAGAACCCAAACCACCATCAGTGCCTCGAAAAATCTACAGAAATATGTCACAAGTTGACAGCAACTCACTGAGATATCAGCTGAAACTACAGGAGCTTTGCTTGTGATATTTCTCAGGAGATTCCTTTGTAATTTATCCCCATGTTTTCTTTGTTTGGTAAATTAATATTTTTGTTTTTTAGTGTAACAAATGTACCCAGACTTCAGATTTCCAGCAGGAAAGTGGACGATTGATACCCTGTAACACACATAAAGTGAAAGAAAACTCAAAACATGAATGAATCAAGTGTTTTTTCCCGTTGCTTTAAAGGTGCCATCAAAGGTTTTTGCTGAAATAAACCTTTTCAAATGCTTACTGACTTCTATTATGGATGGTTCATGTGCTCAACTGAAGCAATAAATTCCTCACTGCTGCCATATTGACTAAGAAAGCCATGCAGACTGTGCCTACATTTACCAGGATGCATTGCCAGCCATGCAGCTCATCAATGCAGACGAAACACTGTCAAAATGTTCACTTGTTAATTTAATAAAGATTCACAATATCAATTCTCAAACTGGAGGTTTGTCACTTAATATTTACAAATAATCCATGATGTGATTAAATTACAGTTCATACCGTACATTATTCTGATAATACGAATGATGTCTGAGGCTAATTTTTCTAACACACCTTGTGTGACAGAAGATACATGTATATCCTACACATTTTGTTAGACAGTCACCTGTCAGAGGTCTCTCAATTAAGACAGTAACAAAAGACAGCAGGACGTGGAGCAGCGTTGGATCATGGGAGTTGTGGTCTTCACCACCCCTTCCATCATTGAAGTCAGTTTCTCTCGGTTATACTTCCTTCAGGAGGTTTTTACCATGAGCCGAATTTTGCTCAGATATTTCCTCCTCCCCAAAACAAACAGACCTGGTGATAAAACATGGCGCGAACACAAAATAAACCAGTTTAAAGTGAAAAATCTATGTTTCTCCAGTGCAGTTCAGTGCTCCAGCGGTTCGTCTCTGATAACTTCAGATGCAGACTTCCGCTGACAAAATAAAATCCTTCATGTGGTTAAAATAAACTGTGAAAAACTACCAGGACCAGGATCAGGACCCCTGAGGGTCCGCGGACCACAGGTTGAGAAGCACCGTGCAGCTGAACTCACAGACCGTTGATGCGTCAAGATAGACGGAAACACACTGACTAGAACCGGATATCACTGAAACATGCCTTCAAAATAAAACAATACGACAACATATCTGAGAATTTGATCAAATAGAGACTGTTTATTTTTTTTTATACCTGATTATACACAATATTAACTCAACTGTGATTGTTTGGATTCACATTTTGAGACGTGCTGTCATTTCATTAAATTAAATAACTTCAATAATTACCAGCAAACAGACTACAAACACACACATTAAAAAAACAGTGTTGTTCATGCTTTTATTCTTCTTCATATCATGTCATCTTTCAGCCTAGTGGAAAGAAAACAGACAAAAACACACACGTAGTTGTCAGCATTAGATAATATGTGATTTTTAAACATTGAAATATTTGTAATATTTCAGAAATTAATATGAATTATAAACTGGAAAAATGTCATAGTGGTGTCCATATAGAAATATCTACCTAATAACAGTTATTATTTTGTTATTTTGATGAATGGATGGATATTTCTGTATAATTATATAAAAATAGAAAATAGAGTGGACATGATTGATACAAAAAGGAAAATCAGCAGCAATCTATAGTAGATCACAAAAAATGTACATCACCCACTCAAAACAGACACGAGGTATGTGAAAAAACAACTTTAAACTCAACAATAGTAATATTAATATTAATATAATAATATGAATAATAAACACACTATAACTAGAATAAGATAAAAAAGCAGCAGCAAAGAGTATAAACAATAAATGAATTAAATTTAGGTAGAAATACAGTCAATAACATTTATATTTTTTTAATTTAGCTTTATTTTTATTCACTTATATTGTTTATTTAGACTTTCATACATTGTTTACTGTTATTTTCTTTATAGACATTTATTGTATTGTGATTGCTGCTATGATGTTGCAAATTACAAATTATTTCACCCAAGCTTTTACTTTGGTGGTGGCGGCCGGATGTGCGCTTTGTTTCCGGGGCTTGTCGGTCCGCAGAGAGGCGGCGGGTTGATGAGACCGACTGGAGGTCTGCGGCGGAGCCAGTCGGATCAGCAGAGGCTGGAGGAACGGAGGTCTGGAGACAAGTTTCTGCTGATTTACCTGAACGGGTCCACGAGGAGCAGCTGGAGCCTCACCTGGGGCTTTTATTAAGAAAGGTGAGCGCGCTTCCGGCCAGGGGGCTGCTTTTTTCACTTTGTTGCTATGCACGCTGTTGCGTTTAAGAAACCACCCCCCCCCCCAAAAAAAATACTTATGTGTGTGTGTGTGTGTGTGTGTGTGTGTGTGTGTGTGTGTGTGTAGGGTGTATATGTGTCCACACTGGGCTTGTTTGGTAGCGGTGTGTTCGGCTGTGTGTGCCCGGCCAGGAGGGGCTCTCCCCGGCTTCCCTGCCCTGCCTTCGCCCTGGGAACCTTGGTGGTTGTCGGGAGTCCTTTGTTGTAAATGCACATGGAATAAAGTCCTTTGTGTTGTGTTTCTGCAGTCTGTGGGGGGGTGGCTGGAGGGGACATTGCCTCCACCCCTCTACACCACCACCACCACCACCCTATCTATGTCCACCCCTCCCTCCCCACCTCCACCCCCCATGCTTGCCTCCCTGTGCACAGTGGCTCCATATCTGCAGTGAAATGCAGCAGCAGCACATGTTGGACTGGATGCAGCTCACATCTGTTTTGAGTGAAGCTCAGGGGGACAAAAGGCGGTTCTGGTCTCAGGGTGTTTTGCTGCTACTGCTGCTGGTCTGCAGATGTCTGCAGACATGCAGCTCAGGTCGTGACATATATTCATTCATACAAGTGTGTGTGTTTACTGAATAATTCACATGTGAACAGTAGCATGAAATAGTTCCTCTCAAAGTGTGAAATAGATAATTTAAAAAATAGATAAATAAAGACAGATTAATTAATGGTTATGTTCTGGAAATATATGCATTTTTGCAAATATTTAATAAGGTAATGCCTCATTGTGCTCTTAAGTAAAAGTAGGGATACTGATGAGTAAAAGTCCTACACTGACTATGTTACTTCAGGAATATTATAAAAGTTTCATCAGCATGACAGATTTATTGTCATCAGAATATTTAGAGCTGCAACAATTAATCGATTAATTGTTACAACGAATGTGGTGATTGATTAATCTTATTTTTAATGAAAATTCTCTGACTCCAGCTTCTTAAATGTGAATATTTTCTGGTTTCTTTCCTCCTCTGTGACACTAAACTGAATATATTGGAGTTGAGACATTTCTCTTAATTTTTCATAATTTTCTGACATTTTATCAACTTCTTTAGTTGATAAAATGTCAACAATGATAATCGACAATGAAAGTTTCACCCTGACCAGAATCACATTTCTGTTTCGAGCTCAAATTATCTGGAAACTATCACTACAAAGATCAGGTGTATTGATCGATATAAATAGCCGATAAATGAATTGAAAGCTGCTCTAACAGTGTCAGGATCTATTTTAACTGTGAACTATTTTAAAGTCTCAGATATTTGTAACCTAAATGCCTTTTATTTTACACAAACTTTATTTGAATTTAGCCAGTTCAAGATTGAAGCTGCATTGGGCATTTTTATAACACAAAATATTGAATATTTAATTCAAAGAAGAAGCAGACAGAATTATCATTTTAGGTTAGTTAACAGTTATTTTCATATGATGTGATATGAAACTTAAGTGTCAGTTAAACCCTGAAATTCAGGCAGCACAGATACAAACAAAACAATTATAATTATAAATAATTATAAATATCAAATAGTCACATTTAAGAAGCTGGGGAGGATTTTGTGTCTTTTTTCCCGAAAATAATACTTAAATTAATGAATTGATTAGTTGTTTGGTCGATAACATGTCAGGAAAATGGGGATCAAAGTCTAAGATGGCATCCTTAAATGTCTTGTTTAAGATATTCTCAAAGATATTCACTTTACTGTCATAAAATATCAAATATTCATATTTAAGGAGCTGGAAGCAGAGAATTTTAAGTCTTTTCTTTAGTCCAACTAGTTAATCATTGATTAATCGTTGCAGCCATAACAACGAGCTGCAGCGATTAATCGATTAGTTGTTTGGTCTATAATCTGGTAGAAAATGGTTAAAAACCCAAGATTTTGTCCTCAAGTGTCTCGTTTTGTCCTCAACTCAGAGATATTCAGTTTACTGTCATAGAAGAGAAAAGAAACCAGGAAATATTCATATTTATGAAGCTGGAAAAATGCTCAAATTGATCAGTTGATCGGTAACTAATTGATTAATTGTTACAGCTCTGCTCATATGTTTGTTTTTTCTGTCTTGTCAGTTAAATTTAAGAAAAAGAGACTTCTCTGATCTCCTCTCTGACAATAAACTGAATATCTTTGAGTTGAGGACAAAACAAGACCTTTGACGATGTCTTCGAGGACTTTTCTAGACCAAACAACCGATGGACTAATTGATTAAACTCCTAGTGTCTCCAGACGCTGCTGGTATGAAGAGGACAGTCTGTTTTAATCCAGCAGATGAAATGTCAGGTTTTATCTTTAATCACAGACAAACAGCAGAACTCTGCTTTAATCATGACGAACTGGCGGACTGAACTGTCCATGACAATCTTTGGTTCAGTCTGTCCACTGTAAATCTATTCTGGGGCGTCACGCTCTGTCTACATATTCCTTTACATCACAGCTTCCTTTTATAGATCCAGGATGTCAGTGCACGGCGGCGACTATTTCAGGGACGAACTTGATAGGAGGGGGAGCGCCCCGGTATTTATTTAGGCGACCCGACGATGGGAGACTCTGACAGACGGATCAATGCCGTCCCAAAACAAACCCTGTAGTGAGCGTCCAGCTGTCCCCCGACTCACACTCACATATATATAATGTCTTTTATTTTGGGACGACGTCTCTCAGGGGAGTCGTTGCTGCATGCAAAGATCTCTGGGTCGTGTTGTCGTCACCTTTTAGCTCCACAGAGGAGGATCAGGTGACCAGGCTGGATATCCGTCACCGTGGTGTCGGTTTCCAGAGCGATCAGAGTCGATAAAGAGCGTCCAAGCAGATCGTGATGAGAGCGAGTTCAGGGTCGCAAAGTGGGTGAAAATTTCTGGTAAATTTCCAGAAACTTCCATGGGAAGTTAAGCTGGGGAACCCTTGAAAATTTATGAGAAGTAACTGAGAATTATCCAAACTTAAATTTAGATAAAACATTTAGATTTATTCATAAATAAAACAAACATTCAACATATTTATTTGTGAGTTAATTTTTTTTTTTTTAAAAAAGCAAATTTACAGTTTTTTCGCTGAACAAAAAAAATGTTATAAAATTAAAATCAAAAGGAACTGTGCATGTTGGGGATGCAGCCCCTCTAAACAAAATGATCAAGGAATAGCATTGATATTCAAGAGTTCTTGCATTAAATGTGGGTGTTTTAGCCAATGATTATACAACAATATATTTTACCCAACTTCATTTAGGTTCCTTGTTATAAATTCCCGCTTTATTCCCGTCTGTTCCCATAAATCCACATTAATTCCTGTGGAAAGTTTCTGACTTAGTCGCAGTACTTTGTGGTGCTCAGGTGAGTCAGAAGGTGAAGGTGTTTTCAAAATAAAACTTGTGATATTTCTTGTCTCGCCTCCAGGACTTTCCAGACATGAGGGTCCCTGAAGGTCTGGGTCGCTGAGCAGCCGAGGTCAAAGGTCAAGCGCTGGTTGCGGCGGTCATGGCGGACAGGGAGGGGCTGCCCATCGCCCCGGGTCAGATCTACATCGAGGTGGAGTACGACTACGAGTACAAGGCCAAGGACAAGATGGTGGCCATCCGCCAGGGGGAGTGCTACATGCTGGTGAAGAAGACCAACGAGGACTGGTGGCAGGTGAGGAAGGAGGAGGGCGCAAAGGCGTTTTACGTGCCGGCGCAGTACGTCAAGGAGGTTCGCCGTGCGCTCATGCCCCCGCAGAAGCCCGCCTTGAGGGCCAAGCCCACCGTTTTGGACATCCGCCGGGCGTCCGACGAGAACCTCAACAGACCCCAGCTGGAGATGTCCAGCTTCGGGCGCCCGTCGCCTTCCTCCACGCCGTCACCGTCCTCCGACCGCGGCACGCCGCCGGTTCTGTCCAGGGACGCCAACCAGAACGTGGGGAGTCCCCACCACTGCAAGGTGGTGGCCGAGCTGGTGCTCCTTCACAACAACAACAACCATCACCACGGCAACAACTCCACGCTGCCGAGGACGAGGGCGGACTCGCCGCCGCTCAGAGCGGGGGACAACCGCAATAAAAGCCCGGACAGCGACAAGGCGTCGCCGCCGCCAAGCGACCTGCCGGGAGATCGGCTCAACAAGCTCCACAACGACTCGGAGTCCGGAGACGAGCTGAGCAGCAGCTCGACTGAACACATGCAGGTAAGACGCTGAGTCATGCTTTGCAGAAGTGGCGTCCTTTTGTGCTTCTTTGGCAGGAAGCTTGCAGCATTGACTCGTTGTTTCAGTCCTACCTTGTATCCTCCGTTGTTCCCTCACTTCCTTTCCTTCTCCTCCATCCTCCCTGCTTTATTTCCCCACCTTTGTGCTCATTTTCTCGTCTTCCTGCGTTCGTTTATCACGCCCCATGCTCCGCGTAAACGCGATAAACCTTGCAACAATCCTGCTCCTTGTTCGCCAGATTTGCAGTAAAGTGTCAGCAGGTGCTTTTTAAAAGTAAAACTCGTCCAGATGTGCATTTTCGTCAGGTCATTAGAGAATAAACGGTCGGTTTGTTGAGACCTCAGGACACAAGGAGCGAATCTTTGTGCTTCTTTTGTTTTTTATAAACTTGCTGAAGTCCTCAGACAACAGGAATGTGTCCAAAGGTATTATTACACTCACAGCTGATGCTCTGAGGCAGATCAGCTCTGCAAGAGGTCTGCTCTCTGATGAAAACATGGAATAAATCCCCTCCTGGTCCCTGCAGTCCTTAGATTGATAACTCAGGCCTCCTCCCACCTGGAGGAGCCGAGGCTTTTCCTCCTCCTCCGTCTGCAGCAGAAGGTCCATCAAAGTAGAGGAGATATTTTTTTTGGTGGCTGTATCCAGGCAGGGTCGGCCAAGTGCTCTTTGTTCCTCCGTTGAACAAAGAGCTACAGGCTTGAATAGAAACTAGGTCATATCTGTGGAGGGATCAGTCTGTGGCACCCCTCCCCTTCAGCCGCCACGCCGTGGGGACCGCTGTGCGAACGTAAATGCCATGTGCCATGGAAAGGAAAAGGGAAAAGTGAGAATGGAAAGCGCACCAATGCTGTTTTATGACCTCAGAGGCTAAATGGATCGAGTGTTGAGACCGTCACGCCTCAAAAGACCCCCGTCAAGGCGAGAAAAGGCTTGTTTCGACACTCACCAAACTGTTTTTTTCATTTGATTTCACGCCTGTCAAATCAAACGGACCCAAACAAACACACATTTCACACTGGGCTGTTTGCACAGATACAGTAGAGCCGGATAACAAGCAGACAGGATTCAGGCTGAACCTCCTGCTGTGAAGCTCAGTGCAGGTGGACTTTAGTTTAGTTTGGCCTGTTGGCTCTTTTAATTTAAACTGCTTCCTGTGACTGGTCGGCTGCAGACAAACTCAGGATCCTGTTATTAGTTAATTCTCAGTTTCAGGGTGTAAATATTTAAGGACGAGGGAACCACATATTTCACCTCTGGCGTTGTTCACGTAGCATCAAAAACCTGGACAATATAAAGAGTATAAACTACTGCACATCCTCTTTTATCTTGTAGTTTTTCCACTATAAAATGTTAACATTACTGTCACTGATGCATTTTCATCAACACAAGTTCAGTAAATGATGAGTCATAGAAAGACACTGTAGATTAATAAATGCTTTTAATCAACTTAAAGCCACGTGTTGCAGCACTATACACGGAGAAAGAGCTTTGTGTATTATATTTTATTTTATATGTATGTATACATGCATATATGTGCATACAACTTGTATTTTAAATTCATTCGTGATTTATGTAGAATATCACAATATATCACAATATCACAATAATGTCTCATATCGCGATGCGTATCGTGAAGTGCCAGCACCAGCCCTACTTGTTATCCAGAGTACCAAAAGTGGAAAATCTACCGAACAGTAATCGGTTTAAATATTCTCCTCTGGTGAGTTGAGCTGCACTCCTGGTGGCACTAAACTAAAATCTCGACCAGTCTGGTGCTTCCTCTCCATTTTCCAGTCACTTGTCCACCGTCAGGACTGGACGGATGGATCCTTAGGAAGGATTTGTCGCTGGCGAGCCTCCACTCGAGCGCCAGCTGGCCTCCTCCTAATTGATTAGATTTGATCTCGGGGTGACGATTAACGCCTCCACGTCTCTCTCATGTAATTTGCTTATCTGTGGGGCTCAGCCGAGCGTCACGGTCCACTTCCTGCTCCCCTCCCCTCCAAACCTGCAGAATAAGTGTTTGTTATCTTTCATTGTGCAGACGGACATGTGTCTTTACCGTCTCACATGACAGCCAACACTTCTTTGAATCTTAAGAAGAAGATTCAGCAGTGAAAGTTATTTCCAGCAGGGTTATTTCTGAGCATCTTCACGGCTTTTCATGTCTCCACGGTGACTTAATGAGCGGATGGATGTGGGATCGTGTGCGAGGCCAGATTGCTGGTTTCTCCCTCTGACATGTGTCACCATAAAGGGGAAGATGGTGGTGGATGTGTTTGTGTTCTCGTCTGTGGCTTGACCCTGAGAGGCCTTTGCTGTTATTTCCTCTCGCTCATCGTAGCCTGTAAAGTTGTTGATGTTCATAACGAAACCAGTAATTCCCTGAGATCACAAGCTGTGTCTAAAGTAAGCCGTCTTCGACATGTTTGATACGTCTCGCTTTGTAGAAGTGCCCTTTAAGGAGTCATGGTGACATAAACGAGGTAAAGAGGTTTGAAAACGAAAGGAAACCAGCTGAGGGAGTCCACCTTCGACCCACTGTGTGGTCCTCCTGGAGGAGGAGGAGGAGGAGGGTTTGTTGTGGCCGTAGCCAGACCCAGAGTCCAGGCTGAGGCCAGACAGATGTTGTGTTTTCATGTTTGGGTGAATGTGGAGGTTAATGGAAGTCTGAGCGACGCTACAAGCCATGAAAGACAGAGGGAAGCTGTTTGCTGCTTTATCTCCTCCTGGCTTTGAAAAAAATATTTTTAATTTAATTATATGTATTTATTTTATTGCACAATTATCTTTGTGACTAATAAGATGTTTTATTTTAATATTTTGTCATTTAAAATTGAGGAGTGCTGCTTCACTTGCCGCTTAAAACAAATTACTGAAACAGACGAGTAAAAAAAAAGAAAAATATAGAGGAGCTGTGCGATGCTACGGTATATATCATAGTGCATGTAGCTACTTGGTTAGCTCTGTTGCTATGCTAACGTTAGATGCTAACGGTTTAGATAGGCTGTGTAAAGCACATCTCATTGTATGAAGCATAGACTTAATGGTATGAAGGCTCCTGTAACTGCAGCAGTGCTACTATTTTTATCACATCCCTGTAAGCAAACAACATACAAGTTTGATATTGTTTCACCTCTAATCTGTAAATGAGACGCTGGGGAACGTCATTTCCAAAAATGAGGCTGGTAGGTCAAAGGGCGTGGCCATGGCACTGCTTCAAACTTTGACGGTTTGCCATTTAAAAACAGTTTTTCTCGATTTGGGAAGATTTTGCACACTCCTGCTCGGGCTTTAATGCTAGCAAGCTGAAACTGAAAGTGTGCCATGGTGGCGCTATGGAGCTGATCCTGCTCCGTCTTTATACCTAAAGCACCAACACACCCAGTCCAGCTCCTTGCACGTGCAAACTTGCGTGGCAAAAATAAACGATGCATTAAAAATAAACCTCTGTGCTCAGAGTGCTTCAACTTCCAGAGAGTTTTAATCAGTTCGCTGCTGCTTCTTGACTCGTTACCGTCCGCTGACGTGAAGCAGAACACAAACACTTTTTAACTCTACACGCTAAACATCCCAACGCCACAATAACCTGCTAATTACACGTTGTGCTAAATATATCCCCGGGCCCCAGCGGAGTCTTAAATTTGCAGCTTTTACAGCCGATTTCCAGGTCTTTTTGAAGCAGCTGCTGTTGCGTAACGACGCGGTAAAACGCCACCAAAAAACGAGGGGAAGCGGCCTCCTCCTCCTCCTCCTGCAGCCTCCTGTAATCTGGAGCTGAGCCCAGACTCTGAAAAGGAGGCCCTGCTTGTTTTCCAGTGCATACTTGACATTCCTGCTCCAGAGCCGGCGCTCAGTGAGGCAACAGGCCTCAGGAGCGAAGCGACGACCTTTCGCTAACTTCATAATAAACCTGTTCATGTGAGGGTCTGTCTGGCTCTTTGAGTTTCTCTTCCACTTCGTCTCGGTCGCTTCCTCTTCTCGTCTCGACCTTTTCCTCCCAATCGTTTTGTCAGATGTGGTTTTCGAGGAAAGAAAAACTCCACCTGTGTCCACCGTTTCCTGTCCTGATCCTCTGTGACACAACAAGAGGATTAAAACCCACAAAACCCCCCGAGACCACGAGAGCTGCTAAATCAGCCCTGTGTGGTGTTTAAGGTGCAGGATTTAACCTTTTAATGCTTCCATGAAGGCTGAAGATGAACCAAGAAAACCTCTGAATTTTCAGATTTCATACGTAGATCAATCAGCCACTGATCCCAACAAAATGCAATAAAATATTCATTTCTAATATTTTTCTGAAACAGATCAGGTCACATGAATCCTCAAAAAGTGATGCTCTGAAATTAAACAAATATGAACTTTAGAAACTAAGCAAAGTTCAACATAAATCCATCCATAAGTAATATGGACAGAATACTATGTCCAATATTACTTTTGAATACAATTGTTACACAATTTTACTGTATTTATTTTACTAAATATATCTAATAATATATTTAAAGCACAGTAAGATTTAAATAAATAATATTATTTAAATTATTATATAATTTGTAAATATAATTATTATATATGTTATCTTATAATAATATGATATAAATAATATATCTTTAATAATATATCAGGGAATATCTTATATTCACTCTTTAGTGTTAATATGACCTCTTATACGTCATATTTGTGTTTTTTATTATTCTTGGGTTGTTGTCATTTTTTAGGATCTCTGGCAAAAATAATCTTTGGTATGATCATATTTTATCTCTATTATGACAAATTTGATGATGATTTTCATGCACTTCCTGTCGTTAAAAAGGGGACGAAATGTTATGAAATTTGGGTCCCAGGTTTAAATTGTGACAGTTTAAGGGTCCTTTAAGAAGTTTTGGATTTGATAATAATCCACTCGGTTGAGGCGTCCTCTCTCTGCGTCGTTGCTTCGTAACGCCGCTCTGACCTGTCAGCTCGTGATGATGCGCCGTGGCGTTTCCTCCCATAGTGGATCATCACCTCTTAATTTGCTCTCTGAGGTTTATTCAGTCCCTGTCGTCGCTGTAGCTGCAGCGCTGGGCGTCATGTACCCAGAGAAGGTAAGAACACCTCACCGCCGCTTCACCCGTTTATGATCATTTTGTTTCCTCTAACCAGGGCTGCACGTCGTCAGGAAAACATGTGACATACTAGTGATAAATAAACACATACTTCTGTATGCAGAGTTAATTTCTTTCTGCTAACAAAAACCAGAGAGGGTGAGTAGTTAGGAAAATAAAAGCATCACTTCTGTTGGACTGTTTCATGCTAACGTTAGATTTTATGGAGCTCTTCCTACAGATTAAACTTGTTTTAGTTCATGGTTCCACTTTCTGTCCAGTCTGGGCCGGATCAGTTAACTCTTTGAGTGCCATAGACGTCATTTAAAATCCAACGCTTCAGTGCCATAGACGTATAAATACCTCAAAGTGAGTAGAGCATAAAGAGACGGTATACACCACAGAGATCAAAACAGGAAGTGGAGACGATCGAGATTAGAGAGCAAAACAAACAGAATCTGGAGAAAAAGTGTTGATTTTGGTGAAAGTGTCCTCTACTCTACCTCTGATAAAACAAGAATGGAACAAGGTAAAAACAAACATTTTTTTCATGATGAAATAGAGAGTCTCTTCTTTCATTTGAGCTATTCAGTGTTTACAGAGACATAGTACAAAATATTCTGTGGGTCTAGAAATATGACTCAAAATGGACAAAAACACTGGAACAAGACACTTTCTGTTTTATAAAACAGCTGGAACTGAATGAGTTAAGGGCTGCAGATATTTCCTCAACCCTGTCTACAAATTGTTGTTTTCTATTTCTTATATATATTTTTTACTTGTGATTAGGTTTCCATTTATCTCAGAGAAGAAACAGGAAGTGGGCAATTCCCCCAAAAATTTGACTCACTTTGGAATTTTAGCATTTTGCTAAGTCATTCAGTGGGCTGGATCAGATCCTGCAGTGGGCCACTTCTGGCCCTCGGGCCGTACGTTTGACACCCTGCTGTAGATCGTAGTGGTTGTGTTGTTGTGCTGCAACACCTCATCTTTCCTGTGTCCAGAATATTTCAAAATAAGAGACAGGCTGTTGTTTTTAGCTCTTCTTCCACAGTTTCATTGTTCGTCTCTTTTCTTTCAGCATCACGACCGTTAACTTCGCTTCATTTCCTGTCTCTCATCTGGGACAGTAGCCTCAGTTTCTGCTCTTGCAATATATATTATGTACAACTTTATTATTTTGGATTTTAGACTATTCTTCCTTCTGTCTCATTTATACCGACTGTTTTGTTCGCCATCATGTGGTTGCTGTCGGGCACATGTGGCTGTTAATTGCGTGGTATTTATTTAGCAGAGTAACCTGACCTGCTGCTCTGCTGGGTTATCCTCTGAGATCTGTGTTTGCATACAAGCGGCGTCGCTTCACACCGAGCGCTCAGTTACATAACTGTGTCCAGAGGCTTTTAAACAGCTGCTAGTCGTTTGAACGGACGGGTCGAGCTATGTTCAACCCTCTGAGGACGCCAGCGATCACAGTCTGGGGAACCATTTCCATTTTTAGTGTCTCTTACAAAACCATCTGTGTTGGTTGGATGAAATCACTTAGATATCGCTTGTGTTGTGCTGGGTTTTATTGTTTGATGTTTCTGAATCCACCTCTAGGATCGGAGGAAGTGTAGCGCCGCATTTACGTTCCCTCGCTTTGTTTCCATTAGCGACTATTTTGATCATCTCTTAACCAGAAAAAGTCTAAATTCTCTGATTGCAAATGGTCTGATTTCTTGGGATTTTGGAAAAAGATGGCGACGACCAAAATGCAGAACTTGAGGCCTCAAATTGTCGTTGTTCTGCCAACGTGTCAAACAATTGATGCTTTTTCTGGATTTCTGAATGTGAATCTCTGTGTTGCCTTGAGGACGTCATCTTGATCAACATTTCTGGCATTTTATAAACCAAACAACTTATTGATTAATTAAGAAAACCAACCGATTAATCAAAAAATAATGCTTTGCTGCAGCTCTGAACTGGCGTTTCACCTTCGTAGGAACTGACTGAAATTTTAAAAAGTTGTAGCAAAACAGGCTTTTTTCTTTTGTATCTCAGTGATTTACTGAACTAAAACCAATAACTCAGCACATTACAGCAGATCAAAGATGGTATTTGAAGTGAAATAGTTCTGCTAGCCAGAGGCCATTTTTACAACTTGATTCTAAGGTTTTATCGCCTGTTTTTATGGTTTTAAATGGGGCTTGCCCCACCGTCATTAGCTGAACTGTGGCATCTTCCTAATCCAGTTCGAGCACCGAGGTCGACCAAATAAAATAAAACTGGAAAGTCTTTATGGAGCAGCTTATCTTTTTCATGTTTAAGCAGCTCAGATCACAAAGACACTTTTCTCGCTGCCATTTGATTGAATGTGTTTATCTGTTCTTCTTATTATAAATGTGCTACAGTCTTTCTTTTAACCAGTGGATTTCACTGATGCTCAGTTCATCAGTCGTCTCTCAGTGGATTTTGTTCTGCTCTTTAACATCCGTTCAGGTTTTGTGGGTCGTTTCATGTGAAAAGCTCAATGGACTTTCCAGAAGCTCTTGTGTTTTTGTCCTCCGAACTTTCCACCAAACAAAGAGGATGCAGAGAGAAAGCCCTCTCTGCAGCGCCGTGGATCAGTCTGGATCCCTCCACCCAAACACTCATTTCAAACAAACAAATCCAATTTGAACACGAGTCCTGTAATCGCTCTCAGATGGGCTCAGCGGGGGAAACAGTCCATGTTTCTGTGCATTTCCTCAAAGCTGAATAGAAACAGATCTCTGATAATAAACTGAGGCAGTCGATCGGTGTCCTCTCTGGTGCTAGAGGCTTCCAAGGCCAGTGGGTCTTCAGTGTCCTTGTGTTTGATTGGCTGAGAGGCGTCCCAGTGTCCATTAACCAAATGAATGTGTCAGTGCTAACGGATGTATTTGGGTTTCCGGGACGATCCGTTGGTTTGATCTGTGGAGCTGATTGATAGATTGTTGGTTATTCTGTGGAGAGTCCTGGAAGAAAGAGCGAGAAAGACCTGGAGAAACCAGGATCTGGTCCAGACTAGGAAACCAGGATCTGGTCCAGACTAGAAAACCAGGAACTGGTTCAGAGTAGAAAACCAGTAACCGTGAAACACATCACCATGGTAACCTCAAGAACCAAAATGATGGTCATTAGCTCGTAGTGTAGCATTAGCATAGCATTTATACATGGATCTTCACACTGCAGTTACTTCAGGAAACATGACGTACAAAATAAAATAAAAAAAGCCTGTTTTTTTGTCCTCATTGGGCCTTTTCATGAAAACAGACTGGAGACAGGAAACTCTCCAGTATTAAAGTGTATTTTAAATGTTCACTGAGTCTCTTGGCTTCATATTTCTGACTCCACCGCTGCTTTTTATCTCCTCTCTTTCCTCTCTTTTGTGATGGACCTTGGTCCGGTCGCTCTTATCTGACCCTGCTGCCTTCCAGCTCTTCTTTCTGTTGACATTAGTTATTTTTCCCAGCGCAGCGTTTACACACCGCCTCTTCAAACCATGGATTTATGTAAAAACAAAAAAGAAAATGATATGGCGGCACGCTGGTGTTTTTGAATTAAATTGGTTGAAAAAAAAAATCCTTGAAATTCAGACTTTATTATAACACAAAGGAGCACTATGAAACACAATAACTGTTGTTTATCTTTGTTTTGTCTCCGTCGGCGACCAGCCAGCGATTGTTTACCACTGATGGAGGTTACTTAGACTAATGCTGCTCATGTTGCCATGGTGATGGGACACCAGATATTTGACCTGCTGAACCATCTGCTCCTGTTTACCTCTTTGCACTTCACTTACCTACTGCTACCATTCTGCTTTTTTGGTTAAATCATCATTAATCCCTCATGTTGTCAAAATAATCTTGTCTCAGTGAGCTGAGTTCTTGTTCTTACGTCCAAATCGTCACTTCTCATAACTTCCTGCTCGTTACGAAGGTCATTTTTCTGCCTCTGCTTGGTTTTTCCTTCCTCTCTCTGTGCGTCTTCAGCCCATATCTCTGCACTAATGTCTTTATTATCCAATGGAAATCACTGCTAGTTTGGATTAAACCCTGGAGACTGACCAGGCCGGGGCGTCATAATCACCTAAAAAGTGTTGCAGCTTCACCGGTTGAGCTTCAGCACCAGCTCCCATCACTCCGAGGGGCTTAGGAGTCGACCCCAGCCTGTCCAGCCTCAACACACTGCAGTACAATCTCCTTACATATGTGGATTAAGAGGCTGTGTGCAGCACATTCCTGGGTTAAACCCCCTAAACTCAACATGGTCCAGCGTTGTTCAATAATCCATCCTCATCGCAGAACCACTTCCTGTCCAGAGAGAGTCATCCCTGGAAAGACGAGTTGATGTGTCTGCTCTGTGGTCCAGGCCAGGACCTCCTCCATGTGGCCTGGAGAGAGGCTTGTTGTTGAGCTGCCAAAACCCCCCTCCAACCCCCCCTCCAACCCCTCCAGGCTCTTGAGCCTCCGTTTAATCCAAAATGAGTGGGCGTTGTTCGCAACCATGGTGACATATTCAAATCAGACGACAGCCACTCCAGCTCCTGCAGGATGTCAAAGAGAAAACACAAAAAGATCCTTAAATTGGTGAATAATTAAAAGGGGGAAGTGGTTGTTATTTTTATTGGACCTGAGAGAAGTTGGCATGAATCCATCTAAAATCTGGAGGTGATTGGTGGATTCTGGCTCACACTGAGTCACAGTTCATGTGTTTGTAGTGTTTTTAGAATAAAAACTTTTAGTACCAAAAAACCTCAAAGTATCTGTTTGTATAATAGAAAATATTAGGGCTGGGTATCGCCAAGTAGCTCTCGATACGATACTATCTCAGTATTTTGCCCACGATAACGATAATATCATGACGTAATGATTCTATGATAATCAATATATTGCAAGAGATCTGAAGAAATTCAGAATTTATTAACTGAACTGAATCCATTTCACAGGAATTACAAAATATTGTCAATGTCACATAAATGACAGCCAAGTAAAACAAACTGTATACTGTATATATGTACATATATGTGTCTGAACGACCCAAAACTTGACTAAAAAAATAATATTAAGAAGCGATATTATATCAAAAGACAAAATATCGCAGTACATTGCCATATCAGTATTTTTTCCCAGCCCTTGAAAACCCTTGAGTTCTTGTTTTTGTGTCGACGCCTCCAAGAAAAGAGAAAAGTCTTAAACATAACTTAACGGGGTGTTTTAAAGCTGACCCTGGCTGTTGTTCTTGGTCGTTGGCGGTCCAGAGTGTGGTCATGTTTGCAGGGTGACGTACGGATGATGCAGTTGGTTCTTTAAAGACCCCTGATCATGTGACTGGGCAGCATATAGATGACAAGGCAGCCCTCTCTCCAGTGGCAGTGTAACAATGGCGTTACAGTGGCCGCTCGGCTACTGGAACTTTTCTCTGGAGAGGAGAGGGGAGGGCCGGTCGGCTCGGCGGTCTCTGGCGGTGGGCTGAGCGACCCGTGACCCGGTACTGATGGGACACAAAGCACTTTCTGTCCCCGAACGTCCTCCCCCAGCACACTGACTGAACGCCCTGAGTCATGGTATGTGGGCCGACGGGGATTTAAATGTGTCCTTTCACTGCGTGGAGCCACTTTCTGCTGTGTCGTTATTATTAATTCATCTACAACAGGCGTAACCCAGAGCGACGTCTACTTACAGCCAAATAATATTTTTTAGTATTATTTATTTATAAACAATATCATTAGATAATGGTGTAATATCACTGAATATTTATTATTATAATATAGAATATATTTCTAAATAGTATTATTATGTAATATTATAATATTATTTATTATAATATTTAAATATTTGTATTGTTTATTATAGTATAATCTATTTATATACAATGTTATAATATTATTAATTTATAAACAATATCATTAGATAATGGTATAATATCACTGAATATTTATTGTTATAATATAGAATACAATATATTTCTAAATATTATTATTATGTAATATTATAATATTATTTATTATAATATTTTAATATTTGTATTGTTTGTTATAGTATTATCTATTTATATACAATGTTATAATATTTAATGTTATATATATGTAAATAGTATTATTATATGATATCACATTATTTATTATAATATTTTATTATTTTATTGTAATGTTATCTATTTATATACAATAGTATAATGTTATTTATAAATAATATTATTACATAATATATATAATTTTGAAAAAAAAATATATTTGTGATCGTTTTAACTGACATTAGAGGGAATAAGATTTTCTTTGCATCATTATTGTCATTTTTATCAAAAAACAATATCAAACAACAATAACAATAAATGATAATTAGTAAAAATAAATAAAATGTCACAGAATAAAATAATTAAAAAAATACGATGTCACAAAGAGTGTGTCAGAAAGTGCTCCCGTACACAGTACAGATGGGAATATACTGCACATTGTCAATAAACATGAAAATGAATAGTGAATATTAGTATTACTGGCTTGCTTCACCTTTTAGCTGATCTTGCACAGATTCTGATGACATCACAATCTGTAAAAATACCTCTGCTGGCTCTGGTGGAGAGTTTCTGCTGCACATTTCAAAGTATTAATGGAGAAAGACACCCCCCCAAAAAAAGGAAACTTTTTTTTTTGTCTCGCAGCTCATTTTCAAAGAAAGCCGTCTGTCACCTCAAGCTGCAGCACGCCACTTCCTGTCTCTGCGTTCATCACAGTCGACTGGTGGTTTTCACCTGTATGAGGTGGTGCCCGTCCATGTCGTCACATCTCTCTCCACAGAGGGTTAAAGGGTTGGGGGAAAGCGAGATGTGTGAAATGATGGCACTCGAACCTCCGGGGCGGCTTATCTGGGTCACATTCTGGAGAGGAGGATCGTTAATGTGGAGCATCAGAAATCAGCCACAGTGATGAATATTCACGACTCAGACACAAACACTCCAAGTGTTTCAGCTTTATTTTATCTGGAGCTGAAAGGGCGTTTGGTTTTCAATTAACCTGATTTTCTGGGGTTAATACCCATGATGCCTTGAGTCACCAGTCCTGAACTGAATGGTGATAAGTCTGTGTATTTACTGGTGACTCATCTGTTATTGTGTCTGCTCTTGTAGCAGCCTGCAGATATAATCAGGGATTCATTATTGATCTGAAGTCGAGCATCATGGAAGGGAACATTAATTTATGTTGAGGGACAGAAATCAGCTTTTTGCTCTGACAGTATTTCACTGTTATATTAACTCATTGAGTTCCAGCCGTTTTATCAAACAGAAAGTGTCTTGTTCCAGTGTTTTTGTCCATTTTGAGTCATATTTCTAGACCCACAGAATATTTAGTACTATGTCTCTGAAAACACTGAATAGCTCAAATGAAAGAAGAGACTCTCTATTTCATCATGAAAAAAATGTTTGTTTTTACCTTGTTCCATTCTTGTTTTATCAGAGGTAGAGTAGAGGACACTTTCACCAAAATCACCACTTTTTGTCCAGATTCTGTTTGTTTTGCTCTCTAATCTCGATCAGCTCCACTTCCTGTTTTGATCTCTGAGGTGTATACCGTCTCTTTATGCTCTGACTACATCTCCCAGAAGCCCCAGTATTACTCACAGACTGTGTGAGATCATGATCGGCGACCTGCTGCTGAAAAAACACTTTGACGTATTATTACGTCGATGGCACTCAAAGAGTTAAAAACACCTGTATATAGTTTCCATTTTAGCACATTTACAGACAAAGACTTTCATTGTAAATAGTTTTAATGCTTTTAAATTTTCAACTTTAACATGCAAAATCTGTTATTTGTGTTCAATTACTTTGTTTTTTTTTTCGATGAAAGTCTAAAATGAGATTCAGTTTTTGTTTTTCTTCATTTTAAACTGTTTTTAAAGTGTTTTGGAGAGAAATTTTTAGGCTCAGGTGTTCAAGGATTCACTGAGTTTTCGTTCAGCACAAGTTGAAAAGTGATCAGTTAATTATCTGATTCTGGTGCTGCTGTAACGATTAATCGATTAGTTATAGTTTTTGTCCAGATTTTGTTTATGATAGGGCTTCAACTAAGGATTATTTTCAGGAGATTTTTCCTGATTAATTGATCAGGTATTGATTGATTGAGTGCGGCGCTCGCCTCTCGTCCTGCACAGTCCTCATCTGGATCATCAATTTATTTTATTTTTTTGTTGTTTTTTTTTTATTTTATTTTTTTTTTGGTGACCCTCCTGTGGATGTTCTGGAAGGAAGCAGTGAAGGAAGGAGGGGGGTTCGCCTCTGGGTTATTTTATTTTCACAGCACAGCTGGCAGCAGATTTAAGCCACAACTCTGAAATCTAATCTCCATAATCTTCGTCTGACACTCGACAGAGGAGGATGTTATCTGCTGTGGAAAGATTTGTGTTTCTGTTTGTTGTTTTTGTGTCCGACATGAGATGAGATGAGAGGTTTTGGGGTCGTTTCTCGGGTTTGAAGAACACGTCACTTTCACTTTGTTCTAGAAGTTATGCATTAATTTTCTCTTTATTTAAGACTGTTTGTCTCTGAATCAGCTGCTACATCACTGTTTTCACTGCTTTTCTTATCTTTGTTAACATTTGTTTACTCTCTTTGTTACCTTCTTATTTTCGGCATATTTTTCTTGTTTACTTCTATCTCTGTTCTTATTTATACATATTATATAAATATTATATAATACATTATTATACAGGCCCTCACTGTAATGTTACTCTGATACATTCATTATTTTAGGGACTTTGAGCCACATTTTTAAATATTTTCAGACCGTTAATACACCAAAGAACTGATCGATTAATTAAGAAAATAATCAACAGATTAATCAACCATGGTAATAATTATTAGTTGCAGCCATATTGGCAACAAAACTTGGTCAAATCAAACAATTTGAAGAACCGAAAACATGAGAAATTGTCTTTTTTTTTTGCATTTGTATTTTCACAACTTGTTTTTGTTCTTAAATGTGAATATTTCCTGTTTTCTTTACTGTTTTCTTTACTGCTCTATGACAGTAAACTGAATATATTTGAGTTAGAGGACAAAAATAAGACGATTTTCTGACATTTTCTCTTATTAATTTCCCTCAGGATTAATAAAGTAGCCACGTATCTTTATTTATAGACCAAGAAGGAAACAAAAATATTCCTCTTGTGTGTTGAATATTTGCTGACTTTTAGACGTTTATACTCTGTTTACTTCTCAGTTATTAGTCCTGCACATGTCGGTTCACTTTCTTAACTCTTATATTTTTCTACTTACGTCACTGCTTCTTATTTTTTACATAGTCTCTCTCTGTAACTCTGTAAATTTCCCCATCAAATAAAAGATGATCTTATCTTAAAGACGAGACGTTCAGATCAGCTTTAGCTCGGCGTCCGTCGCTGTGACAGGAGCGTGTGAACCTCACACTTTATGACCCCTGGGGGTCGTGACCTCTGACCTTTTACGGCCATTCGGTTGAACTCTGAGCGCAGCCACCCGTCAGGCGACGCTCTCCATCTTCCTCTCTTCCCTGAGAGGCTCAGGTCGTTCAGCTAATGAGAGCTCCATAAATAGATCTTAAGATCCTCTAATCGGCGGCCGAGGCCTCTTCTGTTCTGTGACGACGCTCTGGAAGCAGCGAGGCTCTTAAAGTAGCCACCTGCTGGACCTACTGGACCCCCAGACCGGACCGGACTCTCTTTTATTCTGGACCATGTTTTCCTACCTGAGGACGCCGCACTACATCGTGAGTAGTTTTGGCTCAGCGACACCATCGAGGCTTAGACCACTTGGCTGACGGAGAAGTAGAGCAGTGTTACTGGGTCTGGTCTAACCGAGTTGTTCCACGTCATCGTTTTTGGCTCATTGTCGTCTTAATTTATTCATATTCTGTAACCAGCAGCGAATAAAAGCATCTACTGTTTTCTAAATTTAGTTGAGCGTTTGTACCAAACAATCATAACAATTATTTTCTTAATTTTCTAAAAAAAAAAAAATAGTGAAAAAACCTCCGTCCTATTAGTCTCCATTTATGTCTTGTTTGATCCAAAAACCCTAAAATATTCATTTTAATGTGATCTAAAGCAGAGAAAAGCAGGGAAACTCTGAAAACATCAGTGTTAAATGTGAATATTTCCTGTTTTCTTTCATCTTCTGTGACACTAAACTAAATATATTTGAGTTGAGAACAAAACAAGACCGTTTTCTTTCATAATTTTCTCTCAAAGTATCTTTCTATATTTATAGACCAAACAACTAAGAAGGAACCAGAGAATATTCACAGCAGGGGTGGGGAAAATATTGATATGGTAATATATATTGTGATACTTTTTCTTCTGATATAATATCATTTTTTAATATCTTGATATTGATTTTTTTTTTCCCAAAAAAAAGTCATGTTTGGACCGATTGTAAATCCAGAAGAACCTGTTGAAATACAAAAAATAATCAGCGCTCATGCAGTAACTTCAGCAGCCCTAATATATATGTATGTATATATAAATATGTTTAAATATATATTATGTACTTATATACAACTTGTATGTTAAGTTGCAGTGAACTACATAGAATCACAATATGTTGCAATAATGTATCATATCGTGACTCAAATATCGCGATATGTATCGTATCGTGAAGTCCTCGCCTAACATTTCTGAAACACTGATGCACATTTTAGAAACCAAAAGAAGCCAAAAAGGCTCTTTTCTCCTCACACCTGTCCACCTCAGAGGGCGGCCATGTTGGCTCAACGCCCCCAGATCTCCACGGTAACCACAGCTGGCTTCATTATTCCGCTCCTTTCTGTCCGTCTGCATTGTGTCCCTTTAACCCCGTCCCCTCCTGTCATTGTCAGCTGACCGCTCATTGTTTCCTTGTGTACCAGGAGCTCTTGTGTCCCTCGTCTCTGCACTTCATGTGGCAGAGCATCAATAGACCTCCTGCTGCTCCACCAGACCCCCTCTGGTCTGCTCCGTCACCCCATCAGCTCAATGAGAGGCTGGTTCAGGTCCAGACCACGTACCATTTAACAAGACTAAACTCACTGAGTCCCCCAGATTAATTCATATTAAGTGTATTAAACAGTAATAACAGTATTATTAATACACAGTTATTGCACAGTTTAAGTATTTAATATACAGTTATTGCAGTTTAAGTATTTTAGAGTTTAAGTATTTTATACACAGTTATTGTACAGTTTAAGTATTTTATACACAGTTATTGCACAGTTTAAGTATTTAATATACAGTTATTGCAGAGTTTAAGTATTTAATATACAGTTATTGCAGAGTTTAAGTATTATTTATACAGTTATTGCAGAGTTTAAGTATTATTTATACAGTTATTGTAGAGTTTAAGTATTTTATACACAGTTATTGCACAGTTTAAGGATTTAATATACAGTTATTGCAGAGTTTAAGTATTTTATACACAGTTATTGCACAGTTTAAGGATTTAATATACAGTTATTGCAGAGTTTAAGTATTTAATAAACAGTTATTTCAGAGTTTAAGTATTTTATACACAGTTATTGCAGAGTTTTAGTATTTTTTATACAGTTATTGCAGAGTTTAAGTATTTTATACACAGTTATTGTACAGTTTAAGTATTTTATACACAGTTATTGCACAGTTTAAGGATTTAATATACAGTTATTGCAGAGTTTAAGTATTTTATACACAGTTATTGCACAGTTTAAGGATTTAATATACAGTTATTGCAGAGTTTAAGTATTTTATACACAGTTATTTCACAGTTTAAGTATTTAATACACAGTTAGTGCACAGTTTAAGTATTTAATATACAGTTATTGCAGAGTTTAAGTATTTAATATACAGTTATTGCAGAGTTTAAGTATTTTATACACAGTTATTGCAGAGTTTTAGTATTAATTATACAGTTATTGCAGAGTTTAAGTATTTTATAAACAGTTATTGTACAGTTTAAGTATTTTATACACAGTTATTGCACAGTTTAAGGATTTAATATACAGTTATTGCAGAGTTTAAGTATTTTATACACAGTTATTGCACAGTTTAAGTATTTAATATACAGTTATTGCAGAGTTTAAGTATTTAATACACAGTTATTGCAGTTTAAGTATTTTATACACAGTTATTGCACAGTTTAAGTATTTAATACACAGTTATTGCACAGTTTAAGTATTTTATACACAGTTATTGCAGAGTTTAAGTATTTTATAGTTTAATTATTTTATAAACAGTTATTGAACAGTTTAAGTATTTTATACACAGTTATTGCACAGTTTAAGTATTTTAGAGTTTAAGTATTTTATACACAGTTATTGCACAGTTTAAGTATTTTATACACAGTTATTGCACAGTTTAAGTATTTAATACACAGTTATTGCAGTTTAAGTATTTTAGAGATTAAGTATTTTATACACAGTTATTGCAGTTTAAGTATTTTATACACAGTTATTGCAGAGTTTAAGTATTTAATATACAGTTATTCCAGAGTTTAAGTATTTAATACACAGTTATTGCAGTTTAAGTATTTTAGAGTTTAAGTATTTTATACAGTTATTGCAGTTTAAGTATTTTATACACAGTTATTGCAGAGTTTAAGTATTTTATATACAGTTATTGCAGAGTTTAAGTATTTAATACACAGTTATTGCAGTTTAAGTATTTTAGAGTTTAAGTATTTTATACACAGTTATTGCACAGTTTAAGTATTTTATACACAGTTATTGCACAGTTTAAGTATTTTATACACAGTTTTCTTTTTATTGCTTTATTTTAATCAGTGAGGTTTTCCACCCAAGAATAATTATTTCTAATCATTTTCCATTAGTCTGACAGATAAGTAATGAGTTAATAGTTTTGTCTAGAAAGTGTCAGGGGTCTTTAACCTCTCCACATGGACTCCTGATATTACAGCTGTCAAACTCCTCCGTCATGCAGCCAGTGGTTTCCCCCAAAGGTGTATTTTAATAAAACTGTCCGCTCTCCAGTCCAAAAGGTTCAGCTAATCTTAAAGACTCGTTATCGACTCTTAACCAGACCTTTTTCTCTGGATGTCGCTCCAACAGGAACAAAAATGTCTGATGGTTCAGAGCTGGAGGAGCCTCTTAGACGGGAGGTTAAAGTCCAGCTGACTGTCCTCTTTACTCTGTGGATTGACCATTAACCTGGATGACTGAGGATCTTTACAGTCTGAAAAAACAGACACAAAATCTGAACACCAAACCTGAAAACCTCCAATATTTGGGTCCAGTTCAGCTGGATTCTTGATTAGAGCTGGTGTCCTCACTCACTGTTGTAGTTTTTCTTCCACGTTCTCGTCTGATTTTGTTTTCATTCTTTCTTTTTTCATTTGATTTTTCACTTGATTTATTCCCTCAGTAAACATTGTAAACATGAGTTTATGGTCTCAGTCTCCAGTTTCAAGTCTCCTTTAATAAAATATGATGTTCATTTAGTAAATTCTGGTCCCATTTAGAGCCAAACAGACCATATTTAGGACAAGGTCATTATTTAAATGGCTGCAGACTTCAAATAGTGATTATTTTCATCGTTGATTAATCTGCTGATTATTTGATGAGGTTAAACTCAATATATTATTTTCATTCTCCATTAATCTGCCAGCATTCTTCTCACTTAATGAGCTAATTGTCTTGTCTATAAAATGTCATAAATAATATTCAAATGAATGTAATGAATTAAAATGATTAGAATATTCATATTAAATTATTAAAAAACAATATAATTAAATATATATATATAATTAAAAAAATAAAATTATTAAAACATTTTCAACTAGTTAATATTTTTTATTATTGGTCAATCTGGTGAATATTTTCTCTAAAATCAATTAGTTATTTGGTCTATAAAATGTCTTTTAATGTCTTGTTTAAAGATGAAATCTCTTCACTGTTAATATGATGTAAAGAGGAAATCTCCAGATCGTAGAGGCTGAAAACAGCATTTTCTGACATTTCTACTGTATCGGAATATTGGCCAGTTTGTTTTTCTGTTTATGTGCACATTGTTGCAGCTCTAGCTTTAACCTCCACCCCACCATGCCGACCGTCCATTCAGCGACCGGAGGAGGGAGCTGGGTGAAATTAGCTGGAGGCATGAGGGCAGGATTAGTTATTAACGAAGGCTTAGCTGTCAGCTGTCAGCCACACAGGAATGCTGCTAAGTCCGTGCTGCAGCGCTGCCGCTAAGAAATAAGAGGGAAATAACCAGTCTGGGAGCAGAACAGATGTTACGATGCAGTGATTCTTTCAGTCTGCATTGGCTCTAATTCACCAAGTTTTCATCGTGTTCGTTTTGGCTCGGAGGAGTTTGAACACAGCGAGTCTTTGTTCCACTCAGAATGAGTAACAACAGAGAGATTTAGCAGTTCCATTAAAGAAATTGAATTTTCCTCGTGCGCCTCGTCGATATTCTCTGCAAACCTGACTGTGACTGAACACAACAAATTGATGGTGTCAGGACGCTGGCAGGTGGTTTGATTTCTGCAGCCAGGATTCATTTATTGGTGCTGTTCCCTCTGAGGAGGGAACGCCGAATCCATCACATCCTCTTCTTCCTGTTTTATTGGACTGTTGTTTGGGGAACAGATTGCCCCGTCGCTTTTTGATCGCAGAGCTTTTACAGGAAATGGTGCATCTGAGTCCAGATGGGGTGTTAAACGTATGGCCCAGGGATCAGAAGCAGTCCGATAAAGGGTCCAATCCGGCCCAATGGATGACTTAACTTTCAGTAACACAACACTGAGGTTTCCCAGGAAAAACTGACCAGTTTTTTTCACTGAAGTAAAACACCTTTCAGTGTTGAAGGACTTTAATATTCAGAGTCACTATCAGGTGACAAAATGCACAAGAAATGATGTGTTGGTAAGTTTGAGTCTGTTTTAGCCATAACAGAGAAATCGATGAGGCGTCTCAGGCTGTTTGGTAAAGGGTTGATTTTCATTAAATGTGAACAAATTCAGGATAAACTTGTACCTTTTTACACTTTGAGACATTTGGTTTTATTATTGATGGGTTATTATGCTGTTGTGTAACTGTATCCATCCATCTGCCCAGCTATCATCCATCCATTCATCATCCATCTGTCCATCATCTATTCATCCATCCATTCATAATCCATCTGTCCATCATCTATTCATCCATCCATTCATCATCCATCTGTCCATCATCTATTCATCCATCCATCTATCATCCATCCATTCATCATCCATCTGTCCTTCATCTATTCATCCATCCATCTATCATCCATCCATTCATCATCCATCTGTCCATCATCTATTCATCCATCCATTCATCATCCATCTGTCCATCATCTATTCATCCATCCATCTATCATCCATCCATTCATCATCCATCTGTCCTTCATCTATTCATCCATCCATTCATCATCCATCTGTCCATCATCTATTCATCCATCCATTCATAATCCATCTGTCCATCATCTATTCATCCATCCATTCATCATCCATCTGTCCTTCATCTATTCATCCATCCATTCATAATCCATCTGTCCATCATCTATTCATCCATCCATTCATCATCCATCTGTCCATCATCTATTCATCCATCCATCTATCATCCATCCATTCATCATCCATCTGTCCTTCATCTATTCATCCATCTATCTATCATCCATCCATTCATCATCCATCTGTCCATCATCTATTCATCCATCCATTCATCATCCATCTGTCCTTCATCTATTCATCCATCCATCTATCATCCATCCATTCATCATCTATCATCCATCCATCTATCATCCATCCATTCATAATCTATCCAACATACATATATCCAGTCATCATCCATCATCCACCCATCTATCATCCATCCATCATCCATCTATCCATCCATCCATCTATCATCCATCCATTCATAATCCATCCAACATACATATATCCAGTCATCATCCATCATCCACCCATCTATCATCCATCCATCATCCATCTATCCATCCATCCATCTATCATCCATCCATTCATCATCTATCATCCATCCATTCATAATCCATCTGTCCATCATCCATCATCTATTCATCCACCCATCCATCCATCTATTCATCCATCCAACATACATACTGTATATCCGGTCATCATCCATCATCCGTCCATCCATCTATCTATTCATCCATCTGTCCATCATCCATCTATTCATCCATCCATCTGTTCATCCATCCATTCATCATCCATCTGCCCATCTATCATCCATCCATTCATCATCCATCCATTCATCATCCATCCAACATACATATATCCAGTCATCATCCATCCATCCATCTATTCATCCATCTGTCCATCATCCATCTATTCATCCACCCATCTATCATCCATCTATTCATCCATCATCTATCATCCGTCATCCATCCATCCATCTATTCATCCACCCATCTATCATCCATCTATTCATCTATCATCTATCATCCGTCATCCATCCATCCATCTATTCATCCATCCATCCATCTATTCATCCATTCATCCATCCATCCATCTATCCATCAATCAACCCATCTATTCATCCATCATTCATTATCCATCTATCATCCATCCATCTATCTATCCATCCATCCCTCTATCCAATCATCATTCATCCATTCATCCAAGAGATAATATAAGCCAAAAATTCTGAAGAGAGAACGTAACACTTGTAGTTTCTCCACAGTACCGCAGGTTTAATGGCATCCCGTCACCCCTAACAAATCCATGTGTTGCTAAGTAACGTAGCTAACAGCTAACATGGTTACACTGAGCTACACTATGATGCGTTCAAGCTCTGTTCATTAAAAATGAGGTGGGTGGATTTTATTGTAATGTAGTTAGTCGTTAACTATGAAATCAATTTGTAAATATTTTGATCATCGGTCAACTGAAATAAGTCTAAATTCTCTGATTCCAGCTTCTTAAATGTGGATATTTCCTGGTTTCTTTCCTCCTGCTGGGGCGCAGGTGGCGTCGCCTCGAGCTGCTTTTTACCCAAATCACATCACAAACATTGACAGATCCTGCATCTTCACAGGAACTGGACTAAAAAGATTCAGCGTTTTATCCTCAAATAGACGCTGTGATCCACCGGGCGTCTGTAAAATAACCATGTCGTCCCAGATACAAACTGTTTGATTCCCTCGCTCTAGTTAAGCTCACTTTACTGTCTCTGCAGAATCAGTGCGACACACTGTTTTTTCCTTTTTTTTTCATTTTTTTTGGGCTCTCCTAATGTGAAGCTGCAGGCTTCCCCACGTCCTCGAGAAATCCTCCTTCGCTCATTAACATTTCAAAAGGAAAGGCTCAAAAAAGGTGTGTGAAGTTCTGCAAAGCGGAGCCTTTCCACACCAAAACTGTCTAATGCAGCTTGTTTTTTCTGAGCTCTAATCTAGTAAAATGCTTTTTTCCTGCAGCCTTGAAGCTTCTTTGTCTGCAGCAGCAGCATGGTGTCTATCAGACCAGCTTTTACAGCAGCGGGGGCGTATTTCCCACAAACTGACATTTTATCCGAGCGCTATCAGCTCAAGCCCAAAAAGGTTAATTGCTTGTGTCGCCGTCAGGTTTGCGAGCCTCGCCTTGTCTTCTGATCCGTGAAATGAAAGTAGTGAGAGAGGGGAGAAAAAGATGCTGACTCACTTTCTCTATTTGTGCTTTTATTTTGCTGACAACTTTATTAACATCAGGTCTTTCAACTGCAGTGTGAGGCTGGAAGCGGTTGCTAAGGGAGGAGTGGTTGTGAGCACCTTGTTGCCGTGGAGATTGATGGTGGTGGTGGGGTTTGGCTTGTGTAGTGCCATGAATGTGATGCGTTCTGACACCCAGCGAGGTGGAAATGTAGGTTAATCTGGTCGTATGGACGCTGCCGTCCTGATTAGGATCATACCTCCTGGCGAAGGGAGGAAGGGCGTCGGCAGGGAGGGAGAGGAATGGCCGAAGATGGCGTGATCATCAGGGGGAAGAAAGGGCAGCGGAGCGGAGAGGAAGGGCTGGATTGATGCACCGCCGCCTTCCCCTTTAACCCCACGGCCCTTCTTCAAAAGCTCTGCCGTGCACCGCCTGATTGGCTGCCTGCCTGTCGCCATGGACACGGGTTGTCAGTCAGCACGTCACCGCCACTTCCTTTCACCTGCTTTCATCTTAATTCAATTACACAATCACATTATGTAACGAAGCCGAGGGGGAAACTCTGAGGTGTGACATCGTCAACGACGTTGCACCTGTGGCTTTTAAAGTTTTAAAGTCCTTCAACGTTTATTCTAGTTTTATTCCTGCAGACTTTAACATGTAGATCAGTTCTGCACATGTGCTGTTTTTAGTAGCTCGTCTCACATTGATGCAATTTGAAAAGTGATTAAAAACGGAATAATTAAAACAGCACATATGCTTATTAATATGATTTTTTTTTATTATAATAACTCCACTGGCTTATATGTCCATATATTTTATTATTCTGTTGTATGTGAGCACTGTAGGTTTTAAGCTGTTGTTACTTCTTGATATTTACAGTATCTCATTGAATGATTGTAGTGATCAGAGACGTTTTTTCAGGGTGAAACCGTGCAGCCGTGTGGCGTCCGTCTGCATGGAAACGCTGCTGATTCCTCAAAAGGTGCTGCAGAGCTGGTTGCTATGTGTGCATGTGATGTGATGGAGACTCCCATCCACCCCTCCATCCCTCCTGACCACAGAGACACCCAGAGGGTCCAGGGTGTAACTACACCCTTCATCCTTCCTGCCCTCACCCCGACCTGTGTGAATAATTTAGAGTTATTGTACAAACCCAGTGGGAGCAGCAGCAGTAGTAATAGTAGTCGTATTCCCAACATGGTTATAAATGTAGCACAAGCAGAGCGTCTCCATCATGGACGATGCATTTCCATGTTTCCGTGCTCACGTCATGGTGTTTCTGTGCCGCACCGTCCTGCAGCCTGACGCTCGTTTATCACCTCCCTGCAGACGCTTTGCTGCTGTAGAGGCTGTTCTGCATTCAGCAGCACCTCCCTGCATCCCATAATATACACCCACCTCCTTTCTTTTTTTAATTACCTGTCAGAGACCTCTCTGCCACATCTCATTCACTTCAAACTAGCCCAGGAAGTTTTTTTTTTTATTGTTATTTTATTATTAGAATAGAAAAAAATATTTTTTTTTGATCCCACACTGGAGGGAAGTCGTTTTAAATTACTTAAAATAATAAAACAACAATAACAAAATAGTAGAATAAATAATAATGATGACAAATATGTATTAAAAAAACAACAAAAAAATCTGATAAAATATTCAAACTATGGATATGAGTATAATATAAAATGTATAAATTGGAACAGTGCAAGTTTTCTGTGCAAGTTGGTCATTGTTATACTGACAGAGAGTAATGAGAGTGCATATGGGTTAATCATTTAATAATAATCTGTTATATTTAGCTGATCACAGATCAGATATACCTGCATATCTGCTGCTATTTTAACAGGAAAATTACATTTTATCAAAATTCTCTGGCTGCAGGTTCTTAAATATGAATGTCTTCTGGTTTTCTTGTCTTATTGCTGTTATTTTATTGTATTTTCTTACTTATAACTTATTTATGCTGAAATTCCTCCAATGTGGCATCAATACGACATATTCTATTGTACTCTTTATGTATATATTCAACAAATTCACTATCCCACCACCCAGTGTGAGGTGTTTACCACCGCTGCCATGATCTGTGTCTATATATAAATAGTATATGTATAGATAAATATATCTTATCCACTGCTCATTAGTTTTTTTTGTGAAGGACGCTCACTCATCTTTCTGTGCTCAGGTTAAATATAAATCGAGTCGACCGCTCGGTCTGTCAACACGACTTCACAGGAAGCTCTGACTGTTTTTTTGGTGACACTTCCTGTTGTGTCAGAGGAGTTAGCGAGGTAAACCGATGCTTCTGTCGCCCCGGTCGCTCTCAGGTTCCCTGCCGTCATTAAGCTGCAGGGGTCAGAGGTCACATGCATCGCCATGCGTCGTGCATTCTGCATATTCAGAGGTTACAGGAGAGCCGGGGAGGATGACGACGAGGTGTTTGTGTGCAGCTCTGGACACAAGGTGACGCTGGACTTTATATTATAGACCATACATTATACATGCCAGCAGATGGGTTTCATGTCCTGTTAATTTCCTGCCTCAGCGTGTCCAGAACGTTTGTTCCGTCTGAAGCGTTATTAACCGGCTGCAGGCTGCCAGTGAAACACTTGATGTGGAGTTCAGTTAAACGTCAGAAAAAGCAGCTTCTGCCTCGGCATATGGTGCACCAACGAGGCCACCCTTTGTCTCTGGATATTTCCTCTATTTTTAGTTTCAAGGGAGCAGCTAGTCAGCTATTTACTGTAGAAGAGGAGCAGCATGATATAAATAATATTATCTGAAGTTCTAGTGATGGTTGGCCTCATTTTGTTGGATAGATAAATGATATAAATATCTCAATAATATAAATACTAAAGCTGTGAAAATAGTGTGTAAGCAGTCAGAAATTATTTTGAATCATATTAAATTTGTGTTTGAGATCATTTCGATTTATGGTTTTATGGTTAAAATCTTGGCCACATTTCTTTGATAACCTAGTTTAAATCAATGCACTTTATCTTGGAGGTCTTCAAGTTATTTTTACTCACTGAAACAAATTGTGTTTATCCTTGAGATCTCAGCACATTGAATGCATTTCCTTCCTCTTTAAACATTTGCAAAGTGTTTCAAAACCCGCTTTGCTCACATGGCTGTGATCGAATAGGTCAGTAGTGTAAGTGCCAAGGAAAGGTACCAAGGAAAGGTGCTTCAGTGCTTCCTTTCCTGTCCCCTTTAGCATAGGAAACACTGGAGTCCACATTGAAAGCGACGCACCGTTAATCCGTCCATGAAAACAAACAATGTCTTTCATAAATAAATCAGTCATTTGTTATTATTTATTAATTAGGATTATAATACCATAATGTGACCATAAGGAAAACTGCACTGAGCTGCAGTTTTTGATGTGTTCGATCCATAAAAGTCAAGATAACTCAGCCTAAATTATCTGCACCTTTTACCACATTATTCCCCAAGAACCTAATTAAATCCTCAGCACCGTCCTGGTTGTTCACCTCTCATCTCTCACCAGTTTTTCTTGGACTGAAACCCAGAAACGGCGGGTGAATTTATCTTAAAAACAGCAGGACGCCGCCGTCGCTGCTGCTCGTCGTTTCTTTTGTTTTCAGGATATCAAATGAAAATATTCCTGTTATCCCAGGAGCAGAACAGGAAGTTCCATCTGTGTCCTCTGACGTCGCCTTTTCTTCACCTTTTGATACTTTTACACACAAAAAAAAAAATATATTTTTTTTCCAGAAACATTCAGGACGTCGCTCTGAGCCGTTGCCGTGGTAACGCAGCTTTCTGGCTCTTGCAGATTGACCTTCGCACGATGCCAAGTTTTCAAAGACCACTTTTCTTTTTTGTTTTGTGCGACTCTGCGGGGCCACGTTTTGTTAAAACTGCAGTCAGTAAAGAACATTCAGGCCTGAACCACCCTGAAGTTATAATGTGATAATAATTATTATTATTTAGATTTCAGCACAAAGCCTGCTGTTTAACAATGATATCCCTCTTTTTTATTTGACACCAGAAGGTTTCTTATCTCTGCCGAGCATCATGTATGTTCTGTAGGGGTGGGAAGAAATACTGATATGGCAATATATATGTCGCAATACTTTTTCTTCTGATTTAATATTGATTAAAAAAAGTTGTGTTTTGGGCCAAATGAATTCTGAGCAACTTCCGCACATTGAAATAAAAATAAAAAAATAATCCAAGTTAACGCGGTAACTTGTGATCTATGTAGAATATCACAACAATGTTTTGTATTGTGACCCACCCCTAATTATACTGACTGCTGATGAATGCTTTATGTAACTGCGCTCAATCTGATATGGTTTTAAAATATCTGCGAGCCACATGTGGCGCCTGATGTGATCAGCAGCTGCTTCCTGCCATGCAGACCGTCGCTGCCTCACCTTTGACCTACATCACGTCCTCTTGCAGCTGTCCGTCTGCTGTTTTTCAGCTAAATGTGTGATTTGAGCGGCTCGGCTTGTTACGTACCACAGTCCTGGACCGGACCCACATTCCTTCAGATACTTAGAGCTGGGCGGACTTCCTGGTTGTGGAGTTTAGAGTCCACTGAATATGTTTAAAACATGAATCCATTGGTACCAACCATGTCTTTTAGCTGGGAAGGAGGCTAGCCAGAGCTGTATTAACCTCTGACCTCCCTTTCCATCTTTCCTTCACCAGACAACCTCGCCCACAGGTCCCGGTCGGTCCGACTCGCCGGTCTACACCAACCTCCAGGAGCTGAAGATCTCCCAGTCCAGCCTGCCGCCCGTCCCCTCCAGCTCCCCTCTCCACATCCTAGGCGACTGGGAGACCCACAAGGACCTGAGCGGGAGGCATTTCTACTACAACAGAGCCACCGGGGAGCGGACGTGGAAGCCGCCGCGCACCAGAGACGCCGGAGGAAGCACCGGCAGCGTCCGAGGAGACAGTCAGGGCACGGTGGAGAGCGAGGTGAGCGATTTAATCATGGTGTTTATAGACAGGTAGGAAGGTAGGGAGGTAGATAGACAGATAGACAGGAAGGTAGGTAGATGGACAGATAGATAGGAAGGTAGGTAGATAGATAGACAGATAGATAGGAAGGTAGGTAGACAGATAGATAGGTAGATAGGAAGGTAGGTAGATAGATAGGCAGGTAGGTAGGTAGACAGATAGATAGGAAGGTAGGTAGATAGATAGATAGATAGACAGATAGGAAGGTAGATAGATAGATAGATAGACAGATAGGAAGGTAGATAGATAGATAGATAGATAGACAGACAGATAGATAGGAAGGTAGGTAGATAGATAGATAGGAAGGTAGGTAGATAGATAGATAGATAGATAGGTAGGTAGACAGATAGATAGGAAGGTAGATAGATAGATAGATAGGAAGGTAGGTAGATAGATAGATAGATAGGTAGGTAGACAGATAGATAGATAGGAAGGTAGATAGATAGATAGACAGACAGATAGATAGGAAGGTAGGTAGGTAGATAGATAGGTAGATAGGAAGGTAGGTAGGTAGATAGATAGGTAGATAGGTAGACAGATAGATAGGAAGGTAGGTAGATAGATAGGTAGATAGGTAGATAGGAAGGTAGGTAGATAGATAGACAGGTAGGTAGGTAGGTAGACAGATAGATAGGAAGGTAGGTAGGTAGGTAGATAGATAGATAGACAGGTAGGTAGATAGATAGGCAGGTAGGTAGGTAGATAGGTAGATAGGAAGGTAGGTAGATAGATAGACAGATAGATAGGAAGGTAGATAGATAGATAGATAGGTAGATAGGAAGGTAGGTGGATGGATGGACAGACAGACATATATTTTATTACTCCTGAGGGAAAGTCAGTAACCAGCTGCTGATGTTAAAAATACAGAAAAAAAGAGATAGTCAAAATATCCAGATATAAGTGTTGAAATAATATACAATTTAAAACTAAAATGCTAAAATATATCATGAAACCAAAGAGTTAATTAATAGAAAAATAGTGTGCACATCCTCAGAAACGTCACATAAACACTTAATATTGCACTGAAAAGTCCTTTAAGGAGATAAATCTGAAAAAAGGTGTTTTGTTCAGTTTGTTGTTGTAATACTCCTTTCAAACACAGGAGGCTGTAGTTCACCACTTCATGTCCAAAGAGGACTAAAAGCTTTTATATTGTCCTCCAGGTGACTTTTAATGAAATAATGCTCTTTAAACACAAGCGGCATGTCGTGTGTTAGTAAGTTATGTGAATGAAAACTCACCTGGATGAAAACAAAAACACTTTTATTCCCTTTTATAACTGAAAGGAAAGAGTTTTTTATTAGTTTTCATCTGTTCTAAAGTCATAAACACATAAAAAGATCTGTGGACATGAAGAGTCTGTAAACTGTGTTTTTAGAGCTCACATCACTGTTAAACTGTGATACTGAAGGTCAGAGGAAATTATTTTTTGGGGAAGTCAGGTTAGTTTTTATTTATTTAACTGTCCAGCACTGCCCCTGTGTGGTGGTTTAGTGGAGGTAAAGTGCAGCACTGATGAGAAAATCATCATGTTTTTTACCTTACTGTGAAATGCTTCTGTAACATTTAATTTATGATGTTGCTTATTTAGACATTCTTTATTTATTTGTCCCCGTTTGTGGGACTAATGGAGGCTTTTCTTCTCTTTTATATTTTGAGGTTAGATTAATTTTTTAAGCTCGTTTCCTCTCTTAAATGTAAGGATTTTTCTTTTTCTTATCATTGTAAAGTGACTTTTTTTTTTTTGCATTTATATGTTATATGATTAATAATCTTTTCATGAATGCAGGTTACTCAGTAACAAATGGTAATGATGATAATAATAATCTTGCTTTTTCAAATCTTTTAAGGGATGTACTTGCTTTCTTGATGAGTGATAAATGTCTTAACACTAAATATGAAGCTAGCTGCTTAGCTTAGCCTAGCTTATTTTAGCTTAGCTTAGCCTAGCTTATTTTAGCTTAGCTTAGCCTAGCTTAGTGTAGGAATGAAAACAGATAAGTGACATCACTGCTCTCATCTTTTAAACTGTTTGCTTAAAAATATAATTGCACATTTGAACTTTCTGTATATGCTGTAAATATGATATCCTACATATATTTGACATTTATTTATTCACTGTTTTTATACTTCTGATTATCTGCATTTCATCACCTTTAAAGTCTGACAATCTAATCTCACTTATTAACACATCATACTGCACATTGTTCGTATATTTAGCACAAAAGCAGAAGCTACATGGGTTTATTTTGTCCTTTCTGCTAATGAAATAAGTAAAAAGCTGCATGTCTGTTGTCCTTCGTCCACAGCCGCTGTCCTCAGAGGAAAACTGCCACAGCACCCACTCCAGTCAGTCGGACAGTCAGTACGGGTCGCCCCCTAGAGGCTGGTCTGAGGAGCTGGACGAACATGGACACACCCTCTACGTCTCTGAGTACACCCAGGAGAAGGTGCATCTACTGATTAACCAGCCAAGTGATCGTGGAAAGAGTCTGTGGTCATTTAACAACACCCTCTGCGGCTTACTTTAGCTCAGCGGTGCTCAAAGTGGGATCTTGGTGTTTTAGAGGCTCCAGCAGGTTCAGTTTAGGGTCCAGTGAGCTGATACTGACCCTACATAAAACTAGAAGACCCCACGAATCCATCGGTACCAAACATGTCATGTTAGCATGTCAGGAAGGAGCCTAAACATCGCTCCAAATTTAGGCTAAATGTTCACAAACTGGCCTTCCATCAGCATCACTGGCTGATCGTAACACAGCTGGACTCTTTATTGTCTAATTACTGATTAATTCACCCCAAACTTTCCACTGTTTATTTCGTATTTTAATTTTAATTTCATTTGACTTTAAAAATCAATTTTCTTTTTGTTACAAATTGTAAAAGTATTGATAATTCCTATTACTTTTTCTTATTTAATGGAATAGAATCATTTTTATTTATTTTATTTTATTTATTCCCTATTGGAGGAAATTCACCCACCACAGCAGCACAGACAACATTTACAGTAAAAAAAATAAACGATAGCAAAGACATAATGGAATAAATATTATAATATAGAATAAATATTATTAATATATGTATTGATTACTCGTTTTACTTTTTTATAACGTGTTCATGCTGCTGTAACAAGTGAATTTAATATAAAAAACATTATTAAAAATATTCTTTTATATTATTCTGTTCTATTCACAGGGGTCCCTTGACCTTTGACCTCGAGATAGAGTCTCAATCGCATTTTCTTAAAAATAATAATAATAAAACTAGTGTATGTGAATGTTTCTGCATGTTGCGCTACAGCTTCAATAATATTCAATGAAGGGAGCTTATATATATATATTTTGATATTAGTATTTCTTGACCCTGACTGGTGTTTTTGTGTCCGCAGTGGATAAAACATGTGGACGAACAAGGCCGGCCGTATTACTACAGCGCTGATGGGTCCAGATCAGAGTGGGAACTGCCCAAGGTGAGATTATTGATTACGTCTGATTCGACTCAACTTTATCGTCATTATGTCACAAGAACAGGATAACATCATGCAGAGTGAATCCAAACAGCATTCACAAAAGCAGTAAATAAATGAATGATAACATACTACATAATTAGAATATACATATATATATACATATATAGGTGTAAAGAAATTATTGGCAGTGTAATACAGAAGTATATGTTGTATAATATAGTTATAATTATACAGCATATAATATATAATATTTACAGTATATACAGAAGCATGTTTTTAAATAATATGTAACATACAGAATATTTATGTTACATACAGAAGTATATATGTATAATATAATATTACATATAATATGTAAATATTTACAGTATATTACATAATATACAATATGATATACAATATTATGTTATATACAGAAGCATATATTATAACATGTAACGTAATATTATTAGTATATACATAATTATTTATAATACATAATATTTACAATATATACAGAAGCAGACATTATATAATATGGATTCTTTATAGTATATACAAAAGTATGTATTATATACTATTCAACAATATGTAAATATTTACACATATTATATGATATATGACATGATATATAGTATTTGCAGTATATAAAGAAGCATACTTTATATAGTATGTAACATATATACAGAAGCAGATATTTTATATATATATATATATATATATATATATATATATATTTATTAACAGTATACACAGAAGTATATATTACATAATATTCCTGTATTACATGATATATATAATTTATAGTATGTACAGAAACATATATTATGTTACATAATACATATTTATAGTATAGAAGTATATATAATATTACATATAACCTATAATATAACATATAGTCATGCATTAATTATCAATTTCAAGAGCAAATGAAAAAAAATGAAAAAAAAAGAGAAAAAAAAAAAATTTCAAGAGCATAATTTATTACCATGTGCAGCCTCATCAACAGTGTTGGGGTAGTTACTCAGAAAAAGTAATGGATTACACATTAGTAGTTACTTTTTAAATAAAAAATGTCTACTTATGTTAACTTAATTACTCACTGCTTTAATCCTAAAATATAATAATATTTGTTTAATAAACAAAGAAGAAAAAACTAGAAAAAAAATATCAAAGTATGTTGTCATTTTTTTTTATTTTTATTTTCTTTGTTGCTCTAATAAATAGTTCAGCTCTGGATTCAGGTGCGTAGCTTAGCGCGCTAACTGTTGCCTCCATCATAACCCTTTTAAATAGATCTCCTCCTCTTCTAACCAGTTCATCTTCTCTCATTACATCACCTGACAGAGTGCCCCTCCTGCTGCTCTTTATGTCCCGTTAACGTAAGTGAATGAGCGTCTTGCTTGAGTTGAGCTCCAGGTGAAGGGACTATTAGCGGCTTTAATCTGCTGATCTGAACAGAGCAGTCCACTCTCACAGAGGATGGACGGCAGCAGGGACCAGCATGTGTTTTATGGATCGCTGATGATGCTTTGGTTGTAAGAGGAGTCTCTTATTGATCCGATGGTGCTGTGGACAGTAAAAGGAGAGGTAGGGGGGTGACGGAGGACGTGCTGAAAAAAAAAAAAACCTCTACGTCGTCTAAACTCCACCTTGTGTCTCTGCAGTACAACATCTCCCCTCAGTCCGGCGACGTTCCCAAGAGTCGCAGTCTGGAGAGGAAGCAGCAGGATCCCATCGTCCTCACCAAGTGGAGACACAGCACCTACGTCCTCGACCTCAACGACAAGGTACTGACGGCCTGTAATGAGGCTGATCGCCGTGGAAACAGACACTTTTTTTTTTTGCTTTTTCTGGCCAACGTATCGTCTGTTCTTTCCATCACCTGCCTCATTAGCAGTGAGTTTAATCCCCGAGTACTAATGAGGCGTTGAGCTCCACGGAGGAGCAGGCTTACGCCGGATTAATCTGTCTCTTTTATTTTGGATTCCTGACAAAAGAGCGGCGTATTGTTCGAAGGGAAAAAGCAGGTTTACGTCCAGCTAGTTTCTACACAAGCTGACTTCCATTGAGCATCCATCCTGAGGTTTAGTCCCTGGTACGAGTCACAAACTGACTGACAACACAGTGTTGGTCAGCAGGTTGAATGTGTATTTAGTAAGTATATTCACCTGTCTGTGCACAGAAAACTGCATTTAAATATATAAGCCCTCAACAACAGTGAGTTATCTTTGACGGATAGTTTGGGTGTTTTGAAGTGGAACTGTAGCAGGAAAAAATTCAAAGCAATTTATCGTGTTTATATTTGTTTTTTTTAAATATTTTTTTTAATTCTATATTGAATTTTGTAAATATTTTCAATATATTTTTATGTTTTTTTTTCAATATTTATGTTTCTTATCATTTCTTATTTTTGTAGTACCTTTTTTTATAGTCTTTCTCTTCAGTTTTATGTGTTTTTGGCACATATTTTCATTGTATTTTTATATTTTATAGTATTTTTTTATATTTTATATGTTATATATTTAATATTTTAGCCAAGTCTCCACTATATTTCGAATATTTTCTCTGTTTTATATGACTGTTTGATAGCCTTTCCCAACACAACCATTATTTGTGCTCTACTCAAAGCTACCAAACTCCATTGACAAAAACAGTAATTTTAGCCTCTTGGGATAATGGGAGTTTCTGGTCTAATGCTGCCTCGATTGGTCAGTTTGTTTTCATTATCATGTGACTTTGGTGAATCCAAATCAACCGTTTAACAAAGCAAAATCACACAATAACACAAATAAACTAACAGATCATAAGAGTGCTACACCAGCAACTCAAGTGTTGTGTGACGTAAAATTGCATTTTTTTTCAATGGAGTTTAGTGAAGAGAGCAAAGATGGCTATTACTGCTTTAGTTCCACAGAGAAAGTTTTTGGGGATGGTTTGACTCAACCATGGATAAGTACCTCATACAACCCCACTTCCCAAAAAAATCCAAACTATCCCTTTAAACGCAGACAGGAGGCTTTTAAACTGAGTTTAAAGAGCGAGGCTAACTGCTGGTTTCATTGCAGTTCTCGTTCAAACTCTGGCGGTTCGCTTCTGACAAGAGGAGATTTCGTCTCTCTCTTTACCGTGATAAAGTTGGTACCGCTCCTCCTCTCCTTCCGTCCTCTAATCAACAGATGATCCGTTCTGATCGGCAGTGTTTCCTCTAGGATCAAAACACGTCTGATTGGCTCTTTCTGATGAACAGGAAGGATCTTTGAATAACTCTCTGATCTCATCAGATGCATGTTGTTTAGATCCTCCCCTCCTCTTCCTCATCTTCACATCCTGCACTAACACCCTCCTCAGTCTGGTGATTCCTCTCCAGGTTCCTGATCCTCACTAACCTAGTCAGTTAGCAGCTACAGTTAGCCGCTCATCATGCTGTGCCTCTTGTTGGTAGGAGTGTGCTCCGGCGCCCAGGCAGAGCTCTCCGGACTCTGACTCCTGCCCTTCGTCTCCTAAGCACCCTTCGACCGTTAGTATCCCAGCATGCACTGCATCACCTCCTGCCTTCAGCCTGCAGCCAAAAACACAAAAGATTTCCTCATTTTCTGCATGCCACATAGAGCTGCATCACATCTGCATCTGTCTGTCTGTCTACCCATCTGTATATTAAATATCTATTAAATAAACTGTATATCTATCTTTATATCTATTAAATATCTGTCTATCTATCTATTAATTATCTGTCTGTTAAATATCTATCTACCTATCTATTAAATATCTATCATTTATCTATTTATGAAATATTTATCTAAATATCTATTAAATATATATCTATATCCCTATCTATGTATTGATTACCTATCGTTAAATATGTATAGATCTATTAAATATCTATTTATTAATTATCTAGCTGTTATTGGAGTTAGTGCTCCCTCTGCTGGTGATATTTGAACATGACATCAAGCCCCTTAGTGTCGTCTCGTTTGCTTCTCAGGCCTCAGTGTTTCTTTGTTTATGTATGGATGTATATGCTGTATGTATATATGTATATATTATATGTGTCTCCTCAGCCCTCAGAGAAGTGTGGAGTCCTCAACGTCACAAAAATCACAGAGAATGGAAAGAAAGTCAGGTACAAACGGCTCCACATGGACCTCACTTTTTATCAAGATTTTAATCATTTTTACTGAAACATAAATGTTGTTTTATTGTGACACACACAGGAAGAACTGGACCTCCTCGTGGACGGTTCTGCAGGGTTCCTCCCTGCTCTTCGCTAAGGGTCAGGGCGGCAGCACCAGCTGGGTACGTATCCCATCACATCCCATCATTTCTGAGGTTTCCACACATCCCTGTTGTTCCTCCTCTTCCTCCTGTCATCCTCTCTCTCTTCTTCATTGCCTCCTGTTCTTCCTGAAGTCGTACTATCGCAGCGGCTCCATCCCTGAGCTGCTCCTCACGCTGCTTAGCAACTGGAAACGCTCAGTCAAGCCCCGTCCTGCCGTTTCCTATGTGAACTGTAGGCCTGTGCAGGCCGCCGCTGTACGTCGCCTCCTTCTGCATGTGTTGCTGCTCTTTCATTCACTCCTGCTTCACCTGAGTGTGTGTGTGTGTGTGTGTGTGTGTGTGAAGCTTAACGTGGCCATCTCATCATGTAATGTAATGTGTGTTCAGTGTTGTTGCAGGGAACCGAAGCAGCTATGTTCATCTGTACTCTCGTTAAAGCTACCAAACTCCATTGACAAAAGCTGTAATTTTACTTTGCAGCACTCAGTGGTTGCTGGTCCAATGCTGTATCGATCTGTTAGTTTGTTCATGTTATTGTGTAACTTTGGGGAGTCAGAACGAACCCTTTACAGCACCGAATTCACACAATAATACAAACAACTTTAACAGATTGAGGCAGGGGTGGACCAGTGACAGCTGTGTTCTGTGAGGTAAAATTACAGCTTTTGTCAATGGAGTTTGGTGGCTTTGAGGAGAGCATAATCTAACTATCCAAATGGATTGATTGACTGATAATAATTAATGATATTTCTATATTATGAAATAAAATAATCCATCATTATTATTACAGCATCCCAGTAGCAAAAGTAAAATGACAAAACAAAAAAAACCAACACTTTAAGAGCAGTAACCGTGGAACAAAACCAATATGAAAAGATATATAATAAAATAATAATGAGGTAACTTAAAGTTTAAAATAGAGGATAAAAAAATCTGTCATAAAATATGATAAAATAAATTTAAAAAATAATATAAAATGTATAAGATAAAATAAATTAATAAAATATATATTACAAAATAAGGCAAAGCAAACAAAATAAAATCATATAATTGAAAATAAATCCAAATAAAGTAAATATAGTACAGTGTCAGTGTACTTAAACAGTGTATCTTAAAGTAATGAATTAAGTAAAGAGCCTCCTCTGCACCTCATCAGATAATTAGCAGGCCTGGGTTGTTGTTTACAGCTTGTTTATTCTCTCCCATGTCAGTTAATGCAGGTTTAAGTTGGGTGAAAAAATTAAATTAAGCTTCAAAAACCTTTGAAAAGTTGTGTAGTCGTGTTTCAGGCAAATTATCTGGTTGATTTAGTAAGAAAACATGTCAAATATGTAGTAAAATATGCAGCGACACCTCATTTTCTAATGTCCGACATCCTTTTAGACTTTAATGGTGGGGCTGAATAACAAAGAAGGAACAAAATAAAGTTATAAAAACAATGCTTTGCACTCACAAATCTACATTTAAAAAGGGAAAAATCGCAAGATCACTGACGTTTTTGAGTGGGTTTTCTCATCTAACCAATAGTCTGTTAAATAATATGCATATTAAATAAATAACGACAACTAACAGTGTTTTCCTGTAACACGAAACTAAAGAAATGTGTGTGTTAATGTAGACAAATTACATTAACAGTGTTTTAAGAATGTGACACCTGCTTTTAAACACTTTGAAAAGGAAATAAACATCCTAAATAGATAATATAACAAAAAAAAACACACATCTTTGTGTCAGGCGCTCATACTTTTCCGTTGATTCCAGAAGTTCGGGAGCAACCAGTCGAAGCCCGAGTTCACCGTAGATCTGCGAGGGGGTTCGGTGGACTGGGCCTCCAAGGACAAGTCGAGCAAGAAACACGTCATCGAGGTACCGAACGCAGCCACGGCCTAAAAACTGAGTGTTTTAGTGTTTGAATGTGTTCGTAAAGTGAAGTTGACTTTCCCTCCTTCAGCTGAAGACCCGTCAGGGGACAGAGCTGCTGATCCAGTCGGAGATTGACAGCGTCATCAACGACTGGTACCGGGCCTTAACCGAGACCATCAACACACATGTGAGCTGACGCCTTTTATCTGCACTCTGAGTCTTTTAAAGGGTCCTTTGGATGTTCTGAAGCAGGTTGTACGAAGTACTGCTGTACAGTCTGTGTATTACTACAGTAGACAGGAGCTAAGTAATGTACTGCTGTGGACGGGGGCAGTAGTAAAATCACCTAAAAATCAATCTTACAATGAGTGTATGCTGAGTATTTTCAATCCTTTCCGACAGGGAACCCAAACAGATGTCCATCTGTGCTCTCTTTCAAACCACCAAACTCCATCGACAAAAGCTGTAATTTTACCTCACAGAACACAGTGGTCGCTTGTCTGCCGCTGCCTCTATCTGTTATATTAGTTTATATTATCGTGTGAATTCTGTGTTGTAAAGGGTTTGTTTGGACCCCCCCAAAGTCACACAATAACATAAACAAACTAACAGATTAATGTAGCGGTGAACCAGCAACCACTGAGTTCTGCGAGGTAAAATTACATCTTTTGTCAATGGAGTTTGGTGGCTTTGAAGAGAGACTAGATAACAGCTTCAGTTCCTCATTAGAAGGGGTGGTCTGAGGACACATTTTATACTTACTTAAGGGAACTGAAGCTGTTAGCCAGGCTCTCTTGAACATCACCAAACTCCATTGACAAAAGCTGTAATTTTACCACACAATATTCAATGGTCGCTGGCCCACCGCTGCATCAATCTGTTAGTTTGTTTGTGTCATTGTGTGACTTTAATCTGTGCAAATAATCTTTGTAAAACACCAAAGTCACACAATAATACAAACAAACCCAACAGATTGAGGCAGCAGTGGACCAGCAACCACTGCATACTGCAAGGTAAAGTTACATCTTTTATCAATGGAGTTTGGTAGCTTTGGAGAGAGACCAGATAACAGCTTCAGTTCCCGATCAGAAGGGAAGTAAAGCAAGGTAGAGCAGTGAAAATATTCTAACTACAGTGTACACTTTAACTGACATTGTTTTTTAAGGTGGCTTAAAATACATTTTGCTTTAGTCCTGTCCTAGTGCTGCATCCACTGTAGTAACACACAGACTGTGCATGGGAGACTCATACAACCCCACTTAAAAACCCCTGAACTGTCCCTTTAAATCTGTCTGTATCTAACTGTGTCTATGTCTCCTCCTGTCCAGGCGTGGGAGTCAGACGAGGCCATTGAGGAGGACATGCCCGAGTCTCCAGGAGCTGAGAAACAGGACAAGGAGAAAGACCACCGAGACTCAAAGAAGAACCGAGGTGAAGACGTGAAAAAGTCCCAGACGACACCTGAACATGTGATTATTGTTAGCATCTCTATACTTACCCTGCCTGTCCTCCTCAGTGATGAAGACCTCTGTGAGTATGGACTCGTCGGACCAGAAGAAAACCAGGTTGAAGCTCAAGAAGTTCCTGACCCGTCGACCCACCTACCAGGCCGTCCGAGACAAGGGCTACATCAAAGGTATTCAGAATGCCACACAGACGTCACGTCCCATATCCTCTTAAATATATACATAACAAGTGAAAAAATAACTTAAACTTAATCAGTGTTCATTTGGCAGCTATTTCAGATACTGTATATATTTTATTTTCCACATTACTGCCTTTAAATTGCCAAATTTGGCTTTTTTATCTTATCTATTTCATCGTATTTCACTGTTTCCTCACTGCCCACATGACAATAAACACTTTGAATCTTGACTGCACCAACATACCAGGTGAAATTCCTTCGCTCCACTGAAATGAATGAATGTGTTTGTTGATTCACAGATCAGGTGTTCGGCTGCAGTTTGAGCAGTCTGTGCCAGAGGGAGAACACATCCGAGCCCAAATTCGTCACCATGTGCATCGACCACGTGGAGAACACAGGTGTGAATCCCAGAATGCCCACTGACAGAAATGTCAAAAAATAAAGTAAAAAAAAATAGATTATAGAATTAAAACAAGGTTAAAAAAAAAAAAAAAATATATATATATATATATATATATATATATATATATATATATATATATATAAAATAGAGTTAAAAATAAAGTCAAAGTGAAAAATAGAAAAGTTAAAAATAGAATAAAAGAAATAGAAAAATATATTATAGAAATAAAATAAAGTTTAAAAAACGAATAAAAGTATATTATAGAATTAAAATAATGTAAAAATAAGAACAGAAATATATTACAGAATTCAAATGAAGTAAAAAAATAGAAGAAAAAAATAAAAGATATAGAATTAAAATAAAGTAAAACAAATAAAAATATATAATAGATTTAAAAATAAAGTCAAATGAAGTAAAAACAGAATGAAAATATATTATAAAAATAGAATAAAATAATACAATATATATTATAGAAATAAAATTAAGTAAAAATAATAAAAAGTATATTATAGATGTTTAAGTTAAAAATAGAATAAAAGAAATAAAAGAGATATTATAGAAATAAAGTAAAGTCAAAACAAAAAATATTATGGAATTAAAATAAAGTAAAAATGAGTTACAGAGTTCAAGACGCTGCAGACGAGGATATTCAGTAACAATAACTTTTACTTCTTTTCTTCTCCTGCAGGTCTCAATGTTGACGGTTTGTACAGAGTGAGCGGCAACCTGGCGGTGATCCAGAAGCTCCGCTTTGCTGTGAATCACGGTAAGATGACATCATTAGTGGACGGCGCACGACTGGTCGGATTCAAAGATTTATGAGAAGAAATAGTGCAAATTAGCAATTAGACAGAGGAAAAATGAGAGGAAGGAGTCATTTTGATTAAAAAGCTCACACATACTGGATTACAGAAATATTACAAATATTTTGGTAATTAAAAGCCTTTATTATTATTATTGTTATATGATAATAAATGCAATGCTGCACCACATGGTGCTTAGTGCAATGTAATAAAATGAAAGACATAAAATAGCTTAAAAATAAAATAGACATAAAAAAAGTTATGTAAGAAACTTGTAACAAAACTGGCAAATAAATTTCCTGGGTATTCTATTCTATATAACAGACAACAATTTAACAATATAATATAGATTAGTACATGTTTAGTGTATGAATGTATATTAGATTATATATACTCAGCAGTACTGTTAATTTACACCTTTCACAGGAGAGTAGAATGATAAAACTGTTGTATACTGACCTCTTCCTCCTCCTCCTCTTCCTCTTCCTCCTCCTTTTCCTCCTCTTCCTCCTTTTCTTCCTCCTTTTTCTCTTCCTCCTCCTCCTCCTCCTCTTCCTCTTCCTCCTCCTTTTCCTCCTCTTCCTCCTTTTCTTCCTCCTTTTTCTCTTCCTCCTCCTCCTCTTCCTCCTCCTCTTCCTCCTCCTCCTCCTCTTCCTCTTCCTCCTCCTTTTCCTCTTCCTCCTCCTCCTCTTCTCCCTCTTCCTCCTCTTCCTCCTCCTTTTCCTCTTCCTCCTCCTCCTCCTTTTCCTCTTCCTCCTCCTCTTCCTCTTCCTCTTCCTCCTCCTCCTCCTCCTCCTCCTCTTCCTCCCTCCATCAGATGAGAAGGTGGATCTGAACGACAGTAAGTGGGAGGACATCCACGTCACCACCGGAGCGCTCAAGATGTTCTTCCGGGAGCTTCCGGAGCCTCTCTTCACCTACGGCTCCTTTGATGACTTTGTGGAGGCCATCAGTGAGTGACCCGTTCGTTGTTCAGTGCAGGTTTCATCTCCGTCCACCAGATGGAGCTCTGCTCATGTGCCGACACTGACCGGCTCTTTCTCTGCTCCAGAATGTTCCGACTACAAGCAGCGAGTGAATTCAATCAGAGACTTGATCAAGAAGTTGCCAAAACCAAACCACGACACAATGCAAGTCCTCTTCAAGCACCTGCGCAGGTAAGAAGAGTTAAAACCCCTCTGAGGTGTTCCATAAAATAATATTACAGAATGTCCTGGTATATAATATCCAAAAGAGATATTTCATGAATTAAATTTAATTATCCATCCAATAAGCACCAAATACAGTTCTCTCTGTAGTTGTCATGAAACTAAATAATATATATATATAAACTAATATAAATATAAACTAATATATATATATTATATATATTACAGCTGAAAGATTTAAGAAAAAGTAACTCATTTTAAATTGTGATATTGGAATATAATACAATATATTAAAATGATGACGGTGTGATTTTTGCAGGGATCTCCAGGCAGGTCCAAGCAGAACTCCATTCAAAAAATGAAGGAAATTAACAACACAGTCATAACTAACGATCAAACATGATGATAAAATTAGATTAACCATCTTTTCTGAATCTGTCCAAGCTTCTCCTGTAATTCGGCAAACAAATAATCCACCAAAGAACATCGTTAAGGTATTAATTTGTAACGTGAAAAGAGAAAGAGAGACATTTTCATGTTAGGGCCACATCTCTGGTAACACATTTCGTGCAGTTTGTCTATGTAGAGTTACAGTCACACTAATTAATTATTTAAGATTAAACAGGTAAATATAATATAATAATATTGCACCTTCCATATAGCAATGTAGAAAAAAATAATTTTCAGCCCTAATATAAACATGTATACTATCTTAAAAAATGACAATAAATAAATTTAATAAAATAATTTGGTTATTTATTTATGAAACTCTTCTTTTTTTGTAGTGTCCCATGAAAGTTGTATGTGCAGCTCTGACAAACTTACAAAAAAGAAAGTAAATAATATAGAATATGACAGTACTGCACTTCCTGTATTGCTATGTTGATAACATTTTTATAAAACTCATATAAATATACATATATAACTGTAAAGTTTGCACGATGTGTAAAGACCTTCACGTGATTATTTAATATTAGATCAGTCAAAGCTTAAAGTTTGTGTCACCACTAAGTAAGAAACCATGACAACCAATATCCAATTAAAAACAAGATAAAAGAGAATATTTGCTCCCTTTTCAACAGGCTAAACAAGCTTTAGACACAAAATGCTCGTTACGTCACTGGATGAAACCCAAACATCAAGAAAGTTCCTGGTTAGAATTGAACGTTGTGTCACTTCCTGTTGATCTTGGTTGAATCTGCTCTTCCTGAGCGTCAGGACGAACCCTTGAACCGCCCCGGCTCTTAAATGGCACCGATGATATCTCAGCGACTGTTTACCTTTTCCCCGTCTCCAGCCGGAGGTTTCCACGTGTTTTCTGGGCCCCGTGGAGCCGCCGGCGGTACCATATGTTCACACTGACATTTGCCTAGGTTCCCCAATTTGCATTTATATGACGCCGTGTTTGCTGTAATTCAGCACCTAAAGTGATGTTTCTTCAGGAAATTTATAGTGTGACATTCAGTGTACGGAGCTACATCAGCGGGTGGATTTAATCTTTTTTTTCCCCTCCCTTCTATGAATATGTTATTGTTTTGTGGATCTGCATCTGCATGTGAGGATGTAGATTCTATTTAAAAAGGCTATTATGTCGTAGCCCGGAGCGTTCACGTCGCCCCCTCTCGGACCCTGAAGACGTTGTTTTAAAAATCTCCCCGTTTGTTCTGCTTCCCCTCCAGGGTGATCGACCACGGCGAGGCTAACCGAATGACCACCCAGAGCGTGGCCATCGTCTTCGGACCCACGCTGCTCCGGCCCGAAACCGAGACGGGCAACATCGCGGTCCACATGGTGTACCAGAACCAGATAGTGGAGCTCATACTGCTGGAGTACGAGAGCGTCTTCGGCAGGTAGAGGCGACACGACGGGACGCCGGAAACTTCTTTTCTTTCTCCTGCTTTTCTGTGACTGAACTGGACTTTGCTGTGGACCAAGCGAGATGGGATTGAAAATAAAAATCACTGACGGGACATTTTTACTTGCACTTAACAGAGAGGAATTAAAAAAAAGGTGTACAGAGTTCTTCAGGACGGTGTTGCACGACGAGTGGACGTCCGTGTGGTTTTGGTGGATTTGAGTATTCAGGTGTTTTGTTTCACACTGGATCCCTGAGGCCAGTATTTCAAACCTCCTCACCTCAGAACGAGGCCTATCCGAACTGGTTTTCTGTGTCGTGGAGCTTCGTCTGTGGCGTCTTATCCGGTGGAGGAAATTAAAAAAAACTAATCAGTGTTAATGTTAACAGGACTGTCTTTTTCTGGCAACCAGTGTTAACCATAAACCCAGATCCATCGTCGAACTGTGTCGTGTCGTCTCGCGAAGTTTCCGTCTGTGCTCCTTCGGTGTTCGTCGAGGTCCTGGTGTTACTGGAAGAAAACGTGGATTCCCGGGGGACTGCAATTTTTACCAATTTATGACATGAATTAAACTAGTATTAAAGAGTATTCAGAGACAGGAAATGGTACTTATTGAGAGCGTTAATGTACAGAAAGTAGTCGTTGAAATGTGTTATAGTGACTGAGGTGTGTATGCTTTGGTGGTGAACTAGTGACTGATTTTGTAAATTTGAATTAAAACATGACAAACGGACGGATTGTGAAAAAAGAAAGCGGACCCTGTTTGTTTGGAGGTGTACCTGGAGTGTTTGAGCATGGCCAGCTGCACATTTTGAATGTAATTTTCCGGCTAACTGCTGTTTGTGAAACTGCTACGTCTAATGAGAATAAAAAAGAAAGAAACTGAAGCGTCCAGACTCTGAGTCCAGTGTCGGCGGCGATAAAGACAGAAAGGTGAGTCTTCTGTTTAACCTTCAATCAACTGAAGCTTCGCCTTTCCGCTCGGCTTTAATTACAGAATTGAATTAATCTACTCAGCGCTGATATCCCGCTTATTGAATTGAGCGATTAAGCTTTCACGTCTCAATCAATTATTTCCCTACTTGTTAATTATGAAATGAACTGCAGTATATTTCTGGAAATTTCTCACAACCTCCTCCATTAATCTGATTTCTCTGTTCTTTGAAGGCAGTTTTTTTTTTGTCGTTACTCCGCAGGTCAAACGTGGCTGCAGACCTGAAGGGTTTGGATTAATTGATGTCTAATTAGGTAATTGCCACGGTGCCAGTTTTGATTAAGAAGCATGAGTGCTGAGCAAAGCTGCTTTCTGCAGGCACCACCGAGCGAAAAGCCTTTATTTAGCTTTCTTTGTCTTTTTTTCACTGATGAAAGAAGCCCATTTCAACATTAAAAACACACTAAAAGTGAGGAATAACAGAAATAAAAAGCACAAATTTTCCTTTTTATGTCAAAATGATCAGTCAACATTTTGGCTTCTAACGTAATTCATTTTATCATGATGTTAGTGTCTTTATTACTTCATATTTTACTGATTTTACATGCACATGATGATGCTTTACTTTCATCTTGGCCCATATTTAATTTAATTTATGTACTCAGGGATTATGTCTTATAATTTTGCAGCTCTTTGAGGTTGTTTTAAATGTGCTTCATATTAAATAAACTTGGACTTTAACACAAGTTGAACTTGTGATAGTGAGTCAGATTGTGATGTCTGGTAGTTTTACTCATTATTTATGATTTAATGTCACATTTTTGGCTTTTAATTTATTTTTTCAGGTGAAAGTCTGAGGATTTAAACACTCAAGTGTGTGGGATCCTCCAGTTTCATGCTGGAAACTCAGATAAAATCAAACTTTTCACTTTTTCAGACTTTAAAAAGTTTTCATTCGCTCTACTTTTGTTATCGCTGACTTGTATTTGTTTCTTATCCGTGCGCTAACACGTGCAAGATCTCTGCATATTTTTGTCATATATTTTCTTTGCTTTCTCATCATGTAGATTTCATAAATTGAGTTGCATCATTTGAAGTCTTATTACAGTGAATCCATTTTGTGCACAGGATCCCTCGGCTCATGAAGAGTTAAGGACCTGCGTTTGTCAACATTTTTACTTATTAAATCATAATGTTGACAAGATTCACTTTCCACGAGCATCGTGCTTGTCGTCATACCGAACCTTTTGACTCTTTTCTTTCCTTTTTCTTGGCTTTAAAAGGCCTCCGCAGCTCCTCTTTCATCAGTGTATTTACCACCGAGCAGCTGTTCCTCTTTGAAGTCGCCTCGCTTTTCTTGCCTTCGTGTTAATTTACAGCAACAGGTTGGACTTAAACCTCCAGCTCTGGCTCTGTTTTGACAGGACGGGACCACCTTGGATTGGACAAACTTGTCAGAGGTGGGCAGCAGCGCTGAATCATGTGCCCGGTTTGGTTTAAAAACCACAAACTGAGATGCAGAGGGGAGGGCCCCCAGTATTTCCAAATGAGAAAACAATTAGATCATTTCTATAATTCATGGGTGCGACCACGGCTCGAGCTCTGAGTGTTTGAAGTGCTCCATATGCTCGCCGTGGTTTCCAGGCCTGATCGCTCGGCGCTGGGCCGGCCTGCCCCGTGGAGGCTGAGGTGTGGGCAGGTAATGTGGAGCCATTATGGAGCATGAAAGATTTATGACTCTTCAGTGCTTATCCTCCCCTCCTGTGCTTCATTTGCAGGTGGGCTGTCGGCAAAGTGGCTGGACGAGGAACGAAATGGTGGGGAGGTTTTGTTTTTTTTTTTGCTCTGTGGTGAAGACGACTCTGCTTTTTTTTTTACTTATAGCTCAGTGAGCAAATGGCTGCTGTTAGTTTGTGATTATAAAAGTGTTGTCGTGCAGGAAAAGACACTTTAGAAGACACTTTAGGAGTCAGATGTAAAGTTTGGAAACTTTTTTAGCACAGCAGTTAGCTCTTGTTCTTGCTCTCCTTTTAGCTCCATCTTTGGTCTCCACCAGCTCCTGTCAAACAGATGAGTCACTGTGTTTTTCTGTCTGCTGTTTGATGCTGAGCGGTCTCTTTATCGAAGGTTTTTTTGTGTGAAAACATCTGCTGGTCAGATTCAGAAACAAGTTTAATGCCACGTAAGTTTTTCCACATACAAAGAATTTAACATGTCAACATTGTGCAGATAAAAAAGCAAGAAGCAAAGGAGAATAAGAATAAATAAATGGGCTGCAAAAGCAAAACAGAAGCTAAAATGATACATACAGGAACTGCAGATCATGATACATTTAACATTTTTCATAGTCATTTGATCCATTATTAACATAAAATATTGGTTTGTGCAGCTTTAAAACCTCCTAAGACATTTTTTTTTTTCTCAAAAACTACATCATGTCAAAAGATGATGTTTAGGTTTTACACTTATCAGGTCCAAATGAGCCCAAAAAGCAAAGAAATTAAAAATGCAAACCAAACAAGAGTTTGTGTCTCAGGAGGTTAATTTTTTTTAAATAGAGAGGGTACAGCCCTGATTACTCTGGATTATCTAAATGCTGCTAAAGCATCACTGGAATGGCTTCATGTGATAAGTAATTTGTCATATTAACTGTGTTTACAGCCTAACATGCAGTTCCAGCTACTAGACCTCCACTCTAAACATCTGGTCCCACAGGAACAATGTTCCTCCAGCTCCTGTGGATCCATCTCAGCACCGTACGACCATTTCCTGCTCTGCTGCTGCAGCACCGATGACCTTCTGGGTGAGTCTTGTTATGATCCATGCATGTTTGTTTTCATTCCACTCTAAACATAAAACTGCATTACTAAATATGTTTTATATGCATAGCAAACTTTTATACTTCAGAGTAATCTCCAAAATCCAAATATTGTATTTCATTTCTTTTTTTTAATACATACTGTAAACATTTATTAGTATTATTTTTTAAACTGTTGTTTTTTTTTCTTACTTAGAATTTGTTCATGCTGCTGTAAGAAGTGAATTTCTCCCAATGGGGGATCAATAAAAATCTTCTGTTCTATTATAAGGGTAAAAATAGTGTTTGTTTTTTTTTTTCTTTAAAAATAAAACAAAAAAAAGTGAGTTTCTTTCACCTCCATTGTTTTTGGGGGTTTGAAATAGAACTCTTTAAACTTGGACTCATAAAAACAGTCTGTATTATACAGTATATTTCCTCCTTTATCATTTGTGTGAACTGCTCCTTTAAATAACGACCTGTAACAACATGAACATGTTAACATGACGGTAAAATTCGACGTGACGATGCTGTTTTTCCTTTAACTCCAGTGATAGTGTGAGCACTTACAAGCTCAACACTGTCAGAATAAGAGCAGGAATAACTCATTCTTTCTCGCTTTAATTCACCACCATCCCTTTTTTTTTTCCAAATGTGCTGTCATGGCTGCGCATGCATGGCCATGCTAAGTAAGCGTGTAAGTATTCCAAATGTCAGACCCGGCTCATCGCTGTTATTAATGAGCTCCAGGCGGCAGGAGTGGATCATTTTCCATGGAAATTCAATGCATTTTAAAAAGCACTGGATCAACATTCCAGGCCAGGATTTACATAAGGTAATTGCAGGACGCTGGAAGTACCTTGTTGCTGGTGATGGGTTTTTTTTTTCCCTCCTTACCTTCAGTAACACAATCAAGTCCATTAAGTAGGCAATAAATACAAGGCAGGAGTGTATGACAGATAATGGCCCCTCTCCAGAATATCTATTTATTCACCCTCGGACAGTTACAGCTGCTGGAGTCCTGCTCCCCTTTTTTTCTTCTCAAAGCAGTCCTGCGTGGCTCGACTTCCTGCTGTGATGGAGTATTGAAAGCGCCGGGGGTTGTGGGAGGACTGAGATGAGGCCCACCTCTCTGAGGTCTACCTGCAGCTGATATGGGGGTCTGGGGAAATTAAGTGTAGGTGGAAAGACAATAGCTGTATGTATGTGGAGGTGGAGGGGCTTCAATCAAGTCCGACTGTTGCTGCCGAGAAACAAAAAAAAAAAAAAAAAAAAACCTTTGGCAACTGGTGGTTATGACATCTTCCTCCAGGCGGGAATATTAACATGAGCTGGTGTGTCTGCAGCAGGGCGGTAGTTAGCCTCCTGCTCAGCAGCTCATTAGAGGAGCTCGTTCTGCATGAACTCACTCTAGACTCTCCTCCAGAGACTCCTGGATTATGTTTTATTATTATTATTATTATTATGGGGGTCTGTTAAGTTAGTAGTTCCTAAAGTTTTTCATTTCAAGGAAACCATGGAGCCACCGTTTGCTCCTCTTTTAGATGTTTTATTCCCACGACCAAAATAATCAAAAGAGAGACAAGATAGAACTTTACTGCATATAAATATATTTCATCTAATGTATACACTATTTTATTTCACTTTATTATATATGTTTTATATTGGCTTTGTTCCTTTAATGCATTACACTTTTATTATGTTTGGCCTTATTTTATTTTTTTTTTACTGTTGCACTGTTGTGTTATGCTTTATTTTTTATTTTATTTTGCATTGCATTGCTTTTATTTTTGTATTTATTGTATTTTTTTCATATTGCATAATACTTTGTTAGATTAGTTTTTGAAACTAATCTTAACCCACTTTTATTCCTCGGCTTTTGACCCTGCATGAGACTTTGCCTCTCTTTTACTATTTTTATTATTTAATATTTCAGGGGTTTTTTTTTTGTTTTTTTTTTTTACTGTTTTTATGGTATTTTATGGTTGTTTATGTACAGGTTTTGTAAATAGAGTTGAGTTCCACTGTTGTGTTATGCTTTTATTTTATTTCATTTCACATTGTTTTTATTTTTTTTGTATTATATATTTTTCATATTGACTTTGTTCCAATTTTGCAGCATGGTATTTTTTTATTTTATTTTTGTCCTGCTTTATTTATTTTTTTTATATTTTTATATTAATTTTGTTCCTGTGTTGCTTGATCAGATTCTGTCTCCTTTTACAGTTTAATTACAGAAAGTGTTTGATCAAGAGAGCTAAAATAAAACTTAATAAATAAAAAGTAAATAAGTGTATAAGCAGTAATGTTAGCACCAGAGCCTCATGGAATAACAATAAAAGTAAGATGCATTTCGTAAAATATGAGAGGACCTTGGCTTTTGTTTTTGCTTTTTATTTTTTTGTTACAGAAAATATCTGAAACCCACTACTGAAGTAGTCATAATAATAAAAATAAAGTGTAAAGGTAGTACTATTAATGCTAATAGAAGAACAATGAAATTGATTGATTGTTTTTCTTTTGATTAAAACCAATAGAGGGACGATGTGTTTGGAAATCAGAGCAGCAGTGAGGTGATGCTCCAGCCTGGATGGAGATGTGAGGATGAGCCCTGACAGGAAGAACTAGGCGCTCTGATTCATGTGAAAACAGGAGGTTTGGCTTTTCTTGGTCTCATTAACACTGTTGGCTGCAGAATGCGTTCGCTAACAGCGCATGTATTCCCCATCGGTGGACTCTATCTGCTGTAATTAGGACGTTTTTTGACGAAAAGGCCCTGCTTTGTGATCAGGAATTTAATTAAAGAGTTGAAGTTTCGTTTCAGGTAGACCTTTCATAGAGGTGGAGGTGCTGGATGGAGGTGTGTTGGGGGGGGGGGTTGACTCTGCCAGCGCTCTCATAAGCTCATTGGATTTGCTCCCAACGTCTTACTTAATTAGCCTGCACATTTTTACGGGCATAAATCGCTTTTACATCACTGCCAACAGAGCGCACCGCAAAGTGGGTCGATCATATATTATGTTGATCCTCCTTGGCGCAGTTAAAGCCATACATTACATTTGAATTTGTCGAAGAGCTGAGAGCACCACCACCACCACCACCACCACCCTCACTCCTCCAGGCATAACTCTTCTTTGTTGTGCTGTCAGCACTAATCTCTCCCCAGGGGTCTCGGCATCACGCTGCCCCCAGATCGGATGAGTAAAGGGGACGCAGGGATTGAGGCGAGCCAGGAGGGCACCCACACATCCCTGCAGCATCATGTGACACCACCTCCTCCACCAGCTTCAACTTCCACACTGAGGATTTTCACAAAGTCACAAAGCTGCAGCTTCATGTGACGCCATTTCCTGGTAAGTAATGTGTTAAAGCACCGTGGTGTTTGGAGTGAGGGGTCATTTGATTCACCTCCACCTGGATGACCGAACCTGCACAGACATGTCTGGAGTTTGTGTAATTATTTTTTTCCTTACATGGTAAATTTGTGTTTCTTTAGCTGTTTATTTATTTATATTTTATATTCACATTTTTTTTCCAGTACTGTCATATGTTCTTGTTGGAGAAATGAAATAAATTAAAGTAAATTAAAATATAATAATAGTTTATTTTCACTACAATTCAGTCTCAACACAATGACCGGGTATCATGTTAAGTGCTACTTTTCTATTTTAGTGTTTCTGATTTTACTAAATATAGCTTTATTTTATTGTTGTTATTTTATATGTTAGGCCCTGGTTAATATTTCAATGCATGCACTTTACATGTATAATATTTAGTTATCTTAGATCATTTTCAGTAATAAAACTAACTTTAAAAAAGGTTATGAAACAGCAGTGGAACAAAGTCAAAATAAAATTAATTAAATACGTATATAAAATAAAAATGAAAAAATAAAAATAACATTAATTTATTTATAATAACATTAAAATAAAATAAGGCAACATAAAAAGTAAATAAAATAATAATAATAATATAGTGTATACAAGCAGTGCGTCCTAAAGCACTCCTGTACACCGTAAAGTGGAAATATAATGTACATTATCAATGAATTTCCATTTTATAAAATTGTGTGTCTGTAAAATGATGTCACTGTTTTTTGTTTTTACCTGCGACTTTAATGTTTTGGTTGACTCTAACGGCTCTCACCACTACCAAGAGCAGCTGCTGGTTGAAACTGATTGAACAGGATGGAATCGATAACACCACTGGATATGGATAAGTAAAACAGGACAAGTTAGTAAAAATAAAGACCAAGATAAACAGCGAGTTAAAAAAGACAAAGTAAGATAAAATAATCTTTTATTTCTCCCACAAACGGGGAAATTGCAGCAAAAGTGGATAGAGCAACAATAACAATGGTATTTCACAGTGAATAGTAGAAATGAATAGAATATTGATATTGCACATTAATAGATATATAAAAAAAGTATTGCACATGAGTCTAATCTTGTTGATTGCTAGTTTGTTGTATTCATCAGTAAAGAAGAACCGTATTTACTGAGAATAGTAATGAGATAATGTTGTGCTGTGGCTCTCCTCTCCCACTAGGGTGTAGTGAAGGACTCAGATTCATCCTTGTTTCCTCCGACCTAGATCCTCCACCTGCTCCGGGCTGCTCTGTTTATTCTCCCTGGATTAACTTTCCCAAACGTCCACCTTCCTCCTCCTCCTCTTCATCCTCCTCCTCCTCCACACTGAGGGGAAAAACAAACCTGAGACTCTGCTGGGCTCTTCTGGTAAATCTGCTCTGACTGAGTCAAGCTTCTGCCATCGGTCCCTTCTGCATTAACATGGAAGTCATCCATATTGATGCTCGATGATTCATGTGCTGCCAACCTCTTTGTTTTATCTTTATACACATATAAATATATATATTTATATTTATTTACCCAGGCAAAGCTTTTCTGGGGGATCAGGAGGAGGAGTGGTCGACCCAGGACCCCAGGGTTGTGGAGGGTGGAGGCGGCTTAGGTTTGTAGATGTGGTCCTGGTGATGAGGTGGAGACTAATTGATTTGTCAATGTGGAGCCATCTGGCACAGAAAGGTGGGAGTTGGATTAAACTACTCAGGATTTTATGATTTTATTTTATTTTTTTCCCCCACTCACCTTCGTTGAGCACAAAATGTCTTCTTAGTTCAAATCAAGTCAACGTTTATTTTATATTACAGCACTTATAAAACAACCTCTGTGTCTTACAGTTATTAGATATAATCCCTGAGTTCATATATGTTAAGTAAAATAATACAAAGATAAAAGTAAAGCACAATCATGTGCATATAAAATTAGTAAGATGAATAAAAACAACAAATACAGACGATATAAAATGAAGTATGTAAATAAATAGTGTATGTGTGGTATTTTTGTGTGCTGTAATCTATTTTTTTATTTTAACATTTTACTTTAATATTTCTTTATTTTTGTTGTCACTTTTTTGTGTTTGTTGAACAATTTCAAACTTAATAAAAAATAAAAAAAAGCAAAAACTCCAGATGGGGCACACATCAATCAAATTAACTGAATCAAATGGGGCTCTGTGGTTTAATTTCTGTCCCTTTGGGGATCCTAAATGTGAGAAAAGTTTAGGATCCAGTGTTTTTGATCATTTAAACCCATCCAGTGTACCACTTATGTCTCCTCAGCACTAACCCAGTGAATGATGACGGGACAAAAGACAAAAAAGCAAAGCGTCTTTACTCCAGCGGGGGTCAAAAGGTCAGGGATGCTGACAGTGATTCCTCTGACGTCTTAATGAAAAGAGATGGAGGAAATGGGCACAGACAGGGACAGGTGGAGAAAATGGCCGCTGCCCTCACTGATTAGGATCCTTCCTCATCATCTCTCCTTGTTCCCTCCCCCTTCAGTCCTCTCCTCATTTCCTTCCATCGCCCTTCCTCTGACTGGGAGCCTCATTTCTCAGGTCATTTTAAAGGTTATGATAAGAAAAACAAATGAGATGTGTCTGTGTGATCGATACTCTGAGTGATGACAGGAATTAGCTTTCATTTTGGTGTATTTTAAACATCACTGTCAGAATCCCTGCTGTCATTGATACTGAGAGAGTGTCTCTGCTGATGCGTGGAATCCTCATAATTCACATTTTAGCACTTTTCACCTCATTTTAAGGAACATCGGCATCCCTGGGGTGAGGCGATGACGTCTCCAAGTTGGGTATCTCAGGATATCGTGCATCAACTGAAGTCTTCGGATAATTTGAAAAAAATACGACCGATGACAGACTGACACGCAACTGCAGAACAGTCACTGACATTTTAGTTTCACTACTGGATTTTTTTTATGTGAAACTGGTGGTTCTTTAAAAGCAAAATAAATATTTTTGATATGAACATTTTATGTTTATTATCTTAAAGATAAGATAAAACTATATTCGTACTGAAGAAAATTTTTGTGCAAAAGTTTCCATACAAAATAAGAAACGTAAACAGATTAAAAATAAGATAAGATACGAAAATGCGTGTTTGTGTGTAAAATGTGGTGCTCCGGAAATAGGAAAGGAGGTGGGAAAATGTGGTTTGCTTTGGTCATGTGAGCAATACAAGACGAATAACAACACAATGCGCCATTATGTGACAACATATCTACAGACAGAAGTTAGACAGAGAGCAGCGACGTTGGACATTGAGGTCTGGGGTGGTGATGTTCGCCCGACTTTCCGATTTCCCAGTTGAACATGAACGCAGCAGAGAAAGTCCGTGGGATTTGCTTCCGGTTCGTAATGGCGTACTGCTCGGTAGCTAGCTTGTATCATTAAAAACAGCAAAACGGTTGAAATGTGAGCGTCCAAGACGTTTGGTTGAAGACCAGCTTTACCAAAGATTGTTCGACGGTTTTGACGTAATTAAAAGCTACGCTGTGGAGTGTACATGTTACTGCAGTGGGCGCTAAACAAAGCTAGGCTAGCTAACGTTGCCGGAAGTACGTGACGTTTTGTAAACAGTCAGGTCGACAGGTGAGTGAAGTTATGTTTCATAAAATCATGTAATTGTAAACTACATTTGATAGACATGGGGCTGCCATCTTCCCTTCCTACTAATAATGTTGACTTTATTGTCACTGGTTAGCATGATTGCTACAGGAACAAACTATTTGGCCAAGCTATACATGAATTATATATATTTAGAGAAATTAATGGGTGAAGTCTTTGTGTTGCCACATATCCATTGTTCAGAAATTAGGGCTAAATTAGCCAATTAATGGAGTTAACGCCAGGGCTGTCAGAATTTGTGTGTTAACGCGGATTAATCCATCATCATAATTTATCTGATTAAAAATTTTAACGCAATTAACCCATCTGCAGCAGAATGACTCTCAGTGTCTCCGGTGAAGGTGTTAAAAAAACATGTTCAGTGCAGATATATTCCCTTCTTTCTTGAGTCTTAACGAAAAGTGTTTAATATATATTTAAAATATATTTAATTAGGATTAATCAAAATTAATCCACAACAACCTACGATTAATCAGAGTAAAACTTTTAATCCTTTGAGAGCCCTAATTAATGCAACAAACTGCCTGAAATGTCAGAGATGTGCTGGCAGGTCATGAAGTAGAACTCCATTCAAAAAAATCAAGGAAACTAACAATGCTGTTGTAACTAACGATTTTTTTTTTTTTTTTTTTTACAATTTTTTAACATCTCAAAAAAAAAGTCATCCAAAAGACATAATATAGCATGGTGAGTGTGTTAAAAGTTAAAATGCCAAAATTATGACATGTTGAAAAAAGTGGTTAAAAACGTCATGCTATAGTATGTCGAAAAAAGTGAAAAATGACATTTTTTAACACGTCAAAAAAAGTCATCCAAAAGACATATTATAGCATAGTGAGTGTGTTTAAAGTGTGATTTGGTGAGTAAAGCTAAAAAAATGCTAAATTTTAACATGTTGAAAAAAATGGTTAAAAAACGTCATACTATAGTATGTCGAAAAAAGTGAAAAATGACATTTTTTTAACATGTCAAAAAAAGTCATCCAAAAGACATATTATAGCATGGTGAGTGATTTTAAAGTATGATTTAGTGAGTAAAGCTGAAAAAATGCTAAATTTTAACATGTTGAAAAAAATGGTGAAAAACGTCATACTATAGTATGTCGAAAAAAGTGAAAAATGACATTTTTTTAACATGTCAAAAAAAGTCATCCAAAAGACATATTATAGCATAGTGAGTGATTTTAAAGCATGATTAGGTGAGGAAAGTTGAAAAAATGCTAAATTTTAACATGTTGAAAAAAAAAGTTAAAAAACGTCATACTATAGTATGTCGAAAAAAGTGAAAAATGACATTTTTTTAACATGTCAAAAAAAGTCATCCAAAAGACATATTATAGCATGGTGAGTGATTTTAAAGCATGATTTGGTGAGTAAAGCTGAAAAAATGCCAAATTATGACATGTTGAAAAAAATGGTAAAAAACGTCATACTATAGTATGTCGAAAAAAGTGAAAAATGGCATTTTTTAACATGTCAAAAAAAGTCATCCAAAAGACATATTATAGCATAGTGAGTGTGTTTAAAGTGTGATTTGGTGAGTAAAGCTAAAAAAATGCTAAATTTTAACATGTTGAAAAAAATGGTTAAAAAACGTCATACTATAGTATGTCGAAAAAAGTGAAAAATGACATTTTTTAACATGTCAAAAAAAGTCATCCAAAAGACAAATTATAGCATAGTGAGTGTGTTTAAAGTATGATTTGGTGAGTAAAGTTGAAAAAATGCCAAATTATGACATGTTGAAAAAAATGGTTAAAAAACGTCATACTATAGTATGTCGAAAAAAGTGAAAAATGGCATTTTTTAACATGTCAAAAAAAGTCATCCAAAAGACATATTATAGCATGGTGAGTGTGTTTAAAGTATGATTTGGTGAGTAAAGTTGAAAAAATGCCAAATTATGACATGTTGAAAAAAATGGTAAAAAACGTCATACTATAGTATGTCGAAAAAAGTGAAAAATGACATTTTTTTTAACATGTCAAAAAAAGTCATCCAAAAGACATATTATAGCATGGTGAGTGATTTTAAAGTATGATTTAGTGAGTAAAGCTGAAAAAATGCTAAATTTTAACATGTTGAAAAAAATGGTTAAAAAACGTCATACTATAGTATGTCGAAAAAAGTGAAAAATGACATTTTTTTAACATGTCAAAAAAAGTCATCCAAAACACATATTATCGCATAGTGAGTGTGTTTTAAGTATGATTTGGCGTGTAAAGTTGAAAAAATGCTGAATTTTAACATGTTGAAAAAAAAAGTTAAAAAACGTCATACTATAGTATGTCAAAAAAAGTGAAAAATGACATTTTTTTAACATGTCAAAAAAAGTCATCCAAAAGACATATTATAGCATGGTGAGTGATTTTAAAGCATGATTTGGTGAGTAAAGAAGAAGAAAATGCCAAATTTTAACATGTTGAAAAAATGGTTAAAAAACGTCATACTATAGTATGTCGAAAAAAGTGAAAAATGTCATTTTTTAACATGTCAAAAAAAGTCATCCAAACGACATATTATAGCATGGTGAGTGATTTCAAAGCATAATTGGGTGAGTAAAGTTGAAAAAATGCCAAATTATGACATGTTGAAAAAAATGGTTAAAAAAAAAGGTCATACTATAGTATGTCAAAAAAAGTGAAAAATGACATTTTTTAACATGTCAAAAAAATTCATCCAAAAGACATATTGTAGCATGGTGAGTGATTTTAAAGCATGATTTAGTGAGAAAAGACGAAAAAATGCCAAATTTTAACATGTTGAAAAAAATGGTTAAAAAAACGTCATACTATAGTATGTCGAAAAAAATGAAAAATGACATTTTTTAACCTGTCAAAAAAACTCATCCAAAAGACATATTATAGCATAGTGAGTGTGTTTAAAGTATGATTTGGTGAGTAAAGTTGAAAAAATGCCAAATTATGACATGTTGAAAAAAATGGTAAAAAACGTCATACTATAGTATGTCGAAAAAAGTGAAAAATGACATTTTTTTTAACATGTCAAAAAAAGTCATCCAAAAGACATATTATAGCATGGTGAGTGATTTTAAAGTATGATTTAGTGAGTAAAGCTGAAAAAATGCTAAATTTTAACATGTTGAAAAAAACTGTTAAAAAATACGTCGTACTATAGTATGTCGAAAAAAGTGAAAAATGACATTTTTTTAACACGTCAAAAAAAGTCATCCAAAACACATATTATCGCATAGTGAGTGTGTTTTAAGTATGATTTGGCGTGTAAAGTTGAAAAAATGCTGAATTTTAACATGTTGAAAAAAAAAGTTAAAAAACGTCATACTATAGTATGTCAAAAAAAGTGAAAAATGACATTTTTTTAACATGTCAAAAAAAGTCATCCAAAAGACATATTATAGCATGGTGAGTGATTTTAAAGCATGATTTGGTGAGTAAAGAAGAAGAAAATGCCAAATTTTAACATGTTGAAAAAATGGTTAAAAAACGTCATACTATAGTATGTCGAAAAAAGTGAAAAATGTCATTTTTTAACATGTCAAAAAAAGTCATCCAAACGACATATTATAGCATGGTGAGTGATTTCAAAGCATAATTGGGTGAGTAAAGTTGAAAAAATGCCAAATTATGACATGTTGAAAAAAATGGTTAAAAAAAAAGGTCATACTATAGTATGTCGAAAAAAGTGAAAAATGACATTTTTTAACATGTCAAAAAAATTCATCCAAAAGACATATTGTAGCATGGTGAGTGATTTTAAAGCATGATTTAGTGAGAAAAGACGAAAAAATGCCAAATTTTAACATGTTGAAAAAAATGGTGAAAAACGTCATACTATAGTATGTCGAAAAAAATGAAAAATGACATTTTTTAATGTGTCAAAAAAAGTCATCCAAACGACAAATTATAGCATGGTGAGTGATTTTATGGTATGATTTGGTGAGTGAAGTTGAAAAAATGCCAAATTATGACTTGTTGAAAAAAATGGTAAAAAAAACCTCATACTATAGGATGTCGAAAAAAAGTGAAAAATGACATTTTTTTTAACATGTCAAAAAAAGTCATCCAAAACACATATTATAGCATGGTGAGTGATTTTAAAGTATGATTTGGTGAGTAAAGTAGAAAAAAATGCGAAATTTTAACATGTTGAAAAAAATGGTTAAAAAACGTCATACTATAGTATGTCGAAAAAAGTGAAAAATGACATTTTTTAACCTGTCAAAAAAAGTCATCCAAAACACATATTAGAGCACAGTGAGTGTGTTTAAAGTATGATTTAGTGAGTAAAGTAGAAAAAAAATGCGAAATTTTAACATGTTGAAAAAAATGGTTAAAAAACGCCATACCATAGTATGTCGAAAAAAATGAAAAATGACATTTTTTAACATGTGAAAAAAAGTCATCCAAAAGACATATTAGAGCATGGTGAGTGATTTTAAAGCATGATTTAGTGAGTAAAGAAGAAAAAATGCCAAATTTTAACATGTTGAAAAAAATGGTTAAAAAAACGTCATACTATAGTATGTCGAAAAAAGTGAAAAATGACATTTTTTAACCTGTCAAAAAAACTCATCCAAAAGACATATTATAGCATGGTGAGTGTTTATAAAGTATGATTTGGTGAGTAAAGTTGAAAAAATGCCACATTTTAACATGTTGAAAAAAATGGTGAAAAACGTCATACTATAGTATGTCGAAAAAAGTGAAAAATTAAATTTTTTAACATGTCAAAAAAAGTCATCCAAAAGACATATTATAGCGTGGTGAGTGTTTATAAAGCATGATTTGGTGAGTAAAGTTGAAAAAATGCCACATTTTAACATGTTGAAAAAAACTGTTAAAAAATACGTCATACTATAGTATGTCGAAAAAAGTGAAAAATGACATTTTTTAACATGTCAATAAAAGTCATCCAAAAGACATATTAGAGCATGGTGAGTGTGTATAAAGCATGATTTGGTGAGTAAAGTTGAAAAAATGCCAAATTTTAACATTTTGAAAAAAATGGTTAAAAAACGTCATACTATAGTATGTCGAAAAAAGTGAAAAATGACATTTTTTTAACATGTCAAAAAAAGTCATCCAAAAGACATATTATAGCATGGTGAGTGATTTTAAAGCATGATTGGGTGAGTAAAGTTGAAAAAATGCCAAATTATGACATGTTGAAAAAAATGGTTAAACAAACGTCACACTATAGTATGTCGAAAAAAAGTGAAAAATGACATTTTTTAATGTGTCAAGAAAAGTCATCCAAAAGACATATTATAGCATGGTGAGTGATTTTAAAGCATGATTTAGTGAGTAAAGAAGAAAAAATGCCAAATTTTAACATGTTGAAAAAAATGGTTAAAAAAACGTCATACTATAGTATGTCGAAAAAAGTGAAAAATTACATTTTTTAACCTGTCAAAAAAAGTCATCCAAAAGACATATTATAGCATGGTGAGTGATTTTAAAGTATGATTTAGTGAGTAAAGAAGAAAAAATGCCAAATTTTAACATGTTGAAAAAAATGGTTAAAAACGTCATACTATAGTATGTCGAAAAAAGTGAAAAATGACATTTTTTTTAACATGTCAAAAAAAGTCATCCGAAACACATATTATAGCATGGTGAGTGTGCTTAAAGTATGATTTGGTGAGTAAAGAAGAAAAAATGCTAAATTTTAACATGTTGAAAAAAATGGTTAAAACAAACGTCATACTATAGTATGTCAAAAAAAGTGAAAAATGACATTTTTTTAACCTGTCAAAAAAAGTCATCCAAAAGACATATTACAGCATAGTGAGTGTTTTTAAAGTATGATTTGGTGAGTAAAGAAGAAAAAATGCCAAATTATGACATGTTGAAAAAAATGGTTAAACAAACGTCATACTATAGTATGTCGAAAAAAAGTGAAAAATGACATTTTTTAATGTGTCAAGAAAAGTCATCCAAAAGACATATTATAGCATGGTGAGTGATTTTAAAGCATAATTTAGTGAGTAAAGAAGAAAAAATACCAAATTATGACATGTTGAAAAAAATGGTTAAAAAAACATCATACTATAGTATGTCGAAAAAAGTGAAAAATGACATTTTTTAATGTGTCAAGAAAACTCATCCAAAAGACATATTATAGTATAGTGAGTGTGTTTAAAGTATGATTTAGTGAGTAAAGAAGAAAAAACGCCAAATTTTAACATGTTGAAAAAAATGGTGAAAAACGTCATACTATAGTATGTCGAAAAAAGTGAAAAATGACATTTTTTTTAACATGTCAAAAAAAGTCATCCGAAACACATATTATAGCATAGTGAGTGATTTTAAAGTATGATTTAGTGAGTAAAGAAGAAAAAATGCTAAATTTTAACATGTTGAAAAAAACTGTTAAAAAACGTCATACTATAGTATGTCGAAAAAAGTGAAAAATGACATTTTTTAACGTGAAAAAAAGTCATCCAAAAGACATATTATAGCATGGTGAGTGATTTTAAAGCATGATTTAGTGAGTAAAGAAGAAAAAATGCCAAATTTTAACATGTTGAAAAAAATGGTTAAAAACGTCATACTATAGTATGTCGAAAAAAGTGAAAAATGACATTTTTTTAACCTGTCAAAAAAAGTCATCCAAAAGACATATTACAGCATGGTGAGTGATTTTAAAGCATAATTGGGTGAGTAAAGTTGAAAAAATGCCAAATTATGACATGTTGAAAAAAATGGTTAAACAAACGTCATACTATAGTATGTCGAAAAAAAGTGAAAAATGACATTTTTTAATGTGTCAAGAAAAGTCATCCAAAAGACATATTATAGCATGGTGAGTGATTTTAAAGCATAATTTAGTGAGTAAAGAAGAAAAAATACCAAATTTTAACATGTTGAAAAAAATGGTGAAAAACGTCATACTATAGTATGTCGAAAAAAGTGAAAAATGACATTTTTTTAACATGTCGAAAAAAGTCATCCAAAAGACATATTATAGCATAGTGAGTGACATGTTGAAAAAATTTAAAAAAAAAAAAAAAAAACACATCAAAAAAGTCATCCAAAAGACATTTTAGAGTATGGTAATTTTAAATTAATTATCAATTAATCAATTAACAACTTAGTCAAGTAATCAACCATTTATTTAAAAATCAATACATTAACCCACCAATACAATCCAACCAATTATAATATTAACATTCCAATCAGTCAATTCACTGTCTAAATGTTTGTCTCATTAATCAATCAGAGTATTTAACCCATTACTCAGTCAATTTACCAACTAATCAGTCAACCAATCAATCAACTATTCAGTCAATAAATCAATCATTGTGTTCCAATGCAGTATCTACTTCTAATTATGTACAAAAGTGTATAGATCCATCAATTAACACATTTCATAGATGAACAAATAACGACAAAACTAAATTTGTAAAATTTGAACATGAATATTCAGACCTGATATAGTTTGACATAATTACTTTATGCAAAATACCAGACAGATAAAAATGTCAGTATACAATAAATATCATCTGCTCCAAGAATGTTAAAAACACATAGAGCTACAACAAATTATGTTGTTTCATCTACAAGATGAAAAATGGCCCCATTTTGGTCACTGGTGATGTTTTAAGTGTCGTTTTGTCCAAAACACAAAATTAACCCAGAATAAAAAAGAGGGAAAAAATCTCTGCAATTAAAAAGATTCATGACAAATTATAATTCACTCTTCTTGAACTGGTACAGAGGTGATGCTTTGGTCTTCATTGGTTGGTCTTCATTCTCAGTGAGGGTCTCCAGGACTCCAGGACCAGCAGCAAGGGTCTCCAGGACTCCAGGACCACCAGCAAGGGTCTCCAGGACTCCAGGACCACCAGCAAGGGTCTCCAGGACAATTGAGGATCTGCAAGACTCCAGGACCAGCAGCGAGGGTCTCCGGGACTCCAGGACAATTGAGGGTCTACAAGACTCCAGGACCAGCAGCGAGGGTCTACAGGACTCCAGGACCAGCAGACTCAGGACCAGCTTCCTCAACTCAGTGGACTCTTTGATGAACTCTGTACCTTGGTGACAGTAATCAAACACTGTTAATACTGCAAGTACTCCATCAGTCAGTGTATTTATACCTCATCCTGGTTAATCCTCATTCAGGACATTATTCTGGATCTCCGCTGGACTTCCTGCATCTCCTTGTCTCACTTCTGTATTTGTACAATGGCAACAAAGTTTCACGCAACAATCAAATTTTATCACAAACAGTGATTTTATTCTTGTTGTGCTATGAATTCATTAATAACACTATCATAAGACTGATGACTTTTTACCACAATTCATGATATTTCATTTTTCACCTTTTTCCACATTATGCAATCAAAATAACTCCAGATGTTCTCAGCAAATAACATCTTTTGGATTATTGATGCCATACTATGTGATTATGTCAGAATTTGGCATTTTTTCGACTTCACTCACTAAATCATACTTTAAACACACTCACTATGCTATAATATGTGTTTTGGATGACTTTTTTTGACATGTTAAAAAAATGTCATTTTTAACTTTTTTCGACATACTATAGTATGACGTTTTTGATGGATTTTTTGACATGGTAAAATATGGTTTTATTTCAACTTTTTTCACCATATTTTGATATTAACTTGAATCAGAACACTCTAATTAGGCTATTTAAAGACTTTTTTTTGACCTTTTATATTTTGACATTTTTCCACTTTTTCGACATACTATAGTATGACGTTTTTGATGGATTTTTTGACATGATAAAATATGGCTTTATTTCAACTTTTTTCACCATGTTTTGATATTAACTTGAATCAGAACATTCTAATTAGGCTATTTATAGACTTTTTTTGACCTTTTATATTTTTGACATTTTTCGACATACTATAGTATGACATTTTTGATGAATTTTTTCACATGCTAAAATATGGCTTTATTTCAACTTTTTTCACCATATTTTGATATTAACTTGAATCAGAACACTCTAATTAGGCTATTTATGGACTTTTTTTGACTTTTTATATTTTGACATTTTTTGACTTTTTCGACATACTATAGTATGACGTTTTTGATGGATTTTTTCACATGCTAAAATATGGCTTTATTTCAACTTTTTTCACCATATTTTAATATTAACTTGAATCAGAACACTCTAATTAGGCTATTTATAGACTTTTTTTGACCTTTTATATTTTGACATTTTTTGACTTTTTCGACATACTATAGTATGACGTTTTTGATGGATTTATCGACATGCTAAAATATGGCTTTATTTCAACTTTTTTCACGATATTTAGATATTAACTTGAATCAGAACACTATAATTAGGCAATTTAAGGACTTTTTTTGACCTTTTATTTTTTGACATTTTTTGACATACTATAGTGTGACGTTTTTGATGGATTTTTCAACATGCTAAAATATGGCTTTATTTCAACTTTTTTCACCATATTTTGATATTAACTTGAATCAGAACACCCTAATTAGGCTATTTATGGACTTTTTTTGACTTTTTATATTTTGACATTTTTTAACTTTTTTGACATACTATAGTATGACGTTTTTGATGGATTTTTTGACATGCTAAAATATGGCTTTATTTCAACTTTTTTCACCATATTTTGATATTAACTTAAATCAGAACACTCTAATTAGGCTATTTATAGACTTTTTTTGACCTTTTATATTTTGACATTTTTTGACTTTTTTGACATACTATAGTGTGATGTTTTCGATGGATTTTTTGACATGCTCAAATATGGCTTTATTTCAACTTTTTTCACCATATTTTGATATTAACTTGAATCAGAACTCTCTAATTAGGCCATTTAAAGACTTTTTGTGACTTTTTATATTTTGGCATTTTTTGACTTTTTCGACATACTATGGTATGACGTTTTTGATGGATTTTTTCACATGCTACAATATGGCTTTATTTCAACTTTTTTCACCATATTTTGATATTAACTTGAATCAGAACATTCTAATTAGGCTATTTATAGACTTTTTTTGACACACTATAGTGTGACGTTTTCGATGGATTTTTTGACATGCCAAAATATGGCTTTATTTCAACTTTTTTCACCATATTTTAATATTAACTTGAATCAGAACACTCTAATTAGGCTATTTATGGACTTTTTTTGACTTTTTAAATTTTTGCATTTTTTGACTTTTTTTGACGTTTTTGATGGATTTTTTCACATGCTAAAATATGGCTTTATTTCAACTTTTTTCACCATATTTTAATATTAACTTGAATCAGAACACTCTAATTAGGCTATTTAAAGACTTTTTTTGACCTTTTATATTTTGACATTTTTTGACTTTTTCGACATACTATAGTATGACGTTTTTGATGGATTTTTTCACGTGCTAAAATATGGCTTTATTTCAACTTTTTTCACCATATTTTGATATTAACTTGAATCAGAACATTCTAATTAGGCTATTTATAGACTTTTTTTGACCTTTTATATTTTGTCATTTTTTGACTTTTTCAACATACTATAGTATGACGTTTTTGATGGTTTTTCGACATGCTAAAATATGGCTTTATTTCAACTTTTTTCACCATATTTTAATATTAACTTGAATCAGAACACCCTAATTAGGCTATTTATAGACTTTTTTTGACCTTTTATATTTTGACATTTTTTGACTTTTTCGACATACTATAGTATGACGTTTTTGATGGATTTTTTGACATGCTAAAATATGGCTTTATTTCAACTTTTTTCACCATATTTTAATATTAACTTGAATCAGAACACTCTAATTAGGCTATTTATGGACTTTTTTTGACCTGTTATATTTTGACATTTTTTGACATACTATAGTGTGATGTTTTCGATGGATTTTTTGACATGCTACAATATGGCTTTATTTCAACATTTTTCACGATATTTTAATATTAACTTGAATCAGAACACCCTAATTAGGCTATTTAAAGACTTTTTTTGACCTTTTATTTTTTGACATTTTTTGACATACTATAGTGTGACGTTTTTGATGGATTTTTCGACATGCTATAATATGGCTTTATTTCAACTTTTTTCACCATATTTTGATATTAACTTGAATCAGAACACCCCAATTAGGCTATTTAAAGACTTTTTTTGACCTTTTATATTTTGACATTTTTTGACATTTTTCGACATACTATAGTATGACGTTTTCGATGGATTTTTTGACATGCCAAAATATGGCTTTATTTCAACTTTTTTCACCATATTTTAATATTAACTTGAATCAGAACAGTTTAATTAGGCTATTTAAAGACTTTTTTTGACCTTTTATATTTTGACATTTTTTGACTTTTTCGACATACTATAGTATGACGTTTTTGATGGATTTTTTCACATGCTACAATATGGCTTTATTTCAACTTTTTTCACCATATTTTAATATTAACTTGAATCAGAACACCCTAATTAGGCTATTTAAAGAGTTTTTTTGACCTTTTATATTTTGACATTTTTTGACATAGTATAGTGTGATGTTTTTGATGGATTTTTCGACATGCTAAAATATGGCTTTATTTCAATTTTTTTCACCATATTTTAATATTAACTTGAATCAGAACACTCTAATTAGGCTATTTAAAGACTTTTTTTGACCTTTTATATTTTGACATTTTTTGACTTTTTCGAAATACTATAGTATGACGTTTTTGATGGATTTTTTCACATGCTAAAATATGGCTTTATTTCAACTTTTTTCACCGTATTTTGATATTAACTTGAATCAGAACACTCTAACTAGGCTATTGAAAGACTTTTTTTGACCCTTTATATTTTCGCATTTTTTTTACTTTTTCGACATACTATAGTATGACGTTTTTGATGGATTTTTTGACATGCTAACATATGGCTTTATTTCAACTTTTTTCACCATATTTTGATATTAACTTGAATCAGAACACCCTAATTAGGCTATTTATAGACTTTTTTTGACCTTTTATTTTTTGACATTTTTTGACATACTATAGTATGACATTTTTGATGGATTTTTCGACATGCTAAAATATGGCTTTATTTCAACTTTTTTCACCATATTTTGATACTAACTTGAATCAGAACACTCTAATTAGGCCATTTATGGACATTTTTTGACTTTTTATATTTTGACATTTTTTGACTTTTTCGACATACTATCGTGTGACGTTTTTGATGGATTTTTTTGACATGCTAAAATATGGCTTTATTTCAACTTTTTTCACCTTATTTTAATATTAACTTGAATCAGAACACCCTAATTAGGCTATTTATAGACTTTTTTTGACCTTTTATATTTTAACATTTTTTGACTTTTTCGACATACTATAGTATGACGTTTTTGATGGATTTTTTCACATGCTAAAATCTAGCTTTATTTCAACTTTTTTCACCATATTTTAATATTAACTTGAATCAGAACACTTTAATTAGGCTATTTATGGACTTTTTTTCACTTTTTATATTTTTACATTTTTTGACTTTTTCGACATACTATAGTATGACGTTTTTGATGGATTTTTTAACATGCTAAAATATGGCTTTATTTCAACTTTTTTCTCCATATTTTAAAATCAACTTGAATCAGAACACTCTAATTAGGCTATTTAAGGACTTTTTTTTGACCTTTTATATTTTGACATTTTTTGACTTTTTCGACATACTATAGTATGACGTTTTTGATGGATTTTTTGACAGGCTAAAATATGGCTTTATTTCAACTTTTTTCACCATATTTCGATATTAACTTGAATCAGAACACTCTAATTAGGCAATTTATGGACTTTTTTTGACTTTTTATATTTTGACATTTTTTGACTTTTTCGACATACTATAGTATGACGTTTTTGATGGATTTTTTGACAGGCTAAAATATGGCTTTATTTCAACTTTTTTCACCATATTTTAACATTAACTTGAATCAGAACACTCTAATTAGGCTATTTATAGACTTTTTTTGACCTTTTATATTTTGACATTTTTTGACATACTATAGTGTGACGTTTTCGATGGATTTTTTGACATGCCAAAATATGGCTTTATTTCAACTTTTTTCACCATATTTTAATATTGACTTGAATCAGAACACTTTAATTAGGCTATTTAAAGACTTTTTTTGACCTTTTAAATTTTGACATTTTTTGAGTTTTTCGACATACTATAGTATGACCTTTTTGATGGATTTTTTGACATGCTAAAATATGGCTTTATTTCAACTTTTTTCACCATATTTTAATATTGACTTGAATCAGAACACTCTAATGAGGCTATTTATGGACTTTCTTTGACTTTTTAAATTTTGGTATTTTTTGACTTTTTCGACATACTATAGTATGACGTTTTTGATGGATTTTTTGACATGCTAAAATATGGCTTTATTTCAACTTTTTTCACCATATTTTAATATTAACTTGAATCAGAACACTCTAACTAGGCTATTGAAAGACTTTTTTTGACCCTTTATATTTTCGCATTTTTTTTACTTTTTCGACATACTATAGTATGATGTTGTTGATGGATTTTTTGACATGCTAACATATGGCTTTATTTCAACTTTTTTCACCATATTTTGATATTAACTTGAATCAGAACACTCTAATTAGGCTATTTATAGACTTTTTTTGACCTTTTATATTTTTGACATTTTTCGACTTTTTCGACATACTATAGCATGACGTTTTTGATGGATTTTTTGACATGCCAAAATATGGCTTTATTTCAACTTTTTTCACCATATTTTAATATTAACTTGAATCAGAACACTTTAATTAGGCTATTTAAAGACTTTTTTTGACCTTTTAAATTTTGACATTTTTTGAGTTTTTCGACATACTATAGTATGACGTTTTTGATGGATTTTTTCACATGCTGAAATATGGCTTTATTTCAACTTTTTTCACCATATTTTGATATTAACTTAAATCAGAACACTCTAATTAGGCTATTTATGGACTTTTTTTGAGCTTTTATATTTTGGCATTTTTTGACTTTTTCGACATACTATAGTATGACGTTTTTGATGGATTTTTTCACATGCTAAAATATGGCTTTATTTCAACTTTTTTCACCATATTTTGATATTAACTTGAATCAGAACACTCTAATTAGGCTATTTATGGACTTTTTTGACTTTTTATATTTTGACATTTTTTGACTTTTTCGACATACTATAGTATGACGTTTTTGATGGATTTTTTGACATGCTAACATATGGCTTTATTTCAACTTTTTTCACCATATTTTGATATTAACTTGAATCAGAACACCCTAATTAGGCTATTTATAGACTTTTTTTGACCTTTTATTTTTTGACATTTTTTGACATACTATAGTATGACATTTTTGATGGATTTTTCGACATGCTAAAATATGGCTTTATTTCAACTTTTTTTCACCATATTTTGATACTAACTTGAATCAGAACACTCTAATTAGGCCATTTATAGACTTTTTTTGACCTTTTATATTTTAACATTTTTTGACTTTTTCGACATACTATAGTATGACGTTTTTGATGGATTTTTTCACGTGCTAAAATCTAGCTTTATTTCAACTTTTTTCACCATATTTTAATATTAACTTGAATCAGAACACTTTAATTAGGCTATTTATGGACTTTTTTTTGACTTTTTATATTTTGGCATTTTTTGACTTTTTCGACATACTATAGTATGACGTTTTTGATGGATTTTTTGACATGCTAAAATATGGCTTTATTTCAACTTTTTTCACCATATTTTGAAATCAACTTGAATCAGAACACCCCAATTAGGCTATTTAAAGACTTTTTTTGACCTTTTATATTTTGACATTTTTTGACATACTATAGTGTGACGTTTTTGATGGATTTTTTCACATGCTAAAATATGGCTTTATTTCAACTTTTTTCACCATATTTTGGTATTAACTTGAATCAGAACACTCTAATTAGGCAATTTATGGACTTTTTTTGACCCTTTATATTTTGACATTTTTTGACTTTTTCGACATACTATAGTATGACGTTTTTGATGGATTTTTTGACATGCTTTATTTCAACTTTTTTCACCATATTTTGATATTAACTTAAATCAGAACACTCTAATTAGGCTATTTAAAGACTTTTTTGGACCTTTTATATTTTGGTATTTTTTGACTTTTTCGACATACTATAGTATGACGTTTTTGATGGATTTTTTCACATGCTACAATATGGCTTTATTTCAACTTTTTTCATCATATTTTGATATTAACTTGAATCAGAACACCGTAATTAGGCTATTTATGGACTTTTTTTTGACTTTTTATATTTTGACATTTTTTGACTTTTTCGACATACTATAGTATGACGTTTTTGATGGATTTTTTGACATGCTAAAATATGGCTATATTTCAACTTTTTTCACCATATTTTGATATTAACTTAATCAGAACTCTCTAATTAGGCTATTTAAGGACTTTTTTGACCTTTTATATTTTGACATTTTTTGACATACTATAGTGTGACGTTTTCGATGGATTTTTTGACATGCTGAAATATGGCTTTATTTCAACTTTTTTTCACCATATTTTAAAATCAACTTGAATCAGAACACTATAATTAGGCAATTTAAGGAGTTTTTTTGACCTTTTATTTTTTGACATTTTTTGACATACTATAGTGTGACGTTTTTGATGGATTTTTCGACATGCTATAATATGGCTTTATTTCAACTTTTTTCACCATATTTTGATATTAACTTGAATCAGAACATTCTAATTAGGCTATTTATAGACTTTTTTTGACCTTTTATATTTTTGACATTTTTCGACTTTTTCGACATACTATAGTATGACGTTTTTGATGGATTTTTTGACATGGCAAAATATGGCTTTATTTCAACTTTTTTCACCATATTTTAATATTAACTTGAATCAGAACACCCTAATTAGGCTATTTAAGGACTTTTTTTGACTTTTTATATTTTTGATGGATTTTTTGACATGCTACAATATGGCTTTATTTCAACTTTTTTCACCATATTTCGATATTAACTTGAATCAGAACACTCTAATTAGGCTATTTATAGACTTTTTTTGACCTTTTATATTTTGACATTTTTTGACATACTATAGTGTGATGTTTTGATGGATTTTTTTGACATGCTAAAATATGGCTTTATTTCAACTTTTTTCACCATATTTTAATATTGACTTGAATCAGAACACTCTAATGAGGCTATTTATGGACTTTCTTTGACTTTTTAAATTTTGGTATTTTTTGACTTTTTCGACATACTATAGTATGACGTTTTTGATGGATTTTTTGACATGCTAAAATATGGCTTTATTTCAACTTTTTTCACCATATTTTAATATTAACTTGCATCAGAACACTCTAACTAGGCTATTGAAAGACTTTTTTTGACCCTTTATATTTTCGCATTTTTTTTACTTTTTCGACATACTATAGTATGATGTTGTTGATGGATTTTTTGACATGCTAACATATGGCTTTATTTCAACTTTTTTCACCATATTTTGATATTAACTTGAATCAGAACACCCTAATTAGGCTATTTATAGACTTTTTTGACCTTTTATATTTTGACATTTTTCGACTTTTTCGACATACTATAGTATGACATTTTTGATGGATTTTTCGACATGCTAAAATATGGCTTTATTTCAACTTTTTTCACCATATTTTAATATTAACTTGAATCAGAACACTTTAATTAGGCTATTTATGGACTTTTTTTGACTTTTTATATTTTGGCATTTTTGACTTTTTCGACATACTATAGTATGACGTTTTTGATGGATTTTTGACATGCTAAAATATGGCTTTATTTCAACTTTTTCACCATATTTTGAAATCAACTTGAATCAGAACACTCTAATTAGGCTATTTATAGACTTTTTTTGACCTTTTATATTGTGACATTTTTCGACATTTTTTGACATACTATAGTGTGACGTTTTTGATGGATTTTTTCACATGCTAAAATATGGCTTTATTTCAACTTTTTTCACCATATTTTGAAATCAACTTGAATCAGAACACCCCAATTAGGCTATTTAAAGACTTTTTTTGACCTTTTATATTTTGACATTTTTTGACATACTATAGTGTGATGTTTTCGATGGATTTTTTGAATCAGAACAGTTTAATTAGGCTATTTAAAGACTTTTTTTGACCTTTTATATTTTGACATTTTTTGACTTTTTCGACATACTATAGTATGACGTTTTTGATGGATTTTTTCACATGCTACAATATGGCTTTATTTCAACTTTTTTCACCATATTTTAATATTAACTTGAATCAGAACACCCTAATTAGGCTATTTAAAGACTTTTTTTGACCTTTTATATTTTGACATTTTTTGACATACTATAGTGTGACGTTTTTGATGGATTTTTTCACATGCTAAAATATGGCTTTATTTCAACTTTTTTCACCATATTTTAATATTAACTTGAATCAGAACACTCTAATTAGGCTATTTAAAGACTTTTTGACCTTTTATATTTTGACATTTTTGACTTTTTCGACATACTATAGTATGACGTTTTTGATGGATTTTTCACATGCTAAAATATGGCTTTATTTCAACTTTTTTCACCGTATTTTGATATTAACTTGAATAAGAACACTCTAACTAGGCTATTGAAAGACTTTTTTTGACCATTTATATTTTGACATTTTTACTTTTTCGACATACTATAGTATGACGTTTTTGATGGATTTTTGACATGCTAACATATGGCTTTATTTCAACTTTTTCACCATATTTTGATATTAACTTGAATCAGAACACTCTAATTAGGCTATTTATAGACTTTTTGACCTTTTATATTTTGACATTTTTGACTTTTTCGACATACTATAGTATGACATTTTTGATGGATTTTTCGACATGCTAAAATATGGCTTTATTTCAACTTTTTTCACCATATTTTGATACTAACTTGAATCAGAACACTCTAATTAGGCCATTTATGGACATTTTTTGACTTTTTATATTTTGACATTTTTTGACTTTTTCGACATACTATCGTGTGACGTTTTTGATGGATTTTTTTGACATGCTAAAATATGGCTTTATTTCAACTTTTTTCACCTTATTTTAATATTAACTTGAATCAGAACACCCTAATTAGGCTATTTATAGACTTTTTTTGACCTTTTATATTTTGACATTTTTTGACTTTTTCGACATACTATAGTATGACGTTTTTGATGGATTTTTTCACATGCTAAAATATGGCTTTATTTCAACTTTTTTCACCATATTTTAATATTAACTTGAATCAGAACACTTTAATTAGGCTATTTATGGACTTTTTTTGACTTTTTATATTTTGGCATTTTTTGACTTTTTCGACATACTATAGTATGACGTTTTTGATGGATTTTTTGACATGCTAAAATATGGCTTTATTTCAACTTTTTTCACCATATTTTGAAATCAACTTGAATCAGAACACCCCAATTAGGCTATTTAAAGACTTTTTTTGACCTTTTATATTTTGACATTTTTTGACATACTATGGTGTGACGTTTTTGATGGATTTTTTCACATGCTAAAATATGGCTTTATTTCAACTTTTTTCACCATATTTTGAAATCAACTTGAATCAGAACACCCCAATTAGGCTATTTAAAGACTTTTTTTGACCTTTTATATTTTGACATTTTTTGACATACTATAGTGTGACGTTTTTGATGGATTTTTTGACATGCCAAAATATGGCTTTATTTCAACTTTTTTCACCATATTTTAATATTGACTTGAATCAGAACACTTTAATTAGGCTATTTAAAGACTTTTTTTGACCTTTTAAATTTTGACATTTTTTGAGTTTTTCGACATACTATAGTATGACCTTTTTGATGGATTTTTTGACATGCTAAAATATGGCTTTATTTCAACTTTTTTCACCATATTTTGAAATCAACTTGAATCAGAACACTCTAATTAGGCTATTTATAGACTTTTTTTGACCTTTTATATTTTTGACATTTTTCGACTTTTTCGACATACTATAGCATGACGTTTTTGATGGATTTTTTGACATGCCAAAATATGGCTTTATTTCAACTTTTTTCACCATATTTTAATATTAACTTGAATCAGAACACTTTAATTAGGCTATTTAAAGACTTTTTTTGACCTTTTAAATTTTGACATTTTTTGAGTTTTTCGACATACTATAGTATGACGTTTTTGATGGATTTTTTCACATGCTGAAATATGGCTTTATTTCAACTTTTTTCACCATATTTTGATATTAACTTAAATCAGAACACTCTAATTAGGCTATTTATGGACTTTTTTTGAGCTTTTATATTTTGGCATTTTTTGACTTTTTCGACATACTATAGTATGACGTTTTTGATGGATTTTTTCACATGCTAAAATATGGCTTTATTTCAACTTTTTTCACCATATTTTGAAATCAACTTGAATCAGAACACCCCAATTAGGCTATTTAAAGACTTTTTTTGACCTTTTATATTTTGACATTTTTTGACTTTTCGACATACTATAGTGTGACGTTTTTGATGGATTTTTCACATGCTAAAATATGGCTTTATTTCAACTTTTTCACCATATTTTGGTATTAACTTGAATCAGAACACTCTAATTAGGCAATTTATGGACTTTTTTGACCCTTTTATATTTTGACATTTTTGACTTTTTCGACATACTATAGTATGACGTTTTGATGGATTTTTGACATGCTAAAATATGGCTTTATTTCAACTTTTTTCACCATATTTTGATATTAACTTAAATCAGAACACTCTAATTAGGCTATTTAAAGACTTTTTTGGACCTTTTATATTTTGGTATTTTTTGACTTTTTCGACATACTATAGTATGACGTTTTTGATGGATTTTTTCACATGCTACAATATGGCTTTATTTCAACTTTTTTCATCATATTTTGATATTAACTTGAATCAGAACACCGTAATTAGGCTATTTATGGACTTTTTTTGACTTTTTATATTTTGACATTTTTTGACTTTTTCGACATACTATAGTATGGTGTTTTTGATGGATTTTTTGACATGCTAAAATATGGCTTTATTTCAACATTTTTCACCATATTTTGATATTAACTTTAATCAGAACACTCTAATTAGGCTATTTAAAGACTTCTTTTGACCTTTTATATTTTGGTATTTTTTGACTTTTTCGACATACTATAGTATGACGTTTTTGATGGATTTTTTCACATGCTACAATATGGCTTTATTTCAACTTTTTTCACCATATTTTAATATTAACTTGAATCAGAACACTCTAATTAGGCTATTTATGGACTTTTTTTGACTTTTTATATTTTGGCATTTTTTGACTTTTTCGACATACTATAGTATGACGTTTTTGATGGATTTTTTGACATGCTAAAATATGGCTTTATTTCAACTTTTTTCACCATATTTTGATATTAACTTAATCAGAACTCTCTAATTAGGCTATTTAAGGACTTTTTTGACCTTTTATATTTTGACATTTTTTGACATACTATAGTGTGACGTTTTCGATGGATTTTTTGACATGCCAAAATATGGCTTTATTTCACCTTTTTTCACCATATTTTGATATTAACTTGAATCAGAACACTCTAATTAGGCTATTTATAGACTTTTTTTGACCTTTTATATTTTTGACATTTTTTGACATACTATAGTGTGACGTTTTCGATGGATTTTTTGACATGCCAAAATATGGCTTTATTTCAACTTTTTTCACCATATTTTAATATTAACTTGAATCAGAACACTTTAATTAGGCTATTTAAAGACTTTTTTTGACCTTTTATATTTTGACATTTTTTGACTTTTTCGACATACTATAGTATGACGTTTTTGATGGATTTTTCGACATGCTAAAATATGGCTTTATTTCAACTTTTTTCACCATATTTTAATATTAACTTGAATCAGAACACTCTAATTAGGCTATTTATGGACTTTTTTTGACTTTTTATATTTTGGCATTTTTTGACTTTTTCGACATACTATAGTATGACGTTTTTGATGGATTTTTTCACATGCTAAAATATGGCTTTATTTCAACTTTTTTCACCATATTTTGACATTAACTTGAATGAGAACACACTAATTAGGCTATTTATAGACTTTTTTTTACCTTTTATATTTTGACATTTTTTTACTTTTTCGACATACTATAGTATGACGTTTTTGATGGATTTTTTGACATGCTTTATTTCAACTTTTTTCACCATATTTTGATATTAACTTCAATCAGAACACTCTAATTAGGCTATTTAAAGACTTTTTTTGACCTTTTATATTTTGGTATTTTTTGACTTTTTCGACATACTATAGTATGACGTTTTTGATGGATTTTTTCACATGCTACAATATGGCTTTATTTCAACTTTTTTCACCATATTTTGATACTAACTTGAATCAGAACACTCTAATTAGGCCATTTATGGACATTTTTTGACCTTTTATTTTTTGACATTTTTTGACATACTATAGTATGACATTTTTGATGGATTTTTCGACATGCTAAAATATGGCTTTATTTCAACTTTTTTCACCATATTTTGATACTAACTTGAATCAGAACACTCTAAATAGGCCATTTATGGACATTTTTTGACTTTTTATATTTTGACATTTTTTGACTTTTTCGACATACTATCGTGTGACGTTTTTGATGGATTTTTTTGACATGCTAAAATATGGCTTTATTTCAACTTTTTTCACCTTATTTTAATATTAACTTGAATCAGAACACCCTAATTAGGCTATTTATAGACTTTTTTTGACCTTTTATATTTTAACATTTTTTGACTTTTTCGACATACTATAGTATGACGTTTTTGATGGATTTTTTCACATGCTAAAATCTAGCTTTATTTCAACTTTTTTCACCATATTTTAATATTAACTTGAATCAGAACACTTTAATTAGGCTATTTATGGACTTTTTTTTGACTTTTTATATTTTGGCATTTTTTGACTTTTTCGACATACTATAGTATGACGTTTTTGATGGATTTTTTGACATGCTAAAATATGGCTTTATTTCAACTTTTTTCACCATATTTTGAAATCAACTTGAATCAGAACACCCCAATTAGGCTATTTAAAGACTTTTTTTGACCTTTTATATTTTGACATTTTTTGACATACTATAGTGTGACGTTTTTGATGGATTTTTTCACATGCTAAAATATGGCTTTATTTCAACTTTTTTCACCATATTTTGAAATCAACTTGAATCAGAACACCCCAATTAGGCTATTTAAAGACTTTTTTTGACCTTTTATATTTTGACATTTTTTGACATACTATAGTGTGACGTTTTCGATGGATTTTTTGACATGCCAAAATATGGCTTTATTTCAACTTTTTTCACCATATTTTAATATTGACTTGAATCAGAACACTTTAATTAGGCTATTTAAAGACTTTTTTTGACCTTTTAAATTTTGACATTTTTTGAGTTTTTCGACATACTATAGTATGACCTTTTTGATGGATTTTTTGACATGCTAACATATGGCTTTATTTCAACTTTTTTCACCATATTTTGATATTAACTTGAATCAGAACACCCTAATTAGGCTATTTATAGACTTTTTTTGACCTTTTATTTTTTGACATTTTTTGACATACTATAGTATGACATTTTTGATGGATTTTTCGACATGCTAAAATATGTCTTTATTTCAACTTTTTTTCACCATATTTTGATACTAACTTGAATCAGAACACTCTAATTAGGCCATTTATAGACTTTTTTTGACCTTTTATATTTTAACATTTTTTGACTTTTTCGACATACTATAGTATGACGTTTTTGATGGATTTTTTCACGTGCTAAAATCTAGCTTTATTTCAACTTTTTTTCACCATATTTTGATACTAACTTGAATCAGAACACTCTAATTAGGCCATTTATAGACTTTTTTTGACCTTTTATATTTTAACATTTTTTGACTTTTTCGACATACTATAGTATGACGTTTTTGATGGATTTTTTCACGTGCTAAAATCTAGCTTTATTTCAACTTTTTTCACCATATTTTAATATTAACTTGAATCAGAACACTTTAATTAGGCTATTTATGGACTTTTTTTTTACTTTTTATATTTTGGCATTTTTTGACTTTTTCGACATACTATAGTATGACGTTTTTGATGGATTTTTTGACATGCTAAAATATGGCTTTATTTCAACTTTTTTCACCATATTTTGAAATCAACTTGAATCAGAACACCCCAATTAGGCTATTTAAAGACTTTTTTTGACCTTTTATATTTTGACATTTTTTGACATACTATAGTGTGACGTTTTTGATGGATTTTTTCACATGCTAAAATATGGCTTTATTTCAACTTTTTTCACCATATTTTGGTATTAACTTGAATCAGAACACTCTAATTAGGCAATTTATGGACTTTTTTTGACCCTTTATATTTTGACATTTTTTGACTTTTTCGACATACTATAGTATGACGTTTTTGATGGATTTTTTCAACATGCTACAATATGGCTTTATTTCAACTTTTTTCACCATATTTTGATATTAACTTAAATCAGAACACTCTAATTAGGCTATTTAAAGACTTTTTTGGACCTTTTATATTTTGGTATTTTTTGACTTTTTCGACATACTATAGTATGACGTTTTTGATGGATTTTTTCACATGCTACAATATGGCTTTATTTCAACTTTTTTCATCATATTTTGATATTAACTTGAATCAGAACACCGTAATTAGGCTATTTATGGACTTTTTTTGACTTTTTTTATTTTGACATTTTTTGACTTTTTCGACATACTATAGTATGACGTTTTTGATGGATTTTTTGACATGCTAAAATATGGCTTTATTTCAACTTTTTTCACCATATTTTGATATTAACTTAATCAGAACTCTCTAATTAGGCTATTTAAGGACTTTTTTGACCTTTTATATTTTGACATTTTTTGACATACTATAGTGTGACGTTTTCGATGGATTTTTTGACATGCCAAAATATGGCTTTATTTCACCTTTTTTCACCATATTTTGATATTAACTTGAATCAGAACACTCTAATTAGGCTATTTAAAGACTTTTTTTGACCTTTTATTTTTTGACATTTTTTGACATACTATAGTGTGACGTTTTTGATGGATTTTTCAACATGCTATAATATGGCTTTATTTCAACTTTTTTCACCATATTTTGATATTAACTTGAATCAGAACACTCTAATTAGGCTATTTATAGACTTTTTTTGACCTTTTATATTTTTGACATTTTTCGACTTTTTCGACATACTATAGTATGACGTTTTTGATGGATTTTTTGACATGGCAAAATATGGCTTTATTTCAACTTTTTTCACCATATTTTAATATTAACTTGAATCAGAACACCCTAATTAGGCTATTTAAGGACTTTTTTTGACTTTTTATATTTTTGATGGATTTTTTGACATGCTACAATATGGCTTTATTTCAACTTTTTTCACCATATTTCGATATTAACTTGAATCAGAACACTCTAATTAGGCTATTTATAGACTTTTTTTGACCTTTTATATTTTGACATTTTTTGACATACTATAGTGTGATGTTTTGATGGATTTTTTTGACATGCTAAAATATGGCTTTATTTCAACTTTTTTCACCATATTTTAATATTGACTTGAATCAGAACACTCTAATGAGGCTATTTATGGACTTTCTTTGACTTTTTAAATTTTGGTATTTTTTGACTTTTTCGACATACTATAGTATGACGTTTTTGATGGATTTTTTGACATGCTAAAATATGGCTTTATTTCAACTTTTTTCACCATATTTTAATATTAACTTGCATCAGAACACTCTAACTAGGCTATTGAAAGACTTTTTTTGACCCTTTATATTTTCGCATTTTTTTTACTTTTTCGACATACTATAGTATGATGTTGTTGATGGATTTTTTGACATGCTAACATATGGCTTTATTTCAACTTTTTTCACCATATTTTGATATTAACTTGAATCAGAACACCCTAATTAGGCTATTTATAGACTTTTTTTGACCTTTTATTTTTTGACATTTTTTGACATACTATAGTATGACATTTTTGATGGATTTTTCGACATGCTAAAATATGGCTTTATTTCAACTTTTTTCACCATATTTTAATATTAACTTGAATCAGAACACTTTAATTAGGCTATTTATGGACTTTTTTTGACTTTTTATATTTTGGCATTTTTTGACTTTTTCGACATACTATAGTATGACGTTTTTGATGGATTTTTTGACATGCTAAAATATGGCTTTATTTCAACTTTTTTCACCATATTTTGAAATCAACTTGAATCAGAACACCCCAATTAGGCTATTTAAAGACTTTTTGACCTTTTATATTTTGACATTTTTGACTTTTTCGACATACTATAGTATGACGTTTTTGATGGATTTTTCACATGCTAAAATATGGCTTTATTTCAACTTTTTCACCATATTTTGAAATCAACTTGAATCAGAACACTCTAATTAGGCTATTTAAAGACTTTTTGACCTTTTATATTTTGACATTTTTGACATACTATAGTGTGATGTTTTGATGGATTTTGAATCAGAACAGTTTAATTAGGCTATTTAAAGACTTTTTTGACCTTTTATATTTTGACATTTTTTGACTTTTCGACATACTATAGTATGACGTTTTTGATGGATTTTTCACATGCTAAAATATGGCTTTATTTCAACTTTTTCACCATATTTTAATATTAACTTGAATCAGAACACTCTAATTAGGCTATTTAAAGACTTTTTTGACCTTTTATATTTTGACATTTTTGACTTTTTCGACATACTATAGTGTGATGTTTTTGATGGATTTGACATGCTAAAATATGGCTTTATTTCAATTTTTTCACCATATTTTAATATTAACTTGAATCAGAACACTATAATTAGGCTATTTAAAGACTTTTTGACCTTTTATATTTTGACATTTTTTGACTTTTTCGACATACTATAGTATGACGTTTTTGATGGATTTTTCACATGCTAAAATATGGCTTTATTTCAACTTTTTCACCATATTTTTATATTAACTTGAATCAGAACACTATAATTAGGCTATTGAAAGACTTTTTTGACCCTTTATATTTTGACATTTTTTTGACTTTTTCGACATACTATAGTATGACGTTTTTGATGATTTTTTGACAGGCTAAAATATGGCTTTATTTCAACTTTTTTCACCATATTTTAATATTAACTTGAATCAGAACACCCTAATTAGGCTATTTATAGACTTTTTTTGACTTTTTATATTTTGACATTTTTTTTACTTTTTCGACATACTATAGTATGACGTTTTTGATGGATTTTTTGACATGCTAAAATATGGCTTTATTTCAACTTTTTTCACCATATTTCGATATTAACTTGAATCAGAACACTCTAATTAGGCAATTTATGGACTTTTTTTGACTTTTTATATTTTGACATTTTTTGACTTTTTCGACATACTATAGTATGACGTTTTTGATGGATTTTTTGACAGGCTAAAATATGGCTTTATTTCAACTTTTTTCACCATATTTTAACATTAACTTGAATCAGAACACTCTAATTAGGCTATTTATAGACTTTTTTTGACCTTTTATATTTTGACATTTTTTGACTTTTTCGACATACTATAGTATGACGTTTTTGATGGATTTTTTGACATGCTAAAATATGGCTTTATTTCAACTTTTTTCACCATATTTCGATATTAACTTGAATCAGAACACCCTAATTAGGCTATTTATGGACTTTTTTTTTTACTTTTTATATTTTGACATTTTTTTGACTTTTTCGACATACTATAGTATGACGTTTTGATGGATTTTTGACATGCTAAAATTTGGATTTATTTCAACTTTTTTCACCATATTTTAATATTAACTTGAATCAGAACACTCTAATTAGGCTATTTAAAGACTTTTTTTGACCTTTTATATTTTGACATTTTTGACTTTTTAGACATACTATAGTATGAAGTTTTTGATGGATTTTTTACATGCTAAAATATGGCTTTATTTCAACTTTTTCACCATATTTTGAAATTAACTTGAATCAGAACACCCCAATTAGGCTATTTAAAGACTTTTTTGACCTTTTATATTTTGACATTTTTTGACTTTTTCGACATACTATAGTATGACGTTTTTGATGGATTTTTCGACATGCCAAAATATGGCTTTATTTCAACTTTTTTCACCATATTTTAATATTAACTTGAATCAGAACACTCTAATAAGGCTATTTAAAGACTTTTTTTGACCTTTTATATTTTGACATTTTTTGACTTTTTCGACATACTATAGTATGACGTTTTTGATGGATTTTTTGACATGCTAAAATATGGCTTTATTTCAACTTTTTTCACCATATTTTGAAATCAACTTGAATCAGAACACTCTAATTAGGCTATTTATAGACTTTTTTTGACCTTTTATATTTTTGACATTTTTCGACTTTTTCGACATACTATAGTATGACGTTTTTGATGGATTTTTTGACATGCTAAAATATGGCTTTATTTCAACTTTTTTCACCATATTTTAATATTAACTTGAATCAGAACACTCTAATTAGGCTATTTCTAGACTTTTTTTGACCTTTTACATTTTTGACATTTTTCGACATACTATAGTATGACGTTTTTGATGGATTTTTTCACATGCTAAAATATGGCTTTATTTCAACTTTTTTCACCATATTTTGATATTAACTTAAATCAGAACACTCTAATTAGGCTATTTATGGACTTTTTTTGAGCTTTTATATTTTGGCATTTTTTGACTTTTTCGACATACTATAGTATGACGTTTTTGATGGATTTTTTCACATGCTAAAATATGGCTTTATTTCAACTTTTTTCACCATATTTTGAAATCAACTTGAATCAGAACACCCCAATTAGGCTATTTAAAGACTTTTTTTGACCTTTTATATTTTGACATTTTTTGACATACTATAGTGTGACGTTTTTGATGGATTTTTTCACATGCTAAAATATGGCTTTATTTCAACTTTTTTCACCATATTTTGGTATTAACTTGAATCAGAACACTCTAATTAGGCAATTTATGGACTTTTTTTGACCCTTTATATTTTGACATTTTTTGACTTTTTCGACATACTATAGTATGACGTTTTTGATGGATTTTTTGACATGCTAAAATATGGCTTTATTTCAACTTTTTTCACCATATTTTAATATTAACTTGAATCAGAACACTCTAATTAGGCTATTTAAAGACTTTTTTTGACCTTTTATATTTTGACATTTTTTGACTTTTTCGACATACTATAGTATGACGTTTTTGATGGATTTTTTGACATGCTAAAATATGGCTTTATTTCAACTTTTTTCACCATATTTTGATATTAACTTGAATCAGAACACTCTAATTAGGCTATTTATGGACTTTTTTCACTTTTTATATTTTTACATTTTCTGACTTTTTCGACATACTATAGTATGACGTTTTTGATGGATTTTTTAACATGCTAAAATATGGCTTTATTTCAACTTTTTTCACCATATTTCGATATTAACTTGAATCAGAACACCCTAATTAGCCTATTTAAAGACTTTTTTTGACCTTTTATATTTTGACATTTTTTGACTTTTTCGACATACTATAGTATGACGTTTTTGATGGATTTTTTGACATGCTAAAATATAGCTTTATTTAAATTTTTTCACCATATTTTGACATTAACTTGAATCAGAACACTCCAATTAGGCTATTTATGGACTTTTTTTGACTTTTTATATTTTGGCATTTTTTGACTTTTTCGACATACTATAGTATGACATTTTTGATGGATTTTTCGACATGCTAAAATATGCCTTTATTTCAACTTTTTTCACCATATTTCGATATGAACTTGAATCGGAACACTCTAATTAGGCAATTTATGGACTTTTTTTGACTTTTTATATTTTGACATTTTTTGACTTTTTCGACATACTATAGTGTGACGTTTTTCATGGATTTTTTCACATGCTAAAATATGGCTTCATTTCAACTTTTTTCACCATATTTTGAAATCAACTTGAATCAGAACACTCTAATTAGGCTATTTATAGACTTTTTTTGACCTTTTATATTGTGACATTTTTCGACTTTTTCGACATACTATAGTGTGACGTTTTCGATGGATTTTTTGACATGCCAAAATATGGCTTTATTTCAACTTTTTTCACCATATTTTAATATTAACTTGAATCAGAACACTCTAATTAGGCTATTTAAAGACTTTTTTTGACCTTTTATATTTTGACATTTTTTGACTTTTTCGACATACTATAGTATGACGTTTTTGATGGATTTTTTCACATGCTAAAATATGGCTTTATTTCAACTTTTTTCACCATATTTTGATATTAACTTGAATCAGAACGCTCTAATTAGGCTATTTATGGACTTTTTTTTTTACTTTTTATATTTTGACATTTTTTGACTTTTTCGACATACTATAGTATGACGTTTTTGATGGATTTTTTAACATGCTAAAATATGGCTTTATTTCAACTTTTTTCACCACATTTTGATATTAACTTGAATCAGAACACCCTAATTAGGCTATTTATAGACTTTTTTTGACCTTTTATATTTTGACATTTTTTTTACTTTTTCGACATACTATAGTATGACGTTTTTGATGGATTTTTTGACAGGCTAAAATATGGCTTTATTTCAACTTTTTTCACCATATTTTGATATTAACTTGAATCAGAACACTCTAATTAGGCTATTTATGGACTTTTTTTTACCTATTATATTTTGACATTTTTTGACTATTTCGACATACTATAGTATGACGTTTTTGATGGATTTTTCACATGCTAAAATATGGCTTTATTTCAACTTTTTCACCATATTTTGATATTAACTTGAATCAGAACACTCTAATTAGGCCATTTATGGACTTTTTGACCTTTTATTTTTGACATTTTTGACATACTATAGTATGACATTTTTGATGGATTTTTTCACATGCTAAAATATGGCTTTATTTCAACTTTTTCACCATATTTTGATATTAACTTGAATCAGAACACTCTAATTAGGCCATTTATGGACATTTTTGACCTTTTATATTTTGACATTTTTTGACTTTTTCGACATACTATAGCATGACGTTTTTGATGGATTTTTTGACATGCTAAAATATGGCTTTATTTCAACTTTTTTCACCATATTTTGATATTAACTTGAATCAGAACACTCTAATTAGGCTATTTATGGACTTTTTTTCACTTTTTATATTTTGACATTTTTTGACTTTTTCGACATACTATAGTATGACGTTTTTGATGGATTTTTCACATGCTAAAATATGGCTTTATTTCAACTTTTTTCACCATATTTTGATATTAACTTGAATCAGAACACTCTAATTAGGCTATTTATGGACTTTTTTTCACTTTTTATATTTTTACATTTTTTGACTTTTTCGACATACTATAGTATGACGTTTTTGATGGATTTTTTAACATGCTAAAATATGGCTTTATTTCAACTTTTTTCTCCATATTTTAAAATCAACTTGAATCAGAACACTCTAATTAGGCTATTTAAGGACTTTTTTTTGACCTTTTATATTTTGACATTTTTTGACTTTTTCGACATACTATAGTATGACGTTTTTGATGGATTTTTTCACATGCTAAAATATGGCTTTATTTCAACTTTTTTCACCATATTTTGATATTAACTTGAATCAGAACATTTTAATTAGGCTATTTATAGACTTTTTTTGACCTTTTATATTTTGACATTTTTTGACTTTTGACATACTATAGTATGACGTTTTGATGGATTTTTGACATGCTAAAATATGGCTTTATTTCAACTTTTTCACCATATTTTAATATTAACTTGAATCAGAACACTTTAATTAGGCTATTTAAAGACTTTTTGACTTTTTATATTTTTACATTTTTTGACTTTTTCGACATACTATAGTATGACGTTTTTGATGGATTTTTTAACATGCTAAAATATGGCTTTATTTCAACTTTTTTCACCACATTTTGATATTAACTTGAATCAGAACACCCTAATTAGGCTATTTATAGACTTTTTTTGACCTTTTATATTTTGACATTTTTTGACATTTTTCGACATACTATAGTATGACGTTTTTGATGGATTTTTTGACATGCTAAAATATGGCTTTATTTCAACTTTTTTCACCATATTTTAATATTAACTTGAATCAGAACACTCTAATTAGGCTATTTAAAGACTTTTTTTGACCTTTTATATTTTGACATTTTTGACTTTTTCGACATACTATAGCATGACGTTTTTGATGGATTTTTTGACATGCTAAAATATGGCTTTATTTCAACTTTTTTCACCATATTTTGATATTAACTTGAATCAGAACACTCTAATTAGGCTATTTATGGACTTTTTTTGACTTTTTATATTTTGACATTTTTTGACTTTTTCGACATACTATAGTATGACGTTTTTGATGGATTTTTTGACATGCTAAAATATGGCTTTATTTCAACTTTTTTCACCATATTTTGATATTAACTTGAATCAGAACACTCTAATTAGGCTATTTAAAGACTTTTTTTGACCTTTTATATTTTGACATTTTTTGACTTTTTCGACATACTATAGTATGACGTTTTTGATGGATTTTTTGACATGCTAAAATATGGCTTTATTTCAACTTTTTTCACCATATTTCGATATGAACTTGAATCGGAACACTCTAATTAGGCAATTTATGGACTTTTTTTTACTTTTTATATTTTGACATTTTTTGACTTTTTCGACAAACTATAGTATGACGTTTTTGATGGATTTTTTGACATGCTAAAATATGGCTTTATTTCAACTTTTTTCACCATATTTCGATATTAACTTGAATCAGAACACCCTAATTAGCCTATTTAAAGACTTTTTTTGACCTTTTATATTTTGACATTTTTTGACTTTTTCGACATACTATAGTATGACATTTTTGATGGATTTTTTTACATGCTAAAATATGGCTTTATTTCAACTTTTTTCACCATATTTTGATATTAACTTGAATCAGAACACTCTAATTAGCTATTTATGGACTTTTTTTGACTTTTTATATTTTGACATTTTTTGACTTTTTCGACATACTATAGTATGACGTTTTTGATGGATTTTTTCACATGCTAAAATATGCCTTTATTTCAACATTTTTCACCATATTTTGATATTAACTTTAATCAGAACACTCTAATTAGGCCATTTATAGACTTTTTTTGACCTTTTATATTTTGACATTTTTTGACTTTTTCGACATACTATAGTATGACGTTTTTGATGGATTTTTTCACATGCTAAAATATGGCTTTATTTTAACTTTTTTCACCATATTTTAATATTAACTTGAATCAGAACGCTCTAACTAGGCTATTTATGGACTTTTTGACTTTTATATTTTGACATTTTTTGACTTTTTCGACATACTATAGTATGACGTTTTTGATGTATTTTTTGACATGCTAAAATATGGCTTTATTTCAACTTTTTTCACCATATTTTAATATTAACTTGAATCAGAACGCTCTAATTAGGCTATTTAAGGACTTTTTGACCTTTTATATTTTGACATTTTTGACTTTTTCGACATACTATAGTGTGACGTTTTTGATGGATTTTTCAACATGCTAAAATATGGCTTTATTTCAACTTTTTTCACCATATTTTGATATTAACTTGAATCAGAACACTCTAATTAGGCTATTTATAGACTTTTTTTGACCTTTTATATTTTGACATTTTTGACATACTATAGTGTGACGTTTTCGATGGATTTTTTGACATGCTGAAATATGGCTTTATTTCAACTTTTTTCACCAGATTTTAATATTAACTTGAATCAGAACACTCTAACTAGGCTATTTAAAGACTTTTTTTGACCTTTTATATTTTGACATTTTTTGACTTTTTCGATATACTATGGCATGACGTTTTTGATGGATTTTTTCACATCCTAAAATATGGCTTTATTTTAACTTTTTTCACTATATTTTAATATTAACTTGAATCAGAACACTCTAACTAGGCTATTTAAAGACTTTTTTTGACCTTTTATATTTTGACATTTTTTGACTTTTTCGATATACTATGGCATGACGTTTTTGATGGATTTTTTCACATCCTAAAATATGGCTTTATTTTAACTTTTTTCACTATATTTTAATATTAACTTGAATCAGAACGCTCTAATTAGGCTATTTATGGACTTTTTTTTTTACTTTTTATATTTTGACATTTTTTTGACTTTTTCGACATACTATAGTATGACGTTTTTGATGATTTTTTGACAGGCTAAAATATGGCTTTATTTCAACTTTTTTCACCATATTTTAATATTAACTTGAATCAGAACACCCTAATTAGGCTATTTATGGACATTTTTTGACTTTTCATATTTTGGCATTTTTTGACTTTTTCGACATACTATAGTATGACGTTTTTGATGGATTTTTTGACATGCTAAAATATGGCTTTATTTCAACTTTTTTCACCATATTTTAATATTAATTTGAATCAGAACACTCTAATTAGGCTATTTAAAGACTTTTTTTTACCTTTTATATTTTGGTATTTTTTGACTTTTTCGACATACTATAGTATGACGTTTTTGATGGATTTTTTGACATGCTACAAGATGGCTTTATTTCAACTTTTTTCACCATATTTTGGTATTAACTTGAATCAGAACACCGTAATTAGGCTATTTATGGACTTTTTTTGACTTTTTATATTTTGACATTTTTTGACTTTTTCGACATACTATAGTATGGTGTTTTTGGTGGATTTTTTGACATGCTAAAATATGGCTTTATTTCAACATTTTTCACCATATTTTCATATTAACTTTAATCCGAACACTCTGTTTTTGATGGATTTTTTCACATGCTACAATATGGCTTTATTTCAACTTTTTTCACCATATTTTAATATTAACTTGAATCAGAACACTCTAATTAGGCTATTTATGGACTTTTTTTGACTTTTTATGTTAACTTGAATCAGAACACTCTATCTAGGCTATTGAAAGACTTTTTTTGACCCTTTATATTTTGGCATTTTTTTTACTTTTTCGACATACTATCGTGTGACGTTTTTGATGGATTTTTTGACATGCTAAAATCTAGCTTTATTTCAACTTTTTTCACCATATTTTAATGTTAACTTGAATCAGAACACCCTAATTAGGCTATTTATAGACTTTTTTTGACCTTTTATATTTTGACTTTTTCGACATACTATAGTATGGTGTTTTTGGTGGATTTTTTGACATGCTAAAATATGGCTTTATTTCAACATTTTTCACCATATTTTCATATTAACTTTAATCCGAACACTCTGTTTTTGATGGATTTTTTGACATGCTAAAATATGGCTTTATTTCAACTTTTTTCACCATATTTCGATATGAACTTGAATCGGAACACTCTAATTAGGCAATTTATGGACTTTTTTTTACTTTTTATATTTTGACATTTTTTGACTTTTTCGACAAACTATAGTATGACGTTTTTGATGGATTTTTTCACATGCTAAAATATGGCTTTATTTAAATTTTTTCACCATATTTTGACATTAACTTGAATCAGAACACTCCAATTAGGCTATTTATGGACTTTTTTGACCTTTTATATTTTGACTTTTTCGACAAACTATAGTATGACGTTTTTGATGGATTTTTTCACATGCTAAAATATGGCTTTATTTAAATTTTTTCACCATATTTTGACATTAACTTGAATCAGAACACTCCAATTAGGCTATTTATGGACTTTTTTTGACTTTTTATATTTTGGCATTTTTTGACTTTTTCGACATACTATAGTATGACATTTTTGATGGATTTTTTTACATGCTAAAATATGGCTTTATTTCAACTTTTTTCACCATATTTTGATATTAACTTGAATCAGAACACTCTAATTAGGCTATTTAAAGACTTTTTTTGACCTTTTATATTTTGACATTTTTTGACTTTTTCGACATACTATAGTATGACGTTTTTGATGGATTTTTTGACATGCTAAAATATGGCTTTATTTCAACTTTTTTCACCATATTTTGATATTAACTTAAATCAGAACACTCTAATTAGGCTATTTATGGACTTTTTTGAGCTTTTATATTTTGGCATTTTTTGACTTTTTTGACATACTATAGTATGACGGTTTTGATGGATTTTTCGACATGCTAAAATATGGCTTTATTTCAACTTTTTTCACCATATCTTAATATTAACTTGAATCAGAACACTCTAATTAGGCTATTTATGGACTTTTTTTGACCTTTTATATTTTCACATTTTTTGACATACTATAGTGTGATGTTTTCGATGGATTTTTTGACATGCTAAAATATGGCTTTATTTCAACTTTTTTCACCATATTTTAATATTAACTTGAATCAGAACACTCTAACTAGGCTATTTAAAGACTTTTTTTGACCTTTTATATTTTGACATTTTTTGACTTTTTCGACATACTATAGCATGACGTTTTTGATGGATTTTTTGACATGCTAAAATATGGCTTTATTTCAACTTTTTTCACCATATTTTGATATTAACTTGAATCAGAACACTCTAATTAGGCTATTTATGGACTTTTTTTGACTTTTTATATTTTGACATTTTTTGACTTTTTCGACATACTATAGTATGACGTTTTTGATGGATTTTTTGACAGGCTAAAATATGGCTTTATTTCAACTTTTTTCACCATATTTTAACATTAACTTGAATCAGAACACTCTAATTAGGCTATTTATAGACTTTTTTTGACCTTTTATATTTTGACATTTTTTGACTTTTTCGACATATTATAGTATGAAGTTTTTGATGAATTTTTTCACATGCTAAAATATGGCTTTATTTCAACTTTTTTCACCATATTTTAATATTAACTTGAATCAGAACACTCTAATTAGGCTATTTATAGACTTTTTTTGACCTTTTATATTTTGTCATTTTTTGACTTTTTTCGACATACTATAGTATGACGTTTTTGATGAATTTTTTCACATGCTAAAATATGGCTTTATTTCAACTTTTTTCACGATATTTTGATGTTAACTTGAATCAGAACACTCTAATTAGGCTATTTAAGGACTTTTTTTGACCTTTTATATTTTGACATTTATTGACTTTTTCGACATACTATAGTATGACGTTTTTGATGGATTTTTTTACATGCTACAATATGGCTTTATTTCAACTTTTTTCACCATGTTTTAATATTAACTTGAATCAGAACACCCTAATTAGGCTATTTAAAGACTTTTTTTGACCTTTTATATTTTGACATTTTTTGACATACTATAGTGTGATGTTTTTGATGGATTTTTCGACATGCTAAAATATGGCTTTATTTCAACTTTTTTCACCATATTTTGATATTAACTTGAATCAGAACACCGTAATTAGGCTATTTATGGACTTTTTTTGACTTTTTATATTTTGACATTTTTTGACTTTTTCGACATACTATAGTATGGTGTTTTTGATGGATTTTTTGACATGCTAAAATATTGCTTTATTTCAACATTTTTCACCATATTTTGATATTAACTTTAATCAGAACACTCTGTTTTTGATGGATTTTTTCACATGCTACAATATGGCTTTATTTCAACTTTTTTCACCATATTTTAATATTAACTTGAATCAGAACACTCTAATAAGGCTATTTAAGGACTTTTTTTGACCTTTTATATTTTGACATTTTTTGACTTTTTCGACATACTATAGTATGACGTTTTTGATGGATTTTTTTACATGCTAAAATATGGCTTTATTTCAACTTTTTTCACCATATTTTAATATTAACTTGAATCAGAACGCTCTAATTAGGCTATTTAAGGACTTTTTTTGACCTTTTACATTTTGACATTTTTTGACATACTATAGTGTGACGTTTTTCATGGATTTTTTCACATGCTAAAATATGGCTTTATTTCAACTTTTTTCACCATATTTTGATATTAACTTGAATCAGAGCACTTTAATTAGGCTATTTATAGACTTTTTTTGACCTTTTATATTTTGACATTTTTTGACTTTTTCGACATACTATAGTATGACGTTTTTGATGGATTTTTCGACATGCTAAAATATGGCTTTATTTCAACTTTTTTCACCATATTTTGATATTAACTTGAATGAGAGCACTCTAATTAGGCTATTTATAGACTTTTTTTCACCTTTTATATTTTGATATTTTTTTACTTTTTCGACATACTATAGTATGACGTTTTTGATGATTTTTTTACATGCTAAAATATGGCTTTATTTCAACTTTTTTCACCATATTTTGATATTAACTTAAATCAGAATACTCTAATTAGGCTATTTATGGACTTTTTTTGACTTTTTATATTTTGACATTTTTTTGACTTTTTCGACATACTATAGTATGATGTTTTTGATGGATTTTTTGACAGGCTAAAATATGGCTTTATTTCAACTTTTTTCACCATATTTTAATATTAACTTGAATCAGAACACCCTAATTAGGCTATTTATAGACTTTTTTTGATCTTTTATATTTTGACATTTTTTGACTTTTTCGACATACTATAGTATGACGTTTTTGATGGATTTTTTGACATGCTAAAATATGGCTTTATTTCAACTTTTTTCACCATATTTTAATATTAACTTGAATCAGAACGCTCTAATTAGGCTATTTAAGGACTTTTTTTGACCTTTTATATTTTGACATTTTTTGATATACTATAGTGTGACGTTTTTGATGGATTTTTTCACATGCTAAAATATGGCTTTATTTCAACTTTTTTCACCATATTTTAATTTTAACTTGAATCAGAACACTTTAATTAGGCAATTTATGGACTTTTTTTGACTTTTTATATTTTGGCATTTTTTGACTTTTTCGACATACTATAGTATGACGTTTTTGATGGATTTTTTCACATGCTAAAATATGGCTTCATTTCAACTTTTTTCACCATATTTTGATGTTAACTTGAATCAGAACACTATAATTAGGCAATTTAAGGACTTTTTTTGACCTTTTATATTTTTGACATTTTTTGACATACTATAGTGTGATGTTTTCGATGGATTTTTTGACATGCTAAAATATGGCTTTATTTTAACTTTTTTCACCATATTTTAATATTAACTTGAATCAGAACACTCTAATTAGGCTATTTAAAGACTTTTTTTGACCTTTTATATTTTGACATTTTTTGACTTTTTCGACATACTATAGTATGACGTTTTTGATGGATTTTTTCACATCCTAAAATATGGCTTTATTTCAACTTTTTTCACCATATTTTAACATTAACTTGAATCAGAACACTTTAATTAGGCTATTTATGGACTTTTTTTGACTTTTTATATTTTGGCATTTTTTGACTTTTTCGACATACTATAGTATGACGTTTTTGATCGATTTTTTCACATGCTAAAATATGGCTTTATTTCAACTTTTTTCACCATATTTTAATATTAACTTGAATCAGAACATTCTAATGAGGCTATTCATGGACTTTTTTTGACTTTTTATATTTTGACATTTTTTGACTTTTTCGACATACTATAGTATGACGTTTTTGATGCATTTTTTCACATGCTAAAATATGGCTTTATTTCAACTTTTTTCACCATATTTTGATATTAACTTGAATCAGAACATTCTAATTAGGCTTTTTATAGACTTTTTTTGACCTTTTATATTTTGTCATTTTTTGACTTTTTCAACATACTATAGTATGACGTTTTTGATGGATTTTTTTACATGCTACAATATGGCTTTATTTCAACTTTTTTCACCATATTTTGATATTAACTTGAATCAGAACACCCTAATTAGGCTATTTATAGACTTTTTTTGACCTTTCATATTTTGACATTTTTTGATTTTTTCGACATACTATAGTATGACGTTTTTGATGCATTTTTTCACATGCTCAAATATGGCTTTATTTCAACTTTTTTCACCATATTTTAATATTAACTTTAATCAGAACACTCTAATTAGGCTATTTAAAGACTTTTTTTGACCTTTTATATTTTTGACATTTTTTGACATACTATAGTATGATGTTTTTGATGGATTTTTTTACATGCTAAAATATGGCTTTATTTCAACTTTTTCACCATATTTTAATATTAACTTGAATCAGAACACCCTAATTAGGCTATTTAAAGACTTTTTTTGACCTTTTATATTTTGACATTTTTTGACATTTTTCGACATACTATAGTATGACGTTTTTGATGGATTTTTTCACATGCTAAAATATGGCTTTATTTCAACTTTTTTCACCATATTTTAATATTAACTTGAATCAGAACACTCTAATTAGGCTATTTAAAGACTTTTTTTGACCTTTTATATTTTGTCATTTTTTGACTTTTTTCGACATACTATAGTATGACGTTTTTGATGGATTTTTTGACATGCTAAAATATGGCTTTATTTCAACTTTTTTCACCATATTTTAATATTAACTTGAATCAGAACACTCTAATTAGGCAATTTATTGACTTTTTTTGACCTTTTATATTTTGACATTTTTTGACTTTTTCGACATACTATAGTATGACGTTTTTGATGGATTTTTTCACATGCTAAAATATGGCTTTATTTCAACTTTTTTCACCATATTTTGATATTAACTTGAATCAGAACACTCTAATTAGGCTATTTATGGACTTTTTTTGACTTTTTATATTTTGGCATTTTTTGACTTTTTCGACATACTATAGTATGACGTTTTTGATGGATTTTTTCACATGCTAAAATATGGCTTTATTTCAACTTTTTTCACCATATTTTGATATTAACTTGAATCAGAACACTTTAATTAGGCTATTTATAGACTTTTTTTGACCTTTTATATTTTGACATTTTTTTTACTTTTTCGACATACTATAGTGTGACGTTTTTGATGGATTTTTTCAACATGCTACAATATGGCTTTATTTCAACTTTTTTCACCATATTTTGATATTAACTTAAATCAGAACACTCTAATTAGGCTATTTAAAGACTTTTTTTGACCTTTTATATTTTGACATTTTTTGACATACTATAGTGTGACGTTTTTGATGGATTTTTTGACATGCTAAAATATGGCTTTATTTCAACTTTTTTCACCATATTTTAATATTAACTTGAATCAGAACACTCTAATTAGGCTATTTAAAGACTTTTTTTGACCTTTTATATTTTGACATTTTTGACTTTTTCGACATACTATAGTATGACGTTTTTGATGGATTTTTTTACATGCTACAATATGGCTTTCTTTCAACTTTTTTCACCATATTTTAATATTAACTTGAATCAGAACACCCTAATTAGGCTATTTAAAGACTTTTTTTGACCTTTTATATTTTGACATTTTTCGACATACTATAGTATGACGTTTTTGATGGATTTTTTGACATGCTAAAATATGGCTTTATTTCAACTTTTTTCACCATATTTTAATATTAACTTGAATCAGAACACTCTAATTAGGCTATTTAAAGACTTTTTTTGACCTTTTACATTTTGACATTTTTTCACTTTTTTGACATACTATAGTATGACGTTTTTGATGGATTTTTTCACATGCTAAAATCTAGCTTTATTTCAACTTTTTTCACCATATTTTAATATTAACTTGAATCAGAACACTTTAATTAGGCTATTTATGGACTTTTTTTGACTTTTTATATTTTGATATTTTTTGACTTTTTCGACATACTATAGTATGACGTTTTTGATGGATTTTTTCACATGCTAAAATATGGCTTTATTTCAACTTTTTTCACCATATTTTGAAATCAACTTGAATCAGAACACCCCAATTAGGCTATTTAAAGACTTTTTTTGACCTTTTATATTTTCACATTTTTTCACTTTTTTCGACATACTATAGTATTTTTTTAACCATTTTTTTCAACATGTTAAAATTTGGCATTTTTTCAACTTTACACACCAAATCATACTTTAAAATCACTCACTATGCTATAATATGTGTTTTGGATGACTGTTTTTAAAAAAATGTCATTTATCACTTTTTCCGACATTTTTAGGTTATGGGTATGAAGTCATAAAAGTCAAACTGTTGTCCCAGTTAAGGACTCAAATTGACTGTCTTAAAGCACGAGTAGCTTCCTGTCCTCTGTTGAGACCTGAAGGAAAGGAGAATATTTAGTTTAGTCACAGCACAGAGGGAGTTTGTTCAAAGGCGGTGAGACAGGGGCCCCGTAAGGACAAAAAGGTGAACATTTAAAGGAATGTAAAGAGATGTCACGACTTTTTTCATGGGCTTATCCACTGACCTTCGGCAGCCAATCAGGAGGCGGCTTTGAGGCGACACTTGAAGGTCCGGGCTCCTCTGAGGAGGATGGGACAATGGGATTACACAGTACACAGAAATGGATATTTGTGTGTGTGTTCATGAGTGCTTTTCCTGTATGTGGGAGGACCAGAGCACACAGGAGTGGGGAGTTGGGTTGAGGTATGTTACTTACAACACAGTGCAGTGTGTGTGTGTGTGTGTGTGTGTGTGTGTGTGTGTGTGCAGGCAGGTGGGCGGCAGCTTTTCAAAGAGCAGACCGTTTAATTGAAATCTGTGCAGCCTCCTTGTTATTCTAGTCATGACTGAGAGCTGCTCCATGTTGTCCCAGCAGTGTGGGAGGGCCGGTCAGGCCTGCAAACACTATATAAGTGTGTGTGTGTGTGTGTGTGTGTGTGTGTGTGTGTGTCTGTAGAGGCAGGGGTTGTGAGGTGATTGTGGTTGCGCTGGTGTTTTTCTAGCGCAACTTGAGTCCCGATGTGGTAACGAGGAGGGGAAGTGGTGAAACTCAGCCCTGAACCTCACCTGAAAAGAAAGCATGAAACTGCCAGAGCACTAACACTAAATATACCTCTGTGAGCGAGAGTGAGAGTGGACGTGATCCAAGAAGGAGTCCATGTGAGGCTATCAACTCACTGTGTTCTGTGAGGTCACCGTGACCTTTGACCTCCAGACGCTTGTGCCAAATATGAGGAAACTTCCTCCTGGTGTTTCTGAGAAAAGGGACGGACAAACGCTCAAAAATGGATAAAATGTGACGTTAAACCAAATAAATCACAACTCAGGCTGTCAGCGTTGATATTCTTAAATCCCGTTAATCTCGTGCTTTTATTTTATCGCTTCCACGCAACCTAACTCGCAGCTTCCTGCATTTAAACGATTCATTTCGACTATGAGGAAAATACGAGCTACGAAAAGCACTAACACTAAATATACCGCTGTGTGTGATTCAAGACGAGTCCATGTGAGCCTGTCAACTCTTTGTCCTTTTTACAAAGCAAAGTGCACAAAAGAGGACAAAATAACACAGTTGCTGACACACAGCCACTCCTGCAGCGGCGTCTAATAAAATGAATAGAGTCTCTAAGCAATTACAAGCTTAAACGATGATGCATAAATTTCATTTATAGATAGATTTCACCAGGGCTTATCTCTGAGAAACACTGTAATAGGATTCAGCTGGAAGGCAAGGGGGAAAGAAAAGAAAGATGTGTGGTTTTGTGTTCGGGAGAAGTGAAGCTTTATTCGCGATTTGAGGCGAAAAAGGTGAGCAGGATTCAGGAGAGCGAATCCCTGCAGAACAAGGACACGTAAAACCTTGGTGGATCTGCACACGGTTAACGATTGGTTTCATATGACTGGAGCTGAAGGGTAATTGTCCAGGGAGATGTTTATGGTACGAGCTAAAAACAGCACAATGACAATCCAATCAACCCTTCTTAAGGATGTTCTGACTGACCTGGAGTCCTTTGACTGCTGCTGCTGGACTCACTCTGCTCTTTAGTGTTTGACTGTTTCTGAAAATCAACGGAAACAAGAAGTCACTGCTGCAAAACAGCAAAAGCATAAAAATGAAGACATTATTAGGTGGACTTTTAACAGGAATCTCTCAAACAAGGCAGACGTGTAATAAAAGAACATATAACTAATTTGCAAAGAAGCAAACTTGTTTTATTTTTTTACTTGTTAATCTAAAGTCGTATCCATAGTTTAAATATTGTTTCATTTGCTATCAAAAATTTATTTCTTTAGTACATAATGTAAATATTTATTATTTTCCTTATTCTATTATGTCATTATTATTGTTTACGACATTTCATGTTCATAACTTTTATGATGCTGTATATATATATATATATATATATATATAATTTTTATACTGTATATATATATATATATATATACAGTATAAAAATTATATATCTTGGGGTGGGTATTAGCTAGGACATCACAATACGATATGTATTGTGACACTTGAATCATGATACGATAAATTATTGCAATATTCTACATAGAAATTTGTATATATAAATATGAACACACTCACACTATATTAAGAATTTAAAAAGTATATCTGACCATTTATTCAATTTGATTTTATCAAGACTTCACATTAAACAGCATAAAGTGATGACATATATATATATATATATATATATATATATATATATATATATATATATATATATATATATATATATATATATATATATATATATATATATAAAATCAAGTTAATGAAGTAACTTTCTTTGTATTCATTTGATTCCTGATCCAGGCACACTCATTGTTAATATGATCTGAGGTGCAAAATGTTAAACAAACGATAAGGAAGGTGATTGATCGTGACTAAAGAAAATAATAAGAATCGTTTTCTAATCACAACACATCATGTTCGGCTTTGTTGCATAACACACCGGTGCATTACATAAATTAATATGCACATATAATGGGAGCTACGACATGCATTTCTGACCAATCTGTGGGCTTCTTAATTATTCACCCAGGGGAAATCAACAAGAAGTCCATTGATTGTTGAGATGAACCCATTCGTTCACTTCCTCAGTGCACACATCTATTTCTCCAAGTTAAAGGCATGTCAGGAATTGTTTTGCTTGTGACTTCAGTGTGTAATTGTGTGTTGACAAGTCTTCCTGTGCGGTCGCAGAGGTAAATAAATGGACTTTCAGGAAGGTTATGCTGACCTGCTCTGAAACAGTCATTTGTCACCTGAAGTGACATATTAACCCTCCCCTTTATCCACATATCTCTGCGTACGTTCTGCTATTTAGCGTTTGAGTAAATGAACATGATATTTAAGTGACTGCTATTTCCTGACAGCACGCTTTTCTTTCCTCCTCCCGGCTTTCCTCTAAATTTCCCCGGGGAGCTCCGGCCCCCTGGGTTTGGCTCGGTGTCAGCGCCCCCGGCAGCCATGATACTTTATCAGGCTCTCGCGCCGTTATTGGCAAGAGCACTCCACATCCTCTTAGCAGTTATAGCTTTTCAATTTTCCTTTGAAATGCTGAGCCCAGCAGAACACGTGGCAATATCTTGGCTTTAAGTTTCCCAGGTATCGGGCCAGGAAACCCTCTCGTCCTGAACGCGACGGCCTTCTTTTTTTTGACCTCCTTGGCGTCTTGGAGCGGCGCCTCGGTGCTGCCGCGACCGCCTTTAAAGACATTTATAACAGGCACAATTACAAGACGACGCTGGTACCGTTTGACGCTGTAATGTGTCGATGTGCAAGGTGTCCTATGAAGCATTATTCCACCATCGACCTCCTTGTTCCAAGCGTCTCCAGGGACTCATTTAAACATGATGACGGCCAAAACTTCACTCTGCTTCCTTCACACTCAAACTCTCAGATCGCTAAGCCTCCATCCACGGACTACAAGAGTCCGAACACGTCACGCTCACATCTACTTTCCTGAAAATGCTGAGCCTAAAAACCAGCGCTTCTGGGAAGACAAAAACCATCAGACGGGGAGGCAACTATCAAATATGTTCACCAGCTATTGTATCATTTTCAGCTCCTCAACAGACTATGGATTTTTAGTCCATTCCATGACTAATTAATGCTGGTTGGGGGTTAGGAGGAGGGGGCGACCCTCCTGGAAACCTGATCCGGATCAATACGTTGACCTTGGGCTGGTCTGCCAACGGGCAGACAGCTGCGACTGATGGAGGGTTTTGTTGTGTTCAGGTTTAGGTTTAAAAGAGCAGCTTGATGCTTTGGAATATTTGCTTTCTTTGGATTCAGATGAGAAGATGCTAAATAATAAGCTACCTAGTTGGTTAGCTTAACTGTTAGCTTAGCTAACCAGCTGCTGGACACAGCTAGCCAGCTAAAAACATGAATAAGTACCTTCTTTAGCTCATGTTATCTTTTCTTTCCTGACTAATGGGAGCTCATTAGCTATATTAAGCTAAACTTAGCTAAGCGGCATCATGTTCAGCACATTTTGGATCTCAATGGTGCATCTATCAGGGTGGTTGCATATTGCAACCGACAGCAAATCATCATCAGAAAAACACATCAATTTGAAACCTTTCAATAATAATAATAATACCACCACAAACCCAGAAGCTCATAATTGATGTATTTTTATTGTGAGATGGGGAGTCATAAAAAATGAACAGAAAAGAAAACAAAAAACAATCACTATATAAAAAAGATGAGGGTGTTAAGGGGAGGGGCATATAAAAGTAGGCGTGGTCTTGACACAGACGTAAAGTAACAAATTGGCACAAACAAAAACATAACAACAAATGTCAATATTATTTTGGCTTGGCAAAAAAAAGGACAGTTTGTGTGGTTAAGGGTACTCCTTCAATAAAACAGCACACACTCATGCTTATTAGACATACGATTAGTTTTCAAAAAGTTCAGTAGCTTCATATTAGAGAGGGGAAAGAAAACTAACATGACAATGGACGCACAGAGGTCACACGTTCCAATTTTCAGGCTTGCAGGGTGCGAGTTTTCTTTTTTTTTTTCTCTGAGGGAAAAAAAACAAACATTTTATTTGTTCGAAAAACATACTTCAGTATGCTGGAGTCTCATTTTTCCAGGCGTGTAGTTATTTGAATTTTTTTCCATACTAAAATATATTATCGTATTAATACAAACTACAGTATTGTACACTACATAGTGTAATAAATAACCTTAAAGAAATATAAAAAAATAAGACACATAAATATAAAAAAGTTCTCTATGACTAAACAGACATACCCAGCTCCTTGGGGTGGGGATAATACTGCCATTGCTGAAAACATACAGTACACACAAATAAACAGAACGCAAGAGACGACAACAAAAAAATAATACTGACAGGTAAAAACATTGTTGAATTAAACTCCTGGGATTCGCCTACATTTTGTTACCTGAAGAGACATCTGAGCAGGGGCGTCACTAGGATTTAAGGACAGGGGGGGTCTTAGCCGCCAGGTGAGGCTAATTTGGCTATACATACATGTGCGTTTTTGCCTCCCAAGAGGGCACTTTAGCGGGCCACAAGGGGGGGGGCAACCGTATTTATGAGTAACGCAAGGATATCCATCCATCCATTTTCTACCTCTTATCCACATAGGGATAAGACCTCTTATCCACATAGGGTCAGGGGGGCTGGAGCCTATCCCAGCTGTATTAGGGTGAAAGGCAGGGTACACCCTGGACAAGTGTCCAGTTCATCACAGGACACATAGAGACAGACAACCATTCACACTCACATCTACGGACAATTTAAATTAGCCAATTAACCTAATCCCCATGCATGTTTTTGGATGGTGGGAGGAAGCCGGAGTACCAGAGAGAACCCACGCAGACACGGGGAGAACATGCAAACTCCACACAGAAAGGCCCCGGGCCGGGAATCGAACCCCGGATCTTCTTGCTGTGAGGCGACAGTGCTAACCACTACACCACCGTGCTGCCACGCAACGATATATGATTAATTATTTAAATTTGTTAGCATGTTTTTGTAAAAAAAAAAAAAAAAAAAACAATAATAAACCAACACCAAATTATTAAGGGGGGCTTCAGAATCTTTAAGGGGGACTTCAGAATCTTTAAGGGGGCTTAAGCCCCCCCTAAAATAGGCCTAATGACGCCACTGCATCTGAGCATTTCGTGGTGTGTTAAACAAGTGCACCGAATGAGCTCTGAAAAGGCAGGACAGCGTTAGAAATCATCCCTCTGAACTCATCGTAATACTTTCAGCTGCTCAGGTTTGAAACAAAAAGCAGCTCCTCTAAAGTCTACAGGTAGGTGAACACCTGGAAGGGCACACTCTCCTCTCTCAGGTGTGGTGGCGAGCCGAAAGTCAACAGTATACCGGCTTATTGGTTGATGGGACCCGGTAAAACCTGATCGTAGCTGCGAAGCTTCAATGGCACTTTTGATATGCATGTTTCTCTCCTTTTAGGTTGATTTGTTTTTTGCATATGGCTCGGCGTAGGGTAGGCATAGGGAGGTTTCTAGCTAGCGCTGAACATTTAAAGCAATAGTTTGACATTTTGAGAAAACAATATTTGTTGTCCAGATGAGAAGATCAAAACCAGGTCAGTCTGGTAAATATGCGGATATAGCCAGGCGATAATTAGCTTAGCTTAGCATGAATATACAGTGCTTAACAAATTCATTGCCCTAAATTAACAGTATTTTTAATATTTTTTTATGTTTCTGTAATGTTAATCCACCAGCTCTTTAATGAAAATTATATTTAATTAGTGCTAAAATATAATTATTGTGGATTTTTAAATGTACTGTTTTACAAAAAACAGACTGAGACACAAAGTTAGTTTTTTTGTCATTTCTGAACAGAAGAACAGTTTTAGTGGTTTCTGGTGGATTAAAGATTACGGAAAAATAAAAAAAAAAGATGATAATTTAGAGAATCAATGGCTAACACCTTACACTGGGCGGTGTGACAATAAACTTGTTAAACAGCGTATGTAGCCGAGCATTTATCGCAGAAATGCGACGTTCGATCTTCTCGGCAAATATCAAATTATTACCGATAAAACTGATCTGTAAAATAGTCTAAAAGTGAAAAAGGAAGTAAAAGTTGTTTTTCTGCTTCTTCTTAAGGCTCACGATCCGATCAAAACAGAACACGGAAAAAAACAAAAAGTGACGCTAACGCCTGCTAGCGTGACGGCGTGGTGTAGCTAGTGCGGTAATACTGAAGGGTGGATGACTCAACTCAATCCAAAGGTAAACCAAGCCACTTGTAGTGCACAGGATTTTTTCTTATTTTCCTTCCAACTTAATAAAATACTGACTTCTTCTTCTTTTCTTCTTCTTTTTTTTGTTCATTGGCAATAAAAAGGTATAGAAATATCTCCCAACTGTACAGCTTTTAAAGGTTAAAATATGAGCGATAAAATTAGTAACACTGATAAAAAGAAACGACCCAAGGTGTTTTAGTAATAAAACATTATCTAAAACGTGTCGGCTCTAGCTTCCAAAGTCTGTATAATGCGTTTCCTTCCCGTTTGTTAAAATTTGTCTTCTTCTTTACAAATTGATTTTTTTTTTTGTAAACGGCGAGAAAAAAAAATGTTCTCCTGCAGGAAAAGTCACTAGTATTTTAAATTTTGTTTCTTTTTTTCAGGCACACCTGGATTTCTACACAGTAGTGAACTGAAACGAACCGTCAGAGCGACCGGACGTCGCCTCCTGCGCTCCTCCTCCTCCTCTGCTCGGGGTTAAGAGGAGGAGGAGGACTGTGATTGTGTCTCATGGAGGAGCTCCTCTTTCAGTCAGTATCTCCTTCCTCCTTCTCCTCCTCAGAAACCTCGCTCCTGTCTGTTTCACCTCCTCTCTCCTCCCCTTTGCCCTCTTCCGTCACCCCTTCCTCTGTATCCATCGCCTCCTCCTTCTCCGCCTGGACCTCCTTCTCTTCCTGAATGCTTCCGAGGACCTCCTCCTCCTCCTGCCTTGTGTCAACCTCCTCTTCGTCCTCTTTCGCCTCCTCTCCTCCTTCCCCTCTCTCCACCTCCTCCACATCCCCTGCTTCGTCCCCTATCTGCACCACCTGTATGTCGTCCATGTCCACCGCTCCTTCCTCCTCCTCCTCCTCCTCGCTCTCCTCCTCCTCTCTTGTGCTACTCCCTCGCTCGTCCAAGTCCAGCTGGGAGGTGGCCAGGAGCCGCTCCAGCCGGCTGAGTGCCTCCATCTCGGCCCGGGCCTCGCCGTCCTCCTCGGGGCTCCCTGGGCCTCCTCCTGGGCTCTGCGTCTCCTTCTTGCAGTAGGAGTAGCGGTGGTTCATGTGCTGGGAGTAGGAGCCAGAGTGGGAGAAGCGCTTGCCGCACTTGTCGCACTGGTAGGGCTTCTCTCCGGAGTGGAGGCGCATGTGTTCGATCAGGTGGTGTTTGTGTTTGAAGGCTTTGCTGCAGATGCTGCATTCATGAGGCCGCTTCCCTGCAGGGAGGAGGAGACGATGAGTAAACAAAGAGACCAACAAGTAAACAACAACAACAACAACATGTCTGTTTGTGAAAGAAAGAAAAAAATAACACTGCTGAGAAAGTTTGTTCAACCAATGTGGACAAAGAGAGAAAAGAAGCATCACTGCAATAACTGCAACAAGTATCACTGTGATATAACTGTAGTACTCCTACTACAGTTATATTACAGTACTACTACAGGTATATTACAGTACTACTACAGTTAGATTACAGTACTACAGTCCTACTACAGTTAGATTACAGTACTACTACAGTTATATTACAGTCCTACTACAATTATATTACAGTACTACTACAGTTAGATTACAGTACTACTACAGTTATATTACAGTCCTACTACAGTTAGATTACAGTACTACTACAGTTATATTACAGTCCTACTACAGTTAGATTACAGTACTACAGTCCTACTACAATTATATTACAGTACTACTACAGTTAGATTACAGTACTACTACAGTTATATTACAGTCCTACTACAGTTAGATTACAGTACTACTACAGTTATATTACAGTCCTACTACAGTTAGATTACAGTACTACTACAGTTAGATTACAGTACTATAGTCCTACTACAGTTAGATTACAGTACTATAGTCCTACTACAGTTAGATTACAGTACTACTACAGTTATATTACAGTCCTACTACAATTATATTACAGTACTACTACAGTTAGATTACAGTACTACTACAGTTATATTACAGTCCTACTACAGTTAGATTACAGTACTACAGTCCTACTACAGTTATATTACAGTCCTACTACAGTTAGATTACAGTACTACTACAGTTATATTACAGTCCTACTACAGGTATATTATAGTACTACTACAGTTAGATTACAGTACTACTACAGTTAGATTACAGTACTACAGTCCTACTACAGTTAGATTACAGTACTACTACAGTTAGATTACAGCACTACAGTACTACTACAGTTATATTACAGCACTACAGTCCTACTACAGTTATATTACAGTCCTACTACAGTTAGATTACAGTACTACTACAGTTATATTACAGTCCTACTACAGGTATATTACAGTACTACTACAGTTAGATTACAGTACTACTACAGTTATATTATAGTCCTACTACAGGTATATTACAGTACTACTACAGTTAGATTACAGTACTACTACAGTTATATCACAGTACTACTACAGTTAGATTACAGCACTACAGTCCTACTACAGTTATATTACAGTCCTACTACAGGTATATTACAGTACTACTACAGTTATATTACAGTCCTACTACAGGTATATTACAGTACTACTACAGTTATATTATAGTCCTACTACAGGTATATTACAGTACTACTACAGTTAGATTACAGTACTACTACAGTTATATTACAGTACTACTACAGTTAGATTACAGCACTACAGTACTACTACAGTTATATTACAGTACTACTACAGTTAGATTACAGTACTACTACAGTTATATTACAGTCCTACTACAGGTATATTACAGTACTACTACAGTTAGATTACAGTACTACTACAGTTATATTATAGTCCTACTACAGGTATATTACAGTACTACTACAGTTAGATTACAGTACTACTACAGTTATATCACAGTACTACTACAGTTAGATTACAGTACTACAGTACTACTACAGTTATATTACAGTCCTACTACAGGTATATTACAGTACTACTACAGTTAGATTACAGTCCTACTACAGGTATATTACAGTACTACTACAGTTAGATTACAGTACTACAGTACTACTACAGTTATATTACAGTACTACTACAGTTAGATTACAGCACTACAGTCCTACTACAGTTACATTATAGTACTACAGTCCTACTACAGTGACAGTATTGAAGTACTACTGTAGGTACATTAAAGTACTGCAGCAGTAAAGCAGTGTAAAGGTCGAGGCCTCTATCATCGTATCCAGGGAGAACATTTTCAAAAACAAGACAACAGTTTACAAAACCTTCAAGGAAACTTTGTCCAGGCAGCTTTTCACCTCAGATGAGCTCATCTGGAGCTGAAAACTCTGTTTGGAAGCCAGGTATGGGGAGTAATAAAGAAAGAAAACCCTGAAAGCGTTGACCTGCTCTTGGCCACAGAGAGCCGTCATCTCGATCCAAATCACTAGCAGAGCTCCGGTCTTGCAACACTCGGTGCTTCACATGAGGAGCTGGCAGCAGAGGTGGGGAGCTGGAAAGAAAGCCTCAGACCTCTTCTGTGCATGTTGAGTAATACCTGCAGGAATGGACGCGTCCACCCTTTATAATCCCCCTCGCTCTGACTCATCCTTCCCAGGAAAGAGCCAACCAGCAGTGGAGCGCCGGTGACACGACCTCTTTTATTATTATTTTGATTATTATTTTGTTTACCTGTGTGTTCGTATTTGTGCCTCAGCAGCGAGCTGCTCTTCTGGAAGATCTTGTCACACAGGTCGCAGGCGTACATGCCGCCTTCCGTCTTCTTCATCTTCTTCCTCGCCGGGCCGGAGTCCGAGTCGTTCTGTTCCTCCACGGTGGAAACGCCGTCCGAACCCGTGTCCTGCTTCTCCTCCTGGGGAAAAAAAACGCCGACGTATTGGTTGGTGTTACTTTCCAACTATCTTTATAGATAGTCCATAGTGGAGCTCATGGACGAGGAGACGTTAAGACATCTTTAAAGAGTACTGAGAATCTGTTGATCTAAAGGAACCAGAATGAGACGGTAAAGAGGTGAGAAGACTTATTGTGAAGGGCTGTTTGGACTGATGTTCACTACTTCCTGTCAGCTTTAAGAGAGATCTGGTGTCTGTCTTTGTTTTATTACAATAAGGAGCTTTACTTTGAAACTATCTGGGGTCTGGCCTCCTTTTATTACAAGAAGGAGCTTTATTTTCCTTTTCTTTTACATATTTCATTTACTCTGTACTTAAATACCTTAAATGTTCTCCCTTATTTAAATAATTTCCTCTTTTTTCCTCTTGAACTTAACTAGTAATCATTGATGTAGAGATACAGAATAATTGGTCGTGCATATGAAAAATCATATCCCACCCATAGCTCTTTCTCTCCCTCACTTTTTGACAGTAAAAATCTGAATTTTCTGGTTACGGGTGAACAATCTTTCCCTCCTGTGGTCCAGTTAAAGAGGACGTGGAGCAGCATTAGGGAGATGATAAATACACAGAGCTCTTTCTTTTTACAAGGCAGGTCTATGCCAATCCACTTAACACCAAACTATAATACAACAACAATAAATCAATGAGGCAGGCAGAGGTGTGCCGTTTAAACTGATTCCAGCGGATCAATAGAGGCTCTGCAGTAAAGTGCAGCCTCATGTCCTCTGGGCTGATGCTTAGAAGATCACTCAAACATCCATCACTGCTATTAGTGATGATCGCTTCTAGAAAAGAGCTGAAATCTGACGTTTCCTTATATGACTTATTGAACACATTTTGGATGGTTTCATATTATTTATCATGTCCTGGTGGCTCTGAACAATAAGGAGTAATGATCTGGACTGAAGGGTTTGACTGATCGCTGCGAAAAGAAAAGGAAAGAAAAGGAAAAGAAAAAAGAAAGGATACCTTGGAGACCTTGATTATGATTTGCTTGATTGCCGACTAGATTAGACTGAAATACTGCCAGTCAAACAGTACTACTACTAAAGTACTACTGCAGCGATATTAAAATATTACGACAGTGATATTACTGTCCTACTACAGTTATACTAAAGTACTACTGCAGTACTATAAAATACTACTAGAGTGATATTACTGTACTACTGCAGTTACATTAAAGCACTACTGCAGTACTATAAAATACTACAAGAGTGATATTAGTGTACTACTGCAGTGCTATGAAATACTACTATAGTGATATTTAAGGACTGCAGCAGCTTTGTAGTATAAAACTAAAAACTCGCTTTAAAATGCTGATGAAGTTGTAAAAAAATGACGTCCTCCTAATTTAGAGCAAACAGGTTAAAGAAATAACCTGGAATTTTACTGTTTAAATGAGATTACTGATATCACTCTTGTGTTTTCAGCCAGCAGACGCTTAGCTTAGCTTAGCTTAGTTAGCTTAGCACAAAGACAGGAGGAAACAGCCTGGCTTGATTTCCTGGTAAACTCAATGTGTTATATTAGTTTCTGTCTCCCTCTGTTTCCAGCCTTTGTGCTATACTAAGCTAACTGGCTAGTCACCATACAGATATGAAAGTAGTATCTTCTCATCAAACTCTCTGCAACAAAGCAAACTAGCACATTTCCCGTACATATATAATAAACACAGCTTAACTACAGGGAGTGAACGATATGCACACCTTGATGCCATTGAGGTGGATGGTTTCCTGCGTCTCCGTCCCAGCGGGGCTGTTTGCTGTAGTGGTATAGGTGTAAGCCAGCTGGGGGATCAGGATAGTCTGTTTGTTGTTAGTGGCTAGCGCCCTGAGGCATTGCATTGTGGTCACAATATCGAGGGGTTTGGCACTTGGCTGGTTGGCGTACAGTGCGGCAGGGCTGGCGCCCATGGCTGAGAGTGGCGATGCCTCTTTCTTTGTGCAAGTTAAGTTTAGGGGTTCGTCCACATGAGAAGGCGAGCGACGAAGGCGGGGTTTAGCCGCCGCCGCTCTCTCCGCCTTCTCTCTGGCGGGCTTTGGCAGCGACAGGTCTAGGGGTCCCTCAGTGCTCTGGGGAGGCTGAGCTGGGACGGGACCGCCAGCCGCCAGGTTTAGTGGTGAAGGAGAGGCCGGCGAGCTGTGTGCGCCGTTGACCTCTGCTGGGGTGGCTTCTGTCGGGCTGCCCTGGGTCACAGAGGGGCTCATATTGACTGTGTCCTTGCCCGGGACTAGAGACACAACACTGTTAGCTTCACAGGCGTCCTCTTCCTCTGACGGAGGTGTCGGGGCACCCAGTGATATCTGACCTTGCTGCATTTTGTCAAACCACTTCTTAACCACGTGGACCGGCAGGCTGACTGAGTCTGAGATCTTAGCCAGTTCGTCCTTGGTGGGCTCTGCATTTAAGGCGAAGTAGGCCTTGAGCAGGGACAAGAGGTTCTTCGGCTGGTTGCAGAGTCCTCCATCCGACAGCAAGGCAGCAACGGCAGACTCGGACTTATCCAGGCCTGTGCCGTTCAGCCGGACGCCGTCCTTCTTGCAGTGCTTGAGGGCGTGGAGTGCTTCCAGCCCACCGGGACAGTTATCACACAGGAGACAAGTTTTAGTGGTCTTTTCCTCTTTGTCTATCGTCTCATTGGGCCTAGCGCCTCTGATGGTGAGATCCTCGGGGAGTTTCTGGGACTTGAAGGTGTCAGTGGTGGGCTGACCTGGTGAGGTCGGTTCTTTCTTCAGGTTGTGGGCTGTGAGCTGGCCCTGGTTGGGGTCCAAGCTGTAGTTTATGATGATTTTTGCGTTTCCGTCCTGACCCACAATCGGCAGACTGATGGCTGAGATGAGTTGCTGCTGCGCCGGGTGGAGCATTCCAGTGGTTAACCCCGAGTTCACCGGTGCCTGGCCTTTGGCGTTGCTTTCCAGCACCTGGCGAATGACGTTACCGTCCACTGCCACTTTGAGAGCGTTCTGCAGGTCTGTCAGGTTGATGCTGATGGGTGACACCAGCCCCACGGTGGGCAGGACCACGGCCTGCACGGTGCCCTGCAGGGGAGCAGCGGCGCCTCCATTGAAAACCCCACCATTCATGGTGGCCATAGCCGGGGACCCTAGCATCGTCGGCTTGTACTCGTAGTCCAGGGGCTCGGTCTTGATCTGATTGAGCGGCAGCTGCTCCTGCAGGGGTTTGCTGTGCTCCAGCTTCTCCCTAATCTGGGTGCGGAGGACCGAGGGCGACGTGGGCATCACTGGAGACGGACCCTGGGTCTGGGTTTTGGCGTTCCCCAAGCGAGGCCTGCCGTTAACTGAGATGACGCTGATGCACTTCTTGCTGCTGATGTGGGAGCTGTACGAGCCCGAGTGGGAGAAGCGTTTCTTGCAGTTGGAGCACTCGTAGGGTTTCTCTCCTGAATAAAACCACAATGTGTATAACAGAAAGAGGGAAGGGGGGAGGACACAGATTTCCATTAGTGAATGAAGCTAAATGAGCGGTGCGGTAGGAAAAAGCTCTAATGCATTTCAATGATGCTTAAACGCTGATGTAATGGCACCGTTGGGAAATGCCCCTCTCTAATTGCTGTCCCATAATGCCAAAAGAAACACAATTACGGCACATTAAGGAAGCACACACAATGGACTGAAATACAACGAGGGATATCTAAACATGGGGAACTGGCTGAAAACATAAATAAAACATCAATATTGGACACTGAAGCGTGTTGCCGTCCACTCACCGCTGTGGATGCGTAGGTGCTCCTTCAGGTGGTGCTTGTACTTAAACGCTTTGCCACATTCAGTGCACTTGAATTTGCGATTGCCTCCCGACTGTGTGATGTGTCTCTGCGGGACGAAGGGGGGACAGGAGGACGTTCACAATGACAACACAACCTTTGAACCGCTAATTTGTGTCACAGTGTCATCGATCAATCCAGGGCAAAAGTTCATGTTTATTTATCGTGTTTGGAAACGAGCTGCTGAAGAAACTGAGCCTCCATGCAGGTTTGCATAATTTAGACTCACTCTGTGCATAATTACAATTGTCACTAATTTGACTGATACATATAACTATTAGAATATGAAATTGAAGGAAAGGTTGGGATGTCTTGTCTCTGCATGTTTGTGCTTCCTCTTTTTTTTGCCAATTTATGTATATATATTTTTGTATATATATTTATGTCTCAAAGTGAAACTAAAGGCAAATTTTCACATTGTGGACATAACATAATTGTGGATTATAGCTCATAACAATCAAAATGTTGATGAATTTTTCACCACATGCATATACAAACATTTCCACATATATTCCACATTTCTATATCATCTTCAATTTATCTATTTTTTCTTCAATTTGTATGCATTTTTATATTTTTTTGCTATTTCAAATATGTTCAATATATTTTGTTTTTATATTATTAGATTATTCTATCAGATTTTTATGTTTTATATTTTTTGTGTTGAATATGTTTTATGTAAAAAGTATTTTTAATTAATATGTTTAGTATTGTTATATGACTAACTAATGTTTTATATTTTTAAATATTTTTCTTAATATATTATTTATATTTTAAATGTTTTAATAATAAATTAAAATTAATAAATTTGTAATGTAAAAGTATTTTGAATGTATATTATATTTTGTTGAATATTTTTATATGACTAGTATAATTTATATCTTTTTATATGTTTTAATATTTTTAGCAATTTTCTTAATATAGCTTTATATTTTAAATAAGTTTAATATATTTTAATATTTTTTGTGTATTTTATCTTTTTTTCATGTGCTCTGCTGTTCATCTCTATCTTATTAAATCCTGCAAAATGCCCCTATATTAAAGCACCAGAGTATAAAATATGTTCTTATAATCTAGCTTCAAACAGTATGAGCAGATAAAAATAAATCACTGGAGCTTCTGAATGTCTTTTTTTCAGTTAAACCAGTGAAGGTGTTTAATCAGAGACCACTCCTGACCGGTCGGTCGGTTTTTACCTGATCCCGTCCGCCCTTGTGGACCGTCATGTGCCGCTCCAGCTGAGCTCGGTAGGCGAAGCTGTAGCTGCACTCGGGGCAGTTGAAGCTGTCTTCGGTCTTCTCGTGGCGATACTTGATGTGCTCCTTCAGCGAGCTGTAGCGCTTGTATCCACGTGCGCAGTACGGACAGGTGAGCAGCTGGGAGAACGAATCAGGAGTTCCTGGGTGGGAAAAAAATAAACCACACACACACAAAGGGGAAAGTGTTGAAATGACTTGTGTGAGAGTGACGTGGGGTGAAAAGAACATGGCTGTTTGATGTTACAAGGCCACCAATCACTGAGAGACCCTCCCCCACAGGTAAACAGCACCCAGGTAACCAAATGATCCACTGTATCATTTCCTGTCCTGATAGAAAACAGCATGCTGGGGAGTTTATTTTGTGCTTTTTGTGCTTCCTGCCCAGCAATTAGCGCTTCTGCATGCACCTGTAATTCCATCATTTGATTGCCTATTGTGCAAAAACACCCACGCCTGCAAAAAAAAAGTGAGCTCTGTAAACAACCTGGCTGGTTAACAGAGGCTCTCGGTTGCCCAGCTCCCACACAGGTAAAGCATTATTTTTGTTAACAGGTGATGTATTAAGTTTCTGCGACAGGTGAGGGCCTCGGGATGGGAACACTTTATCGCTCAGGTAGCTGTGAGTCACATGGACGTGACAAATTTACTCAGGTGTTGCTGTTTCTAAACCACCTTCCCCCCTCCTCCTCCTCCAGGAGCAATGAAAGCCCCAGTGTGTGGCAAATAGCGACGTGTGTGTGTAATGATGTCGAAGAGTGGCGTTAATGGGGTGGAGTTAACAACTAAAGGTGAGACGGGGAACAGGTAGAGCCGGGGAGTACTTACAGTAATGCTGTGAGAGCTCTCGGGTGGAAATAGATTGTTTTTGCTTGTGTGTGTCATTAATGAAAGCATGGGTTGTGTGCACAGAGCCGTCCCGTACCGTTCTCATCGTGGACGCCGGCGTCAGGCGTGCCCTGGCGTTGAGGCTCGTCCTCGGGGGCTTCTGGGTAGATGACGGCGGTGTCTCCTTGCTGGAGCATCTCCTCCATGAGGGCGTCGGTGCTCGCATCGTCTTCAGCGTCCGACACGCAATCCTCCTTCACTGTGAAAAGGACGCAGATGATTAGATCGGTAGCATTGATCACGTGAAACCTTAACCTTTGCGTATGAAACGTGATAATCCAATAGTGTCATTATAGCTGAACTGGGCCGAGGGACCTTGGTCATGGTCACGACATGCAGCAGAAACAAAACAAACTGGTGTTCATGAAAAAGCTAATTAGCATCCAGAGCCACAGGCTACTGTGTGAGCATCTGTTCACCATGTTAGGTAAGGCACTTGTTGGTTATTATGTGATGATGTTAGCACACATGCTAATACACACCGTCTCTGAAGTGTTTTGGCATGTGTGCTAACAGAGGCTTGGCCTATTCAGGGATGGTGTGTTAGCAGGTGTGCTAACAGAGGCTTGGCTTCTCCAGGGATGGTGTGTGTTAGCATGTGTGCTAACAGAGGCTTGGCTTATCCAGGGATGGTGTGTGTTAGCATGTGTGCTAACAGAGGCTTGGCCTATTCAGGGATGGTGTGTTAGCAGGTGTGCTAACAGAGGCTTGGCTTCTCCAGGGATGGTGTGTGTTAGCATGTGTGCTAACAGAGGCTTGGCCTCTGCAGAGATGGTGTGTGTTAGCATGTATGCTAACAGAGGCTTGGCCTATTCAGGGATGGTGTGTTAGCAGGTGTGCTAACAGAGGCTCGGCCTATCCAGGAATGGTGTGTTAGCATGTGTGCTAACAGAGGCTTGGCCTATCCAGGAATGGTGTGTTAGCAGGTGTGCTAACAGAGGCTTGGCTTCTCCAGGGATGGTGTGTGTTAGCATGTGTGCTAACAGAGGCTTGGCCTATCCAGGAATGGTGTGTTAGCATGTGTGCTAACAGAGGCTTGGCTTATCCAGGGATGGTGTGTTAGCATGTGTGCTAACAGAGGCTTGGCCTTCATGCATGGAGCGTCGCTGGCTAATCACCAAGCTGCAGCATACAGGAAGTGTAACCTGAAGACGGAGCTTCAGGATGCACTAAAGCTTCCTTCCCCTCCTGCCAGAGCTTCCTGAAGTGGATCCCGGAAACAAGTGTAGTGTGTCGGCAATTAAACCCGAGCATCATCCCTCAGTGTGTCATTACAGGCCCTAATTACAAAGTTAGGCTCCTGCGCTCGGTGTTTACTGGGGCAGATGTTTTACAGATTGATTTAAGAGAGCAGATTTTGGGATTGTGTGGAGAGTTGTGAAAGACGAGGCCAGCTGCGCTCTCCTCGGAGACGGGAACAGGTGTAGCGTTCGCCAAGCGAATACCAGCGCTCTGACGTACAGCCCCCCGGCTCCGGCTTCCTCTGGCGCACCTTAACAAAGCCGGGGGAACAATGCGAGCACAGTTATTTGTTGCTGGGGTTATTAAAAAAAAGGAGAAGATATCAGCAGAAGCAGCTGAGAAAAGTCAAAACTGGTGGATTCCCATCGTTAGAGGCTGCTCTCCCATGACCGACTACTCCCACGCTGCATTTGTCATCCTCAAGAAATAGCTTGACATTTTGGGAAGTTACTGTTTCTTTTTAATGCCTTATGTTATAACATCACCTCACCTCACAGTTTTTATTCACTCTTTTATCAAATTCCTTGTTGGTGCAAACTTTCTTGACAATAAACTCCTTTCTGATTCTTCTGATAGCCTACTGAGCTGAAAATGAATATTTAATGCAGCTGTGCATTCTGCAAATTAACCAGCACTTTTTCATTTCTGTGATCAGAAACCTGCTTCTATCCAGGTCTTTTATGATGTTTAAAAACAGGTGTGTTTACTCTTCTTTTAGGGAAACACATGCATTGGATGTAATTAACTGTATGCTCATGACTCAAAGTATCAAAATTAAAGAGAGTTTGTACTCTTCTATTGGGCTAGAGTATTAGTGTGCGTAAGTGCTGACCTGACTGTGTTTAGCTTCCATCCAAACATGTAAAAACATCTCCAGGCTACTAAACGTTGAGCAGGCCTGTGAAGTAGAGACCCTGGGGGGTTTCAAAAGGTGCGACAAGCTTTCACTGTTTTCACTCCTCGGCTGTTTGTTAAGCCAGAAGGGTTCATCAAGCTGCTCTGCTTTCCCCTCCACCGACATGAAACATCACAGAGGCCGTTTATGTGCTGACGCAGGGAAGTGAATGCATCGCTGCACAAGAGGAAAAAAAATACAAAACAAAAACGAAGACCCCTGCGAGGATGCAGCAGGACTTTCTGCTGCAGCTCGGATGATAAAAATGAAATATAATTTAAATTAATTAATTGAACATAAATGGTTCAAGTTAAGGTGACAAATGAGACATTTCATGGAAAATAATAGAAGAGGAGCGAGCTCTGCAAACTCTCCACCAGAAGAAAATGATTTTTTTAGATGCTACTTAATAATTACGTTTCAGGAGGGTTCAGAAGGCACAATGAAAACAGTTTTATTTAAACAAATATTTCAATTTATCTATTTATCTAACTATAGTGAACAAACTCACCAGACCGCCCACTCCCTCCTCTCTCATCTTCGGCCCACATCTCTCTTGCAACATGATACGACGCTATCCTATGATGCATTTCCTGCCCCGGCTCAACCTTTGACCCCCCCACCCTCCCTCTCCACAGCCACTTCCTGTGCATCCAGGCCCGCTCGCAGCTTCTATCTCACCGATAAGGATTTTTGCACAAACAGCTCAGCGAGTGAAGATATTTGGCTTTATCTCCCGTCGTCGAGGAGGGAAAAAACGTCTGCTTATCGAGTGCATTTATCTGGAGACTCCTTCCTTTCCTGTGGCTCCAGTTTGAGCATCACGTGGATGACGTAAGGACGGCAGGAATGTAGGTGTTTCTATGTCCGATCATTCATAAGGGACATCAGATATCATCACTGCATGTTGCGCCAGCACTATAAGCGCAGCACTCCTTAGGCGATGCTGTTTCCATGCAGTCAAACCCATCAAGAGCCTCACCATATCAAATCCCTCCAGGTCCGCCCTGCCCGTTCTCTGAGATGTAATCATGCTTTACAACTCATCAAACATGAAGGAGAAGCCCTCCCAGGTCAGCGCTCGCTCCAGCTTAGTGAGGAAAAGAAAAAGCTCATTGCTGCACATCATTTAGGAGTGAATGAGTAATGACAGCGAGCAGGGCGCCCATGATACCATGTAATCAAGACGAGTGATTCAGAACAAGCAGGAGAGCGTTAAAGAAAAAAACACTTTTGGTTTTTGGATGGAGGCGGTCTCAGGAGACGGGGTGTCGAGGCTTTAATTTGAAGCGAAGATTAGTGGGTGGTGGTCACTTTTCAAGACCACGCCAGAGTGAAACCAACACGGGGAGGGACGGAGCGTTTACGCCGAGGTGTGTGTGAGCTCATGAGTGAAGGCAAAAGAAAATGTGCCTGATCAGGCAGAAACCGTGGAGCGCAGCCAGCTCCAGGAAAGTGTTTAATGTTCACGAGCTGCGGCCAAAACCAATGACATTATTCTTCCTCCCAACTTTCCCTTTGAGCCAGAGGGTGGCGATGAAAATGACAGCATAGCGAATGAGGGGGGATACAGGTCTGTGGTTTACCGAAACCTTGAAAGTGAAACTCACCGGAGAGGAATTTCTAAAAAATCCCTCCCTAAACTTGCACTCACGCTTCTTGGCTTCTTGCTAAATCACTCACACATCTCTCACCCGTGAAAAATCTGGCCAAAATCTGCGAGGGGGCAACACCCTGAAGCCAGTCCTCCTGTGGCTGAATATCTGACTGCCTTTCATAGAGGCCTGATTTATGAGCACATGTGCAGAGAGGCCTTGGGTCCAGGTTTAAACATCCTTCACCACCTGCCATTGTTGTTGTGGATGGACGTCAGCACTTCCTGTGGCGGTGAGCTGCCTCTGATGTCACTTCCGCTCAGTTTGAGGTAATGAGAAGTTCACGGCGGCCCCCCTCTAATGCCCACCAGTGCCATAAAGCTCTCGGCCAGCCTCGCTGGTTTTGAGGCTATTTTCCCCTCTTGAAGGTCTCTTTGTCTTTGTTTAATATCACACTTCCTGTCTTAGTTGGAAACCCACCACGTGGAGTAGCTGCTTCCTTAAACACGGCGTTTCACAATGAGACAAAGCCTTCACTGCGTTTCTCAACTGAGCCTGCTTCAGGTCAAAGCGAGACGATTAATAACGGTAAAATAAAGACATTTGGACAAGTGATGCTTTTCTGACATCCTGAAGACCAAGAAACAAAAATCAGCATCTTCAGTTCAGCTACAACAGGGATTTAAATCAAATCCTTTACGTTGAATTTGCTAAAAAGCTACTCAAAGTTTGATGGATGGATGTTATTGTTATTATCAGCTGACGCTAGCTTATATAAGCATGCATTATATGTTGTTTATGTCAAAAAAAGACTGAAGAAACTTTTGAAGTCATTTTTAAGATAGTCGTTTGTTACTCTCTGGTGGCATGAAACACCTCGCTGAGCCTCGCCTCGACAAACTGGCACCAGTCTAAAGGCAGTTTCTGGCACACAGTTAATCAGTGCTGGGGTTCAAATTAAAGCAGAAAATAAGATTAGATGAGCAATCCGGACAAACTTTTCCGCAATGCAGAAAAGTGAAACACAAATGACAGAATGTGGAAGACACGGTGTTTGATTATAATAATAATAATAATAAGAGGCCTCACTTTGTTGTCATGCTGCATGTCATGATGATTAATAATAATTATTATTATTAGCGGACTCACCTCGGTCCCAGCAGCGCTCCCTGAGGTGCTCGTCGTCAGGCAGGATGCTGTCACAGTCGCCGCCGTCCGCCAGGCTGCCGTCCTCCTCCACGATGTGCAGCTTGTCCTCATCATCTGAGTCTGAGCCGGCCTCCACCACATTACTGTAGTTAGTCACTGCATGAGGAGACGAGGGAGGACAGAGGTTAGAAACACCGGTCGATCTCTTTTAATGAGTCCGTTTAGTTTTTTCACTCTTGATAAAGGTAATGGGAGGTGGACTCTGTGTGAATATGAAAAGGCCACGAGTCGAAGAGGTTAAATATATGTACTATGTTATTTAAATGTCAAAATTATTAAATGGTTGAAGAAAGACCTGGAATACACCAATTAAGCCACCCTTAAACTATTAGCTAACTACTATTAGCTAACTAATAGTTCCCTCTGTATTTAACCCGTAGGGTTAAGTGTCCTCCTCAAGGACACTTAGATGGTAGACAGTGATCAGGGATATTTTTAAGAATGTTTTTAATATTTTTCTGTAAAGGTATGTGCAAGCTCTTTAATCAAAATATCTTTAATGATATAATTATTGTTGTTATCCAGAAATTTTAAAATTTACTGTTCTATAAGAAAAACATCATTATTATTTTTATTGAGATATTAAATTCTGTTCTATTAAAATATGGTGTTTTTTTGTAAATCTGAGTAAGAATCCGCAGCGTGGACAAACAGTCCCAGTGTGTGAGATCATTACAGGCTGAAGTGGTAAATATGTGTGTTGCTGCGGCAGCGTGGGAGTCGGCGTGACCCGGTCGCTGGTATTATGGGATGGAGGAGCCAGGAGACGCAGAGACATGCCGGCCTACAGAGGAAGGTTATTACCGGGGAGTAAATCTTCTCGACCGACTGTTTGCCACGGATGTGTGTTCCCTGCTTTTCTTTTCATTTCCACTCCGGCTCGTCCACCTCTCAATTCCACCTGTGCTACCTCCGCCCACTCCCTCACCTCCATCCCTCCTCCACTGAGGGAGCTACACTTCCTCTTAGAGGCCAAATCAATCCTCCAGTGAGAAACTCCCAACTCCAGCTTCTTTATTCCAGCACTCACTCGCTTCGATATGCCAGCACAAAAAGCACCTGAACATTCGCCCACCTCTTTCTGAAGTGTTTTTTGTTGTCAGGGAGGAGGCGTTATTTTTCAATCAATGTGGATTGTTTTTTTTTTTTTCTCTTGTCTCAGTGTTCGGGTCATTACAACCGGTCGGCGTTCCAAACTCGGTGTCAGGATGAGGAGGAGGAGGAAGGAGAAGCGGTGTTATTTGGCGAGTCGTCTGCCGGGTCAACACCGCTGAGCCACAGCTGCGAAATCCTTTCGGGGGGTTCATGAGGACAGATTGACTCTTTCTATCTCTTTCCTCTCTGCACTCCACTGTACACTATACTGTAGTTTTTTATTGTAGTTTTTAAAAACGTGACGGACGGACGTGCTCTGTGTCTAGAGGCTAGAGGACCATTAAAGAGAGAAAATACAAATAAACTGATAATTAAGTGGGTTTATAGAGCACTGTGATACTGTATGAACTAGATAGATAAAATATGGATGATGGATAGATAGATAAATAGATACATAATAGGTGGATGGATGGATAGTAGATGGATGATGGGTGGATGGATGGATGATGGATAGATAATATATGGATGATAGATAGTATATAGATGATGATGGATAGATAATAGATGGATGGATGATGATGGATAGATAGCTAGATAGAAAAAAAAGTGTGCAAACATGCAGAGATGTCCATGTTTGTATCAGGAGTTGAGTCTATAGTAACTTAACCAACAACAGCAGTGTCAGGCAAACATTATGAGATAAATAAAAATGAACTAGTCTGTCCTCACACCTCTGTCTGGTGATGTATTGTCCGTACAAGCCGGCTGCAACACTTCAGGCGCTTTAAGACGAGTCTGGGAGGCCGTTGAGGGCCGCGGCCACTCAGGTGTGGAGCTGAGGTCAGCCATTTACGAAGGCAACACAGAAAATGATCAAACGTAAAAGCCGTGGAGAGAAAATCAATGTGCTGGTGTGTGCAGGCGGGAGGTGGCAAGACAATAAAAGTACAGAAAAAAGGGGGAAGGAGTGGAGTAAAGGATGGTGGGGGTGAACGGAGAAGGTCTTTCTGCGCCAAATGGTTGGCGTTGTTGAAACAAAACTGTGTGTTCCAACAGGAGATGTAACACCTAGCGTCAACAAAGGCTGCGGTCCCTTCTGGCTGACCGGCTGAGCGTTTGGACAGCTGGCCTCATTAGCGCTAAGGCGCTAGCACACAACAGGAGGACGACTCCTACGCAGCTCGGAGAGAGAAACGCGCTGGTAGGTGGAGGAGGTGAGGAGCTCACTTCTGAAAGTTCGCCTCCCTCCGTACGTCGCGGCGCGTCGAACACCTGAGAAAATAATAGCCTGTGGCCGCGGCTCCGACTTCAAGCGGCCACAGATCACACCTTACGACGTGCTCCCACACAGTATGGATCTGGGTAAGAGGGCAGAATCAATGCACACCAGGAGAAAGCTGCAGGATGAGTACTGGGAATGAGCTAGCAATTTAGCACGTACATGTCTCAAAGTCTTTCTTTTTAACATTTAGTCCATTGGTGGTGACTGTGGTGTAGCTTGGTAATTTCCGTCCTTTTGTGGAAATATAGCTTGTTGAACAAAACATCTTTTTTTCTGCAATAACCCACTAAAGTTTGATGCTAACTTCCTGAAAGTGAGCTCGTATCTCGTATGTTTCTCCCAAAGTCTTTTAATTAGATCGCCCGCCTTTAGCTTAGCAGTGGTGCACGAAACACTGAGGTTTGTTTTTATTTTCTACAACAATCCACTGGATATTTGTCAAGTTTGATGCTAACTTCCTGGTTAGCTTCCTTAAAGTGAGCTAGCATCTCTTATGTCTCTCCCAAAGCCTTTTAATTAGATGCCTGAAAAAGCACTTAACACAAGAAACCTGGTCCGCCTTTCGCTTAGCGGCGGTACAAGAAGCATAGCGGCTTGTTTGTCACAGAGTTTATTTCTACAATAATCCACTGAATTTTTGTCGGGTTCGAAGCTAACTTCCTGATTGGCCTTCAAAATCACTTCATCCCTGCTGCGCTTTATAGCCTCAACATCAGCAACGTGAATGGTGCAACATTACAATAAGGGTCTACATAAAAAACGACTGACATAAATAAACAAGTGTATCAAGTACAAGCCAATATGAAACTTAAGCATTTTATTTACTCTTCATCGACACGCTACAGATATGTGCAGAAGCCAGAGTGACGCCCCGCTAACACCACAGAAAAGGAGCGAAGCCAAAGCTGCTTGAGTTTCTCGGCCCTCGCCATCACTCGTCGCCCTCGCTACGTTCCCACAGTCCATTGAAAGACAGTGCCAGACAGTTTAAAATGAAATGCTGCAGGAGGGAGGAGGGCTGTGTTGTTATGACACCTGCCAGGCTGTATCAATTACTGGTGAAGGAATGAATGAGTGAGTAGGTTTACGCCTGAAAACAGGCCCAACGTTGGAGAAAATCACCTCAACACCAACTTTTAATCCTCTAAACTCACTGATCCCGAGTCTGGCTGACGAATAAGAAACATTAGCACCTTAAAAGTTAGTGCAGCCGGCAGATGGCTCGGTTTGTGCTTTCCTACGCTCCAGATAGGCCCATCGCTATCTAAACCTCTGTGGGAGTGAGCTATCTCTGAGCTCTGAAGGCCCCTCAAGGTGCGAGTGATTTAATAACTGAGCTTCAGACGAGGACAAACACATTAACATACATTAAGTAAGCTTCATCTTGATTCGTCACCTATAAGGACATCTGTAAGCCTACATGTGCAGGCCGACATGCCAGAATATGTAGGAGGTATGTCAGGAATGTCCAAGCAAAACACTTTTCCCCATCTTAAAGGGAACGATCAAAGGGTGTGCGCTCGCCCTGCTTCTAATTTCCACCGACTGACATATTCTGCTTGTGATCGGACATATTGACTCATCATGAGCAGCAGCCACCATTCGTCTGGCCTTCTACCTCTATATTTAGCCACCGCCAGTTGAGGTACGCCACTTATCTCGCTCAGGGAGCCCAGGGCCAGGCAGGCGGCGGTGAAACCACCACAGGCATCCTCAAAGACTACAGACCCTGTCGTCGCCGAGTCTGCCCTCGCGGCTCCGCAATGGCATTTTCTCAGGGAAGCCAACCACTACAAACAAAAAAATACAGCCCGGACCGAAGTAAAAACAAAGCCGTGCCATTCAAAACCTCAAGTATGCCGTCGTCTCAAGGTGAGGTGCCTCATTCAGTGTCGAGGTAAACGCTGCTGGTTTTGTTAAAACAACAGCCTTCCTCCCACAGAGCCAGGAAGGTCAACTATAGAGTGACAAAACAAAAGAATTGGGGATTTTTTTTCTCTTCATGGCAGGCTTGTTCACAAGGCGTTTAGGTCAGGACACATGATTTGGTTGCAGTTGTTAAGTGACACAGCATGGCTGTATCAGTCATTTAGCTGGAGAGGGCACTAGAGGCTGTTTCCTGAGTCCCTGCAGAGGACGTCAATCACATCCTGGACAGATACTCAACAATCAGCTCCAAAAACTCCCTAAACACCCAAGGACTCTTACTCATTATTCTAAGGTAGGCTGAGAGGGCAGAAAGCAGAAGTACTAGTATGGACCTGAGGTAAAAATATCACCAAGTAGTGCTGAGAATTAGTCATATAGAGGCAGTTCTGTATTTACTGAGTGCTACAAATACCAGACAAACAGCTCAGATCTGTTACCTGAGTAAAAGTAGCAGTACTACAGTACAAAGTACTCTGCTGCTAGTAAAAGTAGCAATACTACAGTGAAAAGTACTCTGCTGCAAGTAAAAGTAGCAATACTACAGTACAAAGTACTGTGTTTCAAGTAAAAGTAGCAATACTACAGTACAAAGTACTGTGTTTCAAGTAAAAGTAGCAATACTACAGTGAAAAGTACTCTGCTGCAAGTAAAAGTAGCAGTACTACAGTACAAAGTACTGTGTTTCAAGTAAAAGTAGCAATACTACAGTGAAAAGGACTCTGCTGCAAGTAAAAGTAGCAATACTACAGTACAAAGTACTGTGTTTCAAGTAAAAGTAGCAATACTACAGTGAAAAGTACTGTGTTTCAAGTAAAAGTAGCAATACTACAGTGAAAAGTACTCTGCTGCAAGTAAAAGTAGCAGTACTACAGTACAAAGTACTGTGTTTCAAGTAAAAGTAGCAATACTACAGTGAAAAGGACTCTGCTGCAAGTAAAAGTAGCAATACTACAGTACAAAGTACTGTGTTTCAAGTAAAAGTAGCAGTACTACAGTACAAAGTACTGTGTTTCAAGTAAAAGTAGCAATACTACAGTGAAAAGTACTCTGCTGCAAGTAAAAGTAGCAATACTACAGTACAAAGTACTGTGTTTCAAGTAAAAGTAGCAATACTACAGTACAAAGTACTGTGTTTCAAGTAAAAGTAGCAATACTACAGTGAAAAGTACTCTGCTGCAAGTAAAAGTAGCAATACTACAGTACAAAGTACTGTGTTTCAAGTAAAAGTAGCAATACTACAGTGAAAAGGACTCTGCTGCAAGTAAAAGTAGCAATACTACAGTGAAAAGTACTCTGCTGCAAGTAAAAGTAGCAATACTACAGTACAAAGTACTGTGTTTCAAGTAAAAGTAGCAATACTACAGTGAAAAGGACTCTGCTGCAAGTAAAAGTAGCAATACTACAGTACAAAGTACTGTGTTTCAAGTAAAAGTAGTAATACTACAGTGAAAAGTACTCTGCTGCAAGTAAAAGTAGCAATACTACAGTACAAAGTACTGTGTTTCAAGTAAAAGTAGTAATACTACAGTGAAAAGTACTCTGCTGCAAGTAAAAGTAGCAATACTACAGTGAAAAGTACTCTGCTGCAAGTAAAAGTAGCAATACTACAGTACAAAGTACTGTGTTTCAAGTAAAAGTAGTAATACTACAGTGAAAAGTACTCTGCTGCAAGTAAAAGTAGCAATACTACAGTGAAAAGTACTCTGCTGCAAGTAAAAGTAGCAATACTACAGTACAAAGTACTCTGCTGCAAGTAAAAGTAGCAATACTACAGTGAAAAGTACTCTGCTGCAAGTAAAAGTAGCAATACTACAGTACAAAGTACTCTGCTGCAAGTAAAAGTAGCAATACTACAGTGAAAAGTACTCTGCTGCAAGTAAAAGTAGCAATACTACAGTACAAAGTACTCTGCTGCAAGTAAAAGCAGCAATACTACAGTACAGAGTACTCTGCTGCAAGTAAAAGTAGCAATACTACAGTGAAAAGTACTCTGCTGCAAGTAAAAGCAGCAATACTACAGTGAAAAGTACTCTGTTTCAAGTAAAAGTAGCAATACTACAGTGAAAAGTACTCTGCTGCAAGTAAAAGTAGCAATACTACAGTACAAAGTACTCTGCTGCAAGTAAAAGTAGCAATACTACAGTGAAAAGTACTCTGCTGCAAGTAAAAGCAGCAATACTACGGTGACAAGTACTCTGTTTCAAGTAAAAGTAGCAATACTACAGTGAAAAGTACTCTGCTGCAAGTAAAAGTAGCAATACTACAGTGAAAAGTACTCTGTTTCAAGTAAAAGTAGCAATACTACAGTGAAAAGTACTCTGTTTCAAGTAAAAGTAGCAATACTACAGTATAAAGCATTGTGTTACACTACAACAGTGTTGAAATACTTTGTTACACTTAAAAATAGCAGTACTACAGTGTAGTACTGTGTATCACTCTGTACTCTGTCTCATCTTAGGCTTTTGGGAAAACTTTGATCCTCATTTTTCACCATTTTCTGACATTTTATAAACCAAAACAACTAACTCAGAAAATAATCGACAATGAAAATATTCTTTGGTTGCAGCCGTAATTTATTTGATTATACTTTATGTTTTGTATTGATAACCTGAATGTGTAAAAGTACTTAGTTACATTCTCTTGTTTGGGATTACTCCTGAAAGAAGAACCTGTGGAGCACAGCTCCTTTCAGAGGCCAGCTGCAGACAATGGGCTCTTGTCTTCATAATGACACTGATCAAGGTTTTAGCATGTGAGCTAACGGGCCTCGGCGGGTCACTCATCTCCCATCTGACGAGCACTTTCCACGCTAACACTCATGCTAATGCCGTCTATTGTTCTCTTAATCTGCACGATGACACTCACCAAGTGTAAAGGAAGTCAGCGCTTTTTAATGAGTGTGAGGGAAAAAAAAAAAAAAACTGCCCCCCTGAGAGCGCTTTTCACAAGACAAAATGACTGAACATTGTCTGTTATGTGCTTTGCTTATTAGGCCAGGAGATTGTTTTACTCAGGGTGAGGTGTGATTGCGCCGCTGCACAGAGATAACAGCGGTGGCGAGCTGCTCGGGGTAGAAATCACAGGTATTTCTCTCCGGGGCTAATGAGCGTTGCACACATTCCCATTTTTGTTGGACGTCCTCGGAGAGCTGCTGCATCTGGATCCTGTCAGCTCTTCTAAATAAGGCCAGTGGGCTGGTAAGGTGTGATCACACCACACACACTTCAACACAGCGATGCCCCTGTTTATACTGGAGGTGACGGCACCATTAACGGTAATAACAGTGGGACACCTCACTGAGAGCATTTTAGGTATCACAGTAATGGCTTGAAAATCCTCTGCACTCTTGTTTCCCCCTTTTTTTAATATTATTTGATGATGTAATTTGACGAATACAGATGAACCATCATTGTCACTATGAGTCCTTTTGCTTCTTATTTTTTAGGGGTGCTGAGATGAAATTTGCTGTAATAAGGCATGCTTGAAACATCACTGCAGGTGGTAACCTTAGCTGACACCTTAAACAATTAACCTCACACACACATAAACCCTCAAAACTGAGTACAAAACTCCCACAAACACATGCACCTGAAGCCACCCAGTTAAACCAGTCCAGCTCTGCACAGCACAGGGTGACGACAGGAAACACCTGCTGCAGATTCTGGTAAGCCCAGAAAAACCTGCAGTCATGCTTCCTTCTGCTGTTTTTTCTTTTTACGGTTGATCTGTCACTGTTTTCTCCCTCGATGCCACCAGTTACTACACCATAAAAACACTGTTACCCCAGCTCCACTTTGTATTTTTCACACTGAAACAAACAGCAAAAACACAAATATTAGCCTCCTGTTTCAAGTTACAGAGTGAAACCTGTGCAGCACCAGGCCGGCATCCCAACACAAACGTGCCTAATGTTGCATTTAGCCTCCGTCAAAGCTCATGGGAAATGAAACGTCCCTGTCACCTCCGCTGTCAGACTCCATTCAGACTGACTGGTTTTGAAGGCAGTGCGTCGCTGCAATGCTCTTCTTCCCCCTTTGATTTTGCCAGTTTGTGTCTCGGGGTTGACATTTTGAGCGGAGGCTCTGTGAGGATATTATTAGAGCGACTTGCCTGAAGGTATTCAGCCTCGTTTTAAATGCAGTCAGTTACATCAGTAGCATCAAACTTCATTACACAGCCCGGGTCCTTTTTCTCCGGCGCTAATGGCAGCAATATTGACTCGGCCAGCGGATACCGTTTGAGCCCACGTGTGTTCACATCATCCACGCTGATGTATTCAGGAGAGCACGATAATAATCATTTGTCAAGCCTGTTCAACGTGTTGTCAGACAGCAGAATCTGATTTCACAGCTCGAGCCCACTCTGTCAGAGATACAAACTGCTAACAAATGCTACCAGCGGCACATACTTTCTCACTTTAAAGGACAAGCTTTCATTTAAAGAGGACCTATTGTGCTTTTTTCACTTTGCTTAAATGTGTCATACAGTTTTTTGCACCTGTAAAAGGTCTGCAAAGTTACAAATTCCACAGCAAAGGGAGTTCAATGCTGCACCTGAACTGCCTGAAAAGCCTCAAACAAAGCTAGCTAGAGCGGAGCTGGAGCAGAGTCAGAAGAGTTTCGCTTGACCAATCATGAGAACAAAAATAGATATTTCTAAGATTTATACAAACGTGTTAGGAACCACAAATACAAGTATGTGCCTGACAAAAACACTGCCTGAAACAATTTTATTTTTGCCACCAAGTAACACATTTGCCTAATAACTGTTGAGGCCGACTAGAGCGGAGCTGAAGCTGAGTCCGAAGAGTTTGATTCTGGAAAAAATAGGTGCCAGCATGAAAAAAATACATATTGTTTTTGAACATTTAAGCATGTAAATACAAGTTTGCACCTGAAATAGCTCTATAAATCAACATGTAGGGATCATAAACACTACTCTTTAAGAACAAAAATAAGTGCGTCTGGCTCTAAAAAGCATCTCAGTCTTGTGATTTTATCATTGCATGACGTCAGAGACGGGTCAACAGTAAGCTGCAGTTTTTATAACATACTGTAACGGCAACAAAGTGACAGCTCCGGTGACTCGTGGCACTCCTTAGTCGTCTCCTTTCCGGCAACAAGTCGCATGTATCTAATACATCCATTCATCATACATAATTGCGTGGCGTAATTTTAGCTTCTGCGCTGTAGCATTGTGGCCCGACAGCTGAGGTGTGTGTTTAAATATATGCAATGAGCAACAACGGTGTTATCCAACCTGCTTGTGTGGCGCAGGTCTATATTAGGTTAGTGTAGCACAGGGCTGTTGCATTTTAGGAGCAGGTGACTGGACATTCCTGCCTGTATTAGGCTTGACAGTTTACTGTGGGGGAGTACAGAGCAGGGAGAATTACACCAGCCTTGGAGGAGGGAGGGAGGTACACTGACCAACAATCCTGCGACTGGAAACTCTCATTAAAACTTGCCTACCTGTATGTATACTTAAAGATTTAAAGAGGTAAATTCAACCGTCAGGACATTAAGGAGACTGATCGTCTTTGTCACCAGCGCTATTTACACTCTGTCTGCTCGAGTCGAGACGGCGTTTGTTGTGTAGATTAATACAAAGATTGAAAACAGAAAAAAAGAGGTCAGAAAAGGTAAACGACTGCAAGGTGGGAGGAGAGGAACCGCTAATGGCTTAAAAAGACAAAGCTGGCCTGTCGCATGTGATGCTCGTCTGAAGTGATGGCCGCCCCAGGGAGGAAGTGTCACAAAGTGTCAGAAAGGAAGAAAGACGAAGGGAACGGAGAGGAGAGGAAAAGGAGGCATCAAAGGTTAGCGAGTGTTGGACGAGGGAAAATAATAAAATGAAGGGAAGAGTGGTAGAAAGTAAAACAGCAAGCAAGATGGACTGTTTTTATTCTGTGGTCGCCTCGGTAAAGGTCAGTCCTCGACACCGACAGACGTAACAGTGAGACCAGAAAACCAGGAAATGGTTCAGACTAGAAAACCAGTATCTTGGTACTTTGGGACAGTCCATTCTCAAACAGATGGAAGTTTATTGGTTACATGTAATTTTAAACTTCTCCCTCTCATTTATAGGAGTCAGCCATGTTGGTTGCGGTGCTCCCATGTTGACGGCTTCACTCTGGCTTCACTAATTCTGACGCTAACGCTCAAACGTGCAGCGTTTTTGCAGAAAATTCTCCCCTTTTGTGGCACTTTGGCAACAGCTGACCACTCCAGCTCTGTCACAAGACACCCGAGGCCAAACCCTGACACAAACACAACACACACTCAAACACAGCACACACAGTCAAACACACTGCCCGGGGCTGTCGCTCACTTGTCACAGTGGTTTCTTGTTAGTCATGTGAAGCAGGGAGAGAAAGGGGTTAACGCCATAAAACCGACATCCACAAAAGCTCTTTTGTCACCTCCACCAACCCCCCGCTTATATCCTTTCCTTTCTCCCCAGGCAAAGTGGCTTTTTTTCCCTGTGTGATCAGGAAGGTTTAGCTCCTCCACCACAACAACTCCAGCCTCCAGGGCCACTGCAGCTGACGAGCAGTCAACCAGTGGTGTTCATACCATTATCCTGCTGTCAAAGTACAAAAATCTGTCTCGCTAAACCAGGCGTGCTGCAGGACCTCGCCTAAAGGGGTCACATTAGTCTCCACCACTGTGTCGGCTGATTTGGGCGGACAGATGAAAAATCGCAGTCGGTGTCGCTAATGCACCTGGAAAAACAGCTGAGGCAGCAGGTAAACGGCGTATTGACGTATTGACAGGCACCCTCTTTTGTCCATAGAGGTGCTGGGATGGCGCGTGGGGGGTGCGTGTGTCTGGTTGCCGCCGACCCGGGAGACCATTAGTTCGGCGTGTCAGGATTCGAAAGGGGGTATCGACAGTCCAACCGGGGCGATCAATAGGTGCAGATCTCTCACTCCCTTCTGGTATCAATGGTAATGGGCCCTTAGTGACTGAAACACAGTGTTGTTATATCACCTCGCTAAGAGGAAGAAAAAGCTGCTTTTTAGTGAGTCATCCACGCTCCATATGCTGGATTGATTGATTGTGAGAGAATATTCAGGACAAACACAGCTGACAAACCAAAAATAATGATGTTCTTTTCTGTTGGGAAGGAACACCGAAAGACCGAGGCCAGATCAGGGTTTTTCTCCCAACAGGGTGGAGACGCCGATTACCCAAACAGGCTGCAATCATTGGACCGGACTCCCGGGACTATCCCATGTGACGTCACCCCCACCGTGAAGTCATGCAGCAGGGAACAGCCAGATGTTCTCTGGGATGGAGCCTCGCCTCTTTTACATGTCAAATACCCACAAGTAGAAACACTTGAAAATGTGCGTCAGCATCTGTAGTTTCTATTCTTCTTTTTCTTTTTCAGTGAATTAAATTATGTAACACGCCTCCATGCGACAGCAGGGCAGTTCAACGCATCAAATTTAAATTTGGGCACAAAATTAATATTGAAACAGTATAAAGTGATTGTTGTGCCGCATTTCATTTCACTGATGTCGCTTAGCTCTCTCTTAGCACTTCCTTAGCTCTCTCAGCACACGCTTACCCCTCCCTTAGCTCGCTCTTAGCGCTTAATTAGCAATCTCTTAGCTTTCTCTTCGTGCTCGCTGAGCTCTCTCTTAACCCTCTTTTAGCACTCTGTCTTAGTTCTCTCTTAGCGCTCACTTAGCTCTATCTTAGCTCACTCTTTTAGCTCTCTCTTTGTTCTCGCTTAGCTCTCTATTAGTGCTCAGTTAGCTCTTTCTTAGCGCTCTCGGCCCTCTCTTAGCTCTTTCGACTCTCAATGCTTTCTTAGCACTCTTTGAGCTCTCTTTTAGCACGTTGTCTTAGCTCTATCTTAGCCCTCTGTCTTAGTTCTCTCTTAGTGCTCACATAGCTGTCTCTTAACTCTCTCTTTTAGCACTCTTTTAGCTCTCTCTTAGGTCTCACTTAGCTCTCTATTAGTGCTCTCTCTTAGCTTTCTTTTAGCACTTTGTCTTAGCTCCCTCTTAGCTGTCTCTTAGCTCTCTCTCAGTGCTCTCTCTTAGCACTATCTCCAAAATAACTGTCACAGTGATTTCTGCTGTAGTTGCATGAGGAAGTGCATTCTCCATAAAAACCACATCAATATGTGATTAAATAACACTCGTAACGGGAGCAACCAGTAGACAAACAACAACAACAACAACAACAAGGCGCTTTGTGCAGCTCTAACCCTGCACCCTGACAACGACTCATCACAGATGTACACTCAACAAGTGCCAGCAGTTTTTTTGGGGAATAAAAACCATCCTGAATAAGAGACAGAAGAGAGTGAAAAGAGCTCTACGGTGGCTGAGCTGGGTCAAAACAGCTCTGTGTTTTAGAGGTGGGGGGGATTTCCATCATTTCCCTGAACACTGGCCTTCCTGTTCGACGGCAGGGATGCGCTCTGTCGCCGAGAGGAAGAGGAAAAGAAAGGCGGATCTGTCCGAGGAGGACTTGTGTTAAAGCTCACTATATATATACATTCACATAGATATATATATAATGTGTGTGTGTGTGTGCAGCTGTTGTCAGACAGATCAGAGATAACACTCCAGCTTTTAATAAACTCAGCAGGAGTGTGAGCGTGGAGCTCGCTGAAAGGTCCTGGGCGTGTGATTGATGGCAGCTTTAGCACAGTAAACACAGTGGTGGTGGTGAGGGGGTCGTACGCTAACATTATTCATCCCCGTATCGACGAGCCAGCCGGCGCATTATTATTCACTTTATTTACATGGCAACACACAATAAAGAGGCAATGTTGGGCTCTTTCTTGTATATATCTGTTATTTGGGTGATTCATTTAGAAGAAGGCTGGGAGGAGGTGGAGGAGGTGGAGGAGGAGGTTATTTTGGCGTCTCTGAACTGTAATCACCACCTACAGCTGCTTCCTCCCTGGTGCTTCAACTGGACATCAGCAGAGGAGCATGAGCTTCTCATTTGTTGAGTTGCTTCTAATATCTCAGTTTTCTGCGCACAGATTCCTGCAGAGCCCTCGAAGTCCAGAGGGGAAGTTGTTTTTATTTTAATCTTAGGAGCAGGAGGAAGTTGAAGAGGCTATCAGAGAGCTGACACAACACTTCCAGGAAGCTGGTCCAGCTAAAAACAGACACATGAGCTACAGGTGAGACCCTGAAGGGTGACCTGGTCTCTGGACATGCTCACTGCCATGCATCAGGATAGAATCTAAATACTTTGATCCACAGAAACACATTTATTCCCATATTACATTAATTCTGTCCATACAGAGTAATGAAACCACCCTGAAAACAACATGAAATATTAAAATAGTGACGGCCCAACACAGGTGATGGTTGATTAGAAAATAATCACATTAAGGAAGCTGGAATCAGAGAATTCAGTAATATTACAGCTCTAAAAGAAATCATGATGTATGGTACACAACAGTAATCATTTAATACAGAGTATTTTACACTGCAGTATTTCTGCTTTTACTAGCAACAAAGCAGTTGTAGTGTTGCTACTTTTACTTGTAACAAAGTAGTTTTGTTGCTTTTTATTGTAACAAAGTAGTTTTACACTCTAGTACTTCTACTTTAGCTTGTAACAGAGTAGTTTTACACTGTAGTACTGGTACTTTTACTAGTAACAGTCGTTTTACGATGTGATACTTCAACTTTTAGTTGTAATTAAGTAGTTTTGTTGCTTTTTATTGTAACAAAGTAGTTTTACACTCTAATACTTCTACTTTAGCTTGTAACAGAGTAGTTTTACACTGTAATACTTCAACTTTTACTTGTAATTAAGTAGTTTTACACTCTAATACTTCTACTTTAGCTTGTAACAGAGTAGTTTTACACTGTAATACTTCAACTTTTACTTGTAATTAAGTAGTTTTACACTCTAATACTTCTACTTTAGCTTGTAACAGAGTAGTAGGCGACCACACTATAATATTGATACTTTTACTCAAATAAAAGACCTGAGCTGCATGTCTGCATCAGTAGTGACTACTGCCGGCACTCTTTGGTGATATTTGTACTTAAAAATAAGCAGTATTCTGTAGTCTGAAAAACCATGCCCAATCACAAGGGTTGATTACAGAAGAACAGTATACATAAAATGCAGCAGCACTGAGGCAGAATGTCAACATACACATGCTCCAGACCCCCAGCTAACTTCCTGTTTAGCACGACGCTAACTTTAGTGAGGATAAAATTATTCACTCATGCAGTTAATTCGCATTTTTCCTCAAGTCTGACACCCAAACAAGTCATTTTGCTCAGAACAATTTATCCACCATTTAACAATTTGGCTCCAACACAACAAGGTCTGTAGAAACAAACCTCAGATGTATTGTTACCGATCAAACCCGTTATCTGGCTCACTTGTCGAGCTCTGACTTCTTCAAACAAACTCGGAGCTCGTCCAACTCCCAGAGGATTTAAATCAAACAGCGAAAGCTCACGACACAAACTGTGAGCACCTGTGACGCCTGCAAACATCTTCTACCAAGAGGCACAAACACGATCAATCCCACGCCCTCCAGCACATCTACACTCGCTGTTTCTCATCACCAAATAAAAACCCCTCCATATGGAGGGTTGCGGGTTGCGTCCCTGTAAGTCATCCATGGCAGCCTCCCATTATTGTCCAATAAAAGCAGTTGGCGCCATGTGAGCCGTGCATGTCACCGCTGTCTGCTGCACTTCCAGCCTGAGCAGAGCAGCACCAGCATGTGGATTAATACGTCCACTATGGAGGATACACAGCACAGATATACAGAGAGATGGGGGCTGGGAGGACACCTTTCAAAGCTTTCTCATGTATAATGTATAGGAGGCAGTTAACCCTGCACACAGTGACACTAAAGACAAAAACAGGACAGGAAACGACTCAACAGCTTAACAAAACATCACTTTAAGCCCCAAGCTGAGTCTAAAAGAGTCATTCAAATACATTTTTATCCTGTATGTGACAATTTTAATGCTTGTTTTCATTGTTGATTATTCTCTGGATAAGTTTTGTGGTTTAAATAGCTGTGAAAAATGGGGATCAAACTCAAATATATTCAGTTCAGGAGGAAATAAACAAGAAAATATTCACCTTTAAGAAGCTGGATTCAAAATGTTCCTATTTTAAATATAATCAGTTCAGGAGGAAAGAAACAAGAAAATATTCACCTTTAAGAAGCTGGATTCAAAATGTTCCTATTTTAAATATAATCAGTTCAGGAGGAAAGAAACAAGGAAACGTTCACTTTTAAGCAGCTGGAGTCAAAGACATTTTTTACCTTTTTTCACTCAAAACTGATTAACTGATTGGCTGCAAGGATTATTTGATCGGTTGTTTGGTTGATAAAATATCAGATATGTGGATCAGTGTTTCTCAGATGTCCTATTTTGTCCTCAACTCAAAGATATTCACGTTACTGTCATTAAGGAGGAAAGAAACCAGGAAATCTTCACTTTTAAGAAGCTGGAATCAGATTTTTAACAACTAATCGATTAATCGGTGCATACCTGATGATGTGTACCAACATGGTTCTGCCAGTTTTACATCATCTGCTGTGTTTATATGTGCAGCTGTGCCACCATTCTATAATTGGTGTTTTTTCTTATATATTGAATACATCGGCACAACGCCAACTTCTAGCCTCTCTGCCAGCGGCAGTGTGAGGATTAAAGGAAAATCCTGACCTCGTCGTTCACCTCTCTTTAATGCCTCCTCTTGTTTTAAACGACTCCTCTGAAAACCACCCGGCTGGATTACAGGTGCTCACCTCAACACAGTGTACTCCCAGCGGCACATATTTTCACTACAGCCAAAAAACAAATGGCTCAAAAAGCAAATAATTCAGTATAATACATGAATAAGGACTTCAAATAACAATTATTGTTTGTTTAGGTTATAAAATGTGGATCAGTGTTTCCTAAAAGCCTGTCACAGAGGAAATAGTCTCATTTCAGAAGCTGCAATCTGAGAATTTTTTACTTTTTTCTGACTCAAAACGATCATTCAGTCAGTTTTTGGGTCTATAAAATATCATAAAATAGTGATAAATGACGATCAAAGTCCAACATAACCCCCAAACCTCTTGTTCTGTCCAAATAGAACCTAAAAGAAGAAAGAAAAATATTATTATTTTGTATTTTGTAGTGTGACAATTTAATGCTTGGATTCATTGTTGATTATTCTCTGGATTAGTTTTGTAGTTTAAATAGTTGTGAAAAATGTGGATCAAAGCCCAAGATGATGTCAACAACTCAAATATATTCAGTTCAGGAGTAAAGAAACAAGATAATATTCAGTTGGAATCAAAGAAACTTCACCTTTTTTCATTAATTATTAATCCAATAATGACTGCAACGACTTCCCTCACTGGTTACTAAAAAAATAAGAGTACAAGAAGAGCCCCTACAATTATTTCACCAGTTGGTTGGTCTATAAAATGTCAGAAAATGGTGAAAAACGTGGATCAGTGTGTCCCAAAAGCCCAAGGTGACGTCCTCAAATGTTTTGGTTTGTTTGTTTAGGAGCAAAAAAACACAAAAACATTTACTTTAAGAAGCTGGAATCAACGTTTTTTTTTTCCTCTTTAAAACAATAACTCAAAATGAATAATCGATAAGTTATTTGGTCTATAAAACGTCAGAAAATGGTGAAAATGATGTCCTCATTTTGTCCATTTTTAAAAGCACAGAAGCATCCATCAACACCACCTTCACCTTGTCACAAACTAGACTCACTGGTATCAGAGGAGACTTCATCACCATGTTTCATTCACCTGCCATCAGTTAAGCGCTGTGGACAGGGTGGATCCACTCGCACTGAGGCCGTTTGTCTTTCTAATGGAGGGTGGAGGTGGAGGTGGAGGAGGGGAAGCAGCGAACAAGTCATGCTCCTTTAATGGGAATGAATAAAGGATGAGTGGAGGCTCAGACACCAGGTTAAGACGCTGTTTAGCACCTCTGGCCTAGCGCCCGGCGCTGGGGAGGGAGGACGAAGAGAAGGTGAAGATATCAGGACGCTGTGATGAAACTGTGACTGGATATAAAGGGCTGAGCCGTAATGGCCGCCACCTGACCCCTTCTTTACAGTGAACTAGAAGGAAGTCTGATGGATTTATTATTCCTCCACCCAGAGTCAGGTGTTTACCACCGCTGCCTTAAATTAACAGTGCTGATGACGATCAAAACATCTTTTAATCTTTCTGTAATGGCTAATCCACCAGTATGAGCTAGCTCTTTAATCAAAATGATATAGAAATATGCTGTGAGTAATGTTGGGGCTTCTGGGAGATGTAGTCAGAGCATAAAGAGATGGTATACACCACAGAGATCAAAACAGGAAGTGGAGACGATCGAGATTAGAGAGCAAAACAAACAGAATCTGGACAAAAAGTGGTGATTTTGGTGAAAGTGTCCTCTACTCTACCTCTGATAAAACAAGAATGGAACAAGGTAAAAACAAACATTTTTTCATGATGAAATAGAGAGTCTCTTCTTTCATTTGAGCTATTCAGTGTTTTCAGAGACTGAGTACAAAATTTGTGTTTTAGTGGTTGTTTGTGATTCTGGATTACTTTCTGACAAATTTTGGCACAATGTGGGTCAAAAAATGAATGAATTCAGATTAAATTCCTCACTCGTGTTTAACATGGTGAAGAGCAGGTGAAGAGTCCAGTTGAAGTGAATAACATGATGCTGGAGGCTCTTTCGTGCTCTGATATATGTTGTTGATCTAGCTTCAGTTTATGGTGTAACACTGAGGCGAACAGGTACAGCAGCTGATAACGACCTCGGCGTTGCATTCACAGCCCGGCGTGATGCGCTCTCAAGTCTGCCAGAGTCGACGGAGTATTTGAGGAGCTGTGGGGTGATGCCTGCTGCCATGTGACCCTGTGTGAGTGCATCTTATTTTAGAGCGAGAGGTTGAGATAAGGTGTTAAAAGGAGGGGAGGGAGAGGAATGCCGAGCAGGCCTTGTAAGCCTTGACGTATGCCTCTAGCCAGACAAAAAAAAAAAAATCCCCCTTTTGTCACAGTTATTCAGAAACGCCGTCCACCTCAAACTGGGCCTGTAACAGTCTGTGTGTCCCACACAGCAGTTTATTTAGCTGCCATGTTTACATTCCTGCTCAGTCAGCCTGTCCTGGGGGAGGAGGACTGGATGAGCCTCTCATGGTCAGCTACACAACCGTTACTGCTCACGCTTCAGGCCCGCAGGTTACAACGGAAAGTCAACTTTTCGACAGCGAGGGGGACCTTAGCGTCTACGTCGCTGATTGGACGGAGCTGGAGGACGTCCTGAGGTCCAAGGCACTTCCCCGGCCTTCATCATTAGACTGACTGGCTCCTGTGGCCTCCGGCAGATTGCTGTCTGCACGCCTTAATGACCGCTGACTCACTCAGCACGCTGCAGCGCCGCCGCCACATTAGCCCATCCCAGAATAACCCTCAATAAAGAGAGATGAGAGGCGCCCCTCCGGTCCTGAAGGCATCACTCTCGGTGTGTTCGGCTCAGCTCTCACCTGTCCATTTCAAGTCTTAATTAGCTTTTTTTTAAATGGGTAACATCCAATCACAACATTAATCGGGTTGAATGGGACGTATGGCTTCTTCAGGCACACAAACAGTTGCTTAAATGTCATCGTTCATCAGTCAGTCTTTTAAAACGTGACAGGTGAATAAAGCCTCCGTTTAAAATATTCAATACAAGCTGTCATTTGTTTCATGCCGTGCAGACGTTCAATCTGAATCCTTTATTTCACACAAAAAGAGAAAAACATTAGTCGTTGATATCAGGACCGACTGATAAAATACAGCTGTGATTTGTGTTGAGGAGGTTCAAGGAGATCACTGTGGCAAATTACTGTTTCTACAGCAGTTAGCAGCTACAAGCTAAGCTAATGCTAGTGCAGCTAATCAGACGGACGCTAACAGGCTAAAGCTACTACTTTAGCAGTGATCAAGTGTCCACAGACCTGAGGATGATCTGATTCCATCAGTTTGATGGGAAATTGTTTGACTGATTAAACAAAGAAGCTAATTAGGAAACAGATTGTCCCCTCTAGACAGCACTATGCTAGCTCTTCCCCATGTTTACAGCCTTTACTTGATGCTAAGCTAACATAGTTGCAGCTTAATATTCACCAAACTTACTGTCCAACACTCAGAGAAGAAAGCAAAACTATTACTGCAAGTGGCCGTGCAAAAAATGTGTCCCCACCAAATGAAACGAACAATATAGATCCCGACTCAGCAGACAGAGATGGGTTAACGAGGCTGCGACACCCACATGACGGCGGGACAGAGGACAGCTCTGTGCTGGACGGACCGCCGGAGGGTAGGAGGAAGCCAACGAGAGGGAGGTGAAGAGACAGGGAGGGTTTTGTTTTCAGTTTGTTGATCTCCGGCAACACAGCTTCCCAAATCTGACTAGAGTTCAGTTCGTACTGTAGGCGGTGCAGTTCGTACCGGTGATGGACAGGACCGGAAAAATCAATTCATAATAAAGGAGGAAAGACTGTGAGTGAATGACACAGGTCGATTTCTCTGTCCGGAGAAAGAAAGAGCAGAAAGAGACACCGAGTGTAGTGCAGCGTCAGCCAAAAATCCTCCTCCTCACAGGTCAATACGATCATTGATCACCTCTTATGCAACATCACTGCCTGCAACAATGATGGTGAAATCAGCCCTGCAGAGACGTGAAATTTAACTAACGTCAAGTAACGGTTTGGAAACTCTTCATAGGCCTCTTCTGCCCAAACTCATGTTCGTGTTTCTAAACGTGGTTAAAAGTGTCGGCGTCCATGCCTCCTCTGCTCCCCCTCCTCTCCTCAAACCATCACCATCTCCACCGGGACTCAAGACACGGCCGCGCTTAATCGATAGCGCCGCGTTGCCAGGACAACCTTGATTTCCTGTTGCCGCTTTCGCCGAGCGCCGGTGATTGCGCCGGGTGTCCGTTGCACCTGCCGCCCTCTCCTCCTCCTCCCATCCCTCTCGCCATATAGCCACCTTAGACAAAAGATTAAGACAGATATACAAAGGCGAAGCGGATTAGAGCCGAGAGGTTGAGTTTGAACAATCAAAACACACACACACACACACACACACACACACACACGCAAACACACTTAAACAAACACACACCCTGTCATCCTGAACAAAGGCGAGCTGTGACAGTTATCATATCTACCTTGGAGGGTGATGTCATTGCACCTGGAGAGCACGCACACACACGCACACACACACACACACAGACACACACACACACACACACACACACACACACACACACACACACACGCACACACACACACACACTCCTACAAGAGGGGTTGGCACCTCCTGTTTTTTTTTTTCATTAATGGAGAGCTCATTAATCGTGGCTGATAACGAGGACGTGGGACAGGGACATGATTAAGGGGCTCTCTCTCCTTTAGCTCGGCGCCCTTGGGGATAAACAGCCCAGGGGTGTGCACGTACACGTGCACGTGCATGTGTGTGCATGTGTGTGGGCCGCATGTTAAAACAGGTAAAGGACACCCAGCGAGCGCTATCTGTAGGACATCTGCTGACGAGGACGCTACACGTGTCTTCACTTCTTAGCCATTATAGCCTCAGTCAGACTGATCGGGTCTGTCAGCGTTAATTGTGATTAAAGACAAAGTGTAACATGTTAGCTTTTAGCTTTTTTTTAGCTTTCAGCTAAGCTAATGCTAGTGCAGCTAATCAGACGGATGCTAATGACTAACAGAATTTGTTCCCTCTGGACAGCGCTAGGCTAGCTGCTCCCCAGGTTTACAGCCTTTATTTGAAGCTAAGCTAACAAGGCACAGCTGAATATTCACCAAAACTCTCATCTAACTTGTAGAAAAGAAAGCAAATAAGAACTTTTCCCAAAACACACCTCAACTTTGAATGCAGAGGGAGACAAAAGTGATGTGAAAGTTAAAACAAATTACTGTGAAGCTCATCGCCTGAACTGGGAATAGAGAATCCTGAAGGAAATGCTTATTGCTGTATTATCTGATCACACAATATTCCCTTTTAATCAAAGCCTGCACATTTCAACAAGCCTTTTTTTAAGAGCAATTTGTCAATTCAACAGTGCGTCAGGCTGAAAGGTGCCAGAGGGAACAATATGAACGCCAGACTGGGACTAATTTCTCAGTGTTGCACAGGCTGCAGACTATGAAATTATTTGATTGTGAGTTAAGAGAGTCATATGATATGATTACGTGAGAACATGTTTGCCTCCTGTTTTGTTTGGGTCTGAAATTGATCTGTTTTGATGGTACTGAGATAACCAAAAATAATAATCAATATGAGAGTTATGATATCCTCAAAGTCATGTAACTGTGGAGACAAGTTTGATGCTTTTTTATTATAGATATATAACAAACAAGTGTAGGATTGTGTAGGATTTCATGGTATCTCACAGTGTGGTTGCAAAATGCAACCAAGTTCTCCTCTGCTCACTCCTCCCTTTCTAAAACCATGGTAACGCCTTGCTCAGAGGCCATCCATACCATAATAACACTGCAGCAGCAGCATCAGTCAGGCGGTGGCTGGTGCTAATGTAGTTCAGAACAAATGTCTGAAAAAATGATAAATGTCTAGAAAATATGCAAAAAAAATATGTAAAAGATGAATGAAGTGATTAACTGATAATGAATATTATATTTTCTGCTCAAAAAATTTTAACAAATGTATGAAAATGTCAGAAAAATGCACAATAAATGTCTGAAAAACAAGTAAAAGATAAACAACGGATTATTAAATGATTATGACTATTATATCTCTGCAAATAGAGCTCCAAATATACTGCAAACTGTTTTTATATGCACAATATAGCGTCCCACAACAAACTAAATATCATCTCATTCATTCTTGCAAAGCTGCACGTTCGGTCCAGCAAACAGGTGTTATATAATACACTGGAAATAAGGTTAGCGCAGGCTGTGAGGCACAAAAACACCGAATTTCAGATGACTAACTGAGCGGCACGGCACATCGAAAATAGAGCATCGAATAACGTGTTTGCCTCTCAACACAAGTGACACACAAAATGTCATGGATGGAAGTGATCTGCAAACACAACAGGATGTTGTGACGGCTCCGGCGGAGAGCAGAGATCAGGATGAACATGCATGAGGGCTTTGTAGTACAGCGATCGTTTAGTCTTAAATCCAATCTGTCTGGACCAGGAGCCTAATCCCCTCTCCACGGCCATGGAGACGAGCAGACAGTAATCCTCCATATTTGTATATTAATAGCCAAGGTCCCAGAGGGGGCCTCTCTATATATCGTGATGTACGTTTTATTAGTTGGTTAATCTGCTTGTCGATCAGAGAACCTGGTCCATTTAAACCCAGGTTTTAATAAAACAACCAGCCCTGCCCGAGGGATAAGCTCCACAAGGACGAGGCAGAGAGCGTGGTCGGGTTCAATAGACTCATCATCAACAATAAACAGCTTTACATCAACGTTATCTGTCATTACAATTATTAAGGTGGAATCCAGCCCCAGGCCTCTGCCTTTTCCTCAGAAGAGGGCCAGATAAAGCCTGACCCAAATACAAGGCAGCTACCTTGTTAGCATAATGCACGCTTCAATCAACCCTAATGTTGTTTCTGAGAATCATTGTCCATAATAATCCACCAGAAATTGTCCCCCCGTCCTCCTGAGGACTTGACCCTCAGCGGACACAACCAGAGCGACGGAGGATGAGATTCCTTCACATCTGAATCACGTCAGGAGTCGTCTAGACGCTGTGTCACTGCCACGCCACGCCGGACATCTGTCCTGATTCGGAGATTTATCAGACAGCCATTCGATTAGAAGGGCACTGCTTTAAATTAGCAGGCGAGTCAGGGAGTGACGGCGGTGGGCTGGACGGGAGAGGCCATTATAATCTGAGGGACGCTGTCCTTCTCGCTTACCGATGGTCTACAGCCACCGTGCAGCAAACACCGTGATCCAAAGAAATGTGGGAAAAATGTGGGAAAAGTTAGCAAAACATGTCTGAAAAATATGCAAAAAATGTCAAAAGTGTGTGAACCTAAAATATCTGGAATAATTCCAAATAAATGTCTGAAAAATATGCAAAAAGATGTTTTAAGAATATATGTAAAATTTGTTGCCAAACTTCCGAAAATGTTCGCAAAAATGTGTTCACAAAAGTCTAAAAAATATGCAAATAAATGATGAACAAAAATATGTGAAAACAACAGAAAAATGAAAACACAAAAAATATACTGAAAAACAAATTTCCCCAAAAATATTTAACAAATGTCCAAAAAATGTCTGAAAAATACAGATGTCAAAAAATATGTGAAAAATATCCAAAGAAAATGCAAAAAATATGTTCGAAAAAAGCATCCAATTATTGTGTTCACAAAACTTGGAAAGATATGCAAATAAATTCTGAACAAAATAAAAATACCTAAAAAAAAATCTGAAAAATGGTAAATGTTGAAATATTCTGCGACCATTTCAACAATACAAATGTAATTGGACGACTCTAATATACTCTAGTAGAGAATTTCCTCTGATGCCGAGGTATGCGGCATCAGGCGCAGTTTTACGGTCGCCATCAATCAAAGTGGATAAACAAACAAACAGCTTTTAAACATCTGGTCGGTGGAGATAGAGGGAGGCACCCTGGAGAGATGTGTGGTTTTCCTCTGAGATCTGTTGATAAGGAGGACGGATGGAGGGAAGGGCCGAAAAATGAAACGAAACCAAAAAGAAAAAAGAGGAGACAGTTCAGAGTCGGGTCAGAATTCAGATGGAGGCCAGGAATTCTCACACACACACACACACACACACACACACACACACACACACACACACACACACACACTGCCTTTAAATGCATTGCAGCCAGACCATGTGACTCTCACGGGGTAGTCTCATGGGAGCATCCCCCACCCCTGGTGGTGGCTTATGGACTATCACAACAGGAAGTCAGCCAGGCCTGCAACACCACACCACGCCACACCTACAGATAACTGCTTACAAACACAGAAACCCGTGCAGAAAGAACGTCCACGCCGTGCTTTACACGCCGTTTATCAGCCATCGCAGTCGGGTCGAAGTTCAATCTGTGCTGCGTGGCGCAGAAGAATCGATGGCGCTGCGCCCGCCGCTGCTTGGCGTCTATGGCGAGCGAGACGATCTGCAGCCTGGCACCGAAACAAAAAGAGGGGAATTCTCAGTGACTGAGCGGCCCTTGTTTATCTGGGCCCCTTTGGGAAGTCAGGACACTGCAGTGAATGGGAGCCAGTTAGCAGCAGTGGCATAATAAGACCAAGGGGAGGACCGAGGCGTGAGGATGGGGGTCATTGATATTCAACACAGGACACCGTCAAGACAAACCAGCTCCTTTGCCAGCTTCCCTACGAGCTGAGTTTTCTTTTTTAACAACAATGTGCCGCTGCTTAGTCATCACAAAAAAAAACACCACATGAGAGGAGAGGAGGGAAGTGATGTTGAAACAGGGAGTTGGGCAACAGTTTGACTGAACAGCGAACACAAGGAGGCACACAAGTGGTTTAATTTAAGTCATGGACTTCCTCATGACGGCAGTGACGGCCGACGTGACAGGACTGGAAGTAAATAGAGGAAAAAAAAAAATGACCCTTAAAGTTAAAAAGTCAAATATTTTGACCCTCCTGTCATTTCATTATTTATTCCTTATGAACCTTCTTCTGCTTGCCTTAATCAGTGGATCAATCCATTAGGACAGTGAAGAGGGTAGAACTACTACTACTACTACTCTATAACCCAGGCTCTAATATCACAGTGGCTGCTGCCCATTTAGGCAATACACGCCTTCCAAACCAGCTAAAAATGGACTCAAAATAAAAATAAATGAGGTGCTGTGTTTCAGTGTTGTTGTTTTTTGTTATATGTTTCAAAACTCATAAAATATTTTATGAAAAATGAATGGATCATCCTAATTGAACAGTGACCTGTGAGAGAAATCACTGCACTAAATACTAACTATAGAATAGTTAGAAATGAAACGTTAACAATCATTATTTTTGTTTCGGGTCCGGAGCATCACTGTTGTTCCTGACAGGGGTTGCAAAATTATGGGAATTAGCGGGAATAAACTATATAATTTATGGGAATTTATAACGAAGTACTTAAATATAGTTGGGGAAAGTATATTATAGCGTAATTTTGGCTAAAACAACCAGATTTAATGCTATCCCTTGATCACGTGCATTTTATGACAAATCAAAATGCTTATATTCATGTTTGCATATGACAGTGTGTGTCATAAATTCCCATATTATAATATATTATAATACATAATATTTCCAAAACTCCCCAGGTTAACTTCCCACTGAAAGTTTCTGGCAACTTACTGGGATTTTTCCCACCCCTTTACTACCCTGTTCCTGACAAACGAACATAAGAGGAGGGTTAACGTGCCTGAGAAGAGTTTTTCTTCATGTTTTCTGGTCTCCACAGGTCCTGATGACGAGCCTGGAATAGGCTGCCACAGGTGCTGGAGGAGGTGGGGAGGAGGAGCGCAGGAAGCCTCTTGTTTTTGCAGAGATAAAGGGCTTTCAGGTTGCATCCTGGGCCGTAATCTCTCGCACACTTCCTGGTTTTGTTCGTGACTAAGGCGAGGGAGAAAATGACAAACTAACCTTCGCCTCGAGGAGCTGATCGATCGCTTCTGATGAGACAGGATGTGCGGTAAAGAAAAGAAAGAAACGGCAGATACACACCGGATTTGATTGCGTTCGTTAATAGCCCCTGATTTATGGGTTAATTTATTCCGAGTGCCGGTTCATTACTGACGATGATTATAAAAGTGTGCGTATAATTCCTCTCCTGACCTCTTCATTTGCTTTTAGGGCACGATTAACGTTGTTCCCCAGCTCTTACATCCTAATTACAGAAAAGATAACGCACCATTCCTTCAATTTCCATGTTCCTCCTCAACCAGTCACTTAGCGGCGGCCTTGCTTTTTTTTTTTTTTTTTTTTTTAAAAGACCCCATTTGCTGGAAATTTGCATGAAAGCAGTTTATTGAAAAGTTGGCATTGGAAAAGAGGTGAAACTCCAGAGGAACAAGCAACATGTTTAACAGTGAAAAAGAAGCTCACATTCCTTCTTTTCACCGTTTTCTCTCTTTTCTGAATGCGTCCTTCTCAGAAGGCTGCCGTTCGACCGTGAGCCACGCCCTGCCATCTCCTGCCAGAGGAAACTTTCAATCTGTGGCTGCAGCACCAGCTCTCTCACACTTTTGTCAGGTGTTATTTATGAGTGCTGTAATATATCGCTGCATTGCTGCAGCACCTGCTGGGGGGGAGGGTCGAATCAGAGCAGAGAGAGAAAAATAACGATGAGGAATAATAAATGAAATGAATAAAATCAGAGAAAAGAGGGGTCACGGTTAATAAATGTCCAAAAAATAAGCAAAAATGTATGAATGAACACGAGAAAAACATTAGAAGAATATGCAAAACAAATCTCAAAAAAAACTGAAAATGTATGGAATAATTCCCAATAAATGTCTGAAAAATATGCAAAAATATTTCAAAGCTGTTTGTTACCAAACTTTCAAAAAATGTTCAAAAAAGTCAGAAAAATATGCAAATAAATTATGAACAAAAATACTTAAAACGACTGAAAAAAATCACAAAAAATTTCAGAAAAAAATGTTAACAAATTTCGCAAAAAATATTTAACAAATATCAAATAAATATGCAACAAATGTCAAAAATAAATAATAAAATAAATAAAATAATAATAAAATAAATAAAAAATAGCCAAAGAATATGTAAAAAATACATAAACAAAACAAAAATGTGTTCACAAAAAGTGTGCAAAAAAAACGTGTAACACAGGCATTGATATTCTCATCACAATCATTCATTTTTGTTTATTTTTTTTTCTTTTAGCATGTTTTGCTTCCCTGGGGTGAAAATGGGGTATATTTAGACAATTATTAATGAACATTGCTGGAAATATTTGTGAAATTGAATGAAAATAAAGAGATGGGAAAAAATTAAAAATTGTGAAAAAAGGTGATCACGGGAGAGAAAGCAGCCGACGGCGTGGCTTTGTTGATGTTGTGAGAGTGATCCCTCAGCAGCGGCAGCACAAAACAAACAAACAAGTGATGAGCAAGCGCTAATTGACGGCGTTGCACCAGTGATCAATTAAAGGCCACGCTTCATTGATTCACCGGGCAAAAGAGGCAGAGAGGGAGGAGGAGGACAGATGGTGGGTCTCCTCCCTCCTTCACTGCCACAGGGTTTGGACAGTAAACACCTGAAAGAGCTGAGCCAGGACAGGTGGGCTGAGGAGGGTCAAAGGTCACAGGCTTGGGTCCAGTTTCCCAAAGTTCATAAAGACCCAGTGGACAAAAAAGTTAAACTGTACTTTAGATGTGAATCACAGGTGATTTTTTACAGGACGGCCAACAAGCAACAAGACCAGGAACCCTAAATAAAAACTATGGTTTGGTTTATTCATGATGATCACGATTAGAGAACAAAACAAACAGAATCTCAATAAACTTCTTCACTGTCATCGACTGCTTGATATGCGACAACAAATTAAACTTTTATTTTACTTGTTTTCCATAAATACGAGGAGCACCTTCATAAACCTGCATGATTCTGTGTTTACTTTCTTAGATATATTTGTTTTTTTCTGTTAGAAATTAAAATATCATCACTTTTCTTTCTTGCTACTCTCATATTAACTTTTTCTACATGCAGCATGAAAGTTTAGAAGCTGTGTCATGTTTTGTGGCTCCTCGTTAAAGTTATTTGGTGGAAGAGGAGGCTAAATGTGGTCACACCAGCAGGTCATGGGGAGCCGAACAAAAAGCCTCCTGAGTTAAATGGGCCGATGCCTCCCTCTACTCTCTGCTCCCATTAATCCTGTGTGGATGTTTATCCATGTTGACACTGGACACAGCAGCCGGCCTCCTCTGACTAACAAACAGGGTGACTAATGTTAGCCTAGCCTAGCCTAGCCTAGCTTAGCTTAGCAGAGCCCCCGCCCCCAGGAGGGCCATTATCAGTTCTGTGTGCTACCGAGAGGAAAATCAATATGGTCATCATAAGAGGCTGGCAGAGCGCCACGACACATGGCGGCGGATTACTCCTCATCTGATGTCATCTAATTTCATCCCTGTAGACGGAGGAGCTGCAGGTCAAACACATTTAGACATCCAACATGTCCAGAGCTGAACAAATACATGAGAGCGTCACAGAAGACTCAGAAATGAATCCAGAATAAAACACACTTTTCTACTCAGAAATAACTGAAAAATGTAAATATATGAGGAAGCTTTGTAGAAGGTGAGAAAGCCACAGCAACCTTCTCAATCTTTAAGTAGCTCCTTATTTTATTTCTAAACATGCCTCTATACAAACATACATGTATATTAGTCCTTGAATTGGAACCTGATGTGTGTCATAGAACTCGCCTGTTATTGTTGTATTTTTTGTAATAAGTGGAAAATACAAAAAAAGAAGAAATACTGTAATTTGGAATCTCAATGTACTTTGCCACACTGGTTTATTATTATTATTATTGTTATTATTATTATTATCCTAATTTAGGGCAGCAGAAAAAAAATATTATTATTATTTATCCTAATTTATGGCAGCAGAAAATTATTATTATTATTGTTATTATATTATTATTTATATTAATTTAGGGCGTCACAGAGTCGCCCTGATGAGTTTTTCGCCGTAAACACAAGCTGGCCTCTGAGCCCCTCACCGACCCGCCTTCTATTGTGTCGGTCTGGTCTTTTTCATTAACCGCTCCACTGAGGACCACATGGGAGGGGATGGAGGGATGGATGGATGGATGGAGGGATGGATGGAGGGAGGGAGGGATGGAGGGATGGAGGGGGGAGGGGGGGATCCCACTGCCCACTGTGGACCTGAACAGAAGCCACCAAACACATGATTAAAAACACACATCACAGTATTTACCTCCACCAGGACGGCAATTTAGGGGTAATCTGTCCCTGAAGTATACACACTGTATGCTGGAGAATATTACCTTTCAGGTGGAGGTGGGGGGGGACACCTGTCTGCCTCCTGACTCACTGATGTGGAGTCTGCAGGCTTTTCTGCTCGGCTGCCTTCCATCATCCTCCCTTCAGTACCTGACTACACCTCTGTCTGTGCCGGTGTCACAGTCAACAACAACAACAACAGCAACGGCAACAGCAACGACAACAACAGCAACAGGTGTGTCGCCACGTGTTGCGTTGCATCAGAGGATCTTTAGTGGGAGGTCCAGAGCAACGTTTGTCACTTTTTTGACTCCTGAACTGAAAATCCTTGAGTTAAGCACAAAAACAAAACATTTGAAGACGTCATCTTGATATTTTAAACCATTTTCTGACGTTTTATACACCTAACAGCTAACCAAATCATTTGAGTATTTTTTAAGGGAAAAAGGCTCAAAATCCTCTGATTCCAGCTTCTGAAATGTCAAATCAAATCAAATCAAAAGCCTTTATTGTCATTATATGACGGTGCATACAACGAAATTAGGAGTGCTACTCCACATGGTGAAATCACAAGTGTAAAAAAATGATATAAAGATATAATATAGAAAAGACATAAAGTTATGAGGTTTCTTTCCTCCTCTATGACAATAAAGTGAACATATTTAAGGTGAGGACAGAACAAGACATTTGAGGACGTTGTCTTGGACTTTTGGGAAACACTGATCCACATTTTTAATCTTTTTATAGACCAAACAACTAATAGATTAATCAGTTTGAGTCATTTTTTAAAGAAAAGTAAAAAATGTTCTGGTTTCTTACATTTGAGGAGGTCAAACAACATTTTATAAACCAAACAACTGATCAAATAATCTACTCCTCTAGTTCTACTCATACATTTTCAGTAATCAGCTCTCTGTAGAAAGTGGTTTGGTTTAGAGCTACAACAATTAATCGATTAGTTTGTGATTAATTTAGTAGCTGATAACTATTCTGATAACACATTAACCAGTTTGAGTGAAAAGAAAACCCTCAAAATTCAGATCGCAGCTTCTTAAATGTGAATATTTAATGGTTTCTTTCCTCCTCTGTGACAGGAAACTTGAATTGAAGATAAAACAAAACATTTGAGGACGTCATTTTGGACTTTTAGGAAACATTTTCTGACATGACTTTGAGTAAAAAAGTCTCTTAAAAGTGAATATTTTTTTAGTTTCTTAACCCTTAACTGAACATCTTTTGAGGCGACACGGCGCCCAACAACGCTCAGTATTTTTGCCGTTTTTCTTGGCGACCTGATGGCTGCGTCAGCGTCACTTAGGGAGGCCCCGTCACATTGTCCGGTCATGCAGATGGACCCCTCACGGCTCTTTTCGTTGGAAGAGGGGTGGAGAGGAAACTCCCACCCTCGTCGTGCCAAATTAAGCCTTCACCCTGACGTTAAAAATGCCACATTTGCCAGGTTAAAACGCCACATTTCCCAGATAAAAAAAATGTCAAAAAAAGCAGCAGAGAATTTGATGGATTCTGCGAACGTTCCTGGGATTCCTCCTTCACTGGGACCTTTGGCGAAAGAATGGGTCATATGCAAATGGCATGCCCAGTATGGAGGAGAAGTTTCCCACAAGCCCAGTGTGAAAAGGGCTCTCCCTCCCCATGCCGGGCCGCTGAATGGGCCTTTTCTTCTGCCGCTGAAAGTGTATGAGGTAGAGCCGGCTGAACTGCAAAGGTAACTAGGCTCTTTCTCACCAAACGCTCACAATGGTTCGTTTCGGCATTCAGCCACACAAACCCCAATAAAGCACATCCAAGCGCAGTTAAGGGGGCGACTGAAAGTGACTCTGGGTTTAAAACCCGGCCGCTTTACCAAGGGAGAGCACCTTTTTATAGGCTAATGCTCTCAGCCTCCATGGGAGCGGCTAATCATTAAGCCGCCTTAGCGGAGGTGGGAGCGTGGTCGTACATCACGACGCTTTAATGACGCCTTTTTCCCACCCTGACGGACACAAAACCCCAACAGGTCTGGGAGCAGAGCAACGCATTACTGTCGTTACCTAACCGAACAAAAAGCTGTCAAAAAGTAGAAATAACGGAGTCAAAAGGTGACAAAAGGAACAGTCCGACAATATTTATACGATTCATCGCTTCAAGACCAGTGTTTGTGGTTCAGATTTGAGTTACTGATCAAAATAATGATGACTTTACTTCACAAATATCTGTATGACGGAAAACAAGAAATGTTTGATCAACTTTCATCATAACTTTGACTTTAGAGCTGGAGCTCATGGACGAGGAGACGTTAAGACGTCTTTAAAGAGTACTGAGAATCTGTTGATCTAAAGGAACCAGAATGAGACGGTAAAGAAGTGAGACGCATTTTACTGTGAAGGGCTGATGGTCACTACTTCCTGTCAGCTTTAAGAGAGATCTGGTATCTGCCCTCCTTTTATTACAATAAGGAGCTTTACTTTGAAATGACCTGGTGTTTGTCCTCCTTTTATTACAGTAAGGAGCTTTATTTTGAAATGATCTGGTGTTTGTCCTCCTTTTATTACAATAAGGAGCTTTACTTTGAAATGATCTGGTGTTTGTCCTCCTTTTATTACAGTAAGGAGCTTTATTTTGAAATGATCTGGTGTTTGTCCTCCTTTTATTACAATAAGGAGCTTTACTTTGAAATGATCTGGTGTTTGTCCTCCTTTTATTACAATAAGGAGCTTTATTTTGAAATGACGTGGTGTCTGTCCTCCTTTTATTACAGTAAGGAGCTTTATTTTGAAATGACCTGGTGTCTGTCCTCCTTTTATTACAGTAAGGAGCTTTATTTTGAAATGACCTGGTGTCTGTCCTCCTTTTATTACAGTAAGGAGCTTTATTTTGAAATGACCTGGTGTCTGTCCTCCTTTTATTACAGTAAGGAGCTTTATTTTGAAATGACCTGGTGTCTGTCCTCCTTTTATCACAGTAAGGAGCTTTACTTTGAAATGACCTGGTGTCTTATTATAATGTCACTCTGTCCTCTTTTCTTATTATCATCTTATATTTTATTAGAATAAGGATTTGTGTAAATGAGGTTTAATGTAATCTCATGAAATTAATGTCACCATCATGAACTGACTCTTTTTTTGCTTTTTTCATCTATTTCACACTTTAATTTATCGCTCAGTGTTCACTGTGAGACGTTTCCTTACTGCTCACAAACACTTTTTAATTACTTTGAGCAGAGAGTAATCCAGTAAAGTAATGGATTACTTGAACACTGCCTCCATGTTTTCCATCAGCAGGCCTCAGATGTCACCTGTTGTAAAGCTCTCCATCCCCCTCCTCCATCTCGGCTCCACGGGGAACATGGAGCCCCCGGTTTAAAGGGTCAGGGAGGAGTGGACGGAGAGGAGAAAACGCTCCTCCTCCACCTCCACCACCTCCACCTCCTCCTCTAGTCCCTTTTCATTGAACAGACTTTAACACAAACACAATTGGACATGCTGGACGCCTCACAATGGCACAAGAAGAGGAGGAGGAAGGGGGGGGGAAAGTGAAGTCATACTCGAGGCACGCATGGGCGCCGAGGTCAGGGGTCAATCAACAGCACCCCCGGCTACTGTGTCTTAACCCCCCGAAATAAAGGACGAGCTGCGGGAGGAGGCGGCGGCGGGTGGAGGGTGGAGATTTTCTTCTTACTTGGCACTTTTTAAACGAAGCTGCTGCTGAGGAAGTCGCTGAAAAGCAGCGAGTTAAATGAAAAATTTCCTCCTCTGCTAAACTCCTCTCACAACAGGGGTGGTGCTTTTTAAATGTAAACAGATGTCTTTTAAAAACACCAAAGTGGTGTCCTCCACCACCTCCACCTCCACCGAAAAACTAGATTCCCCTAACAAAGTGCAGAGCGAACCCATTTGTGTTTTTTATTGTTCTTGCGGTTGCACTCGATAGTTTTCTAGACAGGGTGAGCGAGTCCAGGACACTAAGTATAGTTTAAGTATAGTTTGAGCAGGCCAATAAACATGCTGCATGTTGAGCAGCATGAGCTGCTGCCAAGCCCACAACCTCATTTTCCTCATCTGATGGATGATTCATGAAGAGAGAAAGAGGAGCAGAGCTGCAAACAACTATTGATTAGTGACTTTTGACATTGATTCATCAGTTTGAGTCATTTTCTAAAGGAAAGGAAGTCAAAACTGTCTGATTGCAGCTTCGAACGTGATGATGTTCTGCTTTTTTTACTGCTAACCTGAACATATTTGAGTTGTGGCCAAAACAAGACATTTGAGGACATCGTCTTGGACTTTTATGATTAATCAATCAATCAGTTTGAGTCATTTTTTTAAAGAAAAAGTCAAAATTCTCTGATTCCGGCTTCTTAAAGGTGAATATTTTCTTGTTTCTTTACTCCTCAGCTCAATATCTCTGAGCTGTGAACAAACCAAGACGTCTTCTTGGACTTTTCTGGTGACCAAACGACTCTTCGATTGATCCGGAAAATAAGGGACAATGAAAATAACCGTTAGTGGCAGGCCTGGTCCGGAGGGAGAATGACAGATTAAGGGGATGAAGCCTGTGTGTGATAATATAAAATAAACAGCAGCTACCTGCATGCACGCTCCTGTCAAGGTAACACTGATCTGGAAACAGCCCTGTTTATTTTCTGCACAGAATGTTAACACCGGGCGCATTCCTCTATTCCCAAATTGCTGTGTTAAATTACCGTCGCAGGGAACGGCTGCTATTCCTCGGGGGGAGGCGACAAAGGAAGCTGTAGTATATCCCGCCGATTGCAAACACCTGTCGTCCTGCGGGCTGTTAACACCTCCATGTTTACAGCAGCTCACCTTGATCTCGGCTCGCCGGGGACCTGGCAAAGCCGCTGACCGTAACAACCTGGGCACGACTCGGGGCCTCGCCGACTTATAAGAGCCCCCCAAAGCAACGGCTACTGAAAGTTTTCTCATTAAAGCCGCGGTGGGATTGTGCAGAGACAGCACTTATAAGAAAACCGCCAGCGCTTAAACACAAACACGCTCCACTCTGCTGAGGAGATGCTGATTTACATGACAGATCTGCAGGAGGTGGCAGGAAGTGAGGACTTAAAAGCAGACCTCCACGGCTCTTTGAAGCAAATGCAAATGAGGCGAAGTAACAGGGAGCACATCTGTTTGGTTAAGGATGTGACTTTAAATATCAATAGGGGACATGTCATTATCAGAATGTGAACCAGAAACAAGTTTATTAAGAAAAACAGGGGATTTGACACGATAACAAGATGATAAGGTGACAACTAAGGGTCAATAAAGGGTGTGACATGGCTGTTATCCAGGTGAACGGAAAGAAAAACTGAGCTGTTATTGAGTAAAACCATGTTTTAAGTCAAAGCAGATGACAGGTAGGCCTTCGGAAGAGTCTCTTGGCACACTTATTCCACACCAGGACGGTTATTTAAAGGTGTGTCCACACCACATTAAACTGCTCTGAGGAGGGAGTGCATAGCTGAGCACACATCATAAAAATGAGCCATCAACAAAAGAACAAAACAACAACAAAAAAAACAACTCTCAGGTGGGAAATTCACACAACGAAACACCATTTGGTCGCTTTTCCTCCCACAGGTTACCTCAGTTCCTTTGAGCAACACTGGGTGGCACAACACAGCGTGGCTACAAAGCAAAAAAAAAGAAGTAAAAATGACCAGCCCTCCATGTCAAAACACAGGAAACAAGTCGCCAAAGTGCTTTAGATTAACCTCGAAATGACAAACAGGAGATAAACAGTCCTGAGAGGAAGCCTTGTGAGCGCACAAACACTATTTTCACAATAAAACCTCCGCACATTGTGTGTCCTAAGGATGTTAAAATTAAAAAAATAACGCAAAACCGTGCGTAAACGCTCAGGATCATGCAAGAATTGGGATTCCCAGCGCACGACAGGAGAGGATCCGCTGTCCTTATATGGGCTGAGCTCTCCCTGCTCACACAAACAGCGCTTCACATATCCAGATATCCCCTCGTTGTCCGGAACCCTCCTTAACCCCCAAAAACGTGTTTCTACCGAGCTTTCTGTCGCCACCTCACTGCGTAAAAAGACGCCAAAAAGCGCATTAAGTTAGAAAGAGGAGGGGAAGAGAAATCCGCGCTTCAACGCAACATTTCTCCTCCTTTTCCTGATATTTTTATTAAAATCAATGGTGTCGTGGATAATAACGTGAAGCTGGATTAAATGAAGCACAACGTGCGCACAGCAACAGTGTCCGGCGGCCACGAGAGAGGAGAAAAAAAACAACAAACCACTAACAAAAACTGTCCCTTCTTCTTTGAAACAAACAAAAAAAAAATCCAAAAATACCTCCTGGAAACACACACAACGATTTACAAGGACAACCTCGTGCGTCGAGGTGAGAAATAAACACAGAAACAGGTTCCCCCGACTTTTACGCATGAAAAAACTCGACAAAATGAAGAAGTGTTAAAGAGAGTGCGAAGAAATAAGAGTGTCAAAGTGTGTTTGAATGAATAAATAAGTGTAAAAGTGCAGCAGAAGGAGACAGCTGGTGGACAGCGGTGAGGTGCGTGTAACGGTCCCCGGTGCAGCGGACCGCTAGGCGGAGGGAGAGACGCGACCCATCAGGTATATAACGGTACACCACATAGGGCTGAATAAACGCTGCGCTCACTTGCTACTTCCCAGCACTTTCGGCCGCTAAAAAACCGGACCAAACTTTTCGGCGGAGGTGAGACCACCGGGACACGGAGCAGCGTCCGCCCCGAAAGGAGAAGCTCCGCGTCGGGAGCGGTTGGACTCACCGTGGTTCCTCCTCGGGTTCGCCTGCTTTCTGCGCTTACACCTGGGGCCATCCGCCATGATCCTTTCGCTGTGTCTAAATGCTGCCGGAGAATCACCTCCTCTCTCACCCCCTCTCCTCCCCCCCTTCACCTCCCTCCCTCCTTCCCTCCCCTTCACCTCCCCTTCTCCGCACCTGGTTTACGACACTCAGCTTTACGACATCACCTTCCCGCACCTCCTGTTCAGAGGAGCAGAGGAGGAGGAGCAGCCTGATAACAATAATATCCAATAAAACATCTTTATCTGAACACTTTAACAATGAATAAAAGGTGATTTTAACCTGCTGAGCTCGTTTGGCATGAATTTTTAACTCCTCTTTAATGATTTATTATTGAAATTATTTAATTAAATTTATTATTATATACCAATTTATATATTTTTATCATTTATACATTTTTTTTATCTATTTTATTTTTTATATTTATATAATCTTCTACTTCCTGTCTATTTTATGATAGTTAAGTCAAATTATCCTTGTGTTCACTTAGTTCTTCTAAAGTTCTTCTTCATTCTTGATGTGGGCTCATGAGTGAGTATATGACTTGTTTATTTAGATTTTTATACACTGTTTACTGATGGCCTTATTTTTTAGATGCTCTTATACACTTTGGGTCAAATAAAGGATTATCTTATCTTCTCGAATCTTATCTTGCCTTACCATACCTTTATTACCTTGTTTTATATTACCTTATCTTATCATATCTTATCTTAAAAACTAAACATAATTTTTTGACATCATTTCGTCTTTGAGAAAAAAAAAATCACCTAGGCTGAATTAAATATTATGCAATAGACGACCCAAAATGTGATGTCCACTCATTTGGACACCAGGTCATGATAATAAAATAGAATGAAATAAAATATTTTTATTCATCTTCTATTGGAAAAAATTCACTTATTACAGCAACATAATCAAGTTATAAAGTAAGAAAAAAACAATAAAAACAACAGTAATGAAATAATGTAATAAATAATAAATATTTACAGTTTGTACAAAAAAATAAAGAAAAATAGATGTAAAAGTAGAAAAAATAATATAAAAACTACCATCTGTTAGCTCATTTATTTACATTTTGTTTTCCAAAAATAACATTAATATTGTGATATTATCTTCATTTTGTGGCATAATCAGTCCACATTATGTCATCATGATGACGATAATGATCATTTTATTGATTAAGTGATGAGTTGTTTTGTCTATTAAATGTAAGAAAATGAAAGAAACCAGAAAACATTCATATTTAAGAAGCTAGAATCAGGGATTTTTATTTAACTTTTACATTATAAAAATGACTCAAAGTGATAAATTGATTAATTCGTCGGTCTATAAAACGTCAGAAAATTGTGAAAAATATTTATAAAAAGTCCAAGTTGTCCTCCAAAATTTCCTGTTAATATTCACTTTTAAAAATGCGTATCAAAGAATGTTCACTTTTTTTTCTTGAAAACTGACTCAAACCGATGAATTGATTGTTAATAAAGTTGACAGCCGATTGATTAGTGGCTCTTGTTTACATCATGTGTAGCGGTGTCATAGAAACGCAGCAGACAGAAGCTGTTTGTGTGTGAGAGGATTCAGAGGAAGAGGTCATGAGACTGTCATCAGTGATTCCAGCCTCCACCTAAAGAAAAACCCTGCTGTTCTGCTCAACTCTTATCACAGCAGGCTCTGTGCCCAAACACAAAGAATCCACGATCACATGCTTGAGGTGAATTCTCAAGAGTTCATAAAGTCTGCGCAGAACGAATCGACCTGCAGCGACTGTTCTCAGATGACTCTCAGGCTTCTCTGGTATGTGGATGGTGTCGTCATTCAGACTATTGTGGCAGCTGGACGGAGGAACTCAGTTCGGCCTCCAGTTGCTTTGCTGTTAAATGAGGCCGTGACATTTAATAAACACTGGGAAGGTTTGAGGGAGCGAGTGGAAGTTACTCTGTACTGCAGAGTGATGCTGCCGCACCAGGAAGTAATGTGACAGGTGATATACAGTATGTGATGTTGAAAGGCTGCTACCTATGCTAATACCTGTCCTTATTTATTGTTTAAAGGCTACTACCTATGCTAATACCTGGTCTATGCTAATACCAGTCCTTATATATTATTTAAGGGATGTTATCAATGCTAATACCTGGCCTCTGTTAATACCTGTCCTTATGCTAATATCTGCTCCTATATATTGTTGAAAGGTTGCTACATACGCTAATACCTGTCCTATGCTAATACCTGTCCTTATTTATTGTTAAAGGGATGTTATCAATGCTAATACCTGGCCTCTGCTAATACCTGCCTAATGCTAATATATGCTCCTATATATTGTTGAAAGGTTGCTACATGCGGCAATACTTGTCCTACGCTAATACCTGTCCTTATTTATTGTTAAAAGGATGTTATCAATGCTAATATCTGGCCTCTGCTAATACCTGCCTAATGCTAATATATGCTCCTATATATTGTTGAAAGGTTGCTACATACGCTAATACCTGTCCAACGCTAATACCTGTCCAACGCTAATACCTGTCCTTATTTATTGTTAAAGGGATGTTATCAATGCTAATATCTGGCCTCTGCTAATACCTGCCTAATGCTAATATATGCTCCTATATATTGTTGAAAGGTTGCTACATGCGGCAATACTTGTCCTACGCTAATACCTGTCCTACGCTAATACCTGTCCTATGCTAATACCTGTTCTTATTTATTGTTTAAGGGATGTAATCTATGCTAATACCTGCCTGCTGCTAATACCTGCCCTTACAGATTGTTGAAAGGTTGCTACATATGCTAATACCTGTCCCATGCTAATACCTGTCTGTATATATTGTTTAAGGGATGTTATCTATGCTAATACCTGCTTTATGCTAATATCTGCCCTTATACATTGTTGAAAGGTCCCTACAAATGCCAATACCTGTCCTATGCTAATATGTGTCCTATGCTAATACCTATCCATATATATATTGTTTATGGGATGTTATCTTTGCTAATACTTGCCTTATGCTAATATCTTCCCTTATATATTGTGTAAGGGACACTATCTGTGCTAATATCTGGACTCTGCTATGACCTGGCCTATGCTAACACCTGTCTGTACATATTGTTTAAGGGATGCTACCTATGGTTATACCTGGTCTAAGCTAATACCTGCCCTTATATATTGTTTAAGACACATTATCTATGCTAATATCTGGCCTATGCTATCACCTGGCCCATAATAATACCTGCTTTATGCTAACACCTGCCCTTGTATATTGTTGAAAGGCCGTTACCTATGCTAATACCTGGCCTATGCTAATACCTGCCCTTATATACTGTTGAAAGGCCGCTACCTATGCTATCAGGCCTATGCTAACACCTGTCCGTATATATTGTTTAAGAGATGTTATCTATGCTAATATCTGGCCTACGCTAATACTCGTCCTTATATACTGTTTAAAGGCCGCTACCTATGCTGTCTGGCCTATGCTAACACCTGTCCGTATATATTGTTTAAGAGACGTTATCTATGCTAATACCTGGCCTATGCTAATACTCGGCCTTATATATTGATTAAGGGATGTTATCTATGCTAATATCTGGCCTATGCTAATACCAGGCCTATGCTAACACATGTCCGTATATATTGCTGAAGGTTATCGATGATAATATCTATTTAAGAGAGAATTTTGCTGTGTTATGTCACGAGTATTTAGCTGTGATATAAATCTCTCTACAGTATCTATCAAGTGTTTAGACCCATCACTCATCCACATGTGACAGCCTGTATACATGGGATGGCAGATCTCTGGTCTGAGCTGAATAATTCAGTAGCAGTGGAGCAGTCCAGCTCTCAGGGCAGGCCGCCCAGACAGAGAGTAATAGCTTTAGCATAAACAACACCTCCGAACTTGCTCCAGGTGGCCTCTTCCACCAACAGACAGCCTGCCCAGCCTGTCTGCCTGCTCTCCATGGTGAAAAAAATGGACCCAGAAACAGTCGACATCAGCAAAGATCAATAAAGAGATGCTCGACTAACCGTGCAGAAGTAGCAGCGTTCCCTGGAAAAACAGGATGCCTGTTAGCCAATGGAAAGTCAGAACCTTCCCATTTTCCTTGGATCACGTCGCCATTAAAGAAAACAAAGAATAAGAATCATACCACCACTACTACTAATAGAAAATAGCCTGAGGACGCCTCTGCTGTGTTTCACAGGAGTGATTTATTTTCTCTGGAGCTTCACTGTGCGATTTGTACCGGAGCAAATTCACACAGCAGCGAATCAAAAATTAACAAATTTATTACTCCACTACTCAGTGTAAGATGTAAATTAACAGTACTGCTGATTACCAAAATGTTTTTAATGTTTGTGTAATGGTTAACCCACCAGTATGTGCAAGCTCTTTAATCAAAATGATATCTTTAATGCTAAAAAAGCACAATTTTACAAAAAAAAAAGTAGAAAAATATGAGAACACATTAATTTTTTGTTAAATTCCAGTTATTTGCTGTCATTCCTGAACAGAAAATGTGTTTAGTGGTTGTTTGTTATTGTGGATTAATTTCTGAGTGTTCTGGCTCTAATTTGGGTCTAAAAAGGTGAATTCAGTTTAAATGGTTAAGAGTAGGAAACTCAGTGAGGAACAAAGAGTCCAGTTAAAGTGAAGGAGATGATGCTGGAGGCTCTTTGCTGCCCTGATGCTTTTATTAAGCTCTGTCCCTTAAGTACATGATGCCAGTATAACACGAAAAAGCAATGGTGGCGGAAATATTCACTTCCTTTTTTCCACTAAAAGCAGTAACAGCATAATGTAAAACACCCTATATTTAAAAGTTTAGAGGTCCCATGTTGTAGAAAGGGATATTTTCCTGTCTTTTATATGATGAATATAGTTTAATTGCTGTATAAATACTGTGAAAGAATCGAAACCAGAAACTGAGCCGCCCTTTTGTGACGTCACCTATCTGCAGTATTTAGACCGTTTCACAGATGTTTACTTCCTGTTGCAGCTGACAGGAAGTAAACATGGACCTGTGCTGTTGCCTGGCAACGCAGAAATAAATATTTGTTAAGCAGCGTACAAAGTCAGGGGAGTCTATTAAGAAAAACGACAGAAAAAAAAGAGCACTAATGAAACAAATGCCTCAGCTAATGAAGACTTTTATATCACAAAGACACAGGTGACATTCACCTGAATATCAGCAGTAAAACTTGAGGTATTGTTTTAACTAAAGTGGGCCATGAAATAGGATGACTGCAGCTTTTCCTGTGGGGAGTTGAAACTGAGGCGAGGAAGGGATAAGCAGCCATCCTCCACTACATTAAGGGATCATGCTGCTCCCTGAAAATGAGTATTGATCCTCTTAGGTCCAGGATCGTTTAGGAGATTAATGCGAGCAGCGGTTGAGCTCCGTGGTGCTCCACGCAGGACCAGGGGGATCAGCTCAGTGGGACGGCCGACCCAAGGCAGCCTATCGGCGGGTGGGGACGGAGGGCTGAGGAGGAGAGATGGAGGAGGAGGGGTGGCTCCATCCAAACCACAAACCACATTCACTGTGTGCCATCTGGGCTGTACGACAATCAGCTGGGTGTCTACAGAGGTGGGTAAGGGGAAGAAAAAGAAGGGAGAAGAGCAGAAAGAGCAAAAAGGAAAATGTGCAGCCTCCAAACAGAGAGGGGGAAGCAGGAGGCAGTGATAGAGAGACACAGCAAAGACTAAACGGCTTAATCTCTCCCGAGGGACGGCGGCTAAATGTGAGGTCCTCCTCCTCCTCTTTCAGACCAGCAACCCCCCCAACTACCAGCAGCCACGGCAGCTGCAGTGATCCAGCTAAAACACACTTTAACAGTGCTCAGGTGGTCGCTGCAACTGATACTGAGGGAGGAGAGAAAAGATCAATTTCAGCCCCAGAAGTGAAAGAAGAGCTGCGAGGACGGGGCTGGAGTTTGATCTATAAATTCTGCCTCTTACAACTATAGATATAAAATATAATCTCCTCTCTGTATTCACAGTATTCAACAAACAAACAGAGTTTATCTCCCGACCAGCTTCCTTCCTTTCCTCTTCTATGGATTTTTCTCCAGACAGGAAGTTGCTGACACACTTGTCGGAGCGAGCCCCACCCCGAAAACGTCTGAGTCAGGGGAAAAGGTGAATAGGACAGAACCAGACGTCCCAAAAGTGTTCAAGTACTCCCACCACCAGCAGCAGCAGCACTGCATCAAAGCATGCCACAGACTGTTTGCTTCATCAGGAGGACTAATCAGCTGAGGTTATCAGGCTAAGAGACGACAAGTTGTTAACAGAGGACTGTCACAAAGCACGCCATTCACCCATTTAATGTACTTGTACTTTACTTTAGTTCCATTTTATGCCACTTTATACTCCAATACACAGTGAAATGTTGTACTTTTGACTCCTCTACATTTATTTAACAGCTGAAATCACATTAGAAATTAAGATTTCACACAGAAAACACAATAATTATAGAAAATATGATGATTAAATAACCAGTAGTAACTGTAATGAGTCTTTACTGTGATGGAAAAATGTTTCCTTTGTTGTCCACAATGAATTTATCTATAAAAATAGATAAATAAAGTCAGCTTAAAAGACAGCAATGTGATAAATAAATACATAAAATAAAAATATGGACTCAGTATTTGAAAAATGAAATTATAAACTTTATAAATATGAATAAATAAATAGTATATTGTCTTGATGTTGAATGTTTCATGGTTTCACAATGAATTACCACCTTTTAACACAAATAATAGTTTCTTGTGATAATTTTTCATGTCGTAATATCATGAAAAACATGTTGATACAACAATAAACCTTTCATATTACAACATGACACTGATCCATACAATTTTATAAATCTGCCTTGATAAACCTCAGCACACATTAACAAGAATAATCTGATTAAATACTGTAATAAAGTGTATTTTTGAACGTTTGGTACATTAAGCAGATAATACTTGTGTTTTACTTATAATGGAGCATTTTTACTTAAATAAAGGATCTATTTGAAGATGCTATCAAATTGCTTTGCAGAGAGGAGAAGGGTTTTGGTTGTTGGGGGAGAAAGTCATGATAATCTGATAATCTGTGCTGCTTTGATTTTGACTAAATGCCTCTTGTGACGTGTCTTTGTTGTGGAGGAGCAGAGGATGTGATCAGCCTGGGGCCGTAACATCTCCATAATAAACACCTCTTTCAGGATTTGTAAGGCTGTTTTGTTAAATTCCAGCTCCATGAGCATCACGGTGTGACATAGTAAAAAGCCTCAGGCCCAACCTGAGATAACCCTCATGACATATGAGCCACATTATAGGAGTGTTTTCACAGCTGAGCAGGACAAATAAACTGATCTTCACTTGTAAAATTGGCATAATGCACCTTTAATGTCAGACATAACTGATAGGAACACAGTTTGCCTGTATTTTATTCACATTCTCCCTTTCTTTGTTCGCTTAAAGAGTCAAAAATCAAAGTTGGATAATAAATCTGAGGCTGACCTACAGGTGAACGTAACGCTGCCTTTCTCACCGGCAGGCCAACATATATACTTGTTTTGGCGTGAAGTTATCCTAACACACAGTAACACGCTCCAGACGTAAATTTATACTGTGTTCGTTGGAGCGATCGTTGCATTTTACTGTTCGTTTGTCCTCGTGGCTGCAGCGAAGACGACGAGGCGTTACTTTTGGAGGCACAGTTGAAGTAAGACGTGTGAATTGAGGTTTACTGCAGTGTTCAATTCCTGCCTGTCGGCAATTTAAATAAGACCAAGACGTATTTGGTTATTTGTATATTAAAGCTGCATTCTCTATTTTAATAAACAGTGCATTTTTAACCAGGAAACTCTTTTTGTTTTATAAGTTACGTTGCTTAGTGGCAAGAAAACTGCATCAGCAAAGTTTGTCTCATTTTTTTAGTGACTTAGAGACGTGTTTTCAGCAGTTGTGTTATATATTTTTTATATATTTTTGTCACTTGAGTGCAGCAGAACAAAACAATGCTGACATAAAAAACATAATCTAAGAATAAGAACTGTATGATATAAATAATTAGAAAAATATAAATCATATAATAATTAGGGCTGTCGAAGATGCGATGGTAACTCTACCTGGACACACTGCTCAAATTGCAGCTAAAAAAGCGACGCCACAGTAGTGCTAATAAGCACTGTGTTTATGAAAAGAAGAAGTCTTTTTCACTTTTTCGTCCATTTCACGTTACAAATTACTACTTTAAGGATGCTCTATTGTGGATTATTTGTTTACTGAATTCCAGAAGAAGCTTGGACAGATTCAGAAAAGATGGTTAATCTGATTTTATCAGCATGTTTGATCGTTAGTTATGACCGTGTTGTTTGTTTCCTTGATGGAGTTCTGCTTCATGTCCTGTCAGCACAGTCTCTGGTAACACATTTCAGGCAGTTTGTCCAAGAAGAGTTACCATCACACAAGTTAACATGCTAATTTTGACAGCCCTAATAATAACATTAAGTTGTTAAGCTAAATGTGACAGCAAACAACATACTCTCTCATTTTGGCTCTGTTTTTGGTCTCCTCCTCCTCTTGAAGGAAACATCTAGCTGAACCAAAACAGCAGGACGAGCCATAAAAGCAAACCTACGAGCTAAAAGAAGCAAAAAAGCTCAGCAGAACTGAGTAATAACGCAGAGATGGTGTCCATCACCACTTCTGCATTACATATAATTATTAGCTTCAAAAAAAACAAACTTTAAATGTTCGCCACGGCTCACACCGCAAAGTGAAACACAAAATACGATGGCCTTTCATTGACGAGTAACGTGACCTTTAAACGCACATTAATAGGTTTGCACTCCAGAACGGTGTTTGTTTGTCTACGCATCACATTTCCATTACAAGGCGACACATCTGAGGCACAGTGGCGAGTGAACAGAGTGTGGGCGGTTTATGTTTGTGTATGTGCTTATGTTCCACTCTGTGATAGGCTGCCGCTGTTTTCTCTGGATGAATATGAATACAACACACCTACTCTTTCCCCACACACACTCATGGCTTTCTCCTCTGCACACGAATAGCGGCGGCGCACTATAAACGCACATCCAAAATGCCAGCCAATTACTACGGTGTCCCTTTACTCAACCTCTCCATATTAAGCCCCGCTTGTCAAACAGATTGTCTCCGGTGCTCCGAGCAGCGCTGCGCTGTGAAACAGTTTTCATTAAGGGAGGATTGCCATGGGCCTTAGGCTGGCGGCTTAATGTAATTTCACAGCTCAGCGTCCGTGCAGCCACTTCAGGGTCCAAGCAGGGCCACCCACACCTTTACAAGAGCCAGAGAGAGGTGCTGAAAGGGTGACGGGCCGCCGGCGACTTTTAGGAGCGAGGAGGGAGCCCCAAAATGAAATTCCAGCACAGGAAATGACTGCAATAACAGCACAACAGCCAGCACGGCTTTGGAAATAAACATGTACAGAGATAGTCCTCGTTTAGTGTTTGTCATGAAGTGTTCAGGATGGGGTAACTCACCCTGCAGTGATGTGATGTGGAAAGGTTTTTAAAGGAATCCAGTGGGATTCTTTGCCGTTGTGTTTTATGGAAATTATCAGCGATGCGTTCCAAGATTTGGTTTGTTCCTCTAAAGCTTTTCCCGGCTACATTTAAAAGGACACTGTTATGTATAAAAACGAGATAAAGCTCACGCTTCAGGGCCGAAAAAAACAACATGAAGAGAATGACAGATGTTCAAAATTCACAATGTGTGAGACAACTTTTAGGATACCGACGTTTTTTTTAATTGTTCTCTGCCCTGATCGCCTCTTATTCACCCCAAAGGTGTGAGCCAAGTGTTCACCAGAAGGTCCCATTAGAAACATGTGCGGAGCATCGCGTATTCAACGTGACATCTGGACAAAACTAAAAGTGAGATAGACAAGTGTTTCATTTTCATGTTTTACAACTCTGGAAAGGAAAGAGCGACTTCACGGCTTGGAGAGGAGACGAGAGGCCAGGCTGTTGGAAACCCCAATAATGTAGTTACTATAGGACACACAGGAAGATGAAATATTAACGGTAATTTGTACCTTCCTTCTTTTTGCAGATATTTCAGCTGACTCTCTTTTTCCATCCTCTCTGCCCCGTGAGCCCCGGAGAAATATTTCTTCTTTCTGAGAACGAGATGAGAAGATAAATTTAAAGTTTTTAGTATTTAATGAGTAGCTTTTACGTCAAGAGTTAGATCAAGAGATTAATAGAACTGTTCTCATTTCTGTGCTGTAAATGTGAAACCAGAAAATGGTTAGAATAGAATAGAAAAGAACAGAATTACTTTATTGATCCCAACCCGTGAAATTACACTGTAGCAGCAGCAAGAGATATAATCACAGTACAAAGAAGCAATATGAAGAACAGAAAAAGATTACTATCTACAAGTAAAGTATACTACAGAAGCACAGTATTTAAAGTATAACTGGACCAGAAATAGTGACTGTGGGCTACTACTAAAACCAGTAAACCCAGGGTGTAATCTCCAGTAAAACCACAAATTCATTCTCACAAACTAGCATTTTTGTACAGATTAAACAAACAAGATGTTGCATGTTAATTAGTGACCATTTAGAGCCATGCTAGATGTTTACCCTCCTTTCCAGTCTTAATACTAAGCTAAACTAAGCTAAGTTAACTGATGTCATAACAAATACTCTTGTAGTGTAGCCAGTTTCCCAAAATGTCAAGCTATTCATTATGGAGCTATCGTCAGGACATGATTGGCCTTAGCATGAATACTGGAAATAGAGTGAAGGTAAAAACCATTCACCTCCAACTAATTAACACATTTTATATCCTTTTATCCTGCCTTTAATCCTGACCCTCAGATCTTGACTCCAGATCTGTACTTAAAGGTGCAGTGTGCAGGATTCTCATCTAGCGCTGTGGTTGCAGATTGCAACCGAGTTGCCCCCCGCTAATCCTCCCTCTCCACCAAACCATGGTAACACCTCGTTCGGAGGCCACCCATACCATAATATCACTACTTCAAGAGCAATGGAGATCAGATGGTGACATGGTTTAGCGTTCTGCTAATATTTGGTTTGTCCATTCTGGGCTACCGTAGAAACATAGCGGACTCCTTGACTCAGTCCTCACGCTAAGCTAACGAAAACACAACAATTTTTATTTCCGGGTGATTATACATTAATGAAAACATAGTTATGAATGATATATTTAATTTCTGATAATAGATCCCTGAAAGGTTACACATTGTAAGCAGTTTAAAAAAATAACATGAAACAAAAGCTAGCAGGTAGTTAGCTTAGCTTAAGACACAATATTCTGGCTTATTCTGGCAATATTCTACTTTACACTCTAATTAACGTTTAATGTCTTTGTTCAGGCTCAGCGCTAAGCTAACTCACAGCTAGCTCTAGCTTCATATTCATACTGCATTTCATTACCTTGTGCTTGTGACGTTTAAGTTGAACCTAATCTTTAATCTTTAATATTTACTGCACAGACATGAGCGTGGTGTTGCTCTCACTTTCGTTTTGAGTATTTGCCCAAATGTTGATCTACTCCTCTGGAAAAAAAAAATAACCCAGCTTTTATATGACGCCTTCATATGACCATAAAGTCACACACACACACATTTCACATTGACTTTCATGATGTTGAACAGATTACACCTGAGGCACCTCTGCCATCTGCTCATAATTCAGAGCACTAAGTCGTTATATCACATTTATTTATTTGAAATAAAAGAAACAAAGAGTACAGGTATAGTGTTCGTCTGTGTGACAAAGTGTCGGCTGAAACGACGGATGACGCAGTAAATGAGTAAAAAGAAGAGGAAAAAACACAATCAGCCCAACCTTCGCATTATGAGTCACGAACAAGAGACGCTCATGCTTATTCAGTGTGTCTACTGAGGTGTGCAGCCTCTTCATTTAATATTTCCATAAGGTTGCATACGAGCGTACGCCAGGCAATCCCTGTAATAAGGAGGTAATGCATTCTGTGCCAATGGCAAAAAAAGAAAAAGTATGCTTGAAACATCCCTCATAGGAGCTGCAGTTTCCAACTTGACAGTGGACACATACATAATTAAGCCAACTTAAAAAAAAAATATATGAATATTTCATCTGGAAGCATTTTCATCTCCAAACATCAAAACACCTCAACGTCTCACATAATGAGCAAGGTAAATCAGTTCACAGAGGCAACAAGGAAACCTTAGAAATATACAAATATAGAACTTCTGTTTGGATTTCACCTGAATTCTTCCTGACCTTTTTGACAAAGACTCTGTTTTAACATGCAAAGAAACAGCTAATTCTTTCCTATGATTGTCTGCCTAACTCCCTGTTAGCTGTAATTGTGTTATTATGTTATATTACAGTGTCAGCCTTAATGCTTTGTAGCCCGATCTGACCATAACTCATACTGACCCGTAATTCATGGCATGTCATCTGTGAGTCGCCTGAGGGCTTTGTCAGCTTTGCAGATATGTAGGCACATGCCAATAGAGAGGATAAATTATTCCGTAGCGTCGCTGTTTTTTTTTTACTAGCGTAGCTTTGTGCCAAATCTTCTCCATTTCTGTGATTCTGTGTCTCCACTTTCCAAACAATATGTTGTTAATTCATTATAAAATGGTCATCTTGGTGGAGTAACCCTTTAAAGGTTCCATATTGTTGCTCATTTTCAAGTTCGTACTTTTATTTAGCTTTTCTACTAAAACATGTTCCCATGCTTTAATGTTCAAAAACAACCTTTATTTTCCTTCTGAAATGTTCCGTTTTAGTGCATTTCAGTGGAACTGCGTTGCTAGGCAACAGCTTGGGTCCATGTTTACTTCCTGTCAGCAGCAACAGGAAATAAACTGAGACCCATTTAGAGCATTTGAAACCATAAATGGTCATAATATTGTAGATTAGTGACATCACAGATCAATAGTATTCCTGACAGCTTGTTTTTAAAAGCTCAGTTTCTGGTTTTCACAGTTTTTACACTGCACTTAAATTATACTTTATCATATGAAAGACATGAAATGGGACCTCTCACCTTCTCAACGAGCCGTGCATTCCTATACTTTTTTCTCCAGCAGTTAAACTTCACTTTATAACACAAAGGCCTCAAATGTCTTGACTTGCCAAAGATTAGGTTGTAAATGTGTTATAAAATGACTGTGAGGCACAAAAGAGGGAGAAGAAGGTGCACTGAGAGAATTACTTTGACCGTCAAACCTGACTCTCTGAACACCTTCATAGATGGGAATTAACCTGCCACGGCTTGAAACGCTTTGCTGAGCGCTGGTCGATATTGTCATTATCCTAAAGCAATTCTTAATTCTATTTGGCCCTGAGCTAAAGATCCCTGTATTGATCACAAAGTAGGGCATCCACAACTACTTCTTTTCTCAACAGTTAAGACCTTTTTGTTTGTTCTACGCTGTATTATCTTCACTTCATGCTCATATTTTTGTATTTAATCTTATTTCTCACTCTTATTATCATCTATCTGTACTATGTTTATATGTCACGCACCAACATACCAGGAATATGTTTCTACTAGAACATGTTTACATGCTTTAATGTTCAAAAATAACCTTTAATTTTCCTCACATACTTTGTCTGAAATGCTATTTTAACAGCTTGGGTCCATGTTTACTTCCTGTCAGCAACGGAGACACATTAAGAGCATTTTAAAACCATAAATGGTCTAAATGACGTCACAGATGGACAGAAATCCTGATCCTCTCAGTTTCACAGTATTTATCCAGTTGAGTTTTCAAAGATTAGGTTGTTCAATTCTTATAAAAGCATGATGTTCATAAGTCACACAGCATCATACCAGGTCAAAGTCCTTCCATGTGGAAACTTACTTGACATTAAACTTGTTTCTGATTCTGATTTAATCGACTGTTAAATGGCACAAACGCTGCCGAGCCATACCTCAGTGTTTCATCAAGGGTAACAGAAAAAAACACAAGTCTCTTTCATATCCTGTTTTGGGAGATGAGAAATATTGATATTATAGAGGCTTTTTTTCAGAGACGCAGCAGTGACAACACCTGTACTGAAGTTCCTGATCGCACCTCTTTGTTCTCTGCTGTGAAACTGAATACATCTCTTTTTTTTCCCCGTCTATCTGTCATTCACATACACACCAACACCGACAGCGACACCAACAAACAGAAAGCGTCGCCACCTGCCACAGTCTTTACTCAGAGGCCTGTGAAGGTGGTTAACATAACAGGACATGTGTAGCCTCAGGTGACTCAAATCGCAAAACGAACAGCGCCACGCTTCATCACACATCGGCGGTAAAGGGCGTGCACGTGTGTCTAAACATTCATGGGCACATAATGTGTCACAGTAGTTAATATGGACTTCATTAGCATTAGAAAGGCTGACTGAACAGAGCAAATATTAGTGAGGATGGGTGACTTTTAACTGCAGCGTTAATGCAAACATGTACTGCATGTGTGCTAAAATAAAAGCTTGATTTTAGGGTCAGGTTTGGCAGCATTAAAGGGGAAATCTCGTGCACTTTTTCAGGGATTGTGCACAACATTTTGTGTACATACCGACCCATAGATTATGAAGTTTCTGTCTCTGTGATTCAACAAATCATTCTGAAGTGTCTCTGTCACATTTAGTACCTTTAAAGGTGCAACTGTATGACAGTTGTGTCTGTGATGTCATCAGGCCTTCATGAGGCTCAAAGAGAAGCTACAGCGAATCATATCAGGGGAGGAACAGTTCAAAAAGAAACAAAACAAAAAGACAAAGAATAACACTGATGGTTCGTTCTGGGCTTCAGCAGAAACACATCAGACTCTGAAGACCACTAATTTACACAAATTAATCGAGAATACAAGCACAAATTATTAATATTACCATATTATATTATATTATATATTATCATTATCATATTATATTATATTATAAACAACAGCAATGAAATAATAGAATAAGTAATAATAATATGTAATAACAATAATATACAGTATATATTATTATTATTTACTATTATAATATACATATATAATTATGCTTCCTGCAAATATGCAATAACTATTTTTGTAGCAAATATTTTCTTTACTTTTTACCAAACAGAATTTATTTTTATTATTACTTTTATTTATTGTATTTTTTATTTGAAACATTTTTTTCTGTTCAGGAATAACAGTAAATAACTATAATCAAAAAAAAAACAAAACACAACAATGTGTGTGGGGTTTTTTTTTTTATAAAACAGTAAATTACATATTTTAGCATATTTATGTATCACCTTGATTAAAGAGCTTGCACATACTGGTGAATTAATCATTACAGAAACATTAACATATATTCTGGTAATCAGTGATAATGTTAATTTAGGGCAGTGATAGGGAACACCTGACACTGGGTGCTGGTTAATAAATCTATTAATAACTGAACATGACGTGTGTGGTTACAGCGACTTTACATCATTATTATGACGTCCTAAACGCAGCATTTCTCACACCGTGACGTCCTCTCAGCTGTCAGTGACGCTGCTAAGTAGGTCCCCGGAATTCTACGGGCCGTACCATTTCTGCCTGGAGCAGGGGGGTGTCACTACTTACACTAACCACTAAATATCGCTTCCTCACCTGCGTAAAACGAACCCAACTCACGGAAACAGACTCTTAATATTCACGTATGTCTATTTGATTAATATTTGGTGCTCATACGATTAAAAATGCCACTGAGTAATAGCTGTGTAACTGCCGTTACACCCCCGGATCAAGGTGACGGTTTGGCTCCAAAATGGCCGGCGAGAAACACTTATGAGGATCGACGGTTTCACCAGGTATTTACGCCCAAAATGAGCCTGTCGTAGCCTGAAGCCGCTTCCTCCACATAACTGGGGATCCAGGTGAGACGCGTTTAAAGTCAATCCAGGTTTTAGACGCAGCCCGCCGCTGTTCAGAGGGAGGAAACGGGGCTAGTGGTGTTGTGACGGTAGCTGCTGTCTACATGAAGCAGCAGCAGAGAGGAGCTCAGGCTCTGGTCTGTTTACACAAGTACCGCTTCAAACTGCAGTCCTCACCAGGTGTAGGGCTCAGGTGAACGTGCACGTGCAACAAGCAGCGTACAGAGTGTGCAGATACGTGTGTGTGTGTAGCTAATGTAGAGCAGGCCTGCAGCTAATCCTGCAGCTGTGTGCGTGAGCAGATACGTCACCAGGCCAGGATTCCCCGCAGAAAGATGTGCAAAAACTGACGGGGCTACAGAAATAAAATCAGCAAACATTGCATAAAAGTCTAAAGAAGCATAAAACCAAGAGAAAAAAGTCATCATAACACAGTGGAATAAATGGTGTTTTTTACAGTGTAAAGTGGAAATGAATCAACGTGAGTTTGCATATTAATGAATAAAAAATAATAAAAATAATGAATAAAAATTGCAGCATCCTCTCAACAGATGTTACTGTAGTGTGGGTATTAATATATATATTATAGTAATTGTGTGTTAACTGCAGGATCAACAGTGATATAAGTCAAACTATTTGTTTGCTGTAGATAATTTATCACCACACCAGAAGACGTAGTGCAGGTTTTAATGACTGACTGGCACACTGTTGGCCTGTAATTTTATTTTCAGATAGATTTATGCAGTGTTTGGTGTGGTCAGTGCTTGTTTGTCATGTTTCTGCTTGTGGTTTTTGGGGGTTTCTGCAACAACAAATCAATTAGTTACAGGGTTTTCAAAGAAAACTCCAAAAGACATAACTTTGATTTACAAAAATATAAAACCAAGAAAAGTAGCATTTCTTTTTACATTTTAAGACCTGGAATCCATCAAATATTTGGGCAAAGTTGTTGCAGATTCCTTAAGAGCAACAACCACTAATCAATTCATAAAATTGTTTTTTGAGTGAAAATCCTCTAATTGCAGCTTCTTAAATGTGTATATTTCCTGTTTTTTTCCTCTTCTCTGACAGTGAAACAAGACATTTGTCATTTGTCACCGATTTCTGACATTTTATAAAACAAACTAATGAATTAATCAAGACAATAATCAGCAGAGTCAGTTGCTCTTCAGTTTCTGTTTTTGAAATGTGAGTTTTCTGTTTGAAAAGTACAAACGTAGGAAGATGGCGAGTACTACTCAGCGCTTCGTCTGCTAGCTGATAGCTACATGGTGTGTTTACACGATAAAGCAGACAGATTTAACAGATGGAACACTCATATTGGAAGGAAAATCCTTCATGTTCCTGTATTTTATACATTTCTTCTCCACTGGGAGGTCAGAGGTCAGATTTTGTGTCGCTCCACCCTGAGATCATTACTATGAACCTGGAGCACTGATCCAGTGTCAGCGAACTGACCTGAGGTCAGGGTGAACACTTTAGATTAAACACCTCCTGAGATGTTAGAAATGAGGAATACGATCCGCTGTGGTCAACCGAGGAGAAAATTCCCCTCCTCTTAGACCTGGAAACCTCTCGCTTTGTTCCAGAGAAGCTTTTCTCTTTCCAGATATAATGATTTATTATTTTCACGACCTGCAGCAGGCCGGTTTGTCACATGGAAGATGTCGAAAAGGTCCACAAATCCTGCCTTTTTATGTTTTTATGCAGGAAAAGTTGACTGTTAGCACTAATTCAGACCTTTTTTGGGGGGTTTTGGGACTTTTGTGGTGTAATTAAGTTTAGTATATCGACTCTGACAAAGGTCTGACTCTGGTTAATGTCACATTATTAGAGCCTCATGGCAGCATTTAGTGGAAAGCACAAATTAGCAAACATGCATTGGGTAAAACTTTCACAGTCATAGCAGAAACTCCCACACTGACACCTCCTTCACGCTGACTTTTGATTATCACTGCTAACAACTGATTGTTGTCAAATGAGGGAAATCCTGCTTTCTGTTTGACTCATCGAACGTCACGTAAACGCCTCCACCACTAAACCTGACATGCATGGTGATTTTTTGTAGAGCTCACAGTAATTTATATTTTTTTAATTGAACATAGCAAAGAATGTGTCAGCTTTTGTAAAATCCTGGTCCAGATTACTTTTGGTGATCCACAAAAAATCAAGCTGTCAACAGGTTTGACAGGAAATACTTTCTGTCACAGAATAATCCAGAAAAACTGGAGCTAAAATAATCTACTGATCTATTGATTATTTTCTCTATGAATCGATCAGTTGCTGGTGGTGAAAAATGTGGATCAAAAAGTCAAACATGATGTTTTGTTTTGCCTAAGACTCAAATATATTCAATTTTTCAGGAGGAAAGAAACCAGGAAATATTTAAGACATTTAAGAAGCTGCAATAAGAGAATTTAGACTTCTCTTTTTTGAAAAACATATAGATTAATTGATTATCAAAACAGCTAAAACAAAAATAGAACAATAAATATATAAATATATGTATATACTCTAAATAGCCAATATAAAATATATAAAATAATACAAAAATAGGACAACAATAAATAAAATATATATAATATAAATAGGCAATATAAAAAATATATAAATACAAAAATAAGACAGCAATAAATTTTATATATATATACACATATATATATATATATATATATATATATATATATATATATATATATATATATATATAATGTAAATAGCCAATATAAAAATATCTAAAATAATACAAAATAGGACAACAATAATAAAATATAGATTATAATATAAATAGCCAATAATAAAACAACAATAAGGCATAATAAAAGTCAGTCAGAGGGGAATATTTTCTAACTACATTTCTTTGTTGAACTGACCCTCGCACAAAATGTTCCAGCTTTGTTTGCGTTGTGCTAACTCAGTGTCATGTTATATAAACCTCCAGTTCAGTTCATCCTAAACACAGAGAACAACACATTTAATGTTTCTGCAGACTCAGAGCAGCTCATAGATGAGTCAGCATGAGGAACAGTTTCCTGCTTTATCTTGCCACGGAAATTTCTCACACTTTTAAGGTTCAACACGAGTAATGATTGTGGGAGAAGAAAATTACCCGTCACGCTATCATTTATCACCAGAATATGAGTTAAAAGGGGGGGGGGCATCCAGAGTAACCATGTGACCTGCAGACTGCAGTGTTTACTTTGGCCTCAGAGCAGCTCCAGTGTGGTTTCACATGTGGCTGGATGAGGAGGGTGAAGCAGGCCGACAGGAAACTGAGACGCTTGTCCAACATTTCCGCTCAGTCATAACCAGGATCGTGTTACGGTAACGGGGCGCCGCTCGTTTGCTTCGAGGTGACGGCTTCGATTCACTCCACAGGAAGGAATCACCCCAAACACACAAAGTGCAATAAGAGGGAGGTACATGTGCAGTACTTTCAAAGTAAAGCTCCTTATAGTAATAAAAGGAAGAGAGACGCCAGATAATTTCAAAGTAAAGCTTCTTACTATAATAAAGCCATGACAGGCACCAGATATTTTCAAAGTAAAGCCCCTTACTGTAATAAAATGAGGACAGACAGCAGATAATTTTAAAGTAAAGCTCCTTATTGTAAACAAAATGAGGATAGATGCCAGATAGTTTCAAAGTAAAGCTCCTTATTGTAAACAAAATGAGGATAGATGCCAGATAGTTTCAAAGTAAAGCTCCTTATTGTAAACAAAATTAGGATAGATGCCAGATAGTTTCAAAGTAAAGCTCCTTATTGTAATAAAATGAGGATAGATGCCAGATAGTTTCAAAGTAAAGCTCCTTATTGTAATAAAATGAGGATAGATGCCAGATAGTTTCAAAATAAAGCTCCTTATTGTAATAAAATGAGGATAGATGCCAGATAGTTTCAAAATAAAGCTCCTTATTGTAATAAAATGAGGACAGATGCCAGATAGTTTCAAAGTAAAGCTCCTTATTGTAAACAAAATGAGGATAGATGCCAGATAGTTTCAAAGTAAAGCTCCTTATTGTAATAAAATGAGGATAGATGCCAGATAGTTTCAAAGTAAAGCTCCTTATTGTAAACAAAATGAGGATAGATGCCAGATAGTTTCAAAGTAAAGCTCCTTATTGTAAACAAAATGAGGATAGATGCCAGATAGTTTCAAAGTAAAGCTCCTTATTGTAATAAAATGAGGATAGATGCCAGATAGTTTCAAAGTAAAGCTCCTTATTGTAATAAAATGAGGATAGATGCCAGATAGTTTCAAAATAAAGCTCCTTATTGTAATAAAATGAGGATAGATGCCAGATAGTTTCAAAATAAAGCTCCTTATTGTAATAAAATGAGGACAGATGCCAGATAGTTTCAAAGTAAAGCTCCTTATTGTAAACAAAATGAGGATAGATGCCAGATAGTTTCAAAGTAAAGCTCCTTATTGTAATAAAATGAGGATAGATGCCAGATAGTTTCAAAGTAAAGCTCCTTATTGTAATAAAATGAGGATAGATGCCAGATAGTTTCAAAGTAAAGCTCCTTATTGCAATAAAATGAGGACAGATGCCAGATAGTTTCAAAATAAAGCTCCTTATTGTAATAAAATGAGGATAGATGCCAGATAGTTTCAAAATAAAGCTCCTTGTAGTAATAAAATGAGGACAGACACCAAAGATACTTGTGAAGTAATAACATGATTATTTTGCTTAATAACTGTAATGTGATTACTTGATTTAAATGGGGTACATTACTACGTTATAAAGGAATGTAATCTGATTACAGTAACATGTTACCCTCTTCACTGTTTTGCAACCTGTTGGTCCATTTATGTTGTTCATTTGCTGACTTTGTTCCATCTGGTCTGTTCTTATTTAGACAGTTATACATTGTTTACAGATCTATGTTCGTTGTTAGTCCTGCTCATATATTTTATATTCGTTTACTCACTTTGTTTCCTACTTTTTTATTCTACTTGTTTACTGATGTCACTGCTTCCTATTTTTTTGATACAGGCCCTTATAATAATGTTGCACTTTGCTGCTGTAACGCTGTAAATTCTTCCTTTTGTGGGACAAATAAAGGATTATCTAATCTAATCTTAATAACAAAGAAGTCCTGAATGCAGACGTTTTGCTCTATGGGCACATCCAGCTATTCTGCACTGAGCTGAATTATGCTTTAAGGCCTGGCCTACTTTTCCAGTTATGGCGCCTCAACATTTACGATTACTGAACAGTGAATTAAAAGAAGAAAAAAAAAAACACAAATCCACATCCATTCATCCGTCCGTTAGTTATAAAACCTGACGTCCTGCAACATGATTAGAAAGTCCTTCAGCTTATTTAGTCTAATTGATAAAAACAGTTTGAAGTGGCCTTTATTTAACATTTTTATTCTACCTGGTTGATATGTATCCCGTCTGTTAAGTGCTGCCCAAAGATGTCATGAGTCGAGGAACAAGGAAAGTGCATCTCCAGTCTGAATAATGAATGGAGACCATATTGTGGACGGAAAAGGGAGGATGTGGTTCAGTAATAGTCTGGCGAACATTTCTCTCTCTCTCTCTCTGCTAAATTGTTGGTCTTGCTTGACTCTTTGTTTCCAAGAAAAGTTAATGAAAATTACACATGAAGGCTAATGGCTGACTTTTAGTGGATGTGAATGCTGCAGGCAGCTGTAAGGTGTGTTATTATATTAGGCTCCTCTGAGCATTAGCATAGTTCCTGGATTTATTCGGTTATACCTTGCAGTAACATCAGTAGAGGATGACGGGACCGGACCTGCTGTAGCCGTCGTTTAACGTAATGATGCTTTTATGATCAGTCAGCGTCCGCGAGAATAAAGAGTTTTTCAACAAACTTTTGTTGGAAATAGGAAGTTGTGTTGTGCTGCGATGATGAGAAAGTGTCATGGTGGCTTAGTCTTTTAATGAGAGTGACCCGATACAACTTTCTCACTTCCAATCATGATATTGTAGTAGGCCTGTTTGTTTTCTGTGATTTTGTTATACAATATGGAAAAATACAGGATTTTTGGATCAATCTGAAGCACTTTGAGAGCAAAATTAAGAGGCTAAATCGATGGAGAACTTTGAGCAATTTAATCATGAACTTATTAGTTGGCTCATGGATATCAATAGTGACGGTGGGTTTTGAATAATCAAATTAATGGAATGAAACGCAAACATCCTGCACACTTCGCAACGTCGATGCAACTAAAAAACTGTTATTATAAAAATATTTTCCACTTAAGTATCACTGTAAATAAATAATGTAATTAATATTAAATTTTATTTAAGCACAAACTGAAATGATTAAATAGAAAAATATTAATATTAAAAAAACTTTTACATTGTCTAGAATATTTGGTGGAATATTAACAATGAATTAATACAGTAATAATATATTTTAGTCATGCTAGCGGTGTTTCCATGTTCATACAAGCATCTTTTGCACCGTAAATCTGGACCCAGTTTAAAGCCTTTATCACGTCAGTAATCGTGTTATTTAGTGGTGCATATTAACACATTATTTTCTATTAAATTCATTAGCAGAAAAACCTGGCACTCAGCCTGCAGCTCTGATCAGGTCTCTGGAGGTCTGGAGGCCTTGAAGTCCTCAAAGAGTAAAACTGAGCTGTGCAGTAAAGGATGGATTAATAGGACGCATTATAAGGTTATTTTTTTGGTTTTTAGTGAAGTTAACACCTAGATTTTTATCATTGTAGGTGTTGTAGTGTACAATACAAGACTGAAACAGGAAGTAGTGACTGTCTGTCCAAACAGCCCTTCACAGTAAAAGACTTCTCACTTCTTTACCATCTCATTCTGGTTCCTTTAGAGCAACAGATTCTCAGTAATGTTCATATTTCTACTCTCTAAAGATGTCTTAACGCTTCTACTTGCTGACTTTTTAAAACTGCGAAACATTATAAGAAATTAAATAAAATGTAAACGCTGGATGTGGTAGGGACAGGCTAATCCCTGGTTCTGCCTATATGAAGAGGTGTACGTTTATTTACGTCTACCGGCCTGAATTTCTCAATTAGCTCCAGACTTAAGGGAAAATCTCAGTCATTTTGGGCCCACCAGTGTTTACTCTGTCTGAGACTGAATTTGAAACCCAAACCCACGCCATCGTCATTCCCTCTGTGGTCCTTCCCACCCTCGGCGGTGTCGCGTTCACTTTCATCCCGTCATTTGGCCGCTTCCCAAATATATACCGTCGCTCGACACTCTACGCCGTCTCCTCTGCCTTCTCTCTTTGCGTATCGTCCTCCCTCCATCTCTCAGCTATGGTTTTGGCGTCAGGGCTGTTCCCACTCGCTCTTCCAGCCCCCTCCGGATCACGTTACCCTGCCATTACTCAGTCGTTCCCCCTGCGATGGTGCTCCATGTCAGGCTCGGCGGAGCCTGCCTGCCTGCCTCTGCGGACCTGTGGACGAGCTCGGCTCGACCACAGACGCCCCTGGTCAGTGGCGTCGCTCCAGATGTGGTCGCACACTCCCTGGAAAATGATGCGGCAAACGGCGGGGGTTTAGCTGCAGTTTTTAAAGCTGCCTTTTCAATTTTTCATTGTGGAAAGCTCCAGCATGCAGGCTGCTTTAACCCGCCTGCAGGACCAGTGGGTTTTGTTGTTTGACAGTGTTTACAGGCACTGGAAGCGCCGCCCCTGCCATGCGTTGCAAGTCAAACTTGTGATTTGTGGAGCTCGTCGTTTTTATGGTTATGTAACGTCAGCTCCCCCTGACGAGTAAAAACCTCTTGTTAAACCCCCACGCCGGCCCTCGTCCCATAAAAGTGAGTGATGCAGGCGTTAGGATGGGGTGTCCTCCTGCAGGGTCTGTGCATTATAATCATTCACTGTGGAGAGGAGTGTTGGCACACAAACCATCTGAGCTTCAGCTAAGAGCTACAGCCGTTCCCTAATATCCTAGATCTAATATGAACATTTATGTCGCTGCACACAACTCTTAGCTATGTGAAGATATTAGTAATGTCCTAACTTAACTGTATCTGGAGCCGTCTGAGACACAAATACATGCATGAAGGCCTCCCTAATATTGTAGATTTAATATATTAGAGCATTAATATAGCAGAAAATAGTTGCTCTCCTTCTGTGTGTTTTAAAACAAGCTGTGCTTTATGCTAACATATCTGTTAATGTATCTTTAACTGTATATGAGCGCACCTGTATTAATATTAAATATACTGCGATATTGTCATTTAGCAGGGCATTTTTCTTTAAGTTCATTGCCAAGTGAGTTTGCACTCAAGGAATTACACTTGTTGAATTAGACTATGTTGGTTTCAGTATGAAAAGCTACAGCTGTTTCTTAGTGTTGTAGATTTAATATATCCAGAGCAAGTGAAACCACTAAACTTGAGCAACTGTCTTAATTTACAAGCGTCAGTGAAGGTATACCTGCCCTTACATAGTGTGTCAGCTTTTATAGATCCTGCAGCATCCTTCCTCCTGTTAAAGCCTGTTGTGCACTCTCGTGGAGCCATAACTCCTGACGAGCCTCCAGTAATTTATTTAGGCCCGTCCTGCGCGACGCGAGGTAACCTATGGGCCGCTCAGTCTAGGCTAATCCCCTCTAATTGAAAGGGAGGCAGCGTTTTGGGCCAGTGGCTTGCATGTTGCTCATCTCTCTGCTTGTTTTACAGTAATGAGACATCAGGGCGCTGGAGAGCAGAGATGTTTGCAGAGGGAAGAAACTGCTTCAGGGCCTGCAGGCAAAAAACAGCCGAGTCGACTGCGTGTTTACTCCCGATTGGACGTGGGCGTCTCATTCTGTCCTGACACTGTCTCGACGGCGGTGGCGGCAGCGCAGTCATGCTAATGTGAGATTAGATTAATTTCATTGGAAGAATAATACATTCAGGCCAAGGTTAGGGCTATTTAAGGGTAAAAGGAGGATGTCTCTTTGCCCAGAAGAGAGTCGTCTACTAATATTAGGCTCTCATTCCCATCATCTCCACTATTAATCTGTACATTTGTAGCTGTCACACAAGTACACTGACACTACTGCAGGCTGTTTGTGTTGTTATTATCAAACATCGACGTTGGTATAGGAGCCAGAGGTCACATCATGGCAGTAAAATATACTAAATTATGTTCCCCTTCTACTTCCCCAGAGTGTTGCCATGTCTGCCTGTTAGTTGAGGAGATTAGTCCTGGTTTGAGAGCATGAACTCATGATTCTTCTTCAGAGGAACCACGATGAAACAACCTTGATAATCCTGCAGGACCTCGTTGTGAACAGTTTTTACACCCGGTTGTCAATGTAGCTTAAAGAAACTGCTCATAACTAGTAGGTCTATGGATTATAGTGATTTATTCTGGAGAGGGATGTTGGCACTGAGCCTTTCAGATGTTTTTTTTTTTTTACACACAAACCATTTGAACCAAACCTAAACCCTCCCAGTATAGCACATTTAACTCATTGAGTGTCAAAGACGTATTTATACGTCAAAGTGTTTTTTCAGCAGCTGCTCGACGATCACGGTCTCCCACAGCCTGTGAGTAATGTTAGGGCTTCTGGGAGATGTAGTCAGAGCATAAATAGATAGTATACACCACTGATAAAACAAGAATGGAACAAGGTAAAAACAAACATTTTTTTCATGATGAAATAGAGAGTCTCTTCTTTCATTTGAGCTATTCAGTGTTTTCAGAGTCATAGTACAAAATATTCTGTGGGTCTTGAAATATGACTCAAAATGGGCAAAATCGCTGGAACAAGACACTTTCTATTTCGTAAAACGGCTGGCACTCAGTGAGCACTGTTAGCCGCGAGCCACTAGCTCAGCTGTCGCCATGTTGAGAGCCGTGCAGAGGCAATAGAAATGCTCAGCAACCTGGAACAGGTAGAAAGTATGCAGCGTTGTCAATACTTTTTTTGACAACATAGTGTACTCTTTAGATCTGTCTGTCAGCGCTTATTCACTTCTTTGCTTTTACTTGTGGCTGCTCCTTGATATAGCTTACTTTTATAGCACGTCGGTACAAATACAGGTCTTACCTCTGGTGGTCTTGGCTCAACACAGCGCTCGAGTGGTACAAATGCTAAAGGCCGTGGCTCTAAATATAAAGTGGATTTTCTTAGCTTTCAGCTCGCGCTGCCACCTTTAAGCTCCCCGAAGCTACGAGCAGCGGCGACCTGGCAGTGCATTAAAGGCAGGTCTGCAGCTACACTCCAGATCCAGTTGGACACGCTAAGCCCTCTACGGCTCACCAGAGACCTCTAAATTACTGCTTTTCACGAGCAGAAAAGCACCTCACATGTTCCAGGGGAGATTTCTCTGCCGCTTGACGTTATTTTGCGTCTCGGCGACGAGACACAGGGACTCAGTTTGTACCTGATATCTTTTGTGGAGTAAAAGTAGTCATGTTTTATCCCACCCAGGAAAATATACGCTCACTCTGTGAGAGGTACAAAGCTGACTAACACTGACAAAGATACTCCAGAGGCTTAAGGTTAATACTAAACTGCTGTAATCCATTATTTGGTTGGTTTGAGAGCAGAGATAGCAATGGTTCAGCATGTACCTGTCAGTACTAAATGATTGCTTATTTCCTGCCAGAGGGGAGGGAGGGTTTAATAGCAAGCAGCTGCCTCAGCTGGACCTCACCTTTCCTTTCTGTCAGCCTGCACTGCCAAAACACCTACTTCAAGTAGACAAGCACTGAAACATTCGTTTTCCCAGCAACTTTCACTCCTTGTGCTCATGACAATACGACAATTCAGTCCTTCTTGCGATTAGCTAAACGCCTCATCGATCCGCCACGATGCTGCAGCCGTATCTATCATGCGGCGAGCATGCAGGATGTTGCACCGGCTGTCCCGCTTTCATTGGAAAGTGATAAACATAAATCAGCGAAATGCATCTGTGTGATATAAGTCTATGGTGGGAAGATGAGGAAAAAGGCCTGATCTGCACCGCCGTCCTCAGGCGGTGGAATTAAAGAGCCGGAGCTCTGTGGGGTTTGCTGACATTTGAAGAAAAACCTTCAGCAAAGGCAGACTTGCAAATCAGTGTCAGAAGTGCAGGATTGTCGCTGTGAAACGGGAGCGAGGGGCTTCGTTTTTAGCGGCGCAGGGCTTCTCACAGCTAATTAACCAAGTAATTAAGATCAGCATCTCCGCTCTATATTGTCTATACGTCCAAATAGGCCATCAAAAGGAAAAGCCCCTTCCATTCATGAAAGACCCTCCTCTCTGTTATCCTCGCCGAGTGTCACACAAGGGACGTCTGTTGAAAAGCCGGTCATAATGCATTCACTGTACATTTTTCAGCGTGGCTGAATTTATTTCAATAAATAATGTCACTCTCAAGGACACGCTTCGATCTTTGTGTTGTTATCTCGTTCCTCTCGTGGCGACGGATTAACAAACAGTTTATAAAACAGGGCCATCCGTTTTATCGTCGCTGCGTAGCGCCAGCGAAACCTCTCTTGAAGATGGATGGGTTTTCCAGGGTTTGCTCCTTTGCTACAGGCTGCAGGGATATCTATGGGTATGGCCGTAATGTTGGGGCTTTATGACGGGGAATTTAAGATGGTGGGCGCACTGCGGATACGATTTATGGCCGGGATTAAGTCCAGTGGGCTTTTTTCTGGTAGGCAGTGTTTAGGTGGTGCTGTCATTTAATGTGTTGGCTTTTTAAATGCTGCGTCTTTTCCTTCAACTGCTTTAATGGACTTTAGGGAAGTGCTGCAGTGCTCTCTTGTGTCTTGTTTAGAGTCAGTTGTTGATTTCTGCAAAGTAGACACGATTGGAGACGCTTAAAATAAGGCATATTTGAAGCAGGTGACGGCTTTAACGATGGCGGAGTTGGTCAGTTAGTTAGTGTGTACGTTACAGATTTTTTTAAGTGGACATAGTCACCGTGATGTCACCCGTTATATGAAGTTTTGAAGCCTTGAGACTTTGAGCCAAGAGGGCAAAGATTGACTTCCATTCTTACCTTTCACAATAAAAGCCCCTGGAAGCCCTACAGCGCGTTGTGACTTTAGACTCCTAGTTTGTGTGTGTTTCTGAAACACTTGCTTGAAAGTCATTTTCCCAGCTGGGTCACAGGTCCAGTGCAGGAATAGGCCTCTCATACCGGTTGATACCCCTGTTTCCTGAGCTGTCTTGTGAAATTTGTGCTGAGCTCAGAGCAGCGCCGGGACATTTCCACTTATGTTTCAGTCTATGTACTCTGCCCAAAGACACACCGGGTCGAGGCGGTGATGGGAGGGGAATTCAAGTCGGGTCTGTGTTGAGTTTAGAGGCCGCTACCTTTCCCCTTTCTCTTTTTTCTCCAGTGCTTTTCTTGTATCACATTTGAGCCCTGGGTCTTCACACATCACCTCTCTGAACGCTGGTGGAGGTCCAGATCAGGCAGAGTGAAACGCCTATAAAGGCCAACGGGCTCCCTTTGGGGTTACAGTCGAAATTCGTCACATGAACCAGAAATCACTTCCTCTTCTCTTTCCTCTCAGGCAGGAAGGGGTTACTCTCCATGTTTCCTGTCTTATTCCCCGAGCGCCGGCTTTCGTTCTGATTGCTTTCTTGATGTTAAACATTCCCAGGCTCCTATAACCTTCCAGCTTGCCTCCGCCATCCAAGAGCTGTCCCAGGTGAACGAGTGGGCGAGCCTCCTGTTTTTAAGGATAAAATCTCTACATTTCTATATATATGTTTTTTGTCATGGGGGTGGGAGATAGGAGGACTGTGAACAGTGCGATGGGAAAGCTTTTTTTTCTTTGCATACCGTTGGGTTGGCGTAAGGCTGTGGGAAAGTATGTTTTCCCAAACCGTGGTTTTCCTTTGAGACGCCGTTGCTTGTCTTAAACACAAACCTTTTTTTTTTTTCTTTTCAAAAGTGTGACAGAATAAACAAATATGAGTCGGTGAACTAGAGGAACACGAATCCTCTGGATCTCGATGTGCTTCCCTCTTTTATTTCTTCACCTTCCCACTCGCTTCCTTTCCCTCCCGAGACGCCTGATCGACAGCTGAGTTATGTTATCTGGTCTGAGTCAGCGGAGCCTTCGCATCAGTCGTAAAACAAACGGGATCCAGATTGAACTAACATGCCTGCGTGGAGGCTGCGGCGTGGATGTGACCCAGGAGCAGAGCTGGGCCAAGCCGGACTATATTTAGCCCAGCGTTCGCCCGGGCTAATTGCCCTCCCAGGCCTAATCATTTCCAGGCTCTGCAGCTCGCGAACGACTGGAGAGGAGGCCAAACACCCACTAACCTCATGTTAAAGAGACGTCGGCATCAATGGGGCTGTCAGAGCGCTGCACAGACAAGACAAATTAGCACAATATCCTTCCTCCTCACATGCTATTATTCCATAAGCGGATTGGATGGGAGAGTTCAGTGTTAATTGAATATGTTGTCCTGTTACTGTATCAGTCTTGGCAGCGACGTTGGGAGTCTTCGGCTGGCTGATAAATCCCTCCTACAGCCAGCTTAGTTCCTCTACGTGGGCCTGAAACCCCGCTTGAATAGAGAAAAAAAAAACGCCTTCACCGTAACCGGAAAAAGTTTACTTTGTGGTATTTTGTTCTCACGGCCTCCTGTGTCCTCCCCGCTCGACTTCCTGTTCGTGTCGAGTTACGCCGTTTCCTGTGTGGGTGCCGTGTCCGAAACTTGCCCGGGTTAAACAGCGGGCACATGATAGTCCAGATCAGGAACCAGGCTTCCTTCCTGGTCCAGTTCCTAGAGCAATAATATCCATGATGCACACCTGCAGGGACCCAGGTGGACTGCCAGTGATCAAAATGATGATATCAATTAACTGTGAACTAAATTTATTATCCCTGCACCCAGTGTCAGGTGCACCACCGCTGCCCTAAATTAACAGTATGATATATTTAATGCTAAAATATAAGCAAAAAAATATCAAAGCACAATATTACTCTTTTTTGACTGACATAGATCGTTTATGAATAATAATTGCAAAACTGTACATTTTGCATTTATTAACTCATTGAGTGTCAGCCGTTTTATAAATAGAAAGTGCCTTGTACCAGCATTTTTGCCCATTTTGAGTCATATTTCTAGACCCACAGAATATTTTGTACTATGTCTCTGAAAACACTGAATAGCTCAAATGAAAGAAGAGACTCTCTATTTCATCATGAAAAAAATGTTTGTTTTTACCTTGTTCCATTCTTGTTTTATCAGAGGTAGAGTAGAGGACACTTTCACCAAAATCACCACTTTTTGTCCAGATTCTGTGTGTTTTACTCTATAATCTTGACCGTCTCCACTTCCTGTTTTAATCTCTGTGGTGTATACCGTCTCTTTATGCTCTGACTACATCTCCCAGAAGCCCCAGTATTACTCACAGGCTGTGTGAGAGCATGATCATATACGTCAATGGCACTCAAAGACTTAAGTAAGCTTGGTGCCATGAGGACAACTGACTCTGTGCTGTTGGACAGACATTGGTTAGCTTTCAGAAGAGCTATTGCAGAGGTTGAAATCTATAAAAACAAATGCACGTCTATGTCTTGGAGGTTGTCGGTTGCTCATTGTAGGCAAGGTGAGAGCTGAAGGAGTCAAGGCAGCTTTTTAAACCCCCTGAAATTGATTCTTCATTATTCTGATCTCAATCTAATCCCCGCTTCCCTTAAAATCAGCACTCGTGATGAGTCTGCGCTCTCGGCAATCAATTTGCCACACTAGAAGAAATAAATGAAAGGGTTATCTGTGGCAACCGAACCACAGGTAACTTTGACTTTTTATTCGGCGAGTTAGATAAACGGCTCCATCTGGAGAGTCAGCTGAAATGAAATGTCAAAATATTGACGGTGAATAGTTATTATAGAGGGAGTGTGGTGGGTGGAGGAGCCTCAGGGCTACTTTAATGATATTAGTGGAGATGTGCTTATTTATGAGGCTGTAAGATATTCATGCTCAGCTCTGACTTATTGTAGCCTGGAACAGTGGCAGAGTTAAGCACTGCTGCTACCAGAGCGTCTGATCAGCAGCCTCTTCCTTTAATATTCATTGGGATCATAATGCAGGATTAAAACGATGGAAATTAGCTTGCCAGCTCTGCTTTTCACAGTTTTTCTTACTTCTCCTCTGTTATCTGAGGCGTGGACGATCATTGTCTCCTCTGTCGGGGCCAGGTGAAACGATCTAGTATTGATAGTCGTCCCTAATATCTAGATAAATAAACAGATACTTGATGAATCCAGAGGGAAATTCAGTTATCTATCCAAGAGCTCATTTTTCTGTTTTTCTAGCCGTGAACAGTGTTGAGGTAGTTACTCAATTAATAATAATAATGATGATATTAAAAAAAGCTTTTCTTAAAACTCAAAGACACTTTATAGACTCATAAAAAATAAATAGTAATGCCTTTCTTTATTGAAAGTAATTAGTCACGCTGCTAATTTTGGATTACTAGCATCGCCTCGGGTGCACAACAACAAGGGCTGGGTATTGGCAAGGACTTCACGATACGATACGATACTTGCGTCACTATATGATACGTTATTGCGATATTGCAATTATTCTACATGGATCACTGAGAAATTTAAAATGCAGCTTAAAATACAAGTTGTACATACAGTATGTACATATATATATATATATATATGTAGACAAATTTGTGTACAAACAGATGAACATATATTCATACATATATACTATGGCTGTCAAAGTTACCATGTCAATGTGATCAGTCTGCCTAAAACATTACTTTTTTGGGGAAAAAAACTCAATATTAAGAAATTAAAAATCAATATTATATCAGAAGGAAAAGTATCGCGATAGAGTCCAATATCAATATTTTATCCCCACCCCTAACAAGTGCCAAATTATTTCAAATAAAACCTTGTTATTGTAATAAAAGGAGTCCAAACAGCCCTTCACAGTAAAATGCTTCTTTACCGTCACTGTCTTTGTCTTTTCATGCAAGAAATCTTCAGTATTGTTCATATTTTACTGTTATTTTCTTAAAATTGGACTTGGTACAGAAGTTCATGTCCTTGTGATGACACATCATATAAACTGGTTCTTTTAGAACTAAAAAAAATGCAGTGCGACATCATCAGGCAAATAAATGCATGTTATTGTTGTAGTTTTCAATGCTGTGCTAGTTTCGGTCCACGTTCCCACTAAATGTGAATAAACCTTGCATGTTTTCAACAACCCTTGACCTTCTAAACTGTAGAGATGTAAACAGTGGATGTTTCTGTGTGAAGTAATTTGTTAATTTCTGAAATATAAAGTCACATTAAAATGTACTCTATTTGAGATAAATGCAAAATAAAAATATCTGGGATTCTTGTTATATGGAGCGAAGTCTCGTTGCAGAAATGTACTTTGGATTTAACTGAATTACATTATGTGCATTTTGTTTTTGGGCTGTTTACCCCTTCAGCAAGTTGTAGGAAGACAAACAATGTTAACAAACTAGGAGGAAATCACATTTTTAGGTCACGGAAGTGACTCCAGCCTGGTTTTGAAACGTTACAGGGAAGCTGATGTTTGATAATGTCGCTATTTTTTCCAGTTTTTTTGTAAATCAGTAAACTTTTATCCTGGATAGCAATAATAATTATTTTTTAGCATTAAAGATATCATTTTGATTAAAGCATTTGCACATACTGGTTGATTAGCCATTCCTGAAACATTAAAGATATTCTGGTAATCAGTAATACTGTTATTTTAGGACAGTGGTGGTGAACACCTGACACTGGGAGGTGGTTAATAAATTTGTCAAGCGCTCTAAATGAGTAAATCTCATTTGCAGATTCAGTCACAACGTTTGAAGAGGGAGCCGCTGAATTTTCCTCGTTTGATGACTGGGGGAGCCGTCGGCGATGATGACTTAATATTGAAACGCTGTCTTATTATCGTGTGTGTGAGTGTTGGCGGCCGGGCAGGTCGGCGGTGTGTCTGGCAGGCTGCTGGGTCTCTGGGTTGCTACGATAGCGCTCGCTCCTTTGAGGCCTCCCTCCAAGACATGCTGAGGATAATGACACCGGCCTCGTCCAGGGTCTGATCTCAGGCCAGCGCCAACGTCCAGCTGCCAGGACTGCAGCAGAATAAAGATAGCTGATTGGTTGACGATCAGAGGTGTAGCGCAGGTTTGATAGCCGATAGCTCCTCGGAGAACCAGCCCACCCTTCTTGTCTCCGTCGCCTCGCCTGGCTTCCCCCTCTCTTCTTCCTCCTCCCCTGAAAACCACCTTTCTTCTTCGCCTTCTCCCCTCCCCAGTTCCTCGTCAGATCCACAGGGCCAGATTTTTATCGCTTTTTCTGCAAGGGGAACCTTGAGGGTCTCGGTGGGATCAATTTAAAAGGGAAGCTCTTGTCTCGCCTCCTCTCCTTGGCCCTCTCGGCTGATTGGGTCCGCTCGCCAGGAACTTGTAGGCTTTTGATCTCAACCGCCACCCCCTCCTTCCTTCCCCGTTACCCACCAAGTTTTTGTTGGAGCAAAAAAAAAAGAAAAAGAAATGCTCCACTTTCTTCTTCTCATCCTCTTTTCTCTCTGCACCTGTGAGAGAGCAGGGCAGAAGAAAAAGTTTGTAAACCCACCGGGGCGGAGCGAACAATCCACACCGTTGATTGACTTCCTCTTTGAAGATGCGAGAGCGATTCCCGTCTCGTCAGGTGGAGGTACGCCGAGGAGGACTCGTGGTCCTCGGGGCGGCCTGGCTTCGACTGAACCGGTGAGAAGCTGCTGGGAGCTGCTATACATAATTCACAGTGAGGTGGAGGAGGTGGTGGTCAGCGGTACGAAGTGGTGCCTGGAAGCGCTCCCATGCCGAGCTCCTTTGTACGACATGAAGGAACGGTGACCCTGCAGCAACAGGGACTACATTAGACTACAACCAGGGAGTCCAGGCTTTTATGTTCCTGCTGGAAACCCAGAGCGAAGGATAATCTACATTTATCACTTTTATTATTATTATAGGCTGGTTTTAGTGTGTTGTGGCCATTTTTCCAGTCCGGTAGCATCACAAGAGCGACGTCTGGAAGTGCAAGAAACAGAACTAACTACATAAGGACTGATTTCACTTCCTGGTTCGCTCAGTTACAGACATTAAAGAGGAAGAGCTGAGACGTCACACTCATTTTAAGGTTTATACTTGTGTTTTCAGTTTCTGCTATAACCTCTTTACATGCTGTAAAATCTATAAAACATGATTTTTATCGTTCTGTGTCTGAAACTACCTGCATTCACACACGGTCTGCATCTTAGTGCCTCAGCTCTAAGTCTCTAAATCACAGTCTCTCGCAATTTCCAATGACGATTCAGCCACAATCAGAGAAGTCAACACCCGTTAAAATGTGCAACGATATTGTTAATGTGTGTGTTGATTTTATGTGGCGTTATGATGAGGGATTTAATATGTAGCCGCAAGCTAACTGCAGCTTTTTTTTTTAAGCTAACAGCAACTTCCCTCCAACGGCGACACGGATGTTTCACGTTTCGTTTTTTTTTATTTGTTGTATTTCTGCACTGATTAGCAGTAGAGTGGGGCTACATCGTCGTCTGGTAGCTGCTCGGTCAAACTGGAATTACCCCCCTGATAATTTAGTTTGTACACAAGGTACATTATTTTTGATGTCTCCACTGAGCATCTGTGACTTTTTCAAAATAAAACGAACCAGTCAGCAGGAAGTTGTCACAATAAAGGTGTGTCTGTACATAGTACTTAACATAGAGAGTGTCCTTATATTTTTTTTATTTTATGTGAGTACCGTTAGCTTTGTCACCAAGTCAAATTCCTTGTGTATTCAAGCTCACTTTCTTGAAAACAAATAAGAGAAAAACAGAAAGTGAGTTGTTCCTCTGGAGAAACATGAGCAGTTGTCCTAAAAGGGGAATAATCAGGTTTAGCAGCAGTAATTGTGGGTTTATTGTCTAATAAAAGTGTTTTTCTGAACAAAGGCAGCAGAAAATCCTCGTCTGTCTCCAGCCAGGTCACTGGAGGTCAGACAGGAGTTTTTCTTGTCCTACCTCTCTGACCTCTTGTCTCTTGGGGAAAACTCTCGTCACGACTCGGGATTAAAATTCTTGGTCAGTTTAGCCAAATGTGGCCGCAGGTTCGTGAGCTTTTTCTTTTCTTGAGGGGGATTTCTTTCCAGCTAGATGGAACAAACAACCTCTCCTCTGGACCTGAAAGCTGGAGGTGGTTCGGTTACGAGCTCCTCGTTCACCGTGAACCAAAAGCACTCCTTATTTTCAGGGCTCTCGGGTCCTTTCGGCGATGACATCACCGGTGTAGCCGAGCGCTAATTGAGGTTTAATGCTAGAGTAGGCCGAGCAGGGCTGTAATTTTCCCGCCCCGGCCTGGAATAGAGACGACGGCTTTTCATGTGGTTCGGGGCTAATTTAGGTTGCAGTGCTGCAGCTGTGGGACACCTCACACACTTTTGTCCTCAAATTCTGCCTTAAAAATATGGAAAAAGCAGCTTGTTTGCAAAGGTAATGCCCAGACTTAGACGTACAGTGAAAGTGATAGAATGAAGTCAGCTGTTGCTAAGACGAAGGATTTTTGTCCCAACAAAACACTGACATGGAAAAGGGTTTTTTGGGATATTGGTTTTCCAGTGCTTGATGTTCTAAAACAGCCTGGAGGACATAAAATGCACCTCCTGTCTGAAAACATGAAAACTGAATGCAAAGCAGCGCGACGTGGTTTTATATCGAGCCGGCGTATGTAGGCGGTGGGAGGAAGTCGCAGCTGTAATACACAGTGTCATTATGATGGTATGTCCACGGAGCGTAATGACATTCATCCTCCCGTACAAACAAACAAACGGAGCTCTACCTGCTCTTTATCCCATCCGCCGTATCAGGACCCGAGTAAACATGAGCGCCGTTTGAAGTGCAGAGCTTTAATCACAAGAGTAATCATTGACATTGCCGAGTGGTTACTGGGCTGGAGGGGTGCTGCTGGTGGAGACCAGACGAGTCCCCTGTAAGACCAGGAGACCGTCTGTGGGGATCAGCCAGACAGTTACTACAGGGTTCTTGCACCATTTTAAAGGTCAAATTTAATACTTTTTAAGACCTCAACAAATATAATTCAAGACCCAAAAATGTCATAACAATTTCTTTGGGAGAAAATAGTCAACTTATTGTAGGGCCTGACCAATATGGAGTTTTTGAGGATGATGCCAATATTGATATTTAGCAGGAAAAAAAAAATCTGAAAAGATTTTTTATGATAATTTTTCAGCCCTTTACTACGTGCAACGATATAAACTGAAGGCATATCGCCTAACTTTTTTCTACTACTTTAATTTCACAACTTTCAGGAACAAAGAAGTGAATTTTGTGAACAAAATAACGTGGGAAATTGCGGTAAATCTCTGAATACTGTTTTTCTATTGGCATTAAACGCACCATCTCAAAATTTAATACCTTACAGCTAATTGAAGACCTTAATTACCATACCAGTTAAAGTATTACCATGTTCTCAGTCATGTGGCCAAGTTGGATTATTGACCGCACAATATAAAGTTTAACTTAACTTAAAGAAAAATAAAAAAGTCATTTTTACTTCAGGTCACCCTATAACTGTTTTAAAAACTATGTTGACTAGAAAATGGTGTGGAAAAAGAAAAAAATACTGTGCCACTTAAATTCAGTGGATGACGTGATGTAATGCGTTAGAAAGTAACTGATAAAATATTACAGATATTAAAAAGTAATTAATAATGTATTATATTACAGCATTCCTGTGGTATTTCTGCGTTTACAGTCAGTAAATTTCTTCCATTACTGTGAGTTTGTTTGTTTGCAATGAGGCCAGTTCTGACACGCCAATGTGACATCAAATTACATCATCAGTATAAGCGAGTACATGGTATCCGTGGCAGAAGTATTTCATCATTTAAAACACACAGTGGTCCAAACTGTCGCAGCTAATCCTGACATCATCCGTGGAGAGATGTGATGAAACGAGCAGAGGCTGCTTGGCGATCGTCGGAGCGGTAGATGTGATTGTACGTCGCGTATCAGCGCCTCTGTAATGTGCTGTGGCCTCGGGGCGTGATTTAGAAATGAAAGAGCGTTTTGTGATTAACTCTCAGCACATGTGCGCTCACACATACACTGATCCCATTGTACCAGCCGGGTCGAGCTGGCCTCTGCCTGGGCCAAAGCCTGTTAAGTCCAATCCAGAGCGTAGAGGCTGGTAATGAGCGCTGTCAGAGTCGACAGAACAACCTCCGGCTCTGAGGCCGAACACTGGACTGGAAACAGAGACGGGAAGCAGGTTCTGTCTGGGTTCATCTGCAGATTAACTGGTGAAATTCACAGCCTGTCAGCCGTGATTCGGCCCATTTGGACACTTTGGTTCCAGTTTGCTTTTAAACTTAAACTCTTGTTCTGTAGCATTGTAAGGGAAAAAATACAGGTTGTGTTGATAATGCATCCAAAAACATCTATTATCATACACCCATCAGGCATAACATTATGACCACCTGCCTGATATGTGTTGGTCCCTGACCTCTGACCTCTGAAGGTTTATTCTGTGCTATCTGACTCCTTCTCTGGTCTGTTGGATCAGACCACCAGGACCAGACCTGCATCAATGATCCTTGTCCTCTCATGACCCTGTCTCTGATTCACCACTGGTCCTTCCTTGGACCACTTTTGATAGATCCTGACCACTGCAGACCAGGAACAGCCCACCGGAGCTGTAGGTCTAGAGATGCTCTGATCCAGTCCTCTAGACATCACTGTTTGCTTCTTGGTGTCAAACTCCTGAAAAATCCTGACGCTGGAACATTTTTCCTGCTTCTAACATCAACTCTGACGACTAAATGTTCATTTGATGCTTTATGATGAAGGGATGATCAGTGCTTGATCGGTGTTTGTCCCTCATGTTTCTCACCAAAATCATAATGTAAATAGACACAACAGTACCTGCGTTACCGTAGGAAAATGTTATGAATGTTTCAGAATTTTGGCATGTAAGTACTGGTGTACTCCATTTTGCAAAGTAATATCATGAAAATAACCTCATTTACCGTCACTTCCTGTGTATAAATTAAGCATCATGATAGCTAGTTAGAGCTAGCTGTTAGCGGAGAGTAAGCACTGCAGTCCTACACGGTTAACGCTAATGCTAACTAGCTCTTGTGACATCTCGAGTCAAACAATATTATAAACAAACTTAGGTCTACAAATGAATCACTTAAATTCACACCCAGTCAGCTGTGCGTTGTATCTGGATGTTTTGGAATAACTGTCGTATTAATAAAGATGTTAGGCGGTGGTTGGTCTTTTTCCATCCTTCTGTGAGAAACAGTGATCTGATTTTATTCCCTCTTTTTATTCTTTTTGACTGATGTTGAAAGGAAGACAAAAACAACTCAGTAAGAGTGTGTAGACTCTGTGGTACCAGTTGAGTTCAACTTGAAAGCTTCCTGACATCACAGGGTTTGATATAAAGCCTTCTTCACTATTTAAATACAGGTGAAGTACTGTGCATATGCACTTCTTAAAGATAATATTCACCATCATACTTCCTGATTTGCCTTGAATAAATGTTTTCCCTGTCTGCATGAATAATAGACATAGACAGATGAATACCGAGCATTACTCAAACGTTAGGTGTGCATTTGTCCTCAAGGTTAATATCCAGAACAGTTGTTTTTCTTCGCGATAAGCATTTTTCTGCGCGTCGCCATCCCGGCTCATCAGAGTCAGCTTGTTTCAGAGTGGATGTCTTGCAGCGTGGCGTGTCCCGGGCTCACGTTTCTCAATAATTCATCCAGACAACTAGAATGATTATTCTATGAATATGCACTAAAAATTCCTCCCTGTCTTGACTTTGTGTGTGCGTATGCGACTCTTTTTCTGCCTGAAACAAAAGGAGGTGTCGGGGCGAATTAGGACCCCTACGACTGAACACCCCGAGAGCTTAGAGATGCACCACAGGTTCTGCTGAGTCGCACATGAGCCGCCGTGTCGGCCTCTTCAACCCCCCTCCTCCACTCCTGAGTCGCTCTAACAAGGTTGTTGGAAGAGGATAAGGCGTGTTAAATGAATAATTTACACAGAAGAGCGCTCCTTATTTATTTAATATGGCTGGATCTGACTGAGTGGGCAGCAGCCGGCGTCCCCCGACTGGCAAGGCGGCGGCTAAACGAGCGCCAACCTGCCCGGCTTAATGGAGGGCCACAGCGACAGGCGTTTAGAGCGAGGCGAGGCGACCGCTTTGTAGGTTTGTGGTCGCACTCGTGTAGCTCTTAAGACGCATCGACGGTTTCAAAATGCTTCCAAGAGTGGATGAATTACTGCTCCACCATGGGAAAATAAAAGGGGTCTGTTGTTCATTTATGGAGCCACTAATAGGTCAGTATTGGACAGACATTATTAAAATAATCAATGCTTATCACATTATTAAATATAGTGGGGAAATTTGCAATAAAGAAACCTATTAGATGATGAGAAGTCCTCAACAAACCTCAAGCAGTTCAGGTGACCCTTTTTTACTCTGTTGTTGCTGTCGCTAACAGGAGCGAACTGGCTAAATCTGGAGGCTGTTAGTAAAAGTATTCAATTAATAGTGTGCTGTGAGGGGAACAACAATAAATAATTAATAATTTAAATCAAATGTCACTCATGACAAAGGTCACAAACAGTGACAGAAATCTACCTGTAATATAATAAAAAATAATAAATGTGAAATAAAATTAGTTTGAAAAAGGATGTTTTGAAATGTTTATATAATTAAATAGAAAATATCACAGAACATTTCCTAATAATGACTTAATTTTTGGAACATAGCAAATGTATTTTTTTGGGGATTATTTGAATTAATATCTGATGTGTTTGCAGGGGAGGAGGAGTGAGGAGAGGAGGGGACAGGACCAGAGAGAGGAGGAGCTGAGGAGGAAGGAGCCGCCCATCTGTAAAGGTAACAAGTAATCAGATTACAGTTACAGAGCAAAAGTTACTTTACGTCCTGGAGTAATCCTCCTCCTCCTGTGGATGGAGGCAGCTCCTCTAAGCAGGAGCGCTCCAGTTCCTCCCAGGAGAGTGAAATCCCTCAGCTCACACTGACCTCATTATAAAAATAGCTCATCTATCCAGCCATCATTTCTTCCTCCTCTTCCTCCTCCATCTCTCTCTGATTCAAACCTCTGATCCTCTCTACCTTCAGCCGGTGTTTGAGCTGGCCTTAACGGCAGATTAAAAGCTTACGGTAGACCTTGTAACAGCGAGGTTTCCCCCCCACACACCTGTCATTAGCTGTAATCTGGGATCAGAAGACGTCTTTTAATCATGAAACTTCTCTGACATTAAAGTGTTTACATGATGTGTTGACGCTGTGTTTCACTGAGGCAGTGAGCGTCGCTGTTAACACTGATCATTATGGTCCACAGCTGGCTTTGATGCTGCCACACAGCCTCTCCTACGCTTTAAAGAAGCCGACAAAGATACCATAGCAGAATTTACAGACACTATTGACAAAGGGGAAGGATTGTTCAAACAAGCTGCAGCTCACCATTTTTTTCTCGATTTATCAATTAGCTTTGGTCTGAAAAATGGTGAAAAATGTTGATCAGTTCCCAAAACCCCAAGATGACGTCCTCAAATGTCCTGATTTGTCCTCAACTCAAATATGTTCAGTTTAGTATCACAGAGGAGGAAAGAAACCAGGAAATATTCACATTTAAGAAGCTGCTATCAGAGGATTGTTGACTTTATTTAATAAATACTTAAATACTTAAAACGATAAAGCGCTTATAAATTAGTTCACCACGTTACCTTGAACTTACAAGGTGAAAAATCAAAAAGAAATCACTGAATCAGTAATGAATTAAAGTAAATGGGGCTGCATACAATAACAGCAAAACAGTTTAGTTTTGTAGCTCTGTTTATGTTTATCAATTCATCAAGACAAGAGCTGCAATGATTAATCAATTAGTCAACTATTAAGCAGTTTGAGTTATTTTTTTAAGAAAAGAAAGTCTAAATCTTCTGATCCCAGCTTCTTTAATATGAATATTTCCTGGTTTGATAGACCAATTAACTAATTGATTAATGCAGAAAATGATCAAAAGATTAACAGACAATAAATATAGTTGTGAGTCGCAGCACTCAAGGTAACAAGGAAACACAGGCTGAGTGATTAATCATATTTAAGCGGTGAAGTATTCCTTCAGGGTGCAGCTTTTAAAGAAAATCTTCTCTAACACGTCAGAAAAAATGACCATCAAATAATCAACCTGTATGACAAGAATTCTTTTACAAGCACACGGTATTGTCGTCACGATGGAGAAGCAATACTTGTGATGTCGTAGAACATTGACCAGTTACCGCAGACTGAACCTCTCCTGGCCACCTCTTGTTAAACAAGCCTCACCTCAGCAGCAGAGCAACAATCTGCATATTCTTTTGATCTGCCGCCGTCATTAAGGAAGTTCGCACGTTTCCTCTCGTCGTGGCCACCGCCCCTTTGCTTCCAAGTTTAGGGTTGAAAAAGCCCAAAAACCCTCGTCTGCCCTTCGCCGCTAATCTGGTGTGTTTGTGTCTGTGCTGCGTTGCCCTTGGGGTGGGTTACCTCCTCCACCACCACCTCCTCCTCCACCTTGCTGTTTATCCGTCCCTGAACCTGCCCTAATTAGCATCCCGCACAACGCTGTTTATTTACTCAGGTACCGACAAGAAGGGGAGGGAGGTGAGAATGAAAGGGAGAGTCGAATAGAAAGAGAGGAGGAATCAAAGAGCTATGAGACTCTCTCATGGCGGATGCAGGGGGTAATGATAGTTAGCAAGACACGATGCAGAGAAAGTCGAGAGAACTTTCCCGCCTCCTCTCTGCCTTTTCCCAGCGTTTCATCTGAGATGCAGAGAGCCTAAAATTAGCCGGCAGCTTCCTTCCTTCCCTTTCCAAGGCCCCCATTAACGTTCTCCCATTGCGTGGAGCGATCATTAAGGTGGGACCGGAGGTGCAGGTGTTATCTCGCCGTCCCATATCGGGGGTTGTTTTATGTGTCGCTTCTCCCTCTGCAGGGCCAACGTGAACACCCAAAAAAATACATATATCCTCAATCGTCATTTGGGAGCGTTTATGTCTGAATGGTGTCAGAAAACATGGAGGAGCAGGTTAACCCCACACCCCCAGATCACATCATATGACCTTTGTAGCACGTCCTCAGGTAAAAACTGATCAAAAGAGGTTTGAAGTTGATAGGCAAAGTAAAACTGGAGATGTTGTCTTTTTCATTTGATCCAAAATTATAATCACATACGTACAACGAAACGTGTAACGTATGAAAATAAAACTATGGGGAGGGGCAGGTGTTGCATTTATTTGAATATCTTCCTCATTTCACCTCCTTTTACAAAATCTGATTTTATGTTTTGTGTGTCTGTAGGCCCAAAATATGATAGGGACGGAAGGTTAAATTGGAAAAAAAAAAAAAAATCAGTCATATTTATGCCAAAAAAAAAAAGATACCAAACATGGGCATGGTAAATAATTTTTATATAGTATATAAAGGGAAAATTAAAGTATGTATAACTTGGCCAAAATAGGCCAAGATCTTCAAAGGTTAATGTATGAGCAAAACCACTTCTTTAAGGTTTAGTGACAAAACTGCAACTTCTTTTTTAGGTTTAGACACATTTCGCCCTGACCAACAGTTATAATCATAAGTTGTATTTTATTTCCTCTTGTCTGGTCAGAGTGGGACCATGTTGCTGTTGTTTCGTCCACACTCTCTGGTTAAATCACAGTAATGGTTTAATTACTTAAAATCTCTAATAGTGTCAAGCTAGCTTGTAGCCTTCAGTTCAAAGTAAAGACCATGTTTACTTTTGTTCTCGAACGCCAGGACAGATTGTTTGTTTCCTGCTCCATCCGATGTCTTCACCATATCTGCTCTGGCATTCAAGCTCGAGGTCACCAGTGTTTTATCTGCTACTGGTCAAACCTCATGTCGTCATTTCCTTCCTCCTTCCTGTTGGTCACTCAGCAAAATGCTCTGCACTTTTCTCAACAAGTGCTTTTTTTTTTTTTTTTTTTTTTTTACAGCTGCGCTGCATTTTTAAATGTTTTTTTTGGCAGAGCATTTCATTTACCGATTGCTTTCAGGATGTAATATGAGCTACAAGAAAATAAATTTACAAAAATAAATACAAGTTTTTAGAGCTCACCAACCCTAATTTTAATGTTTGGTTGATAAAACACAATATTTTGGAGAATATCTGACATCTGCCAATATCTTATTTTGTCCAACAAAAAGTCACAAAATTTACAAGAATGTGAGACCGAGAAAAATTTTCACATTGAGAACCTGGAAACGATAAAGTTCTTGGAATTCTTTTTTCTTTCTATTTTTATCAAGTAAAAAGATGAGATACAGATTCTTTTAAAACTGCGAAGATAAAACAATTACTTGTCAGCTATTACCACTATAAAGTGATCAGCAACTATTTGGAGAATCAAGTAAATGGTTTAAGGAATTCTCTTTGAGTTGTGGACAAAACAGGTAGTCTGTTTTTTTTTTTAAGTAAAATTTCCAATATTACTCCCTTAATATGCACAATATTAATTTCTACTGTTTTACTTTACTTGATTTATTAAATGTTAAAACTATTAAAATGAATATTTTAGTAATTACAGTAGAGTAGACATCCTCTGATTCCAGCTTGTGAAGGAACATATAATATTTCCTGGTTTCTTTCTTTCTATTTTTTGACATTTTATAGGCCAAACTACTAATCGATTAAAAGAGAAAATACTCCTGCATGATGCTTTAATTATGGGATGTATTGGAACTTTATCACCCCCTTGCAGTCTTTTATTTCTTTCCTCCCCTCTCTACTCCACTCTTTAGTGCTGTTTGACCGATTCAGGAGGGTCTAAATGTCACAGTGGAGGGAAAGGTCAGGTAAAGGTTTAGTGTTGAGCATGGCTAACAGTGCTGGCTGCCTGGAGGACGGGGGTGCTTGTTGACACTTGAAGACCCTGAACAGTCGGACACGTCGCTGTCACCGTCGCTCCACGTCAACGCCACTCAGCCCTGAGCCGGCGGGCTTGTCATGAGTGTTCGCATGTTCGTTTCTGAGCGAGCACGGGTGATTGAAGGCGTTACAGTTTTTCCTGGAGGATGACACATGGCCTCGTTGGGAGGGGTCAAAGGTCAGGGAGTTGTCAGAGGTTTACGGCATCCTGCCTTCAAAGAGCGGCGTGGTTTTTAAACTGGCTGGAAACCAAATTATTATCACTGTATTTCTGAGCCATTGAAAGCAAAGCATGTAGTTTTAGGTTTAGGCAACAAAATCAAACTGAAAGTTCTTTAGGTTTGTGCAACAAAATTGCAATGTCATTATATTTAGAAAACAAAACAACAACCTCCTGAAGTTGATGCTACAGAACTACAACTTCTTTAAGTTTATGCAACAAAACTACAACTTCATTACATTCAGGCAACAAAACTACACCTTCTTTAGGTTTAGGCAGCAAAACAACTTTACGTTTAAGGAACAAACTACAACTTCACTAGGTTTATGCAACAAATCTAGAACTTATTTACATTTAGGGAATGAAACCACAACTTTTTTAGGTTTAAGCAGCAAAACAACTTTACGTTCTTTACATTTAGGGAACAAAACCACATCTTTATGTTTCGATAGCAAAACAACTTCTTTAATTTTATGCAACAAAACTGCAGATATTTCAAGCTTAACCAACAAAACTGACACTGTGAAACTTATTTACATTTATGCAACAAAACCACTTATTTATGTTTAGGCAACAAAACTGCAACTTCTTTACATTTAGGAAGCAAAACTGAAGACTTGGGCAACAAAGCTGCAGTGTTTTTAGGTTTGAGCAATCCTGCCTTCAAAGAGCAGCATGTTTTTAAACCGACTGGAAAACCAAATTATTCTCACTATATTTTAAAGGGAATGAAGGCAAAGCAGTTTCAGTTTAAGCGTGTTCTCTGAGAGCAGCGGCAGGTTAGCGCTGGGATTTCTCTATCGATTAATCTACATCCACATGCAGGGCAGAGCAGCAGGATCCTAATTGGAATGGATTTCTCAGTCGCATTGATTTGCTCTAGTGACAGCGGATGACATATGATTGTGTGTTTGTGTGCATGCCATGAATACCGTAGTGTTTCACCGTTGGACGTCCGGTGAAAAAGGTTAAAAAAAGGAAAAGGAGCAGCTTGATGCCTCTGAATCTCCCCAGTCGTTTTGAGTGTTGGCCGCCTCGTTCGGCACAGCTCTGGGATGAAACACTGATTTCATTTTCCTCATGACTGCCTTCACTGCAGACCACAGCCACACACACACACACACATAAAACACATAAAACACACATGTATACACCTTAGGCTGGGGATGAGCAGTTTGCATGCAGGGAGAAGCAATCGAGCACAGATAACGTTCGGGTTCACTCAGGAGGAAACGATAAATGGAACGATTCAATTCGCTCTGCGAGTTTCACAGAATGTTCGGCAACAAAACTACACATTTTTTAGGTTTAGCCAGCAAAACAACTTTAAATTTTACAAAAAAAACAGCTTCTTTAAGTCGATACACGAAAACCACAACTTCTTTAGGTTTAGAGAACAAAACACATTTCGTATACACGTATATACGTATATATACGTGTGTGTGTGTGTGTGTGTGTATATATTTCTTGATAAACCTTATTTATATTTTATATTGTCATTTATATTTGATTTGGCTAACTGACTAAAATTGAATATTTCCTGGTTTCTTTCCTTCTCTACGACAGTAAACTGAATATATATGAGTTTGAGATATTTGAGGATGTCATCTTAATCCAAATTTTTCACCATTTTCAGCTCGCTCTGACAAAACAACTGAATAATTAATCAAGAAAATAATCAACCATGGAAATTGTCACCCATAGACTGTATATATAAGAAGTGGACGGAGTCACAGTGATCATTTTGGCCGTGCAACCAACTAGCAACTTCAAATGAATGAAATCAGTGGTTTCAGCCATAACCACTCGTCACATGCAGAGTGTGTTTTTGTGTCGAGGGAGGAGGCTGGTGAAAGATGGCCGCTGGACATGGCAGCTTCTCACAGCCGACTGGCCCCGACCCCCCATGATCTGACCTCTTATCTAGCCCAGAACCTGGCCTTTCATCTGGGCTAAAAACCTGGGGGAGTTTGGCCTCTCCTGGCCTCCCACACACACTTCATTCCAGACCACCCCCACCTCCGTCTCCTCTGTCTTCCAGTCCCCGATGAGCTCTCACCTACGAGGCAGATAACGACCCTCTCACTACCCTGCTCACCTCACATTTTATATATTTTTAAAAGACTTCCCTTTCCTCTATTGTTGCAGCAAAAATGCAGGACTCTGCATCTGGGATGCCACTAGAACAAGGCGTCCATGTTCTGACATTTCACAGAGCTTTTTCTCTCTTCGCTGCACTGCATTGCCGGCCGACAATAGGCAGGTTTGTTTTGGCCGGTCTTGGCTGGACCAGCTCTACATGTGATCCCAAGACCCGGTTCATGACGCTGCCCTCCGACTCAACCCTGACCCGTCTCCAGCATAAACAGCAGATCCTCACCTCTCACCCCTCTCTGGCTTCACCTGATAATCTGCCTCTCTCTCCACCACTCTTCTGTTTCTCACTCAGTCTCTCCAGAAACCAGGTCTTTGGGTCACCCTAGCCCTGACCTCTGACCCCAGTCAGCTCCGCGTGGCCAGCGTTTCAAATCCAGCGGCAGATTGAGGAACATCTGTGACCTCCTTGCTGTTATTATACCCTTTTAGACTAAAGACCAGTCCTGTCAGACCTGAACCAGTATCTTATTTAAAGGGGTAATGTCCTCTGAGCCATGTAGACCACTGTAACATGGGGTGGTTGGTATTCAGACCCCTTCACTTTCTGCACCCTTTATTGTGTGTTAGATTTAGATAAGATAAATCTTTATTAATCCCACAGAGAGGAAATTTACAGCATCACAGCTAACAGAACAATATAAGTTCCTGCAGGATAAACTAGACAGGGACCAGGGTCTAAATTAAATTTTGGGACTTTTTACCCCCCCCAAAAGTCCAGGTATAGGACTTTCTGTCGGAAGTTTCAGGGGGATGGCTTCATTCATGAACAAGGAAGTACTGTTGTAAAATGCAAATAAAAAAAATAAAAAGGGTACCTAACATATGTTAAATCACACACCATTTACAGTCGTGAAGTTATTTGTAGAAATAACTGGGAACTCAAGAGAGCCATGACATTGTTCTTTACAAGTGTTTGTAAACTTTTGACCACGACTGTAACTACTGAAATTTGGTTCATCCCGGATAAAGAATCAGCACTAGTGCACTACGAAGTTTTCTCCCTAGAGCAGGATTACTTCTTCAGATACCTCCAAGAATGACATCATTTCAGTCAAGATGTGCAAACCTACACACTTCAACAACAACAGCAGCAGAATGAGGATATAAAATCCTAAAATCAGCCTTTGGATAAATATCAAATTAGTCCATCTCTGTGTTTTATAATGCTCTTTTTATGCCATAAATGAAAACACCTTGCACAATAAATAAAAATGGTTAAAATGAAGCTGGAATCAGATTTTCTGAGGAGGCTTTTTTAGTTTTCAGTGATCCTCAACTGACTCCATGAATTGGAGGAAACACTACTGGAAAAAAGTATATTTTTAAGACCCCACACGAGGAAAAACACAAGAAATTCAGTTTGACGTTTTGGAGATGTCAAATCATTTCCATACTGTATGTACTGAAACTGTCCCAGTGTGATGTTATTCTGTAACAGCGTTCACCAAACATTAAACAGCAGCATCACCCTCAAGACTAAAATACTGAGACTCTTTTAATCTGGGCCACATTTTGTTTTGTGAAACAGAGGAGTGAATCAAAGTGGCTGCTGCAGGCCCTTTTGGCTTCAACTTAAAGATCAATCACTAGAAAGTGTCTACATCCAGCACCACCTACACTGGAGGACTGGGATGCAATTAATTTGGATATATTTAAAATGGAAATGTTGACTTATTCTTGACAGTTCCAGAAATTCTATCAAATTTGGAATAAGTGGTTGCGTTTATAACCCCAATACGTGCAAATTTTGAAGGGCGTTTCCTCTCGATGGGAGTAGTAACTATATGGATTTTGTTCCTAGAAGTGAAAATATTTGTGTAATATTTATTATGTTTTTGGGTTGGACAGTTTACGTTATATCTCAGGAACAAATGTGGCACAAATGTAAGCATGTACTGATTATATTTTCAAGGTCAAAGGTCAATTTCACAGGAGTATTTGATGGGATTTTAATTTTGGACCGACATGGATATAAACTGCAACTTGAATGGACGGTGCAGGTGTACAGGCAGTAATTGTGGTTTATATTAAAACATATACAGCTTTTTAATACCTCACACACATACAACAAAATGGAAAAGGATGTTATGATTCATTCAGCATCACCACCAATATACTATAGATATTTGATGTGCAAATACCTAAAAACTCAGCTGTGCTTCATGATTAGAGCTTATTAGCATATGTTAGCATGCTAATCTGGTGAACATGAGCACGGTAACATTGTCAGTGCACTTCATGGGAATATTCACTGTGCAAAAATAACATTTTACTCCTTCAATAACTGTTATTGGCATGGTTGTAATATTGGCAGTGTAGTACTTCCTGTTCATGGCAACATCTGTCTTGGCACTTGTAGACCGAATGGTGCAACGTAAGAAGAGTATATGATAGAAAAATCAGTATACATGATCAGATCAGATGTGGGATTGTCTGACTGAACAAATTTGCATCATAAATATATATATATATATATATATATATATATATATATATCTCCAGCTGTTTATGCATACCTCAGGATTTGAATCGCCAACCATTTGCCTGCCTCCTTTACCCTGATTCCCAGATTTCTTTAGCCACATAAAATGCCCAGAGGAACATACGTACCTCACAGGGTTTTTATTCCACTCTGTGTTCAGCCAAAGTCACAGTCAAACTGGAGTCAACTATCCGCACAGAGAAGGAATATCTCCAGTTTTATGGAGTCATAATGTGGTAGGGGTACTGTATAAATAATCTCTGCGCTCAGAAACACTTCCAGCTGTTAAACAATATGCCCTTTGCAGTTTTTCTTTCTCTTCTCCTGTCTTTCTGATTGTATAAATCATCTTGCCCAGACTCCTTTGAAAATGAATACAAAAGTTTTTTTCTGTTATTGAATATTTTCCTTTTGTGAGACCTCCAGATTGTTGCTGATATTATTACACAGTGAACTGCCTGTATGAAACGCTGGAATTAAACGCCGGTCATAATGTGAAATTCAAGCCTCGGTCTGTTTACAATTAGGCCCTTTGAAGCGTTCGTCTGTAATCTCTCCCTCCTTTTGATATAAAAGCTCAATGAAGGGAATTTTCCTTTTGTTTTTAAAGTCATACCTGTGGCTTTTGATTGATGGATGGAAACTGTACGGTAGATTTATATAATGTAGACTTGTTTAAAACCTCACTCTGAGGTTACAGTTTCCCCCGGTGCACTTCCACAGTATTTTCTATCAGTGAGTGGAAAAGCCTCATCCCTGCTGGATAACCATGAAACGTTGTGTGTGAACAAGGGATGATGAAGCAAATCCAGGGACGTCCTTGTTGCCTTTGGCCAGGTTGTAGAGCCGGACAGTGGAAGGGGGGAGATGAGAGAGGATCCTCTCTTCATGCAGTAAAAATCCTGCCGTCGGGCAGCTTTCACGCTCCACTGGCTGATCCTTCCAGGAAGTGAAGAGGGGGGTATAGGGAGCCCTCCTGCTGAGTCCCAGCATGCACCATGCTGACTCCAAATCAAAGGGGGCAGTCTGCCCTTAGCCTGGGGGACAGTAGGTCTGCTCGGTCTGCAGTGTGACCAGGGAGACGTGCTAACAGGACAGCTTGTCACCCTGTTTCAGACAGTGCATTAGCTTTATGGCTGCTCTGGACTGCACCGTAATGACGCCATCAGAAAACAAAGCATTTGCAGCCGTGATGTCGGCAGCTTAGGCCGCAGGAAGTCACGTAGTCTCAGTTATTCCCCTTAAGTGTGTCGGATCACACATATTTAAGGGTTAGGCTTAAAAGGGCAAGTCAAGTCCATTTTATTTGGATATCCCAAAATCACAAATAATAATAAAAAAAAATTGCCTCAGGATGACTGTCCACAATCTGTCCTTTATTGTCTTATCGACTAACGAAAAACTTGTTTCCTAACAAGGGAAAAGCAAAATTTCCAAAATATTTCAAAATAAGACGTGCTGTTCTTTTTAGTTCTTCCACATTTTTGGTGTTTGGCAGCTCACTTCATTTTCTTGATCTTTACCATCATCTAGAGCAGTAGTGCTCCATCTGACAAGCCCATTATACTGACAAGCAGACCATCAATGCCTTGCGCACTAAGTACCATTTATCAAATCTTCATTCAATAAAACTACTCTTTTCTGGTTCTGTTTCAGTTGGTAGCCAGTGAGTCCAGCCCTCCAGATGAAGAGCCTTCAGTTCCGGAGCATCGCCCCCAAGGCCCCAGCCGTGGTGCCTTCACCCTCCACGGCGGTCCTGTCCTGCCAGCCTCCCTCCGCCCTTCCTGAGGCTACCACCGCCTCCAGCCCTAAGTCCATCATTGTGCCCACCCAGAACTATGCACTGATGCAAATAGCTGGTCAGGATGGAACGTTCTCCCTGGTAGCGCTGCCCCCTTCCGTCTCCTCTCAGACGCCACAGCGACAAACACAAAAGAACCTCAAGTTGCCCATTCCCAGATACCAGCCAGTCAGGAGCAAGGGAACCCCAGATAAGGTAAAGTCACCACCACCACCAATAGCTGCTCGGGTCAAAGCGGCCTCCAAGGTTGCTGTAGCGGTGCAAACTCAGTCAACGCTCAGTGCAACGAAGAAGAAGCTACCAGAGCACACAAAGGAAATCCTAGTTCCCAAAGAGGAGCCTTCAGAGCAGCTAATTCTGATCGACCCTGCCTCCTCTGACATCTCTGTTACTGCTCTACTCCCAGACAATGCTGTCCTGTACCCGGGATCCCAGTTAGAGCGAGCGCCAGATGGCTCTGAACGACCTGCTAGTCTTATTCAGAACCCCCAGTACCGCCCTGCTACTGTCAAAGGCTCCCCAAGCAAAACTCCAGAGGAGAGTAAAACCACAATGAGGCTGTGCCAATCTAAGTCCACTACAGCCCAGCCCCAGAGCAGCATCACTGTCCTGTCATCAGCCATCTTCAGCAAAGCAGTCCAGATCATCCCGTCACCACCCAAGGGTAAACTGCCCATTCTGCCCTACTCTAAAATGAAAAGCGCCCTCATCCCAGCTGCTAAGCTCAGCAATTTTTCTCCAGAGAAGAAAGGTTTCTCAAGTCAGACAGGAATCGGCAGTCCCTTAGATCCTACATCCAAGACCCTGGAAACAGCTGAAGCCTTGGGTCACAACCAGGTGCCAAACTCCACTCTCCAGCCTCAGGCCAAGACCACTCTCATGCCTGTGCTGGCAACCCTCCAGAAACCACCTGGCAAGAAGAGGGGGAGGAAGAGAAAGACAATGGAGGACATCCTGGCATTTGAGGCCAGAAAGAAGAGGTCCTTGTCTTTCTTCCGTCGGAGGGTCCCGGAGAAGCCGCCTGTGGTCATCCCAGACTCCAAAGAAAAGGAGGTTGATATTTCAAAGAAGTATCGCAGCATTCGACCCAAGCCCATGTTGGTCATGGAGACCCTCCCCCAGCTGGTTAGTTTACCTGCCATTACCGACAGCCAAGAACAGGAACTTGCACTCGGTCATCAGCTCCCGACCACGACCACGACCAAGGCCTTGGATTGTCCTCCCCAATCGACCCCAGTGACCCTCCACCTGAGAGGTGCCTCCCATCCCAGAGTGTTCATCGGCAGCCGTCCTCTCCACCGCTGCCCTACCTGCAGCCGCTGTTTCCAGTTCAAGCATCACCTCCAGAGTCACATGAACAGCCACACCAACACCCGGCCTTATGTCTGCCCGGTGTGCCGCAAAGCATACGCACACTCTGGCAGCCTGAGCACCCACATGAAGCTTCACCACTCCGAGGTACGCCCACGCCGGTCTCTGCACTGTGAGTTCTGTGAAAAGGCCTTTGGATATGTGGGGGTTTACTTCAGTCACCTGAGAGAGGTCCACAAGGTGGTGCTGACCGTGGAGCCGTCCATCAGCCATCATGAGGACGATCTGTCCGTGGAGGGGTGAGACTATTATTGGTTTAGCATAGGGCTGCACAATATTCGGAAAACATGCAACAACATTGTTGAGTACAGCAATGATGATATTACTTGCAATAAACAAATACCTCAGTATGCAGTGGTCATTTCTTTCTGCTAAAATAGACCAGTGACAGTGAGTAGCTTCTGCAAAAAAGAAGAAAACATAATTCTTTATTGGTTGATCAGTCGTGTTCGGTGTTACTTGGATAGCACCTGTGCTGCAGCACGTCATCGCTCTTGAATCTGAAATATTTCAAAATAAGAGATGTGCTGTTCTTTTTAATTCAGCCCTCTTCCTTCAGCTGTCACAACTGCTGACTTCACTTCATTTCCTTGTGCTTTACCGGGCAGCAACCTGCAGCCGATTGGCTAACTGTATCGACATGCTGAGTGTATAGGCCTGGCACATGGAAGACTATTTATTGCAGTTCAAACTGTCTTTTGCAACATGTATATCGCATGCATTGATGTTGCGTTAACGGTTAATTTTAGATATATTGTGCAGCCCTGATTGTGCACCTACAACATTATTACCTTGTAGCCATTTTTTATGGGGATGTCAACACTGACTAGTGAACATTTTTCCAAACAGTTGTGAATTGTTGCGTTGTTTGTTATTTTACAGGGCCAACTCCCCAGATGCATCAGACGAGCAGGATCGTGAAGACCCCGTGGAGCTGCAGATTAAATGCGGCCGCTGCCAGGCTGTCACTCCCACTTTCGCCGACATGAAGATGCACTTGCTGCACGTTCATGGCGAGGAGGTCCAGGTTCCGCAAGGTGACAGCAAACCGCTGCGGGTCGGCCGTGAGGCCGAAAACGAGCTGGTGAAGCATGCCGCCCACTACTGGCGACAGCTCAACGAGAAGCGAAACCCGGTCAAGTGCGGCAGCTGTGACGAGGAGTTCTTCTCCTTCTCAAAGCTTAAGAGGCACATCATGTCGCACCACCGTGGCAGGGAAGGGGAGGACAGCGGGGCCGTCTCATCACCAGATAATGGCAGAGGACTCGGCGTCCTGGCAGCAGGTGCAGCGTTTAACTGCGTGCTTTGCAGTGAGGTGTACGACACTAAAGATGGGGTTATGGAGCACTGGAGGAGTCGCCACCACTGTGAGCAGCCCAGTCTTCTGTGGGAGGCACTGAGCTCCTACTCCGGCCAGGAAGAGGGTGATGCAGACGGGGATCTGGACACTCCTGCTCCTAGTCCACATTATCCAGCCTAGCTCTAGGCCGGCCACAGACTGCTCAGACACACTCAGTCCTAATAATCAGCAGCACAAGGATGGAGAGTTTCTCTTATGTCCTTTATCACTAGTTTCATCTTTCACCAGTGACTCGGTCCAAAAGGAAAAAGAAAATTCGAACCAGTGGTGAAAAGTGATCTTAGTGTTACAGATCATGAGCGATATTCTCTCTAGGTCAGAGAATTCAATTTCATAAATAATATTATTTTGATTGCACTGTTTTTTTTGTTTGGAGTATTTAATAACATGTTGGATTGTTTTCTTTTCTACTGTTTATTTAAATCTTATTAACATGGGTAATTAATAACCTAGCCGACACAGTAATACTGTTAAAGGGTCATTTCACCCAAACTCTTGTGGTATCTAGCAATGCAGATAATGGATCGCTCGCTTTCTGCCTCAACCCTGGTGATAACATTTTATTTTAAAAGTTTAAAGACAACATCTCAACGTGGAAACATAATACAATGTATAGTTCAACTGAAACAAACATGCATGGCTAGAAACCACTATAGGAAAGTGAGAAAATATGTTTTGTTTTTTAAACTGGGTGAACTGACTTTTTTTTTTTTTTAATGAGAAATCTAAATCTCCTAACAAGGGCACACTGTCTACTGTCACACTGGCTGACATTAAATCTATTGGCCTTGGATTATTACAGGTTGAAATCAATCAGTATGTGGACACAATCCTTTGATGTAATATTGCTCCTGTGACGGAAAACTTCAGTTTTGACTTGAACTCCTCATTAAGGGCAGTATTAGTTTCGTCCGTCAACAACCAGCACCCAAGTGACATCCTTGTGGCCTTTTGAAATAAAAAGAAAAAACAAAAAATGATGTTCATGTGTAGTGTGGCTTATCGTCAGTATGGTCCTCTGTAGGCCAACTTCTATCTCCTTGACTTGTTGATTAATGCCTCTCTGTGTATTCTGTGACATGCCAAGGGTCTATTCACACTCGTGATTGTAGAAGTGACTTTTGCATTTATGCTTTTCAACCACTGACAGAATACTTTTTGCCGACTTAGTAAATACACAAAGGAAACCATGGAATTGCCTACCTGTCGTTGCCAGCTCATGTACGCACCTGTGGAATCGTGTGCACCCAGACTCTGTTGTTAGAGTTAATATAAACTGTTGTCAAGTCCAGAAAATATGCTATTTTATACTCTAGATTAATACAGAGGTCTTTTAGTATATTTATGCTTGCTGTTGGTGCTTCAAGAACCAGCACTGAGACTTTTGTTATGTTTGCTTCTTCTACGTCGGGGGATGCTTTATGTCTCGTTTCTGCCATCATGACTACATGGCGAGTATCTCTGCTAACTTCTGTCTGTGTTTTATCTTTCATATGAACAAAAAAACATCACAGGGTCAAGTGAATGTACCTGAATGTCTCCATTACCCTACCAAAAGTATATATATATGCTATATAAACTTATTCCATAGATAGAATATATAGATATATTGAGAAAAACATATATATTTACATAGAATAACTAGTGAATCAGCTGCTGTGTTCTGTTATAGTGGGGGAGGGAAACAAGAGATGAATATATCATATATACAAAAGCCATGTCGAGCTGTCCTTATGTGTCTGACACTAAACACAGGACTGTTAATGAAGGACAAAGCACTGACGAGTACAAGCACTGAGTGGACGGCCTACAGCGTGATGTGCTACTGTCCAATGAACGCCACATTTCAAGCGTCCATCAGTGATCTGTCCTTCGTTTTCAAACCCTCAACTCAAACCAGGAAGTGACAGAATTAAGGGTCAGACTCCTCTTTCCTCAGTTAGATGAGAAACTTAAAATGACTGTCAGCACAAAAGTCGGAAAAAGTCCCACGTTCGGTGATGTGACGTGTTTTAACTCACTTGTTGACCGTGTTGAAAAACAAAGAGAAAAAAAACGACTGAAAGTGTTTGTGTTTGTGACTGTTTGTGTAAAGAACCTGATGTTTATGAGAATAAAGATATGATTTGTTGAGGAAAATTGTGACAATTGTGTTTTTTTTCTTTTCCTGGTGAAATTTAAAGACTAACCTGGAGGGAAATTCTTCAGATTATATATGACTATGTGCTCATTATGAGAATTTCACTCAAAGACGTGTTGGAAAGTAAAACAAAACTTAGCAAATCTCCACAATGACAATAAAGAATGACAATCAAAAAAAAGCAGAAATACATATCCACATGAATAGCACATAGAATGGATTAATTGATATTTCAGTATGGAGAGGTGTGTCCATGTGAGCAGCTAAGTGGGTTAGCCTGAGGGCTTTTAAAGAGCCTACATATGCCTCACCTCTGAGCTCCTCCCCTCCCAGCAGACCTTCCATCTGTCTGCTTTAGCATCTAAACATTAGCATGTGCACACGTTTCTACCATTTTGGTTGTTATGGCGTTACGAGCTCGACCACACGTGAGCCACGCTGCAGAAACTAGCTGGAGACCGCCGAGGTTCAGAGAAAGGTTTCCAGCATGAAAACAACAGCTAGATGAATGCTAACGGCTTCATATTTAATGAAGGGAGATAACTGAGCTGAGCTTTGGCAGGGGTGTCAAACACATGGCCCGAGGGCCAGGACCGGCCGCCATGACTTTTTTTTTCTTCTGCTTTTTCACTAAAACCATGTGACACAACACTGACAAGCCTTTGCCAAGAAAAAACAGACAAATTACTTCAGTCAAATGTGCTTCAATGGCGCACTATTTTGCCAAGCAAATGTGCACTGTTTGCATTTTGTACTTCATAATTTATACATCATATCCTTTTTAAATATTGTATTTAATTTCCTTTGCTATGACAAAATATAGTTCTTTTTAGTACAATATTTATTACTATCTAGATAGATTGGAAATTGTTTATGCTGCTGTAACAAGTAAAGGCACATCCATATATTGCACAATTATTGCTGTTCAGTTATTGCACATTTATTGATTTACAGATTGTGTTATTGCACACTTTTAATATTCACAGCTGATGATAAATGAGTTGATGACACTCATAGATGTATTTAGAGTGATGTGATAAGGTGATAGTGTAAAATGAAACAGTTCACTACGTCACGGACGACATTAGTTTCCATGTCGTCTGCGGGCCGGACCCAGGCAGCTGTTGCCACACCGGTGTGGAATGCAGGTCCTCGGCTCTAATTGATTTGGAGGCACATGACCCTGCATCACAGGTCAAAGGTCGCCTCAGGAGTGATTCCTGCTGCTACTCAAACAAGGAAAAGCCAGTAGAGGGAGAGAGAGAGAGCAAACTCCCCGACACAACTCCTCAACTTCTGCCAACTACTTTGTACGGACTCAAAGGTTTGAAACTGAGAGTGGGAACATAGATAGCGCTGCGACATCAGTACATATCAAGGTGTGTGTGTGTGTGGGGGAGGGGGGCCTCATTCTAGTGTCGCCATCGCGCCGCAACACAAGGTGCAGATAAAAAGGAACGGCGCTATACGGTGATGCATATTTCCCTTTAATCAGAGCTAACGTGCAGCACAGCCGCCACGCTGCACTCCCACCTTGCTGTGGCTCTCAGGGGGGACAGGGTAGATCAAAGACACCCCCCTCCACCACCACCCTCCAGCTTGTACATGATCAGTGGGAAAGATGGAGAAGTGCTCTGTTTCTCTCTTTCTTTGAGCTACACCTACATTCGACGGCACCGCGGCCCAGGAAGCGTTTGGATGAAGGTGAGGGACGAGCCGTGTTTGACCTTGATGTGCTGATCTTGAAACAAGGCAACTTAACAACAACATGCAGGGAGACGGCGGGGGGAATATTTATAGGACAGTAAAAACGCAACCTGCACTGACCACAGATGCATCTTAAGGTGGGGCGTAATTTGAGTGCTAGATGCAACCTTTCGGCCCGACGGACGCTCCTCTCCCACTTCCCCCAGTTCGTGCCCTGTTGCAAGTTTGTCTTAACATCCGCGACGCTGCCGTCGGCACGCGCAATATGTCGTTGATACATTCGCACATTCATCAAAGTGATTCTACAGTTTCATCAAAGATTTATAAATCTGCCTGGATGTCAAGACTTAGATGTACAAATCGGTAATCCCACATCTATGAACTCTCTCTCGGTGTGGAGATGCGATCCGCCCTTCCCTTCCCGCTGCCTCTCGGTCTCGGGTTTCAAAGCGTCCCCCCGTCTCTCCTCGCCCTCCCAGATTAGTCATCTAATGAGCAGCAGGGCTGATCGGGTGAATAATTGATGACGGGCGGCTGGAGAAAGGCATCGATCCGAACCGGTGTTGTGGCTCTAAATGGAGCAGGGATGGAAACACCTCAGGAGGATAAGCAGGTACACATCACTGCAACACTCTGCATGGGCTGATTCAGATTTACAAAGACAGAATGAGAGTTTTCCTCAGAAAGCATGCATGAGAACCACATTTATGTTTAGTTTGTGCAATGTGGAGAAAACAGTGTTGTGAAATCTTTGATTACAGAAGTCCAGAACCATCCAGTGGAGGAGTGAGAATCACGTAGAGCTGCAACTAACAATCACTTTCAATTAATCTGTCTACTGTTTGTTTGGTCTGTGAAATGTCAGAGAAATGGTGAGAAAACGCCGTTAGTAAATTATCCGATCAGATTTAATGCGCCTGGTTTGCATCAGATACCTTAACTGTCTCCTGGTCCACTTTTCAGTCTGGATCCAACAGATCCAGGCTGCATGAGAGGTGAGCGTACAGCAAAGCAGGCCAAATCAAAAATATGCTTTTGATTTGTAGAGAGACATTATTTCTGCCAAAGCAGCGAGTTTAACCAACCGACCGCTCCAACTTTCCAGCAAGTGCTTACATGGAACTTTGGACGGCTCACAGAGCTTCATCCTGCTTTGCAAATAAAAGGTTTTTCCTCTCCAAGACTCTGAGACCTATCAATTATTTTCATTGTCAGTTAATCTGTAGATAATCTTATTGATTCATCGATACAGCATGATGATCGCTTTAGATAGACTTTAACCCTCTCAGTGTGTTTCCACATCATTAAAGTTAATAATATCTGTTTTTGTTCCGCCCTCTCATGTTTTTTTGATTAATCTATAGGTTGTTTGGTTTAAAAAATATCAGAAAATGGTGAAAAATGTGGATGAGTTTCCCCAAAATGTCCCCAAATGTCTTGTTTTGCCCTCAACTCAAAGATACTCAGTGTAGAAGAGGAAAGAAACCAGGAAATATTGACATCTACGATCACAGAATTTAGAGTTCTCATCAGTTAAATTAATCACCAACAAATCGATTAATCGTTGTAACTCTAAACCAAACCACCATGTCAATGAGCTGGTTACTGAAAAAGCGAGTGTTTGAGTAGAGCAGCAACAATTAATCCATTAGTTATTTGGTCTATAAAGTGTCAGAAACAGGTGAAAATGTGGATCAAAAGTAGGGTTGAGAAAAAATATCAATATGGCAATATATCACAATATTTTGTCTTCTGATGTAATATTGATTCTTAATTTCTTAAAATCTATTTAAAAAAAAAAAAAATCATGTTTTGGGCCATTAAGACACATATAGTATCGTGGACGAAATTTCTCGCAATATATCGCTTATCGCAGAATCGCCCTATTGTGACGTTATCATTATTGTGAGCAAAATACTGTGATAGTATCATATCGAGAGCTGCTTGGTGATACCCAGCCCTAATCAAAGGCCCAACATGATGTCCTCAAATGTCCCAAACCCAAAGATATTCAATATACTGTCATAGAAGAGGAAAGAAACCAAATAATATTAACATTTAAGAAGCTGGAATCAGAGAATTTAGACTTATTTTTCTTGATAATTTACAGATTAATGGATTATAAACACCAAGACCAAACTTCATCTGTGTGAGAGACTTGAGGAAGTGCTGAAGCTACACCTACAACCCAGCATGCACCTCATTCCTGTGCAGGAAGTGCAACAGATCTGATCACCCTTGTTCTGACATGGAGCTGATGGACGCCGTCACGGTGACTTTGCCCCGAGTGCGCCGGCCTCTACTTCCCCATGTTGAATCCGCTCAGGTCTGCTGCTCGCCGTCGTTCAGTCCAGATGGTCAAGCGCTCCCGGTGTTCAGAGCGGTAGGCGGCATTCGCCCTGGGGAACTCGCCGCCATCTGCTCCAACCCTCTCATATATCTCTCAATCCACTCAATGTAAAAGCTCATATCTTCTTAGGTCTGATTCCTGTGTTTCTCTTTGACAGATAAGTAAATAATATCAGCTCATGTCAAAGATCCAAACATCTGGCGCTCAAGTCTTTATCGCTCCATGATGGGCCTAAGTGTGTGTGGGTGTCCGACAGGATTTTAACAAGTCGGAGAGCATCTTTCTGGAGTCATCTTAGCTCCGTGGCGAGATAACAGGATGCTAATGCCGCTTGTTGCCTTCGGGGAATTACGTCTGCCTGAGCAGTAACCTACATTTAGCAAGCGGTCTTACACATGATGTTAATGAATCAGGCCCGCTGGAGGACGGTCAGACCTTTCATGTGAGTGTGCACACAGTCGTCAATACAATCATGCTGCACAAACAAGGAGGCTTCTGTTTGCTGTGAAGCAACAGCTAACAAGGTTAGCAACTGAGCAGGCATCTGAAATTTATTTATTTAGTCTGGCTCCGGAGAGCCGTGGGCATGGACTAATAAGAGAGGCAGCTCTGCGTGAGGTTTGGATTTGAGAGGTGAAGCCAATCATCATCATCCAGCCATTGTTTTTTTTCCTCCTCACTCCCACCTGCAATTAAGACGAGACAGAAGACAAGTGGGGGAATTCCCATTGCTGGTTTTGATAGGTCAATTAGCTCGTAGCATATGTGATGTCTGATGGTGTGGATTAAAGATTTGGTGTTTTGTTCAGATGGTTGAAGAGAGGTAGAGATACGCTCCACACCTCCACCTACGTCTCATCCCGGATCCCTTCCCCCACAATGGTGACTCTGGCTGGGATCTGCTCACTGTCTTCCCCCCTCCCCCGGGGGAAGACCGCCGTGCGACATGGGTCGTCAGAATCAATTATAATCATCCCTCTTTTTGCTCTTCGGCTGCATTTACATGAGTCACATTTTTCAGACCCCTTCTCAAGCATCCACTTCTCCCTCACAACACACCTCCCCCAGGAATAATTCCCCTCCTTTTCCAGAGGGAGGTGATAAATCTGCACTGATGTACTGTAGAAAAAAAATGAAAGGATAAAGAAGGGAAGCCGCGAGGCTCGGCTTTCCTGCTCAGCACAGCAGAAAAAAAACAGTCCATCCAAGAAGGATGGAGATGGAGGGATTAAAGAGAAGACAGGAAAAGATCCTGATCCTGAAGGCATCACACAGCTGGAGGCGTTCAGAGCTGTGAAAACATCTTTCAACAGAAATGCAAAGCAGAATCACCTGCTCAGGTATCACAGATCTTATTGAGGAGGAAACATCAACGACCCAGGGCTGATATGTGGGAGGGTTTGTGTCCATCAAGATAATCAATACCATGTTATGTGCTAGAGCACAGCCAAGAAGGAGTGATTCCAACATCGCTCATATTTAAAGCCTGACTGAGGAGGAGGAGGAGGTTCGAGTGTACCGGGCCTCCAGTGGAAATACTGAAGAAGTATTGTTTTACCTGCCTGACGAGTAGCAGCAAATACAAACAACACAGGAGCGTAATTGGCATTGATGCGCTCTAAAAGCCCTCCTCCTCCTGCAAACACCTGCAGCCCATGAAGCCGGGCGCCCAACCTCCCCTCCCCCCTGGGAAATCACACATTAGCATTTAGCCGTTTCATCTGCTGCGCTAATCAGAGCCAAAACGTTTCAATAATACAACACAAGAGCGGTTATGCAACCCGAAGAAAGGGGAGAGGGGGGAGCGCTCAGCGAGGAGGCATTTCCAGTGGTTGCGAAGCATTTGGCGCCTGCTGCGCTAAACGGTTGGAAAGGTTCTGGGTTGGGTTGGAGGGCGAGCTGGTGACCCCGGCTGACCTCCTAGTGGTTTTCTATGTAACCACGGTGTGTTGAAATCTGTGAGAGTCACCCGATTTACTACAAGAAACCACACAAAAACACACAGTATGGTACGTACATCAGTTTTAAAGTGACCATTCATTTATACTAACTTACCTTGTTTCCCACTTATTGTGTCATGTTTTTCTACTTACTCTAATTTTTTACTTCTACCACTGCTATATTTCATTTTTCCATACAGGCCCTTATTATAATGTTGCTCTGTCCACATCCAACACTGGAAATTTCCCCACTGGTGGGACAAATAAAAGATTAACTTCTTTTAAATAAATATTTATTTGTGAAATTGACTTGTTACAGCATCATAAACAAGTTAGGAGTAGAAAAACAATAAAACAACAGTAATGAAATAAGTAACAGTAAGTAATTACTGAGTAACTGTAATTATAACTAATATAATGTTTAGTGTGTACTAAAAAAAGAAAACACATTTTTAAGGGCAAATTAAATGAAATGAAATTAGGAGTGGGTATTGGCAAGGACTTCACGATACAATACGTATCGTGATACTTGAGTCACATCATTGTGACATTGTGAAATTGCGATATACTGTAACATTCTACATAAATAATTAAAATGCAGCTTAAAATAAAAGTTGTATATATAAATATATGTACACAAATTCATGTGTACATATATTTATAAACACAGACAACCACTCACACTCACATTCACACCTACGGTCAATTTAAATTAATTAATTAACCTAATCCCCATGCATGTTTTTGGATGGTGGGAGGAAGCCAGAGTACCAGAGAGAACCCACGCAGGAGAACATGCAAACTCCACACAGAAAGGCCCCGGGCCGGGAACTGAACCTGGTACCTTCTTGCTGTGAGGCTATACGCCATTACTGTGTTTAGTTTGTGTTATTTTATTATCTAAGTAGTTGACTGATTAATCGTTGCCGCTCTCATACAGTCTTGCGTGTCCTCAAAGGAAACATAAATGTCTTCCACCTGATGGTGGCGTGAGAGGTCGGTAGGATTTGTCCTCTGCTATCCGTAGAGCTGTTACATGTGTTTTCGCTCACTTTGGAACCACCTACATTACAATTAATCAACTTCATACTTCACCCTCCCTCCCCCACCACCAGCACCACCTTATAGACGCCAACCTCTCCTGCAGCCTCCCTTCCTGGAGCTTGGCAGCCCCCAGACCAGCCTCTTTGGCCCTCAGCGAGCAGGAAATGGCCTATTGTTCTGAGATAATGTGAAATATAATGTTCCCCTGCACTCTTGGAAGGCATCCTGCCCTGACAGCCTCGTCGCTGTGGGCAACAGTAGGCGCCAAGTATACGAGCACCTGCCAAACAGAGACGTCCATCAGCGGGGCGGTGATGCCGGTTTACAGCAGAGAGAGAGGAGAGGGGAATCCCCTGAAGACTTGTGGGAAAACAAGCACCTCTCGCAAAAGCCGTCTCACGAAAACTCACCTCCGCCCACTCGATGCAACCTGGGAGATTTTCTATCATCCTCCAAAGCACGAAAAAAAAAACAACTGCAAGTTCATTCGAGGTGATGTAGACTCCCACCAGAGTCCAAACACTTATATTCTTTTATGTTTCTGTAATGGTTAATCCACTATGTGCAAGCTCTTTAATCAAAATTATATCTCTAATGCTAAGATATAACTATTATGGAACTACAAGCCTATATGTTGTTATCCATGAGTTTACTGTTTCACAATAAAACAGCAAAGCACTTCATTATTTTCTGATCGAGATGTTACATTCCAGTTATTTCCTGTCATTCCTGGTCAATGTTTTAGTGGTTGTTTGATACTCTTGATTAGTTTATAACATATTCCAGCACAAATTTGGGTATAAAATAGGGGTGGGTATTGGCAAGGTCATCACGCTATGATCCATATCATGATACTTGACTCACAATACGAAACATTATTGCAGTATTGTGATATTGCGATATTTTGCAATAATCTACATAGTTCTCTGAGAAATTTAAAATGCAGTTTGTAAATATATATGTACACAAATTTATGTACGTACACCTGGTCATGTTTTTATAAACACACTGTAGATATACATATATACATACATACACATATATATACTAGGGCTCTCAAAGTTACTGCCTTAACATGATCAATCGGTCCAAAACATGACTTTTTTGGGGGAAAAAAATCGATATTAAGAAATTAAAAGTTGATATTTTAGAAGCAAAAAGTGTCGTGATATATTGCCATATCGATATTTTTTCCCACCCCTAGCATAAAAAGGTGAATTCAGTTTAAATTCCTCCCTCCTGTATCACAATACTTTGTCTTCTGACATAATATACATTTAATTTCATAGTATTGATTTTTTTCCCCTCAAAAAAGTCATGTTTTGGGCCACTTGTAAATCCAGAGAGACTTCTGCATGTTGAAATAAAAATGTAACTAAAATAAAAAATAATTAGCATTAACACAGTAACTTTGACAGCCCTAATATAGATATGTATATGTACATACTCTATATACAACTTGTATTTTAAGCTGCATTTTAAATTTTTCAGTGATCTATGTGGAATATTACAATATTATTATACAATGATGTATCGTATCGTGACTGAAGTATCACAATATCATATTGTGAAGTCTTTGCCAATACCCACCCCTACCCCTGTTACATTAAAGCTCTTCATGATGCTGGATGCTCTGTGCTCTAACACATTTGCTCACCTGAGAGCTCTACAGAGTCATCCTCTTTAAAGCAGCTCATCAATCCTGTGACGGGAATCACAGTTTTCACATCTCCTCATGGATATGTGAGGAAATAGGGGCACCGTCGAAACACTACGAAAAACCCAACACCCATCGATCATTACGTTGTGGAAACAGTGAGTGAGTTTTTGTTTATTTGAATGACTCACGGGCCAAAAACTCATAAATATCCCTGGCAGATGTCACGGATTGACAAAGCAGTCAGAACGGGAACCTTCCACATTTTGTAATGGAAATAAAGCGATATTTAAACCTAAGTGTGTGCAGGGATAGGGTTACGAACTCAACTGTAAGTCAGAATGCATTAGCGGGTCATTACTGTCATCTTTCCAGTAATATTCACCCCTGACGGATAATTATGTGTGTTTCAAGTCCTTAAAGAAACTTTATTTAGGATTATTTAGGACCCAGAACTTGAAAGCCCTCTGTTAGCTGAAGTAACCTTTTTTTCCAGTGAGTCTATTCAGCTGTTGTCAGAGATAAGGCGTCCTCAGAAACCATGAAGAAACGCTCCTACAACTTAAACAACTCTCAAAATGGGATTCTCCATGAGGTGGAATATGTGGAGGGCGGCACATTCAGGTAATAAAAGGGTGTAAATCTGTCAGATTAGTGACAAAAATGAGAGTGTGTGGGATTAAGGTAAAGCAAGGATGTAGCTCCTTTTTTTGCTTTATTACTCATCTTACATTCAAGGGATCTTTTTGGAGGAGGTACGCACCTAAATGGATTAAAGTCACAATTCACCCGGTGCACAAAACAGACATTTAGGCATATATCCTGCTCACTGTACGGCGGTGACGGCGTCCTTTGATGTTCAACCAGCCGCCCACTGTGACTTTCTTCCAGCTGCTGGATTGTGTTGAGCAGAGCTTTGGCTCAGACGTTCGGAGGTGCCGAACACTGCCATCTATTGTTCTTCATCCAAAGGCTCTTAGGTTGTGCTTTACAGCTGAAGTGCATTGTTGTTTTGTTTTTTTTTTGTTTTTTTTTTAAATTAAAGGAGGCTGTCCACGAGGCTTCACAGGAGGGCTTTTATGCAACTCTTCCTCTCACCTGGGCCACTTTTCGGATTATAGACTTTTCTTAAGTACTTTTTTCATATTAGTTAATTTCTGCAAAACTAAAATTAAACTTGAGCATGGGAAAGGTTTCAACTCATTATTACACATTTGATTACTGCAACTAATGATTATTTTCATTGTCGATAAAATATAAGAAAATGACCAAGATGACACTTCTAGATATTCACTCTTACTCTATAAATTAACTAAAAAATAAATGAGAAATTCTTGCAGCTCTATATATTTATGGCTATATTAATGATCAACAAAAACAACAAAATAATCATGGTTTATTGATCAGTTATCAATCAATAAAATCTCTGTTTAGCTAGCACTCTAATGGATTGCCTTCATGATTTAACGATGAATTATAGGACTCAAGTTAGGACAAATTTAAACTAACAAATAAATTGTTTTTGCAAGGACTATGCTATTTTATTAATTTATTTAATTGTGCTGAAGTTTCAATCACTTATTTTTATTGTGTTTAATTTGTATAATTTTATCATATTTTTTGGTGATAGTCATTACTGCTATTGTAGTTTTATTTTATGACATATTATCATTTCATTTTCCTGCATTCACTGGTTTTAGACCATCATATTGTTAAACTCTTTTTGTTGTTTCAGTCATCTGTGAAGAACTGCATAAATCTGTAATGAAAGGTGCAAACAAAGGTGGACCGCTACCGTTCAAAGTGTTTAAAATGACTTCCACCTGACATGAAGGTAAAGAACGGCACACTTTAAATATTCAATCAGCCCCTTCACCATGAAGCAAGGAGACTCTGGAGTCTCTCTGGAGCCTCAGGCAGTGTGATGTCAGTGATAAAGGTGAGTGCTCACCTGTCCAGGGTCAGGGCCGACACCCTCCATGAGGCTCGGCCACAGAGGAGAAATCCCTCCTCCGGGTTTTAAGCCGGTTAGAGCTCGACCTGCTACACTTGAGCTGCACAGGAAGTGACACAACCGGGCGCTAAATCCTGCACGCCTTGTATGTTCAAGTGACCATGAAATGAACCGTACGCAGAGGTGTATTTAAAGCGTCACGCGATACGGTCAACGGCACAGATCACAGAGAGGGCGCCCTGTTCACCGACTCACCTTATTCACAGCGCCATGTTTGATTTATTTCACCATTCCTGGAGGATGCTGCTTCATGTTTGGGTAGAATCAGCTCCTACAGGTACTGTAGTTATTACTGAGAGATTGTCCCAAAAAACTACAAAGATAACTGGATTCTTGCTCAGTTAAGACATTCAAACTCTCATTTTAGTCATCATATATTTGACATAAACATCCTTCTTGGTGATTTGCAAAGAAATGCAGTTCACATGAGGAAATGATGCAAAAACAATGCAGAGCAGCATCAAGATCATTTGGTGGAAGCACTTCCTCTATTCTTATAAAATTAAACTAAAATCCTACATCTCCATGGTGATTCCCTCCCTCACTAAACTAACATGTGAACAAGTCAAACCCATGGGGAGAACTCTCCATGCGTCATGGATAAAAACGCGGCTCAGGCGCTCAGTCATGCTGACATCACACGCTGGAAGATGTGCTCGCATAATGACTTCATCACATGCTGACATCACCTCGCACCTCTGTCAGCCCAGAGTGATGCGTTTACTGGACCGCTCTGTCCGTCACCATGACATCATGTCGTGAACGCAGCCTCACTTCCCTGAAAGCAGTGAGTCAGCCGCTGTCAGTCTGATGAGAGGAAAAGAGGACAGAGGACAGAAATGACAAGGACGAGGACGACGAGCATGATGTGAGCGAACGTCAAGAACAGGACAGAGACGGAGGGATTTGGCCTCAACGTTTATGAACCTGATATATTTTCTTAAACACTGGTCAGGGTTTAGTCCAGAACTGGATCCATAAGTCTGAAATACTGCAGCTATACAAAGATTATAGGATAAATAGAAGGACACTACATGGATCCACCAGAGAGGACTAGAAAACCAAGAACTGGTCCAGACTAGAAAACCAAGAACTGGTCCAGACTAGAAAACCAGGAAATGGTTCAGACTAGAACACCAGGAACTGGTTCAGACTAGAACACCAGGAACTGGTTCAGACTAGAACACCAGGAACTGGTTCAGACTAGAAAACCAGGAAATGGTTCAGACTAGAACACCAGGAACTGGTTCAGACTAGAACACCAGGAACTGGTTCAGACTAGAAAACCAGGAAATGGTTCAGACTAGAACACCAGGAACTGGTTTGGAGTAGAACACAGTTGAGGGAAAACTTCATGTTTGGACTTAAAATCAGTAAAACACGTACAGAAATCAAGTGTGAAAAATCTTAAGTAAGGTGAGGTCCAGAACAAAATGGCGGTCTAGAGCTGGGGTCTCCTGGTTAACTTGTTTACGGTCTTTCTCTCTTTACATTCTAAGACATTAACTCTTAAGCCCTTTAAGAGTTTCAAATTTTTGTGGGAGGAAATTTGTCAGTTTTAAAGCCGACCTGTGCTCCAGTTCAGACCTGGTCCTTCCCAGGAGGAGGTAAGAGGAGACAGCTGGAGGAAAGTGATGCTCTTTAGTCGGTGGATCAGTTATCAGACAGATGGATGCTGATCCCCATGAGAGCTGATCATTATGTAGAGGAGAGGAAGGACGTGAAGAGTTTAATAAGGAATCAAGGTGATTCTGTGAAGAGCTTCGTCTCTGGAGACGTCCCTCTGGGTGACTGTGCAGACCATTTACCGGAAGGCAAAACACGACGTTGAGTACAGTGCGATCAGAGCCGTTCAACTCCTTCTTCTCTTCTTATTTGCAACAAAAAGGCAAGAAAAAAAGGGTTTGTTTCCCTACAGAAAACTCTTCCGTGATTCATGTTTCCTCAGCTTTGATCTGCAAGCAGCCAGGCAGCCCCGGGATAAACCATTTCAGGTTGTCTAAACAATTTCCAATCACTGTTTCCATATTTAGCTTCTTATGTGGAGGAGTGGGGCCTCGCATGCTAACGTGCTGCAGTGGCGGCGAGAATCTGATTCTATCCATTAAGAGTGAAGCCAAGCGCTTTTTTGCGCACATCTGCACGACCATATGCGCCGCGAGGTCGTCTTACCGGCAAAACCAAGATCCACCCACCTCTCCGAACACACATCTGCTCCCCAGCAAAACCCCCAAAAAAGCAACAGTTGCTTGATTTGCGTGGACAAACACAACATGCTTGAGTGTTGCATGACATCATTCAGCAGGGCGGGGCTCCATCCAACTAAATAATCCAGGCCAGCTCCATAAAGCAGGGAGTGCCACCACATTACCCCAGCCATGGAATAGCGAGTGGTATTAAGTCACCGTAGCTGTTGGCCTCCTTCCTTCCTCGTGCATAAGCACCAGCGCTTCGTTTGTTTCTGCTAAACGTAAAGAAAATCACTATTTGTTGTTGATTTTATTCCCCCAGCGGTGTCAGATATGCAGCAGGTGGCTCCACATTAACCTTCAGCCACAGGGATCTGGTTTCCCTGCGATCCTTCCATCCCTACATCCCTGTGGACTCCCATTATACATGACATCAGAGCCTCTCGACAGCTACGCACAGCTGTGGCCAGAGCACCACCCAGCACCAAAACCCCACCTAGAATATCCCCATAGCAGCACTGAGTTAAAACCCTCATTTCAGTGAGTTAAAACCCTCATTTTAGTATACTTGAGTCTATCATGACTCATATTTCAAGGTTTTCAGAAAAGAAAAAGTTTGACCTGATGTGTGAACGTTTGGAAAAAAATAAACAAATAAAAGTTACTGACAGCGCGAGGCAAATATCACAATTTCAGAATCATTTCAAAAGAAGAATTTCAAAAAATCTGACTTTTAAGAGGCGAACTATGTCCTGCAGAAAGAAACCAGAAAGTCCAAATGTCTAACACGTCAAAAGGTCTAAATTCTGTATTTCAAGGCAAATGCATTTTCTCCCATATTATAGTTAAAAAGTTGATAAAAATGCTTGGCTATGTTTGGTAAGACATCAGGGTTTGGCTTATAATAAGTATGTTTGCTGTGTTATTCCCGTCAGTAAATCAAAATAAGTCAATTTGCAAACTGCACATTTTATTGATATTTATATATCATATCACCTATACTCCTGTGTATGTATATTCTTATTGCATATCTGTTGTCATCTATTACTGCTTTTGCACTTCTGGATGTGTTCTGCATTTTGTTACATTATACTTGTCACATGATGATAATGAAGTTGAATCATTTGGACCCAAAATTTGCAGTTTCTTTGCATATTTTAATTTAGCTTACATACTCATTTTGAACCCAACCATGATGTTTTTCCTAAACCTAAGTGTGCCTAAACGTAGCTGCAGCCATCACTGTCATTTGGTTTATTTCATGTGAGGTAAAAATGATGCGAAAAGGCTAAAATTTGTTTCGTTGCATGCAAACGTTACTGACCAGGAAGGATTGCAGTGATTTATTGTGGCTCTGATGTATTCACACTAAATTTGCTTGTAGGATTTTTTTTAAAAATGCAGGAAAAGTAACCTCAATCAGCCACTTGATTTTCAGGTAATATACAGGCATAAAAGAGCTCTTAAATGTATTTTTCTTTCATAGGAAGGTCATTTTTTTGTTCCTTCCTGTGTGAAACATTCGTATTTCACCACTGAGGAATGTTAACAGGTGCCGGCTCCACTTTCAGACAGCGAGCAGCGTAACGGGACAAAAGAACAACTGGCCTCAGCACCTGTTTTCTAGCCGGCCGAGGAAACTGGAGCCTCGCTGCCCAAAAATCACACTCCAGAGTCAGAGAAAAACAAAGCGCCGCCATCCCCTGCCTCTTCTTTTGTCACAGCTGAAGATAAGCGCTCAGTTTTTATCCAGTTAACCCCTTGTGTTCTGTCCGGTTAGTCCGTCACAGCTTCAACTTCCTGTCCTGCACTGCAGAGACACCGTGTGGTGGGAGCAACCACCAACCACATCCCAGCAGGAGCAGCCAACACAGTACAAAATGTAAATATTTAGTGAGTTATTTTTGTTGTTTTATTATTTTCTTTTCTTGCTATATCTCATTTACGCTGCTGAAACAGGTGAACTTCCCCCAATGGGGGATGAATAACAAAAATATTATATCTACTCTGTTCTGTAAAAAATAAGAACGGACAGGTGACAGACAGATCAGTAGAATGAGTAGAAAAATATGTAGGCAACAAAGGTATCAAATGTAAGTTAGTGAACAAACGCCTCATAAAAAAATATGTGACAAGGAGAAAAATGTCTAAAGGTCTAAATACAAAACAGTAAATATACAACAGAGAGGTTTACACATTGCAAACTTTTAAAGTTTGCACCAAGTTGATTTTTTGTGGTGCTTTTTTGTATATATGTAATTTATCTTTATTTATGTAATAATAAATATTTATTAAGTCGGGATATTTTATCGTTGTTATCGGCAAAAAAAGAGCTTTTATCTTGCAATCTTGAAGGGGTCTTGTCTCATATCTTTGTTGATAAAATCTGTTAAAAATTAAAATTTACTTAAAAAAATCTTAAGGTTTGCAAAAGTAGATTTTTAGTGTTTTCTAGTTTGTTGTTGGTGCTTTTTATATATTTTTTTAAATATGTGTTTATTAAAATTATTTAAGAATTAATGTTTATTAAGCAAGGATATTTTATCACTGTGAATGTATGTGCATGCCCCTAACCTGCAGGCAGCAAAAAACAGCTTTTATTTTTCAAACTTTTGAGCAGGATCTTTTTGCAACCTCTGACATATACAAATTAATTTATCATATTTAATTATATTTTACATCCAAGTCAGAGACGAGGAGGTAAAAAATGCATTTGTTGTCTCTGAAGAAAAAAAATCACCTGAGAAGCATAAGGTCAGTCATTCCCCAGAGAGCTCTGCAGGAAACAGCTGTTCAACACACACACACACACACACACACACACACACACACACAGGAAGTGATCCTCTCTGGGCCCATAGTGCTGAGGAGCCATATGGTGGTTGTGGGTCAGCGCCTCCACTCAGGGTTCAGAGGTGCCTCATTTCTCTTTGACATTAGATTAGACTCATTTAACAGGATTCAAGCAGACCTGATGTACTGGTCCCACATCCAGCCTGCTCTGATTTCACATGATAATATATTAAATATGATACCTGTCTGTACAGAGTGAGTCATGATTCCAATGAGTCTGCAACTAATGATTAGTTTCATTGTTGGCTATTTTCTCCATTAACTGATTAGTTTGGGTTATAAAATGTCAGAAAATGATTTTGTCCTCAACTCAAAGATATTCAGTTTATTGTCATAAAGGAGGAAGGAACCCAGGAAATATTCACATTTAAGAAGCTGCAAAATAAAATGATCATGGAAATGGTGATTCATTCACCAAATAGGAACTCTGACTTGGTAAAGTCATTTTTATGTGTTTGTTTCTGCTTGCATGCAGTGAGAAAAGGCAGAACAAGCTTCCCCTCTGAGGTTTATCACAACAGATGGAAAATATCCATCAAACACTCAGAAATAACTCAGCACTCTCTCCTTCTTGTTCTGTCTTTCATCTGTCCGACCCAAAAGGTTCCTCCTGTACCCGGTGTCCTCACTGCTGCTCACTCCCGTCTCTTTCACTGATATTGGATTCGGAGTCTGCTTTATTCACAACGGGATCGACTCCAAATGCCAAATCTTGTTTTCCTTCTCCTTTCCTGGTGGAGGAGGAAGAGGAGCATTTTCTGGATTGCATCTTCATCAGCTCGGCCCGGTGCTGCAGGGTTTGCAAGACCACAACATTTTCAGTGAAAAGGCAAGTTTCATCTCCTATTCTGGGCTAAAGTGAAAGGAAACATGGCGAGGATGCTGCTCCCAGACCTGTCGGGGGTTTTCCTGATTGGGGATGATTGAGTGGCACCCTTAGGGCTCAGCTTTGAACCTCCTGAAGTGGCCTCCATCTCCCTGCTCTTCACCTGAGTAAATGGCCTCTTGTCTGCTGCCGCCTCTTGATTACTACTCTTCATCCGAGCCGGTGGAGAGAAATGGATGAAGGGTGAAGAAGAGGAAGCTGGGTGTGTTTGTGGAATAATTAAGACCAGGAGAGGAAGAACCATCTGTATGGATCTAACCTGATCACACAAGAGGGCTAGAAATAATGAGTCTAAAAACCAGGAACTGGTTCAGATAGAAAACCAGTAGGCTAACTGGTTCAGACTTGAAGTTGTGTTCACAACTTGTGAGTTACCTTCTGGACACGGCCACAATAACAGTATACTGTGTATGCAGCGGTAAACTGCTGATGCTAAGCTAGCAGGCACAGCAAGAGCTCAACGGTTTGCTGCTTCCTGAGGAAGATCACAGTGTTAAAGTGACTCAGTTATAGCTGCTTATCGTGATGTCATCACCATAAAATAATTGTCAGGAAGAACAAACATCTCATTAGACAGAATGTTTTTTTTCCACTCTTTAGCAAACATCATGTGATTTCAATGCAGCACTTCCAGTCACAGTTTACAGATGATGAAACATGATCTCATCCAAACTAGTATGTTTGAAGCCCCCGACGCTGTTATGAAGCCTTCGGCTGTAATGCAGGTTAATGCTGTGTGGTTAACCTTGCAAAATGACAGCAATTAGCATGTGAAATGTGGCTGTTAACACGATCATGGTTAAAACTGTGATACATTGTTAATGATGGCAGTTAAAGTCGTGACGTGTTTAAAGCTGTTAAACAGCTGTTGTAGTCATTGTAACATGTATGAGACCATCGCAGTTAATGTAACATGTAGTTAACGTAACATGTAGTTAACGTTGTGAAACGATGCCAGTTAACACTGTAACACCATGACTGTTAACACTGCAAAACAATCGCAGTTAATGCTGTAACACGTGGTGAAAGTAGTGAAACAGTTATGATTAATGTTGTAATGTGATTAATGTTGCAAAACGCAGTTAGTTGGGAAACAGTCACAGTTAACATTGTAACATGTGGTTAACACTGTAACAGGTGGGTAACGTTGTAACATGTGGGTAACACTGTAACATGTGGTTAACGTTGTAACATGTGGTTAACGTTGTAACATGTGGGTAACGTAACATGTGGTTAACGTTGTAACATGTGGTTAACGTTGTAACATGTGGTTAACGTTGTAACATGTGGGTAACGTAACATGTGGTTAACGTTGTAACATGTGGGTAACGTTGTAACATGTGGTTAACGTTGTAACAGGTGGTTAACGTTGTAACAGGTGGTTAACATTGTAACATGTGGGTAACGTTGTAACGTGGGTAACGTTGTAACAGGTGGTTAACGTTGTAACATGTGGTTAACGTTGTAACATGTGGTTAACGTTGTAACAGGTGGGTAATGTTGTGAAACCATTACGGTTAACGCTGTAACGTGAAGTTTACACTTCAGAAGTACCAAAGATGCGCCATATTTTTCTCATCAGCCAATCAGTGCAGACTGGGCTTTTTGAGGAGGGGGCTCTTAAAGGGACAGGCACCAAAGCTTCAGACAGATGATGAATACAGGTATATTCAGTTTGAGGAAAAGAACATGGCCTTTTAACTCACCAAAGACTACTGACTACAACTTTATATTGTCTTTTTCAAAATAAATAAACACTTCAGTCCTCTCAGTCAGTAACACATGTTTTGGCTATCTGACAGCAGCCAAAATAAACCTCCAGCTTTTGTTTATCTCCACCAACACTCACCTCACCCCCCAACTTCCTCCCTCAGCCGTCTAATCACTCGCTGCACTCACTCCAAACTCCTGTAGAGATAAGTTATGCAGCAGCTGCTGCATTTGAAGTCCATAGTCCTATTCAAAACAGGACAAATGTGTGAAAGACAGCACACACCTGGGCAGGCATCTCCCTTTGAGTTCAGCTGAATAAGATCTGTGCCGCTGTATAATGGATTCTTGGGCTACCTGTGTGTGCTGATAAACACCGGCAGACGCAGGAAACATAGCGGCGGCGGCGGACCGTCAACTCCAACCTGCTCACAACACCGCCCGGCCTCCATCTGTTGCCACTTTTGAAAAGGAGTGGCTGAAAAAGCAGCGTTTGTGTAATTTGGCATGTTCTTTCAAATGGAAATAATCCGCCTGTTTCTCTTTCCGAGGGGAGGCTCCCCTCTGTCATGGCTTTCAAGCTAAGATTAAGAGGACGTTTTTATCGCTTTAGCTCCCTCTTCCTCTGGTGATTTCTCTGCCTTCAATCTGGCTGTTTAAAATGCGCAGAGGGCTTTTCTGAGCTGCACTTTTTGCACTGCTATCGGCCAGAGAGGAGGCGGCTGCGAAAGCACAAACTGTTTAATCTAAAAAAAAAAAAGAAATGAATGAATAAAATTAGATTACAAAGATGTGCCATGGGAATCAAAGAACTCCCTTACTAGTTCTGCATCCTTTTTCCTCTGTGATGTGAATGAAAGGGAGTCTGTCTGTCTGGAGCTTGTTGTTGAAAACTAACATTTGTAGCGTTCATTCAATTCATTGTTAGGGGAATGCAGTGATTTTGCATTTATTGTCTGTCGGCCATCAAGGAGCTCATCAGCTCACCTGCTCTGTGTTCACCTGTCAATGATCACCTGAGTTCAGGTCCACCAACCTGAAATGTCTAATTGTGTTATCTCAAACCATGGCTAACATTGTCAAACAGTCATGGTTAACATTGTCAAACAGTCATGGTTAACACTGTCAAAAAATCGTGGCTAACATTGTCAAACAGTCATGGTTAACATTGTCAAACAATCGTGGTAAACGTTGTGAAACCCGACTAGATTCTTGCATTTATTTAGTATTAAAGCTGTTATTGCCTCTAAAGCTTTTAAACTTTATTTCTACAGACAGTGTGCACGTTCAGACCAGGAAACGTTGACCTGGACATACAGTTTTTTCCACGTCCTGGCATGAGATCAGGCTGAACAGCTTGATGTCTGTATCTCAGGCCAACATGACCGGCAGAGCGAACAAGTGTGACTCAGATCAGGAGCATACGATGAACAGACTGATGCCACTGATGAGGAGAGTGGAGGTCAAATCCTGAGTGTGTGTCGGCTCGGTTTGAAAAGCTGAACACTCAGCGGCGGAAAGCGTCATGTCTGCAGTAAGTGAACATGGCTGTTTTGCATCCCATTTGAGGCGTCTGTGCTGACTCCACGTTAGCATTTTACCCTCCGAGCAGCTTTAATACGACTGCAGCTGCTTCAGTAAGAGAAGCTGTCCGAACGGTTTAGTGCTGCACTGGGATCTGGGACATGACTGAATTGCAAAGTTTATAATAACCATCATTCATAAAAGGAAAACTGATAGTTATACAGTTAACTGTTGGAGTTTTTTGTTGTTGCACAAAAGAAAATGGATTTAAGTGACTCTGAATGTGGCATGAGTATTGTTGCTGACCATGTCCATCCCTTTATGACCACAGTGGACCATCTTCTGATGGCTACTTCCTGCAGGATAATGCTCCATGTCACAAAGCTCAGATCATCTCAAACTGGTTTCTAGAACATGACAAAGAGTTCACTGGACTCCAATGTCCTCCACATTCACCAGATCTCAATCCAATAGAGAACATTTGACATGTGGTGGAATGGGGTTTAAACATTATTTAGATGACTATTATGAAGTCGCAATGAAGATAAGATAAGACAGAACTTTATTTATGCCAAAAGTCATTACAGATGGAAAATACTGTAAGTGAACACAATGACGTAATAAAGATACATACATACTGTACATAATAAAGACATATGTACCCTATTTTCTTCTTATGGATGTAACTAAAGAGCTGAGTACTACCCAATACTGCATACTTTCACACCTCATGTCCACAGGTATAGGCCTGTCATAATAACATTAGTCCTACAAAAAGGGGGAAAAGGGGAAATTTGCATCAGGAAACAACCTGTAAATGTCTAAAGAAGCTACAAACCTGGTGGAAAAAGGCATCAATAAGTGAATAAAATAAGTGAACACAATGAACCAACTGGTGTGATAAAGATCATTTCACAGACATAACAGAAAAGAAAAGTGATATTGTACATTAACAGATAAAAAATATTGAACATTATGAGAACATCTGTTGCGGTAGTGTTAATATTACATGTAAGTCATATGGTTGGATGTTAATGCCTGTATGCGTATGTTATATTATTACGTTATATTTGACTTGACAGAGCTCCTCCAGAGTCATAAAAGACATTTATGCCTTCATTACCAGGCAGCTACAGAGAACCGTTTATACACTCTTGCCTCGTCATATCTGAACATTCCTGGAGTCAGATGGTCAAATCCGACGCCAACTGTATCTTCGCCAACCAAACAGCATCCACCAGCTGCTGACATTTAGCAGCAAACATCACAGCGGCGAATATAAACACAGGAAAAAGCGTTCGCACGTAGACAAACACTCACACGAGCCCAGTTCTCTGAGCGCAAAACCACATCACACCTCGCTGGAAAACTACAGCAACGCACTGGATGCTACGCTTCCCAGAGGTTTGGAGGAGAACCCAGGCTCCAGCGTGACCCGGTCAGCCGGGTCCGACTCAAAGGTGAGATCGGATATCCAAGAAGGGTGATGAGAGGTATGTCTGTTCCTCACAGCTCCAAAAAACACAACAAATTCAAATCGCTGCATTTAACTGTGACGGTGGTTTGATGTCGGAGCAGAAGATCCTGTGCGGAAAAAACTTCATTCAACCTGAAAGTGACTCTGACCAAACAAAACTCTTCCAGTCCAGCATCACCTCAACCTCTTCCTCTCCTAAACCGACGCAAATTAAACCACAGACATCCATTTGATATGGTTTTGTCTCCCATATGAGAGAATTTTTGCTTTTTGAAGTTTTGTTTTAGAAAATAGTCGTCATAAGAGAGATCTGTTTTTTCAAATATTACAAGTGAAGTAATACAAGCACCAGAGTCTGATAGAATAACAATAAAATTAAGAAAAATAATAAAAAATAATAAAAAAAAACACTAAAATAATATTATGCGTTATTTAAGTCTTTATCCTGATGTTGCAACATGTTACACATCTACAGTTTACTGCACCTTATTTATCTGTTTTGATACTTTTGTATTGCTCTTCTTATACTTTATACTGTAAATAGCAAATTTTTTCCTCTTTTATATTGCTTTTTCTGTTTTTCATATTGCTTATTACTGTTGCTGCAAAATTAATGTCCCACATTGGGATCAATAAAGTAATTTTATTCTATTCTATTCTTATTATTTTTACTCAAATATGACTTTGAGGAGGATTATGTGAGGTGACAGGAATAACACAAACAATAACAAATATTTAGTGGAATAAAACTATAATAGAAAAGTAATATTGAGAGAATAATATCAGAACAAGTACTAAAAATCTATATTGCCCATGATATTCTGCCATAGTTTCACTTATGTATGGATTTATACAAAAATAGACTTAACAGTCATGAACTGTGATATTTTGTTGGGTAATATTGGACCAAGCAGTGGAAGCATAAATCACACAGCCTATCCAAACATCTTATTAATAAGTTCAGAAACTCATATAATAACCAAAATAAGCCAAACACAGTGGCCTGAAAGCACCACAGGGGAATAACACAAGCCACAATTACACAATAAGTACAAATGTACAATATATTGATCACCTGTACTGTATTACTGTTACGAGCTGTAACAGAGGCCACACATTCACACACAGATAGCAGCATCAATAATCATAAAATAAGTAAATCGCATTACCTTTACTGTAACTGTAACAGCGGTTGGCATGGCAACCACATATTCAAACACAGCTACCATCACCAATAATGACAAAATAACTCTATATACAGTAAATATCAGTAAATAAGTGTACTATTGAGTACCACTAGTAACTGTAACAGAGACTGGCACGCCGGCCACACAGTAAAGGGCATTAGCATCACAAACTGAACAGAAGCTAACAGGTGCAGCCACATATTCAAACACAGCTAGCATGTTTAGCATGAATTAGCTTAAATTAGCTTACTTTTGATGGATCCAGCAGGATGACGAAGCTTGTTGTTGTTTGTTTCCAGACCAAATGGTTTGGTTTGACGCCATTTTTAAGTACTACAAGTCTTCAAACACCTGCCTTTTCGCTCGTTAACGTTTTGACGAGCAGTTATTTGACGTTAAAAGTTGTTATTATCCGGCAGTTGACGGAAAAAAACGGCTTCCGGTTCAAATAGTGACCAGCTCCTGGTGATTTCAGTCGAACAGATATTATTAGATAGATATTATTAATTATATTAAGGTTAGAAGAGGGGTGTTTATGCGACATTATTAACGCGAACTTCACAGCGCACCGTCGTCTTTTTAAAAACCGCTTCATTAGAATCAGTCACTTCTCATTCTGCTGTTAAACGGTGGATCGTAAACAGGTTAAAAGCTCAAAGCGCCACCTACTGGACAGGTGGACAGCACAGTCTGTAAAACATCACGTCTTTCAGTAACATGTCAGTGCAACGTTTGTCAAACCTCAAAAGTATAAGAAATACACATCAGTGCAGACATATTAAAAAAATACTGTTAAGAACAAAATAAATAAATAAATATAATAATAATTAAAACCTTAGCAAAAATATATATAAATATTTTTTATTATTATTTTATGTTTTTTTTTTACTTTGTCAGAAAACGAATTTATACATTTTATATTTTTTTTATTTTTGCAAATTGCATTTTGTCATTTCATTAAATGAATACATTTTGATTTGTACATTGCCCTATATACTGTATGTTGGTTGGTGACTGTTGACCAGTGCCATTTATTTATATTTATCATTTATATCAAGGTGCATTCGGCTAAGAGACCCACCTTCAGCGTCACATGGCCTAAAAAAAAAAAAAAAAAAAAATAAGATTTATGTTATTGTCACAGTCAGATAACTGACACAGTGATGACTGCTGCTGAGGAATCCTTCTGACTGGGTGAATCCAGGCCCAATCAGCTAACACAGCATCTGCTAACCATGTAAATACAGTCAGAATATATATATTTTTTTAAATATACGGTATTGACCTGGCCTCTCTCCAGACGGCAGTGGTCTTTAACAGGTGGACATCATGCACAGAATGTGTAAACAACCTCCTGGCCTCCATCAGGCTCACCTTCTGGACGTTTGGACGGGAGCCTCCATCATCCTTCATCTAGTCGACAAACACTCACACCGTCAGGATGACATGCTCTCCAAAAACCCATGCCAGGCCTGAAGCAACACACACACATGCTCGACCCCCACAGAGGAAGTGAGATTAGCTTTTTGCTGCTACTCTAATTCAGTTATCCTTCACCGCCGGAGGCCGAGCGGCGAGCAGGGAGCAGGATTCTGCTGCGTCTGGACTTTGAGGCTGCATGGCGGCGGCGTGCTTATCCACCGTCCTACTGAGGTGAATTACTGTTATCCTGCCGCTTCACTTCACTGCTAAGCTGCCATCTTAAATCTACTGTTTTTGACCACTTATTTCTGGGTTAGTTACTCCAGCTTTAATATCACAGTCATTCAGTGTTTTTTTGTACTGTTTGTTCCTCAGTTCTGTTGTGTGTTTACTGTGTTTTATACTTGATGCTGTTAGTCACTATGTTTAGTCTAGTTTTAGTTAGCCTTTGGTTCAGGGAGACACCAGATAATTTCAAAGTAAAGCGCCTCACTGTAATAAAAGGGCAGTTAATTTCAAAATAACGCTCCTTACATTAATAAAAAGAGGATTGACACCAGATAGTTTCAAAATAAAGCTCTTTACATTAATAAAAAGAGGACAGACACCAGATAGTTTCAAAATAAACCTCCTTACATTAATAAAAAGAGGACAGACACCAGATAGTTTCAAAATAAAGCTCTTTACATTAATAAAAAGAGGACAGACACCAGATAGTTTCAAAATAAACCTCCTTACATTAATAAAAAGAGAACAGACACCAGATAGTTTCAAAATAAACCTCCTTACATTAATAAAACGAGGACAGACACCAGATAGTTTCAAAATAAAGCTCCTTACATTAATAAAAAGAGGACAGACACCAGATAGTTTCAAAATAAAGCTCCTTACATTAATAAAAAGAGGACAGACACCAGATAGTTTCAAAATAAACCTTACATTAATAAAAAGAGGGCAGACACCAGATAGTTTAAAAATAACGCTCCTTACATTAATAAAAAGAGGATTGACACCAGATAGTTTCAAAATAAAGCTCTTTACATTAATAAAAAGAGGACAGACACCAGATAGTTTCAAAATAAACCTCCTTACATTAATAAAAAGAGGACAGACACCAGATAGTTTCAAAATAAAGCTCTTTACATTAATAAAAAGAGGACAGACACCAGATAGTTTCAAAATAAACCTCCTTACATTAATAAAAAGAGAACAGACACCAGATAGTTTCAAAATAAACCTCCTTACATTAATAAAACGAGGACAGACACCAGATAGTTTCAAAATAAAGCTCCTTACATTAATAAAAAGAGGACAGACACCAGATAGTTTCAAAATAAAGCTCCTTACATTAATAAAAAGAGGACAGACACCAGATAGTTTCAAAATAAACCTTACATTAATAAAAAGAGGGCAGACACCAGATAGTTTAAAAATAACGCTCCTTACATTAATAAAAAGAGGACAGACACCAGATAGTTTCAAAATAAAGCTCCTTACATCAATAAAAAGAGGACAGACACCAGATAGTTTCAAAATAAAGCTCCTTACATCAATAAAAAGAGGACAGACACCAGATAGTTTCAAAATAAAGCTCCTTACATCAATAAAAAGAGGACAGACACCAGATAGTTTAAAAATAAAGCTCCTTACATTAATAAAAAGAGGGCAGACACCAGATAGTTTCAAAATAAAGCTCCCTACATTAATAAAAAGAGGACAGACACCAGATAGTTTCAAAATAAAGCTCCTTACATTAATAAAAAGAGGACAGACACCAGATAGTTTCAAAATAAAGCTCCTTACATCAATAAAAAGAGGACAGACACCAGATAGTTTCAAAATAAAGCTCCTTACATTAATAAAAAGAGGGCAGACACCAGATAGCTTCAAAATAAAGCTCCCTACATTAATAAAAAGAGGACAGACACCAGATAGTTTCAAAATAAAGCTCCTTACATCAATAAAAAGAGGACAGACAACAGATAGTTTAAAAATAAAGCTCTTTACATTAATAAAAAGAGGGCAGACACGTGATAATTTCAAAGTAAAGCTGTTTTTAGTAACAAAGGGAGGGCAGACACCGGATCATTTAACGTTAACTGTTAACCATTATGCAAATAGTTTGAGGAACATAAAGTAATGAGTTTTGATGAGTAACTGTAATTTGATTACCACAGGAACGTGCTGCACTCTTCCTGGCATGGTGCACTCGTGCCACCTTGGCAGAATAAAAGGTTTCTCGCTGTAAAGCGGTGGAGGAGCGTCATTAATGTGCAGACCTTCACCACCATCCATGGAGTGAGTCATGAGTCAGTGGGAGGCAGCTTTCTGGCTCAGGTCCACCTCGATCCGGGCCTTTTTGCCTCCTTCTTGCCAGGCCGGGCTTGGAAAGAGGTCACGTTCTCCAAGGTGTGTCTAAACAGAGATGACATGTGGATGTTGCTGGCTGCCTCTCAGCTCCCCACCACTGAATCCGCCAGAAAAAAAGCAGCCGTGGTTTGTTTTCTTTGCCCCTCTTTTTCTTCTCTTTCCCCCCTTCGAACCTGCCAGAGAAAACAGCATCACTGCTGTTTTTTTTTTTTACATTACAGCTCCATTCCTCGGGTTTATCCTGACTTAAAAATCCCAATAAAACATTGGACGTGCTTCGAAAACTGCAGCGATGCTCGCGTTCATGTCAGGCCCACTATTGCCCCGAGAAGTTCTTCCTGTCGCTTTTCGTTAAACAGCGTTTCTCCTGATTGACGTGTTTGTGGAAAACGTATCCCCGTGACTTATTCCCTTCATAACATGACGGCGTCGTGTTTACAGTATGCGATGTATCATGAGATCTCTCAGGGCAAACAGCTAATTACACGTTGGCAGACGGTTATAATAACAAATGCATGAATTGTGTGAAATTGCACTCAATCCACTGTGGTTAAATTTTACATAAAGATGTTTAAAAATGATCTGTTGGAGGTTGGATGTTGATTCTGGCCAAATCCCCGGTGAGTGACTCCTTCCTGTGAAACAGGATGTCTCCATTTAGACTCATAATACAAGGTGAGCGCATGCTAAAGATGCCCTCCAGACACGTTTAAAGACGAATAAAAATACTCCTCTTTGACTCGTACTGACTCTGATGTGGTGTTGGCGTCTGTTGCGAAGTTTCCAGTCGCGTATCGGATCACGATTGGCTTCTAAAACTGGTCGCGACGTCACAAAATCTGCCTTTCATGTCTTAAAAAAGAAGACATCCCCTTCAGTGGATGAAAGTGGAATATCCAAAGCAAAGCAGCTCAAAGATCTTTCTACATTTTCTGTGTTTTAAAACGCACCTTTCTGGTCAGCGTGACGCTGCATTCATTGATTTGGCGAACATGTTAAAAAAGTTTGTTTTTACACATTTAGCAGACACCTGACAAATCTAAATGCTTTATTCTCTCTACTTTTAGCTCTGTTTTGGTCTCCTCCACCTTCAGCTGCTAAGCTAGCTCTTCATACTTCTGGGCAGCTCGTCAGAATCAGACGTTTTGCTCTTATTTTTCCACACATTTAAAACTATACTGATTGTTTCCTTTCAGCTCTTCCGATCATCTTATCAATGATTTCCCGATCGATGATGTCAGGTGACAACCAGCCAATCAGAGCTGGTCTCTTAGACCAAAGTCTTCATGATGCTGACTGGTCTGCAGTCGCTGGAGTTAACTTCTTCATTTAGTTTCATCCTCAGCTCTGTGGGACTTGATCATTGCTAAATAGTAGCTTTAGCCTGTTAGCCTGTTAGCATCCATCTGATTAGCTGCACTAGCATTAGCTTAGCTTACAGCTGCTAGCTCAAACTGGAAGCATTTCCCTGATATTTAAATTTTTATACAAGGTGCATATTAGCTTTGATATCTGAGAGTTTTTCAGAGTAAAATGAACCATTAACAGAAGCTGCTGTTCTTCTCCATGATGACTGCAGCAGGAAACAGGAAGCTGCCACAATAAAGGCAAACAACACAGGCGACAAAATAGCAGAACGCAATTAAAAAAAAAATAATTAAGCATAATTCTTTGAATTAAACAAGTGATTGGAGAAGCTTTACATTTGAAAATAAAGTCTTATAATAATTTGTTACAGCAGCGCAAACAAGTTAGACAATAAAAAATATTGAAAAATAATATTTACTGTATGTACAAAAAATAGATGTTTAATGGCAAATGCAATGAAATAAAACATTAAGACCAGGTGAAAGATGCCTCCTTTTAGTTCTATTAAAACAGCAGTGAGTAACAGGTTTTTTTAGCGTTACAAGCCAGACTCTTCCTCTCTGCTCTTTTTCAAGCTGACAGCGCAGCATCACAACTATCTGCTAAATGAAACACTGAGAGCTGCCCACACTCAGCGGATTGCTTGGCCTTGCATCACTCTGCTGGCTGCATTAGTGCTTACCAGGTAGTAATAAAACAACCGGGAGTTCAGGGTGAAGACAGCACAGGCCTCACTCCCCCCATCAGGTATCTGCATGTCCACAAGTCCTGAGCCAAGACCTGAACGGGTATCAGGCTCAGGTTCAGTCCTGGTTTTGATCTGCTTCACATGCATGTGGTTTACTCTGACAAATCAAACCCAGTTGTGGTGGGAGGGCACAGAGTTTAACCAAAGCTGCTTTTATGGACAGGATTTTAATGAATATACAGAGCTTAATAGATTCATGAGAGCACCACCCAGTGTCAGGTGTTTACTGACCTGAATTAACAGTCTCTGTAATGGTTAATCCATCAGTAATGATATCTTTAACACTTGTTATCCATGCATTTTCAAATTTACAAAAAAAATATCAAAGCACATTATGATTGTTTTTTGACTGAGATGTTAAATTCCAGTTATTTTCTGTCATTCCTGAACAGAAAAAAATGTGTGTTTGTTTGTTTGTTATTCTGGATTAATTTCTAGCTCAATTTTGGGTCTAAAAAGGTGAATTCAGTTTAAATTCCTCACTCCTGTTCAAAATGGTGAAGAGTAGTGAACCCAGTGAGGAAGAAAGAGTCCAGTTACAGTGAAGGAGATGTGATCTGACAACAGTTGGTAACGTGGATCTGATGTTTATGGACATTACGGTAACGTGTCACATGAACATGAGGTCATTAAGCGTAGAGATGTTTGTGGCTGCAGCAGCTGGGGTTTGAACTGTGTTGTGTTCTCTGACAAAAAGCAGCTTTGAATAAGACTGAAAGTTTTACATTTTTATGGAATTTGTTGCCAAAATATCTCATTTTTTGCAGAATATGACAGAAATTAGGACTTATTGTGACTGCAGTTTAGAACAGAGGACCTCATGTTGATGGACATAAGAAGGCATTTTAGATTTTTGTGGCATTGACGCCTTTGGTCCTCCCGGGTCAAATTGACCCAAAAACATGTAACATGAGGACACCTTATTTTATCTATTATAAATTGTGCCCTCACCCATCTGCTGGTTTGTTTGGTAAAAAATAAAGGTAATGTTTCAGGTTAAGTTTATAGAAGCACTTTAAAAATCACCTAAATAAATGTTTCACAGAAAATATATAAACATGGTAAAAATAAAGAATACGCTTTATATCATACTATAAATAAACGTAATGCTGTTCATCCAGTTCAACTGGCAGCAGCTTGTTTAAGGTTATTTTAGGGCTGTTATTTGATCATGATTAATCACTGAATTTCAACAGTTCATCACATTTTTATTGCATGTTTAAAATTCCATTATTTTTGCAGTTTTTTTCAACCATATTATAAATCAATTAATTGATTGGGGAATCAAATGAAAATAAAAATAATGAACTTTTAGATGTATTCCAATGAGCCGTCCGTCTGATTAGCTGCACTAGCATTAGCTGCATTAGAATTAGCTTAGCTCGTAGCTGTTAGCTCAAATTGAAAGTACTTTATAAAAAACACAAGGTGCACACTACGTTTGATGTCTGGGCGTTTTTCAAAATGAAATAAAACCATTCGGCGGCCATCGTTCTTCTGACTGCAGCAGGAAGCAGGAATCGAAGCGGCGGTTTCGCATGAATACCTGACCGCCATCTTGGTACCAGGACTTAACAGTGAGAAGGGACTCATCAGTCTCCTGCACACAGCATTACAGATTATTAAAGGTTATTTTATTTCCCACATTAAAGCAGCTGTGGAGGTCTCTCCAGCAGATCCTCCGTTTAACTCCTTACTAGCCTCTTTTATTAACCACTAACTATGCTGCAGACGGCTGCCAGCTGTTTGCACGCCGCCGTTAGCCGTGCTGCTGCTGTGTAGCCTATAAATGTGCTGCTTGGCATCAAATGAGTCTGTTAGACGCCGAAATGTTGCTGTTGGGAGTTTCAGTGTTGTCTCCTCATCAGAGAGGAGCCCGGTGTTTTTGTTTCCGCCGAGGGTTTTGGAGGTTTTTCTGGAGCCTGAAGTCTGAGTCACTTTCTCCTCCTGGTTACGGCTTTTTGTATTTCTGTTTGGATCCCAGAGCGCCTCGAATTATACACCTGACCCTCCTTTTTTCCTGCAAAAAAGAAAACGTTTGAAGTCAAGCTCAAGAAAGCAACCACTTCCTGCTTCACAAATCCACCTCTGGTGAGCAGAGTGAACGGAAAAAAAACAACCACAAGCGTCGCCATCCCTCCCTGCATGTGGTCTGCCGGGTCGCCTCTCATCACCTGGTGAGGTGGTTTCCACAGCAGGTCGCCAGGCTTTGGGCTGGGCCGCCGGATGGAGGGGAAGGACTACGTTTGTTGGCGCTGATTAGAGGATCAGAGGCTCTAATGATGCCAGGTGGCGGTGGGAGGGCGGACCCTCGACTCGGGTCCAAAAGGCCTCGATTCAGATGTTCAGAGTCCCACCTAATGGTGAAGAGCGTCGTAGGGGAGCTCCTCTAAAAGCCTGAGACGCTCCAGACTGATTCAGTGATTGGCAGAGTCTTCAAGTGCAGCAGTTCTTCATCCTGGATGGAGAGAATAAACAGCTCCAATCCACACAGTAAATATTCATCCTGACCAGGTTTAGCGGACGAGCTCTGAGACTGGAAACCCCCGAGAATAAAAAAATAATAAAGAGCGAAATAAAAGAAGAGAAAAGGAACTTTAAGAGTCAAATAGTCCAAAAATTGACAAAACCAAACTGTGGAGAAGAAGGAGAGGAGGAGGAGAGGAGGTGATAAGGACAGCAGGATGGAGAGAGAGAAGAGGGGGAGAGGAGGTGAGGAGAGGAGATGAGAGTAAAGGAAAGAAGAGGAGAGAGGATGAGAGTGAGAAGAAGAAAGAAGAGGAGGGGAGGTGGAGGGGAGGAGGAGCAGAGGAGACAAGGAAAGAAGAGGAGAAAAAAGCAGAGGAGGAGAGGAGAAGAGAGGAGAGGAAATGAAAGAAAAGGAAAGGAGAGGAGGAGGAGAGGAAAGTAGGAGAAGAGAGGAAAGGAGGAAAGGAAAGGGGGAGAAAGGAAGTATAGTAGAAGGAGAGGAAAGTAAGATAAGAGAGGAAAAGAGGAGAGAGGAAGTAGGGTAGAAGGAGAGGAGAGGAAAGGAGAGGAGAGGAAAAGAGGAAAAGAAAAGAAAGGAGGTGAGAGGAAGTAAGGTAGAAGGAGAGGAGAGGAAAGGAGGAGAGAGGAAGTAGGGTAGAAGGAGAGGAGAGGAAAGGAAAAGAGAGGAAAGGAGGGGAGAGGAGGAGAAGGAACCCACATCTTCATTGTGATGCAGAGAGCAGCTGATAATCCAAACATAAATAGAAACTGTGAACAAAAAGCAAACAGCATTCAGGAGGAAACATGCTAAGCCTCGTTTGGACTCTCATTGTTCGTCATCTTCTGTGGATGAAGGAGAGGAGGAGGAGGAGGAGGAGGTGAGGAGGAGTATCGTTGGGCCGGCACGAAGCCAGATGCAAATATTGCGGCATAAACGTGGCTGAAGCTCAACGGAGCCACTTTGCACCTATAAGCCTGTGTTGAATTAACAGAGTTATCATAAACAAAAAGCATCGGTGAGGCTGAGCGTCGACAGATGGTTAAGAGCATTAAAGGGCGCCTCTCACCCTGTTCAGGATATTAAAATTCACAGGCGAGTCATGGCTGCAAGCGCTCCCCGTGGCATATGGCCTGGTAAATATTGACTGATATTTTAATTACCCTTTGCATAATCTAATAATTAATCACAAACATTACAGTTTCTGCAGCGATGCTTCAGGGCTGCAACATCACTGCCGGCACATCAAGGACGGTTCGGTCCACGTTTTGCCAAATATTCAGATCTTTAGCTTCACGAAAAGGTTTATTCTACGACATAAATATGATATATTATATGACAAAGGTCATAATAACTTAAACTTCACTTTAATTCCCAGCATAAACAGCATAATGTCAGAATAGCATGTGGATTTTTCTGCACACTATTTCTAAAAGTGAAAGTCATATTTGAACAAATAACACAAGTTGTGTGGTTCAACTTAAAGGATAAGACTTTTTCTTATTATTGTCACAGATTTTCATAAAAACACCAACAATGAATGTATCCTACTAACCCATGTTGTGTGTGCCTGATTTATGATCATTTTCTACAGTTTTTTATGAGAATTTATTGGTGACAAGAAAGAACTGTTACAACTGAAAAATGTCCAAAATAACAGTATATCACATTATGGGCGTGTTACGTTAAATGGCTAATGTGTTAAACAGTATAATATTTACATGAATAGAACATATGATTCGCATAATTTGGAGTCCTGTTTCTGTTTTTTTGGCTCCATTTTTGGTCTCCACCAACTAAAGCTAATATGTTTCTGGCTCTTATTTTGTGCTGGACAGTTTTTTTTTTTCTGAAATTTTCCAACTTCAATTTGGGAAATTCATAGAAAATATAATTATTATTTATTATTATTATTATTTTTGAGCAATCTAATGGCAAATTCCTTCGATATTGATAAAATTCTCTCTTATGACAATTTTGGGTTTCATACACTTTTCATAATAAAACATCTAAAAAGGGAATAAAATCTTATTTTGTTTCTTTGATGTAAAAATAAAAGTTAGTTATATATTATTTAAATATTGCAAATATTATTATTATGATAACCTCATTGTGGATTTTGATGGAAAATCTCCACAGTGTGAATTATTTTTGCAGCCTGGTTGTAAAGGACAGATGTGGGTTTACATGTAATTTAATGTCCTGGATGAATATGTCTGCCGTGTGAATAGATTTCAGATTAATAGAGAACTTGAAAAACATAACTGTGTTTTACTGTGAGCTCTGCAGAACGCGACACATAAAAAGTTTACAATGGGACTTTTGAAATCATTTGACATGAGCAATACAATTCCACATCTCGCAGGAATTTGACAGCAAAATGGAAATATTTTCTAACCAGAGACCCTTTGAAAACGCTCCACACTGCGTTCTGTGGATCACCCAGAATAAACTCAAGAAAATTACTACTAAATATTGAAATGTTTTGTGCGAACTGACCATTGAATAAACACTTATAATTACTTTCTACCACTCGTTTTTTTTAATTTTTGACCTTTACTTTGCGTCCTATTCGAGTCCATAAAAGCTGTGTGTTTATCCACATATTGTTCTTGTACGTATGTTTGTGAGTGTCAAGGTGTTTTGCCTTCATGTTTCTGCTTCCTGTAAAAGGGGATTGTATTGTAAGAAAAGCTGGTTGGAGCTTAGCGCAGAAACTGGGCTCCGAGTCAAGACGGGCTCAGGGATGCTGCACACACCTGGCAGTAATGTGCTGTACATCCTGCCGTCGCCCTGGAGACGAAGGAGGAGGTGGAGGTGGGATGGATGGAAGATGGTGGATGGTGGGTGGAAACGCTCAGTGTCGCACATCAAACTCCTCTTGGGCCAGAGGAGTTCACAGAATAACCTCCAACAACATGCAGCAGCACCTCGCCAAATTATTTTGTTTTTTTTTTTAAAAAAAAGGCTGTTCTGCTGAAACATGGAGCAACAGTTGGACGAACAGAAACCCTCTGTGTATATTGTTCTTCTGTGATTGCACGAAATTCCCCTCTAATTGCTGTTCAGCTCGAGCCAACGGCCGATACTGACAACATCTGAGAGCTTCATGTTGGGAAGTTGGAGGTCGGCCTGGAAAAGGAGGCGGTGAGGTTTTGACAGGTCTCACCTACGACCTCACATGTAACAGAGATTTTAACACAGTCTGGGGTTTGTACGCTTTCTGGACGAGGCTGAGCATCACGTGTTAGCAAACAAGCTTATTTACCATTAGCAACATTAGCATCCTGCAACTTTGGCTGTTTTATACTTCATAATGAAGAATCAAGATGAGCTTTATTCCCAGAGCTGTCAAAAGCTCACATAAAATATGATTAAAAAAAAATAAAAATCTAAGAACTTACAGTATTATACCAAGTCATATTTAGTACATACTGTAAATATTTACTATTATTATTACTTATTCTATTATTTCATTATGTATGTTGTTCGTGCTGCTTTAACAAGTGAATTTCCAATCAATGAATATCAGCAATCAATTAAAAATATTCTATTCTATCATTTTATCTCTGTTTTTGGTCTCCACCAGCTCCTAAGAGAAAAAATTCTTTTGCTGTACAGGTGTTTTTTTTTTGTAAATTTACAACATTAATTTGAGAATTTCTAAGACATTTTACATCTCTCACTATTATATTTACTTTTGAACAATCTCTGGTAAAAGAATTACCATCATTGTTCATTAAATGATCTTTCTTGTGTGTATTTTGGTCAAAGGTTTCATACACTTTCCATAATAAAGCACCTTAATGGGACGATCTTAATGGAAATCTCAGTAAATGAGGGTCTGTGGTTTAACTCAAGTCCTTAACATTAATATATATATATATTTTTTTTGTAAATTTACTGTAAAGCTGCCACATGTGAGGCAGATGTCTGTCCTCCTTTTATTGCAATAATGAGCTTTACTTTGAAATTATCTGGCAGTCAATAGAAGTGTAACTACTTTCAGTTGTGAGTGATTAAGTAAATTAAGACATTATTTTTCCTAAATACTCAAAAACACTTTACATTAAGGTACATTAAACTCAATACAACACTAAAAAGGCAGATTATTCTCTCGTTAAATGTGGAATGTTATTAGGTCAGAGCAGTAAAAAGTAACGTGTAATCCATTACTTTTGAGTAACTAATCCAACACTGCAGATCACAACCCAGAGAAAAGAAGCAGTACTTGGGTATATGTACTTATATTTACAGATATTCAGTGGGAAAAATATTAATATGACAAGATATCATGATACTTTTTCTTCTGATATAATATTGACTTTTAATTTCTTACAATCGATTCTCAAGTATCATGATGTGTAGCGTATCGTGCCAAAACCTAAAAAAAAAAAAAAATCACACTTTGACGTGTTTAATTGGTGAATATTGTTTTTCTTTTCTCATCATTTTGTGCTTTAAACGCTCGCCAAATTTAATCTTGTCTGTTCACAAACAGGCTCTCTCTCTCTCGTTACACATTAGTGACAGAAGGAAAAGGCACAGGTGTGGATCATAATGACAAATGGCTGGATTCCATTTTATTTAGCTGCTTAGGTTTGGGTTTGAATTGAACAGAGCCGTCATTAATGCTATTAGAGACGCCTCATTTCTTCCTGCTGTGACGAGTCAAAACGTCTGCAGATTCGTTGTTCAGTCAAAACGAAGCAAAGTCTACTTATAATCACAGAGGAAAGCTAGAAAAAGAGATTTTTCTGCTTTCCTACATTTAAAATCATCTGTTCTGATTTATTAGAACACATACCTTCTTATTTAGTTAATTAAGTCAACAGTTTATTGCTAAATTGATGCACAGCTTGTAAATTTGACAAAACAGCTGCAAACAATGTGCTCAGTGTTACTGATAGTGAGTAATCTCACATGACTTCAGTGTGACTCACCATGAATCCATCTGAGTTCCTGCAGCAGCCATGCCTCCAGTCCACAGAAATCTGTATTACACTGCCCTCTACTGGAATATAAAAGAACATCGTGTTTATTAATTTAAAACACAGTATGTGAATGAGAGGAGTTCATTTGGACTCAAAGGAAACAAAACCCATGAAAAATGTTCCAACTTTTCAGAGTTTATTTCTCTAATATTTCTTTATATCACAAAAAAAAATGTCTAGGATCTGTATAGAAACTGTACACAAAAGCAAGGCACTATACATTGTCGGGTTTAAAAATCATAACATCGTCACTCTGGAGTGGTTCAGCGCTGGACGCCACAAACAATAAGCTGCATCGTTTGAAAACTGTACAGCGCTCCAGTATTTATCCACAATATGACACAAAAAATGCCTCTTATTATTTATTTTCTTTTAGCTCCTCTTAGTGTATATTCATGAAAAATGACATGGATTTGATAAATATAAATTATCTATACTGCACAAACATACAAACAGGGGTAGCAGAGAGTGTGAGCAGACTGGCCGGCCTGATCCGCCAACATGGCTGTTCTGCGTATGGTACATATGTACATATATTAAATTTAAGGTCAAATGTCCACTTCTAGAAAAGTCCTTTGGCTTTCTTCAGGTTGGCCTGCTTCCAGCCGGGCAGAGTGCCGTACTCCTCTCTGCTCATCTGCAGGCCTTTCTGTGGGAGAAGCACAACGTCGCACTGAAGTTTTTCATTTCACACCAACCTCTGGTGAGGAGGCAGCGACACACTGAGCTGCAGGACGGGTTAGCATGCCGATAAAACCAAACGAGAGCAGTTAGATAAACACAGGTACAAAACGGTTCAGGGATTGAGTTCACTCGCCCACGACGTCCATGCTCAAAGTCAGGACGACTCACCTTCCCATGAGCCTCTGCACCCTGGAGGGAATGAGGTTCACAAAAAGACGACACGACGAAAGATGGTGAGAAGAGGAAGAGAGCTGATCGATGCTTCCAGAAAACAATAAACACATCCTACTAACAAGCATTTTATGTGTATCCAGAACCTGGTTCATTGGATTATTCAGGGCTCCCAAGCCTCCTGGAAAACCTGGAAAATGATTGACCAATTTTCCAGTCATGGAAAACATGGAAAAGGAGAAAAAAAAGGTCAAATGGTTGGAAATAGTTAAGTTATCCTGGAAAATTGTTGATCCTCCCCATGCAAAAGTAACTTTTAACCTGTTTGCATAAACAATTTTCCAGGATAACTTAACCATTTTTCCAGGACATTTGACCATTTTCCTCATTTTCCATATATTTTCCAGGTTTTCCAGGACGTGTGGGAACCCTGATTATTCTGTACATTTTCATGAGGATTTATTAGCAATAAGAAAACTTTCAAAAACAGTATTATTATAGCAAAACACAGTATGTGACACTTTATTTTGGAGTAACTGTCATTGTTTTTGGGCTAAAGTTTAGTTTATATGGCTAACATGTTAGCAAACAGCTGCTTATTTACACGTACAGCAAACAGTGTTAGCATTTTTTTGAGCCCCCATTTTGCTCCTTTTTGGTCTCCACCAACTCCAGAGAGAAATTTCAGATTCTTTCGCTGCTAAATACTTCACTTTGTTCACCAGCTAGCTGCTCACCTTTTTTCCTAGATGTCATTTGGTGCTGGACAGGTAAAAAAACTGAGATATTAGAGTTTTTTTGGGGGGAATTTACGACTTTAATCCGGAAAATTTACACTTTATCTTTATCTCATTTTGTATTCTTATATTGCTGTAATTCTTGGGCAATCTTATCTCTATTATGACTATTTTGGTAGTGGGTTTCATACACTTTCTGTCATAAAACATCTAAAAGCAGAACTCTAAATTTGTTGAGTAAGTCTTACTATATATTTTATAACATCATGGATATGGAGGCAAAACCTCCACACTAAAAGGATGGATGCTGGTTTGTTTGAGATGTACTTTGTCACGTGAATAGATTTTAGATTAAGAGAGAAATTAAAGGGGCTTTGAAATTATTAAAAGCTGAACTGAAAACTATGGATTTACTAGGAAATTACTTCTAAATTTTAAATGTTTGGATGAAAATTTGGCTGAACTACGGATACTGGGAATATTTGAGGATTTTTTTGGATTAAAAAATATTTTTAACAATTGTCCAAATACAGTTGTGTATATATATATATCACTGTCAAATTAGTCGGAAAATATTTCTTGAATATATCAGGAGTAAACACATTATAAATCTTAATGTTTTCTATTAATATCTCAGAGCTTTACAGTAGACTGCGGTTCTCACCTCAAAGTCCTCATCAGACAGGTAGACCTCCAGGCGGAGGGGGTCTACTCCCTCAGGAAGCGGCCGGGCCAGAAGCTCTGCCAGTGGGTACGTGGTCTTACAGAGCCTGGCCAACACATCCTCCACCAGGATGATCTGGTTACACACCTCAGCCTCCTGACAACACATGATAAGAAATGTTGGATGTTTTAGTACCCTATTCACACTAACAGGCTCATATCAGCAGATGCAGCTGGCAGTAATCAGATAATAATAAATCGAACGAACCCTCTCGGTGATCTCGGCGATGTCCTCCCTGTGCTCCCAGCTGGGGAACATGTTGGTGAAGGTGAGCGGCTCCAGACCAGCGTGGATCAGGTACGATTTGGGAGGCTTCTTCTCATTCTTCCCTGTGGAAGTGAAACAGCAAACAACTCTGAAAGAAATTAAAATGTTAAGAGTACGATGGTGTGTTAGAGCCACTGGGTAGCAACATCTGAGGAAACACTCCAAGATTAAAGTCACAAATTCACTAAGGTATTTAATTTTTCGGGTACAATTAAAATGAAGTAGAGTACCTCTACAGTACTGCAGAACCGTCTCCATGGCACACTTCCTGTCTGAGTCCCAGCGGATTCGGGCCGAGCCGGTACTTTCACTGTCCTGAGGCCACCAGCCCTGCCACAGATAGATCTCATGGTGGTTGTCCACCAGGAACAGAGCTGGACAACAACAACAACAACAGAGAGAGACAACAAGATGAGGACTCTCAGAGTAAGAACAACAGTTTCTGGTCGAGAGGTTTGAGGTTTATAAGTTGGAGCTGAATGAAAAACGAAAGGTTTTGGGTCAGTTCAAAAATTCACCTTCATTTACATACAGTGCTGTACTGTTGTTGCTTGTTGTTAATTGTGTCATTTTCAATTTTTACCTGATTTTCTGGATTAAAAATTTTCAACTTCACTGACTGACATTCAGTCAGTCTGAACCTTAGTCCAACTGTACGTCAGTCAGACTGACGTACAGTTGGACTAAGGTTCAGTCAGATTAATGTACCAGTCATGCTGAAGAACAGTCAAGATCAAGTACAGTCAGCCTAAGGTACAGTAACACTAATGTATAGTCCGACTAGAGCGCGGACTAAAGTCGGACTGACGTACAGTCAAACTGACGTACAGTCGGACTAATATTCAGTGTACCTGGCTGTGAAGCAGCATAAAGGTCCTCCTGCAGGAACGGCATGGAGTTGACCTCCCTGGTGTTTCTGGCAGGATACAGAAACTCCACAGCTGTGAACTCCCCAGAGCTGCTGCTCAGCAGGTACAGACGTGGAGAGAAGTTAAACCTCCCTGGGTCTGAGGGTCAAAGGTCAACACACAGTTACACCGTCAAAGAAAAACTGAGCTTAGAACCAGCCTCCTGTCGTGTTTTACACACTTTGGTTCCTCCTCACCTTGCAGCATGCAGTCATAAGACTTCCTGTCCCTCCTCCCGAGGGGTTCCCAGAATCCCGCGGGCTCCGCTCCCTCGTCACATTCCCGGATGGTCACCCTGCTGCTGCTGTGGAGGCCTGTTTCCAGAGGACAGCTGCACAAAACAAAGCGGGTCAAAGACGAGAAGCGGGAGTAGAATAAAACCCACCGAACCGCTGACAGGTTTCCACTCACTGCTCTTTGATTTTGTTGGCGGCGGTGCGCGCCACCTCCCTCGTGTGCGCCTGCGACTTGCAGCCGTGCCACAGGTAGATGAGCGCCTGGCTGACGCTCAGCAGCACCATGGAGACCCTGGAGCGAAGGCTGCTGCAGTGACAGGCCACCTCCAGCAGGTGGCCCTCCACCTCCACCTCCCCTCGGACACAGTAGAGACGCCAGTCACCTGGCATCAGACGATCATATGTTGGTGGATTATTACAGACTGGTCTAATAAAAATGATGATGTCATGTCATGACACAGTTTTGAAAGCAATTCAGACGTTGCTTACTCTGTGAGTTCTCCTCCTCTTCCTCTCTCTTCCCTGAGTGGACGACCATCCCTCCTTTGAAGCACTGCAGGAAACATGGTGGCTCTTTGCCCTGCTGGACCTGAACCTGGAGGAGGATGGAACCTGGTTTACACTTATTTTTCCACTGTTACACTACCACAATCTCTGTGGTCTTTCTCGTACCTGAGCTCCTCGCTCCTCGTCCAGCTCCACTGTCATCAGCGCCGACGTTCCCTTCTCGCTGACGGTGGAGTTGCGGCCCTGCCAGAAGAAGTAGCAGCACTTTTCCTTCCCGGCTCCAGCCGTCCTCTGCTGATCCTGGTTCTGCCTCCTGCCAACTGATGAGGAGATATTAGATCGTCTAATGCATACATTACAGTCCTGGTTAATCTGATCTACAGTTCATCAGAAAACAGAACAGGTTTATCTGGAAACATTATCTTGTAAATAGAGAAGAATGGTGTCTGAATAAGAGACGTCCTGGAAACAGTTATTCTGGAAAATCATTTATCCTCCCCATGGCTTATGAGAGAATGCAAACAGGTTAAAATTTACTCTTCTTGTATTTTGGTTGAAATGTTGCGCTCAGGTCTTCATGTGGAAACAGGAAACACTGACCTGCGGTGCTGACCATGTACTTCCACTTCATCACGTACGTGTCGCCCTCGTGAAACTGGCCGATGCTCTGGCGTGGCAGGCGGCTGTAGTCGAACTCCAGGATGTGCCACACCTCCACCGCCAGCGTGCTGATCTCATAGCTCCGCCAGTCCTCCGCCTCCACCAGGCCGTAGCCTCGGCCCACATTGAAGCCGTCCAGTTTGGTGCAGACGGGCGTCTGGTGGACGGGCAGCATCAGGGAGGCGTCGTAAGCCTGGGGCTGATCGGAGGTGGGCTGCTCCTGAGGAGAGACGGACCATTTAATACCGATCATCTTCCTCTGTAAAACAGCTTTTAAGATGCTGAAGTTTTGATACCTTCTGATCGAAGGCGTGGTCGTTGTTTTTAGTTGGACTTGGCGTTTTCCTGGAGTCGCTCCAGTCCAGGAACTTCTCTTTGAACAGGGTGGTTTCATTGTGCTGAGTCAGCCTGCCGAACACAGCCCAGTCAGGTCGGCCCTGACCTTTCCTGAAGAGGAGGGTGGAGGATGCAGTCCATCAGTGGACATTTAAGCCACCTTAAAGTAGGTTATTTTCAACGCTTTATCTCGCTGTCAGCCTGCTTTCCGACTGTTCTCTTTAAAGCCACCAAACTCCATTCATAAAGACAGCATTTTTACCTTGCAGAACACAGGACATACTGGTCTATCGCTGCCTCTTCAGTTTAGTTTAGCAGCTTAGCAGTGGGTGTGAACAGGGGATTTCGCAAACTTTCAAGGGACAAATTTATATTTTTACCACAGCTCTTTCTGTGACTAAAGCTCTTTGCTCTCTTTAAAGCCACCAAACTCCATTGACAAAAATGATTTAACCTTGCAGAACACAGGGCTAACGCTGCCTTTCTAATTTCATTTATGTTATTGTGTGACTTTGTTTTAAAGGGTCAAAGCCACACCAATAATAAACTAATCAATCGAGGCAGAGATAGAGCTGCAAGTCCCATCTTCTGAGAGGATAAATCGCCATTTTTGACAATGGAGTTTAGTGGCCTTGAAGAAACACAGATAACAGCTTCAGTTCCAGAAATAAGAGCTGATTAATGGTAAGATAAAGTGGTGAAAATACCTAAATAATCTAAATATCGCATGCACTTAAACTTTGATTTCTTTGAGGTGTAGCAGTAGATTGCGTCCCTTTAAAGTTTGTGGAATCTACTATAAACACACTGTTTGGTGCTATAATGGTGCAGTGTATATATATACATATATATATATATATATATACATATATACATATGTATATATATATATATATGTATATATATATATATGTGTGTGTGTGTGTGTGTGTGTCCATACTTGGGTATAAGTGGGTTGCACTCTCCTGGGTCGAGTGGGTTGATGTCACAGTTTGTGTAGTCGAAGGTACCGTTCCACAGGTGCTTCGCCAGCTGGAAGGCCACCTTCCTCTGAGCTAGCGTCACCTCCTTTCCATGCCATATGTACATCTCGCTGCCAAAGTCAAACACCAAAACCTGCACAGCAACATGATTTTTATCAATCCAACAGCACCGACAGGACTATATGAACACTGGGTGGCGCCAAAGTACAAAACATCTAAAGCTAAACAGCAGGTTGTCTGACCTCTTTGGGGTCGAGCAGCGAACAACGGGGCACCTTGGCCCAAAAATCATCATCAGGCACCAGTTTGTCATCCATCAGGCGGTAAATACAGTTGGTCTCCACGATGGCGGCCTCGTACAGCTCGTCTTCATCCGGCGTCCCTGCAGCTGCAAGAACAAACACCATCAGCTCTTTCTATAACTAAAGCTCTTAGCTCCCTTTAAAGCCACCAAACTCCATTCACAAAAACAATGATTTAACCTTGCAGAACACAGGACTATCGCTGCCTTTAGAGTCTAGTTTCCAGTGATTTCTTCGAGGTTTTTACACCACATGAATCCTTACACTGATAGCTGGACTGCCCTCCCAGAATCTTCCAGAAATCCTTGGCAGCGTGGCCGTGAGTGCCGACGGCCTCATCGATGACCTGGACGTAGTTCGCTCTGCAGCCTAAATCTCTTTTTCTCTGGATGAAGTTCGCCAACTCTGAAGCCTGGAAAAAAACAATGACAGAAAAAATGTGTTAAATTATTTTAAAAATCAATTAATCTGCTGGTTATTTTCTTGATTTTTGATTGTTTCATAGATCAAACAATTAACTGAGAAATTAACAGCAAATTTACTTAAAAGATGAATTGCTTTGTTCATAAATTGTCAGAAAATAGTGGAAAATGTCCATCTCAATATTCTTGATGTTCACCTTAATATGATGTAAAGCAGAGAAAAGCAAGAAATCTCCACGTAACATTATTTTACGTGTCCCTGTCCAGGGATTACATCACATCTCCTTGTTTTACATAAAGTTTATGTTCTTTGTTGCACATGAATGCCTTTTTATTTAAATCTAAGACCATGACTCTATAATTTAAGGGACAAAAGTTCAAGTTCATTACTCAGGAAGACGAATCTGTAAACTTTAACTACCTAAACTTAAACACAGAGCTTTCCCTTTTAGTTCATCCAGTCACAGGTCATCAGACCAGTCTTGGCTTTGAACAATGGCCTTGTTTTGTGTCCGTTTCCTGCAACGACTCACACTTCCTTCCTGTCGACACACACAGTGAAACCTTAGCTCCAGCTCAAACCAGCCTCTTCAGTTATTTTGCCCGACTCGCCTTGTTCTTCTCGATGACGTTGGCGAACTCTCCGATCCAGATGAAGCAGTGGTGAGGCGTGATGAGCAGGAAGCAGTCGCCGCTGTTCAGGGAGGATGCTCTGGGTTCCACCAGCCGGGTCTGGACGTGCCGTCGGCCTGGTGTTACCAAAAAAAAAACAACAACAACACAAAATCAGACAGCTCTGCTTATCGCTGCTCTAACCTCTCTGGATTACACCCAGTGGGGTGTTTTAAGGATCAGCCCAGGATAGAGTGAGGTGACCTGGGGAGAATGATTTAGAGCCACAGCTGTCAGCAACAGACGAGTGGAGGAGGTGCAAAGACACCGAAATAGTCCCGACTCCCGCCTCCCTTTTTAGAAATCCTCTGGAAAGGACGCTCCTGAAGCAGCATCCTCCAAAAGCTTTTATTTTGAAGCAAGACTCATTCAAAAGATCTGGAGAAAGTAGAGAGACGCTTCGAGTCACTTCCTGGATGGACGGGATGTTTGTGTCGTAAACATGTTGCCAGGAAATTAATCCAGAATAACAAACAAGCACTAAAACACGTTTCTCTATCAATAAATACTTTAAGCAAGCATTTAACCTTCATTAACATTTCACCTGTTTCTTCTGTCTTATGTGTTTTTTTTTCGTAAAGCATCTTTGAGTTTTCATGAAAAGCACCTCTCCAGTTATCATTATTATTTTTTTCTGCTTTTTTAAATTGAAAATTCCCGTACAAAAACAATAATTCTATTTTATATCATTTTGATTAAAGAGCTCGCACATACTGGTGGATTAACCATTACAGAAACATTAAAAAGTAATACTGTTAATTTAGGGCAGCAGTGGCACCTTACATGGTGGCAAATAAATTTATTAATCTCTGCATATGAAGGAGAATCTGACTGACACTGAAGGATATTTCTTGGGACAAATCCTTATCAGGTCCAGTTGAAACCTCTAGATCTCTTTTCCTTCAGCTCCAACAGTCCAAAAATCTAGAGAGGAAGACTGAAACACTGACAGTGTTCGCTCCAGTCCTTCCTACAAAGCCTTTATAACACTAACTGTTAAAATGATGACGCAATAAACTGGGGTGAATAAAGCAGTGTGTAGTAAGGTGAGGCCCGTTCACTCAGCTGACCTTTGACTTGTAGGAGCATGAGCTTCTTGTACGGCACGGCGCTGTTGTTGGACATCTGCTCAGAGATGTTGACGCTGCGCAGGTTGACGTTGCTGAAGTTCTCCTTGCTGGCCAGACCAGCTAGAGCCACATCGGAGAAACCAGAGGACTTATTCACTGCAGTGGAGAAAACGAGAGAGACGACAGTAAACAACCTTCCAAACCCGACAGGTTTGGTCTCTACATGACTGCAACAAATACAGAGCTCTGCAGAGAAGGTTTTAATGCTGTCAGAGGAGGTGAGGGAGGGAGTGATGGAGGAAAGTGACATTGACTTTGTCCCTGATTTAACGTCAGTCTGCACAATGACAGGAAACGCATGCGCTCCATCATCTGTTATTTTAAATATTTGAGAACTTTCATATTTTATACTCTATAATTTCTAAGTCATGTTCATGACACAAAGAGTAGTGACGCATTTTATATTTCATGTTTAATTTCATTTGCCATTAAAAAAATATTTTCTTTATGTAGTACATTCTGTAAATATGTATTATTATTTTATTGGTGTTGTTTATTGTTTGTTTCCTACAATAACTTGTTTACACTGCTGTAAGCAAGTGAATTTCCCCCAATGAGGGATGAATAATTAATAATAAAATTATTCCATTCTATTCTAGAAGTATTACAAAATGTCACAACACTGGAGATGTTTGTCATTGTCTTAATGCAGGGTACATCTACTGTATGTTGGCATTTTCAGCAACTTTTGACAAGAAGGAAATAATCTTTAACATTCAAAAAACAACCTTGAACACTGCCTGTTTTGGTGGATCTCAATGGAACTCTGTTGCTAGGCAACAGGTTAGGTCCATGTTTACGTCCTGTCAGCTGATGTCATTCACAAATACTAAGGACATATAAGGAAATAAACACATTTAGAGCGTTAAAAAGAAAGAAAAAAAAGGTCAGTGATGTCAGAAACAGAGGTAAACGAATATTTGTGGATTTCTCTGTGCAGTTTAGATACTCTCACAGTATTTACACGAACACCTAATAGAAAAAAATAATTAAAAAAAACATGAAAATCTCACTTCTCACAATATGGGACCTTTAAAAATACTGAAAACTATTTGATGCCTGGACCAAATCTGACTTTTATTGAGGTGATTAACAAGCCTTCGCTCACTCTTCTCGGCCTTCATCCTCTTGCTCTCCAGCAGGCCGATGTTGAGCCTCTGCTCGGTGTACTCGTGCCGGATGTCCTCCCTGGCGGCCAACATCTTCAGGGGGTTCCTGGACGCCTGGACGTTACGAGCTGGACGCACCGCTCGCTTGTGCTGCACCATCTCCGAGGTCAGCCTGGAGAGAGGTCAGAGGTGAAGAGACGAAAAACTCCAGTCTCTGAATGATGCCGTTTTTTTTTTCAGCACCAGATGAGCTTACTTTGGCACCTGGGGACCGAAGATGGCATCGAAGTCGTCGTCTATCTCCACCCTGTTGACGGGGAGCTCCTCCACTTGGCGGTAGAACTTGGAGAAAGTTTCATCTTCGAGGGTCATCACTTCCTTCACCTTCTTCTGTGTGACGGTGACGGTTGCCTCTGGCAGTCCAGACGCTGAGGAGGAACAAGAGGAAGCAGCGAATTCACGAAAATTACTACTGACGATTTGTCAGATCCTGTGGAGGCATCGCTGCATGTTTCCTGAGGGAAGATGTGCTCATTCATTCATGATTTACTGATGGGTAAACATCCAATTTAATTTACAATAAAGCATCAGCCTTTCAAGCAGTGTTGAATTAAATTAAATTCAATTAAAATGTAGGGCAGCAACTAACAATTATTCTAATTAATTAATTATTATAACTAATTATTTCCATTGTTGATTAATTTGTCAAATTTCTCGATTAATCACCTGTTTGGTTTATTTGGTTTACGGTCATAGAAGAATCAAGAAACCGGAAAATACTCAAATTTAAGAAGCTGGCATCAGAAAATTTTTACCTTTTTTTTCGTAAAGAATAATCGCATCAGTTAAATAATTATCAAAATATTTAGCAACTAATTTATGAAATTATATGTTTAACAAATATTTAAAAAAAATATTAAATTAATGTCTTCCTGCAAGAATGCAACACTAACAACTTCTCTAATCCCAAATAAATTATAGCAAACTGGTCGAGAATACTGTGTTTAATTCATGAGAAGCTTTAATTCTTTGTATGAATCTATAACTGACCTTATGGTTATAGTGTGGGAGCATCTTTAAACGACTGATTCTACGTCACACAGGACTGACCTTTACTGTTGAGCTTTCCGAGGAATGACTCCAGTTTATCCAGCTTCATGTCCGACTCCAGGTCCAGATCTGGAAGAGCCTTGATCTCTGCAACACCACACAGCTGTTAGAGCCTTAAATTAACTCCTGCTGCACCTCTGAACAGGCATGGCGCATGAACATGTCAGGGTGAAGTTATCTGGACGGGTCACGAGCATTTTAACGGCAGTAACAACAACAACCACATAAATGAACTGATGGAAGACATTATCCCATGTCATTATTCTATTAGGTGGTCATGACCTGATAGAAGCCTCACAGCACCAGACACATTAGTGTTGATGATGTTTTGGTGAAGATGATGATGAACTTTGCATTCAGTGCAACACCAAAAAATAAAAAGGGAAAACACCTTCGATATCAGACATCTCCTCCAAGTCTTTTGAAAGAGAAGCGAAGTTCAGACGAGACGAGATTAGAGGAAACCATGGAGACGACATTTTGTCAATATGAAGAGCAGGTTTAGAAAAACTGAGTCTGGTGTGAAGCTGACCTTCCTGAGGTTTGGAGATGGCAGGGCTGCTGTTCTTGGGTTTGGAGGAAGCTGGAGGCTGCAGGGCCGAGGGGGAGGCCAATCCTGATGGAAATATCATCATCACTTCTGCTCCTGATCAATTAATCAGCTGTTTGGTCAATAATATGTCAGAAAATGACAGGGTGATGTCCTCAAATGTCTTGAAGGTCCACAACCCAGGAAATATTCACATTTAAGAAGCTGGAATCTGAGAATTTAGACCTTTTTTTGCTTTTTAATTGATTATCAAATTAGTAGTAGATTTATTTAGTAGTCAATTAATCGATTAATTGTTGGATCTGCTTTCTTTATATGACAGAACAGCCACTTTCTTCAATATTTTTCACTGAACTTTGAATTTGTCCTGAAGGAATGACATTATTTTAAAGTGATAATCAGCTTTTCCACAGTTCATATAATAAATATCAGGCTTTCCTGTTTAAAATGTAGGTGGTGCATGTTGGATTTAAAAAAAGAAAAAAGAAAAAGTACAAATTAAATATACACATTGAAGAAGCAGGATTTATTTATTTATTTTCCATAAAAAAATGTTTCAATCAATTATCAATTAGTTAATTTCATTTATAATAATTATAAATAATAAATAAAAAAATATTTAATAGTTGCAAGCTCTGGTGCAATGTGTGAAATATCAGACATGTTACATTTTCTCTTATGTTAATTTTTCTTAGAATTAAAAATAGAACTTATTTAACTACAAAGCTAGTCACCACATACATCAATACACAGGAAAAACAACAAGTGTCAAAGCCTGATATAAAGAAAAAAAAATAAAGTTAACAAGTGTGCAAATTAGGTTAAAATATTTTACCTAATTTGCATTTAAATTCAATTCAAATAAAAATACATACATATTTTTAAATTTTAATTTATGTTGTCTTTAAAGAATAAAATTAAAGAGTTTTTCTGATATTAACTGTGGAAAAGCTGAATCACTTTAACATTTTTTTCCTCATTTTTCTCTTTTTTACTTAGGAATTAACATAATTTTAAGGAAGAAATAAGTCATTTGAGGATGTCATCTTTGGCTTCTGATCCACATTTTTCACACTTTTCTGACATATTTCGGACCAAACAACAAATGGATTAATGGAGGAAATAACCAACAGAAACTCTCTGACCTTTCTTCACCATGCGGGCAGCCACAGTGAACTGGGTGGAGTCGTTGGCGGCTCCGTGACCTTTGGTCTTCCACGCCTCCTCCTGGGCGACGATCAGCTGCTTCCTCTCCTGGATGGACATGTGAGCCTCGACGGCCTGGCTCTCCATCTCCGCCTCGGCTACTCTCTGACAAAAAAGAGACAGGAAGTTACTGTCAGTAATGGTGAAAAAACTCCTGATGGACATGAAGTTAAAGGAATAATCCACCTTCAGTTTATTAATTATTAATCTGAGTCCACAGCAGGACTTCTTGTTAGAAAAAAAATGACTTTTCTTTGTGAGTAAAATAAAAAAACAAACTCTGGAATAAGACTGTTAGACAGGCTCATTTATATTCTCTCATTTTTAACACATTTTCTCTGTTTTCATCTGTTTCTCTGGGTCCAAATTTATTTTTTGTCTCTGTTTTGACTTAATTTTTCAAGTGTTATATAAATGGTATTGACTACTCTTAAGTTGTTTACTCTCTCTTTAATAATACTAATAACACATTTTATTTATCTTCTTATTGGCACTCATTTCAAGTGCTATATGAATTAAATTTATATGTTGTTTGTTGTTTTTTTTTAATCTTTTATATCATTACTGTCACTTTACCTTTGCTGCTGTAACCCTTTAAGTAAAGGTTTATCTTATCTCACAATGGAGGCGTCTCACATAGCCACTGGCTGTGAGATAAAGTGTTGAAATGTGACTTTTTTCCTTTAACAACAGGGACAAAGAAGACAAGCTGCTTATTTTCTTACATTTTAGTGTCACTCATGACGTAGAAATGAAAAAGACGAAGAAAGAGAAGACTAAGAACTTTAATTTGGGGGAGCTGAGGGGGGATTTTTCCAGAGTAAGGACAGGATCACCTTCTGTCTCCAGGGGTGTTTCTCATCCACCTGCATGGATCTGGAAGATCTGGAGGTCTTCACAACCAGAGGGAAGAAGCATGAAGGTGAGAGAGGATGAGGGTTTAGAGGTAAGGATGAGAAAGACGGTAGAAAGATCTGCACAAGCGTTAAGATGATGTGGCAAAGGGACAAAAGCTCTTAAGTGACTTTACTGGACCACAGAACAGGAGAAGGAGTAAAGAAAGGAGGCTGAGAAAGAGGAGAGACAAAGATGGACTCCTACAGTATCGAGACATGGCCGTGGAAAGAGAAAATACTACTTGATTATATTTTATCCAGTCTGTCTGACTGCAAAATACTCTAAATATAGACAACACTTAAAGTAAAATTCACTTAGCTGCTGCCTCTGTTTTTGCTCGTGCACTACTGTACTTTACTGTGGATAGTACACTGACTATTTATGACTACCTCATATAAAAAAACACTCATAATCAGTGAAATATTTGTGTTTTTAGGATTTTTCTTCATGAAATATCACAAAGGAGCTGAGAGCTACAGCCCAGTTGTGGCCTTTTTAAAACAGGGATGAGGATTACAGTCCGACTGCTGCCGTCAAACACGATAACGAAGTTATGATGATTAGAGACGAATACTTTAAACATGCAGACAAACAGGAAGCACATTCAGTAACGAGCAGACAGGTGGGATGAATTAAAGTACAACACCTCCACCATGATTGTAGACACCATCACCGTCAGCGCTACCACCACATGTACACACAAACAATAAATAACGCCACGGCGAGAGCGAGCGTGTAACTACCAGCCTTACCCACAGCTGGTCAGATGCCGCCAACTCATCGATCATCATCATCGCTTCGCCGTCCTGAAGCCGCAGGAGAGAACGGACATTTTTGCTGTTTTTTCCCACAAAATCTAACACTTAAACTTTCATTTTCAGGCCCTGAAAGTACTTAAGTTTGGTGGGAAATGCTCAGGACTACAGTATGAATGACCTTGTTGGAACAAAGGGAGTCTTTGTTTGAATCTGCCTGATCTGCAGCTTTGATCTTAAATTGACTGATTGTGTCCTCTGGTGCTGATGAACGAGGGGATGAAAACAAGACCAACTGTCTTTCCTCTCCACTTTTACTCCACTCAGTTTTTGCACCATTTTAAAAGTCAAATTTAATACTTCTTAAGACCATTCCCAGGGTTCCCAAGCGTCCTGGAAAACCTGGAAAATGATTGACCAATTTTCCAGTCATGGAAAACATGGAAAATGACAAAAAAAGGCCAAATGTCCTGGAAACGTTTAAGTTATCCTGGAAAATTATTTATCCTCCCAGTGCCTTGATATAAATTGAAGGCATAACACTTAACTTTTTCCTGCAGCTTTAATTTCACAACTTTCAAGAGCAAAGAAGGGAACTTTGTGAACAAAATAATGTGCAAAATTACAGTAAATCTCTGAATACTGTGTTTTCCTATTGGCATTAAACATATCATCTGAAAATGTAATACCTACAGCAAATTTACGGTAAATTTAAAGCCCCTCTGTGTGGGAATTACTCCCATCTAGCATTAAGATGGTGTACTGCACACAGTGAATAGTATTCTTTAGCCCGCCCCTTCTCTCAGTGCTCGTTTCTACGGTTGCCGAGGGCAAACATTCGCGATATGGTGAGATTTCATCAAGATGGCATCCGTAAATACAACCTCTACAGGCAAGAACCCTGTCACTTTCATTGCTTTGTTTTCATTAAAACGGTGGATCAGATCATTGACGGCGGCGTCAAAAGCATCAAAAGCAAACTGGACCTGGAATGAACCGACGACCTGAAATCTGAACAAACGCTGATAAGCAGCTGGAAACAAAAACAGCTGCTGACGTGGACGATGGTGGTTTGAATATGTCTAAACAGAGAGGTAACCCTCCCTTCAAAAACACAGAAACACAGCGGACATGCAGAGGATGAAATGAGGTTTATTTAAAAAAACAAAAAAAAACAGAAAGGTAAAGGACATGCAAACAGAGAGAAAGGTTACAGAAAACATGCACTTCAGTGGAAAAAAAGAGGAAATACAGAAGCTCCATCACACTGAGCAGTTAGTGGCTTTGAAAGTCAGATTAATGTCTAATTATCACAACAAAACAGATAAATTACACTGCTGTGTATGGAGAATTATGACTGCAAATGTTAAAATAAAATCATTTTTATCAAGCTTGAATTTAATGTTCCATTTATGTATGAATAACGTACGACAAAAGTCACCTTTTAAAATCAGATTTTCATTTCATCTCCAAAAAAAGATGTTTTAGCACACTTTTATGCAATTAAATTCCATTAAAATTAACATTTTCAAGTTGATATTTGAGATACAAACTAAACTAAAAAGAGCACTGCTTTCTCCTTTTCTCTTGCAGTTGTCTGTCAATAAATGCACAATAAATGTATTCAGCTTAATAAAGAAATAAGAAAAATGTTTACTTATTAAAAGGTTTAATAATGACATAAAAGCTGAATTAGTTTTCAGTAATTCAATAAAATTGTAATATTATTATGAATGATAATAAGGCTTTTTAAACAAGGGTCTTATCTATTTATAGGTGTTATACTCTAATAATACATGTTTGTGATGCTATCACCTGTAAGGTAATGTTTATTATTTAATAAACAGTGTTAACCACACTTCTTAGTGTGCACAAATAAAGAAATGCACTTTAACTTTAATTTCTTTTTACTATCTGCAGCCACATGCTTCTCCACACAAGGAATGAAAACAGTGTGAACTGTGACTGATCCAGATCTATTCTGAAATAAATGCAGATTTACGACAACAAAACAAAAAAAAACAAACAAATGAGACAGAACAGAGAACGAAGACAAAGAGACACATCAAAAGACACGTGGACATGGACAAAACACAACCTCTCTGTTTAGAGATATCCAGAGGTGTTTCCACCTGTGAGGACTGTCCAACAAGTTATTAAAGTCAGCAGGATTAATAATAAACAAATTAATGCAAGGATTGAATCTAATTAGCGACACCTCGTCGACACGTCACTGCGTTAGTGCTGCATTCAAGGAGTGACCGTTAAAAACAGTGTTTATTTTGAATTAGGTGCCATGATTGGAATTTAAATCACATTTTATTTGCTTAAATGCCCCATATCTTTAATGTTTAAAAATATTTTTTTAATTTCCTCATACTGTCCTTTTGTCTGAGAAGCTCCATTTAAGCACATCTCAACGAAATTAGAAAAGAAAGAAGCAGGGTCCATGTTTACTTCCTGTCATTCACAGCCACTGTGACAGGAAATAAACTGGGTCACATTTTAAAAACTGTAAAATGGCCTAAATATTGTAGATCAGATATCCTGACGGCTTGTTTCATACGCAAAGTTTCTGAATATGTGTGGATTTATCTGTGGTTTTGATGCTTTCTCTGCACTTAAACATGATTTATCATATAAAAGACATGAAAATTGAACTTTTGCTATAATGGGACCTTTAGGTTCACACAGCGTACAGTCCTAACTGTGTGAAAAACACAGTGTAACAGGAGTAGTGGACTGTCAGGTCAGCTGGTTACCTTCTTCTTGAAGCTCTGCTCCACCTCCCACAGCTGTTCGCCCACAGCGACCTTCGCCACATCCTGCTTCTTATTGATCCGGTTCCTCCAGTCGTCCTCGCCGCTCTTCTTCAACAAGGCCACTCTGAAAGAGGAGGAAAGAGACTGTTAAAGTTCATACCAGAAGAGAAAACACAGCGAATAATATATAATATATTTTATATAATATAAATATAATAAAATAAGAAATGATATCAATATTATGATATTGATATCCCCAGTGAGGGGACGTCCTGTTCAGCCCCGAGGCTCCGCGATAAATCTCAAAAAACAGGACAACAGCCAACACTGAGCAGATGAGGTCAGCTCTATCTGGGATACAGATCGTCCAGAAAAAAACTTTCAGGGACTCAAAGATGTCCTGATGTGGTGGAACAGCGATTGGAACAGTCAAACCTCCGTTATGTCATCAATCAATCTAGTGAGCGATCGCTGCCTGGTGTGTTTTACCAGTCAAACTGTGTTAGCTAACGAGTGGACTTATGTAATCGTTTGGTCTGTCCACTCCACTACTGAGCTTCAGTTAAGCGTTAAATCCCATGTAGATACAAACAAAACACAACAATTCTTAGTTTCAGATGATTATCTATTCATATATATCTATCTATTCATCTCAGCACATTCAGTATGCTTCAGTATGAAGATGAATATCCGCTCCACTGACCACTGATCTCATTTCCTGCCTCCATCTTCAGACAGAAAGTTTAACTAAAATCTCTATTTTCAGCCTGAGCTTCGCCGGCGGTCAGACTCACCTCTCTCTGATGGACATGTGTCTGGCCATCATCACGTCGCTCAGCTCCTCCTCTTCCTCAGGTGGAGGCTGGCCGTCTGATAGAGCGTCTGCCGCCGGCAGCTCTGTGAACCCAACAGAGAGGAAGTGAAATCAATAATGTGGTTTACAGGGGATTAGATTTAAAGTGGCACCATTTTCTGGTTCATACATGTCCTGGAAAATCTAGAAAACACTTGACCAATGTTGCAGTCATGGAAAACATGGAAAATGAGGGAAAAAAAGAGTAAAATGTCCTGGAAACGGTGAAGTTATCCTGGAAAATGATTTATGCAAATGGTTTAAAAGGTACTTTTAACAACACAACAAAATAATTTACGCAACCCATTTGCGTAAATAATTTTCCAGGATAACTTCACCATCGATTTTTTTGTTTCCATGACTGTAAAATCCATTTCCAGGACATGTTGGAACCTTGAAATATTTCTGAATATATGTGAGTATATCTCCATGAAGGAGTTTGGATACTTTCACGGTATTTATACAGCACATTAAACTGCTTTTTAATACTAAAAAGATGTGAAAATCTACCTTTTTAAAATATGAAACTTCTAAGATCTTTTTGATGCCTGGACCATTCGATAGACTGAAAATGCACCAGTTTCTCTTGAAAACATTCATGGTTTAATATTACAACTGTTTGAGTATTTCAATACTTTCACAGAATTTATAAAACCTGCTTTATAATTTAATATGTGAAAAACTCACATTTTACATATGGCAAGTTTAAAGTTGCAGTGTTTTGTCAGCTTAGGTGTAAAAACAAAGGGTGTAAAACAGGTTTAACATGCATTCTGCAGGTTGATAAATCTCTTATATTTCCCATCTGGGATGCACTTCACTAAATAACTCAAAGTAGCATGACTCCAGTGTTTTTCATGGAAGTACAGTCACAAACAAACCAGCGTGGGAGCAGAGATTCTTGCCAAGAGGCTCTTTTCACAGCTCTAATCAAATAAGCCACCATCATCTGACACTCTTTGCACAAACACAGACACATTCAAAGCTTTTGGCTCTGACCTTCTTCCTCAGAAACCACAATCTGAACGTAAGATTGTCTCAAGCGAAGGAAATGTGGTTGAAAGAAACGGTTGTTGACTGTGGACCGAAGCTGACGCCGGTGTTTATTTAGTCTCACAGTTTTCTCTTTAGATATTTAAACTCCACTCCTGCATCACTTTCATTTCGCTTCGTTAAACCCACAAACACTTTGTAAAGTTAAATCTGATAGTTCAATACTAACATGTCACTGTTATGACAAAATTAACTTTATTTATAAAATCCTCAAACAAATCAACTGTCAAAATAGTGGTAGATTAATTAAATAACTTCATCATTGTTTAAGATTTTTTTTCTTTATTTTTCCTAATTTTTCCTAATTCATTGTACACTTTGAATTTGTCCTTCATGACAGAAGAAATTACATAAATTTAAAGTGATACTCTGCTTTTTCACAGTTCATACAATATCAGGTGCAACTGCAATAAAAAAATAAGAAATTAGTAATAATTAATAATATTAAAGAAAAAAGTGTAAATTATCTGACTTCAGCTTCTTAAATGTGAATTTAATTTGAGTTTCCTCCCTCCTCCTCTTTATTTATTATTTATTTTTAATTATTTTGTTTTATAATCGCTTTTATTTACTATTGTAAAGCAAACTGAAAGAGTTGGTAATTAAAGAACATTCACTTTTTTCTGATATTTTATAAATCAAACAACTAATAAATTAATCCAGGCAATAATCTACAGATTAATAGACAATAAAACCAATATTTACCTCCACTGATAGTCCTGTTCCTCAGACTCTCTGGGTGAGGAGCGTCCTCCCTGTTCAGATGCACCTCTTGCCTCTCCTGGAGGCTCTCTGAGCTCTGAACAGCTCCGTCTCTCCACCCTCTGTCCAGCCACTGCTCCTCCTCCTCCACCACCTCCTTCCTCCTCTCTTGTCCAGTCCGGGGCTGAGGCAGGGCGGCCTGCCTGACCGACCCCTCAGGAGACGGCAGCTTCCTCTTCCCTCCTCCCAGATCACATCCTCCTTCTCCCCGGTGGCTGATCTCGTGCCTCTGGTGGTCCGTGGAGTCCTGCGTCCTCCAGGGGGGTCCGTCTGGGTGGTGAGGGGGCAGGGATCTGTCGGAGCTTGGAGGGAGGGGTGGCTCAACCCGGGCGGACGCTCTGGTTATGTGGACGTCTCCAGCGTGGTCGGTGGAGACGGTGCCTTCTCTCAGAGCGGAGGAGGACGAGGCGGCGAGGTGTCCGAACCGAGAGCCGGTGCCGTTATGCAGCTGAAGAGACAGAGAGGAGAGGTGGGTCAGTTTGAGGCTGACTGCAGATCAGCCAAACTGACGAACCACCGCCTGCCTGACTCACTGCACTTCCTGAGCATCAAAGGACAGCCTATCTGGCCGGGCAATTTGCAGCCCACATCACAAAGCCATGCCAGCACCTCCCTTTACAACGCACACTTATCCAGCTGGAGCTAGAGGACATTTTCCACATTCATAACTTAAAGGTCCCACATTGTCAAAAGTGTCTTTTATCTCATGAAGTAGGTTTAAGTGCTGCATAAATACTGCGAATAATTTATGCTTACACACTGTTTTCACGAGCCATTCAGTCCATTCTGCTACCCGCACACTATTTATTTTTATTTATTTTTTTTTAACTTTCTTTAATATATATTTTAGAATTCAATATTTTAGTTTTAGTGGACATTTTTTGAATATCTGCTCTTATTTCTGTATTCTGTATATGTGCTGCTAGTTACTTAAATTTCCCTCTTGATTAATAAAGTATCCATATATCCATCCATCCATCCATCCGTCCTCAGGGCCAGAATTCAGAAATGGAGCGTTTGAAACATGCCATCAAGATTTCTATGAATCTGTGACGTCACTAATCTACAATATTGAAACCATTTCACAGTTTTGAAATTCTCTTAACTCAATGAGTGCCATTCGTTTTATAAAACAATAAGTGCCTTGTGCCGGCATTTTTGCAGATCAAATGAAAGAACAGAATCTCTATTTCATCATGAAATGAAACATTTCTTTTTACCTTGTACCGTCTCTTTATGCTCTGACTACATCTCCCAGAAGCCCCAACACTTTGATGTATTATTACACTGAAGCGTTTTTAAATGACAGATTTTAAATGACGTCGAAATACGTCAATGGCACTCAAAGAGTTATGGTGTCCCGGTTTATTTGCTGTTACAGTGAATGTGACTGACATTAGCTGACAGAAAGTAAACATGGACCCTCCATTCTGCTAAAAATGATAATAAATTCTGCAGAAATTCACTGAAAATGGAGCATGAAAAAAGGCATATTCAAGCAGACAATATGAGGAAAATGTTTTAAAGAAATATGAGCCTGAACATGAGCAACAATATGGGACCTTTAAGTTAGTGAACTAACCTGACATTTTTGCTGAGTAATGAATGACAAGCAGCAGTAGACATCCATGGTGAGCACATAAAAACAGAGTCCTGTGAAGCAGATGAAAAATAGCTGCTTGCAGTCGAAGCGGTGATGAACGAGAGCTTTTTGTTCTCCGGAGTGAAAACATGATCGACAGCATCACAGGACGATGAGAGATGAGTCAGAAGTCGGGCAATGAGCTGTACATTCATAATGAAATCACACCATGGCGTACAGCACATGTTCAGTGAAATGTGTGGTCATTTCTGAGAACAGAGCTCCAGCTGTGTCAGCCTCTGGAGTCGCAGGCGAATGCATAGCGATAGCTCTTACTTGTAGGTGATCTACTGGGCTGTCGAACAGCTCCTGTCCGTCCCTGACGTCTATGTCTGAAGGGTCCTGGAGCAGAAATACGTACAAGCTACAAGGCTTGGTTCATGTATTCTCTATTGCAGCATGGGTTACTCTTTATACACTTTATATTGTATGTTATGCACTTTCTTTTCACTTAAAGGGATAATTCAGGTGTTGTGAAGTGGGGTTGTATGAGATAGAGTGCTTAACATATTTATTAGACCAGACACTTTATAGCCTATGTTTTGAATGAATACCTCTGTTTTCCAAAAGCCCTCCTACATAAGAAAACACAACCATGTTCTCGTTAGAATAAAACAAAAAAGACTTTCTGTGAAAAACAGGCAGGTTTGCTTGCCTACCTGCTCCATGTCTCCCAGTGTGATGGGTTGCGTCTGGTAGCGAGCGTTGGACCGGCGCTGTCGAGTGTCCCCTCTGGTCCGGGTGACCCTGATGGGGGGCTGAGCCAGTCTGTTGAACAGCGCCATCTTTTCAGCCAGGCTGAGGGTGCTGAGGTCGGGCTCGTCCGGACTCTGACCCCGGCCCTGACCCTGATCTTTTCCCTCCACTGTGGACACCAGCTTGGAGCTGCGGACCTCCTGCTGGGTGTCCTGCACCTGCCGGGTGTCTTGCGTCTTCTCCCTGGTGGCGGCAGCAGCAGTGGCGGACGCCTGCAGGCTGGAGGTCAGGATGACAAAAGAGGCAGGAGAGACTTCTGGTAAGCGTGGGTGGAGCTCATGCAAGCTAGCTAGCGCCATGCTACGTAGCAGGAAGTAACTGAGCTGTATCTAATGACATCCAATAAAAGGTTAAACACTGAGCTAAAAAAGAGTTGTTATGGACAAAGTGAATCATGCCCAACACAAACAAAAATAACAACAAAAACCCAAAATTAGTGTTTTTAGTCCTGTATTAACTCATGTAGTATCCTCCAATCACACAGGAGGACACCAAAACTCAAACAGCATTCATTAGTGCAGTGGTTCCCAAACTTTTTCACTTAAAGTGAAACAAATTAGACCCCAATTTGCTAATATTTTGCCCCCACATGACAGGAATTTAGTTGTTTTATTTCTGAAAGTGCATGAAACACATAAACAAAATAATCCTAACAGAGAAAAAAGAAAAGAAGAACGCTAAAAGTAGTAAAAAAAGTAAACTACAATAAAAAAAATCATTACTATGCACGATAATCTGACATTGTATTTTTCATATACTGCATTTTAAATTTCCTTACTGTTCACATGACAATTAACACTTTAAATCTTGAGTTAAAGTGAAAATAAAATTAATCCTCTTTTTGCTGGGGACCCCCTGGAGCCCCCTCTAGGACCCTTGAATGTGTGTGTACCCTACTTTGAAAACCACTGCATCAGGACTCTTCTTTCTATTAAATTCTGTGGGTTAAAAGCCACTGTGCCATGACGTCAGTGAGGACAAACCATGTTAGTGACACGCTGCAGGGTGTATCCGTGCCATGTGTACCTGTATGGTGGGACAGTGCTGCTAACTAGCATAGGGCTAGCAACGCGAGCTACAGATGTGTGGACAGTCGGCATGTGCGGCGCGTTAGCAGGGACGCTACCGTGGCGAAGGACAGAGACAAAGTCACAAACAAAAAGAGGGACAGGTGACAGATGAAACACACCAGATGAGACCAGGTTATTTAGAAAAAAAAATATTAATGTGGGCTAAAGCAGAAAGATAAAGTGGTCAGAAAGATGGCTGGAGGTTGAAACCACAATTTAACTTCTCATAGAAATTCACATGAAATTTTAAATCACGTCCAGAGTCGCTATCAGGTTTAAAAAGTCATCAAATCGTTGTAAAGTGCCCCCCATATAACAAAAAATCATGTCTCACTTAACCACAATAAATAACCAGGCATACAGATAGTTGAGGTTTTATATAAATATCCATGTCTGAAAGTTCTGCCTCAATCCCAACAACTGAGGTTGAACATTATATTATTATTATTATTATTATATATTATTATTATATTTAATGTTCTACATATGCAGTTATTTTAAAAATCTTCTGAGTCAGTTGGAAACACTCCTGGCTAGGAGCTTGACGAGCTAGCTAGCTGATAAAATGAGCTAGCAACAGCAGCATGATTAAAGAAAGATAAGTTGTACATATCTACATAAAATGATAAAAAAAAAAAATAAAAACTAGTCAGTTTGGAAACACTACAAACCCAGCTGGAGCTGTTTTCAACCTATGCACAGAGCTAGTTTAAGCTTGATTAGCTAGCTAACTGATAAAAAACTGCTAGCTTCAATTCAGCTGACAAGCAGTTACTTTAAATATTGTGAGCACCACAACAGTCTCGTCAAGAGTTACAGACTGTAAATTGGGTATAAAAATGTGTGGCAGTTTAACATTTATTGGCATAGTTTGCCATAAACTCATTCACTTCACTCTTTGGCTTTAGCTTGCGTGCTAAGAATGAAGGTAGCTAGCGGGCTTAGAAGTTAGCTTAGCAAGGGAAAACAGCTTGCCTGGTTCTCTCTATAAATCAAAAATACATCTACAAGTAGCTCCATGCTCACAGTCACACACTATATTTTATTTGTTTAATTTGTACATAAAAGTTCAAGAAGTAACGAGATGAAACTATCTCCCTGTGGCTAGCGGCCTGCGGCTTTTATGCTAAGCTACGCTCTAGCTCCAGCTCCTTATCTGGTATAAGTGGTATTAAACTTCTCATTTAACTAAAAGAAAAAAGTATTATTATGAAGGAACAGTAAGTACTCCTTTGATGTGATATTAACCAAAGTGTTCAGCCTTACGTGGCGGCGATGACTACTTCCTCAGTGGTGACTGGCTGCGTTCTGGATCGGTCTTGCGTTCGTCTTAGCCTCCTGTCCACCGCTGCGTTCCTGGAGCGTGGTTTAGGAGCGCCGCCATCAATGCTCTTCTCCAGCTCCTGATGGAAACATTTGGAGCAGACAGAAAATACTTTTTAGTCAAAGTGATATTTCACCACAAACAGCAGGATAACCTGGAGTTCACTCATGATGACAAACAGGTGAAGCTCACCCTGAAGAGAGAGCGCTTGGCTGCTACGCTTAGCTTAGCCCGCTCATCCAGCTTCTCCTCATCGGCTAAAGAGAGACAGAGGACATAACAGCATTACAAACTGTAGATGTAGGTCAATGCTTTAGGACATAGGAACATTTTATCAAAATGAGTCAACTAGAAACACCAAAAAATTGCTGTTTTTAAACCAATTCACAGAGCTAGCATTAGCTTGATTGGCTAGCTAGCTGTTGTTTATAATATCTTTATTACAAGTAAAACATCTTTCGTTCATTTCTCTTGTATTTTTTCACACTAGTAAGATTACAGAAGAGTAAAAAAAATAGATAACATCCATATCTACTTATTAAACAAATAATATTATCTCATATATTATGGTCTATTCCAACAAATCTTTAACTTTTAGCATGTGCTAATATATTTAATACAAGTAGAATATCTTAAATAGTTTGCTGGTGTAAAAAACATATCCATATTTATTTATTCAACAAATAAATACTATTTTAATTTAAAAATCTACAATATAGTTCACATATTTGGTCCATTCTAACCAATCTTTGTGTTTAATTACAATATACTATTATGTTTAATACATATCTAATATCTTTCTTATGTATTCATCTTGCATTCTTTCACATATGTAAAAAAATAGGTAACATCCATATCTATTCTAGAACCTCTGATGTGGAGGATGTAACTATTAACACTTTTTGACATTTAACATTTAAAAACAAAATCCTTAAGTGAAGCATCAGCACATTTATCCAAAGTACCAGAATAAAACAACATTTACAAATCTTGGGACAACTTTTTCCAAACAGAAATGTTGAGGTCCAAAACTCCTCCGAGGTTCAAGCCATTTTTCAATAACTAACTTTGCTCTATTTACACGGCAAATCTGCACTGATTTTAATTTATGTCTATTTTTATACTTCATAATTTAAAAGTCACAAATAATAAAAATCTAATCAAATTAACATTTTATTTGCCATTAAAACATTTATTTCTTACTATAATTAGTTGTACAATACACTGCTATGGAGGATGAATTTAACCCACAGGGAGATGAATAAAAAAACTCTTCTATTCTTAATTGCATTTGTTGCATCACATAAATATCCCATGAACACAAGTTCAAGTCAGCACAAACAGCACCATCTGGGAGCAAAGATAAACCACAAAACCTGTGGACTGATGTCATGGAGGAGACTCTGCAGAGCTGTGAAAGGCTCATAGTCTCTCTGCAGGACACATGACATGACATCACCCAGCAGTTATTCCCTTTGAAGGACGCTGCCGTAATTCTCCTCAGTAAGAAAAGCGACCCGGCTTATAAGAAGCAGATGAGCTGCTGAGCTACTGTGAGCGACTCGATAACCTCCACCTCAAAATGCTTTCCTGTTTAAAAAAAGGATATCTGGCCTCCGTGCTCGAGTCTATTCTTGAAGCTTTGACATAAAGTCACTGGAAAGTCACGTTTTACTCATTTTCAGGCAGCTGCAGATATAATTATGCTGTTTTTACTGGCAACTGAATACGTGGACTACACATTGTTCAGTATAGTTAAAGGGTAACTTTGGCATTTTTCAACCCTATTTCCCTATATTTTTATGTCTGAGTGACAAAATTTTCTGAAAAACAGTGAAGTTAGCAGGACGTAGTCAAATAACAGTTCTTGTTTTTGCTGCTGACAGGCTCAGACTGTTATCAAAAGTGTCCGACAACAATATGGATAGATCCCTACAGTGACATAAAATCTTATCTCTTGATCTGAAAATCTGAAAATTAGTAAATTCTGGTTCATATGTTTAAGGGTGTCCATTGAATTCAAAGCCCTCACCACATTGTCCATATATCCAAATATTCACTTTAACACAAACAAGTATGACTTTTCCTGGAGGAAAATTCCTCCAATAATATCAGTTAATCAGAACCTCTCATGGCAAAAACAAACACTATTAGTGGATGGAAATGATGACGCTAATAGCACCATATTAGCTCCATCAACACTGGAGCAGGTTGAGAAATCGTTGTCACCATTAATCAATTAGACACACAAACATGTGGAAATCGGGTCCAATACTGTGGTTTCCCTGCAAGCATGACAGATAATAAAGCCTGTCCCACAATGAAACCCTGCACCCTGCATGACTCACAACTGATTTAACAGCAATTGAAAGCAGCTGAAACTTAATTAGATTAATTTTACATCACTATGATCTCATCAAATCCGACAGTCTGTGATTAACGAGCCGTTTAAAGAACCAAAATATAGACTGAATGTAACTCATGAGTCACAATTACACCATGGAACTAAAACTACATCACTTATGCCACTGGACATTATTATGCAACTGGTCAAACACACACAGTCATGCTGATAATCCCACTAAAGATCACCACACTTAATCAATCAGCTGGCTGACACTTGTGAACAGAGGCTACAGTAAAACGGAACGCATAATAAAAACAAACATACAGCGTTTAACAAAATTATCAGACCACCACCCACAAGAGGTTTTATCTAGTTTAGTAATCTATTACTGATTACTAAACTAGTTTCTGTATGGATGTATGAGTCAAAATTAGTCAAAAATGATATATTTAAAGCCAAAATATAATTATTGTTGATATCCATGAATTTTCTAATTTACTGTTTAAAAAAATAAGAAGAAAATATAAAAGCACATTTTTATTATTATTTTTTTGTTTGAGATTCCAGTTATTTCTGGAATTCTTATTCTGTAGGAGGACAGCTGCTCTAATATATTTCTTAATCTAATCTTTTTGTGTCAAAATATGAGCATTGTACGTCCATTTAACCACTTAGATCTTCTCTGAGACTTTAAAATCTTAAGAAACATCTAAACGTCTTACCTTCAGCGGATGCAAGATCTGAACTCACGCAGGACCTTCCAAAGAGCACAAAGAAAAGAGTCAAATCAGTGAACTGTAATATTAATACTACCACTCAGTACTACTTATAATAGAGGAGGTGAGGGGATGCAAAGCAGTCTGGTTACTGCTGGAGATGTGGAGGGTTAGGAGGAGGGGAAATGAAAAAAAGGGGAAACACAGTTTAGTAAAGCAGAATATAAGCTGAAGAATTAAGACGGTATTACAGAAGTCTGTTTGGTTCCATGGTCTTGGGAAGAGATTACCAACAAAAGCCAATTCATGCAGCCTCAGTGCGGTCACATGTGAGGACCACTGGTAAGGTCCAATCACAGGAACCTTTGGCCTTTAAGCTTCCCTGCTTGCTAATGTTGTTCGAGGGGTAAAATCAGAGAAAGTGTGTGTTTGTGTGTGTGAGAGAGATGCAGCTCACGGTATTAATCTGATTATTTACTACATACTACAGAGTTAGCTACTGCACATCTAAACAGCATTTGTTATTGAGTGTAATGCACCAAAACCTCACTGGAACATGGCAAATTTTATGCAAAAGTTATGATTTCTGTGACATGCATGATCACAGGAATAATTCCCAGCATTCCTCATTGTCCGCCATGCATTCTTGAGTCTGGAGCAGATACCTATGAGTCTCCTGGCGCTCAGCCGAAGTGATGGGCTGCGTCCTAAACCTCTCTGAGGTCTTTCTACCCTCCCCGGGATAGATATACTGCCGGGGCCTGCGCCCACGGTCCCCTCTCCATGGGGCCCTGGAGCCCCAATCAGCCTCGCTGCATGGGGGCCACCCCGAGAGGAGAGGGGCCGGCAGATAGAGCAGCAAAAAGGAAAGAGAAAATACATCATGGTGAGGGAGGGATAGAGAGGGACTGGTTGGTTTGAGTATTCAGTCACTCCCCTGGTTTTTATGGGAGCGAGACCATGCAGATTTATCGGCGGTTAAAGCATGCACATGTTCATCGGTAACAAAACAAGCCCAGAGCCAATAAAGAACAAAAAACAGACACAGGAAGCTTGGTGTTAGGCTGTTTCTACAGATTAGAAAGTGATGCTGACTTCACTCCAGGTGCTTGTTAGTCATTCAGTAGCCGGATGATTTTGGGCAACAAGCTTCAGTGTGAGTTCTAGTGAAGGCAGCCAGTGAGAAGCAGCATTTTTTGATATTTCCACCTACAGCTCGTTCCTGCGGCAGGATGGAGGAGTGGTGGCGGTGTTCTCCATGTAGGAGTGCCTGAGCTGGGCCACAGACACCCGGCTCGGGTCCTGGTGACCCTCCCGGACCTCTCGGGGGTCGTGTTGTTGCAGGTTCCTCCTTCCGAGCCCTAACTGCTCAGCGGCGCCTGGCACCGAGCGGCTCGAGGTGGAGCCTCCTGGGCCTGAGTGCGGCGCTCGGGGCTGGACATGGGTGGCGGTCACCCCTTTGTGGATGTAAATGGCGTTTTCCGGCTCCCTAGGCCTGCCCTCTGCTGCCGTTTCCTCCCGCCTGGCTCTGCTTCGGTGTCCTCTCGTCGGCTCTTCGGCCTCCCTCGACACCTCCAGCATCTCTTCCCTTCCACGCCGTGAGTCCTCGGTGCTCCTCTCCCTGCGGCGAATCTCAGACGGTAGCACCGCCTTCCTGCTCTTCAGAAGACCCTCTGTCTTCACGTCTTCTGACTCCTTGGCCTCATCCTCCTGGAGATGTTGTTGTTGTCCACCTCTGGACGTGGGACCAGAGGCCATGGACAGGTAACTGGGGTATCCACCAACTTCTTGTGGTCCGGGTCGGGTGAGCTGAGTCTGAGGGTGATGGGAGTAAACCTGCTGGGGGTCTGCTTGGTAGCGTGAAGAGGTCTGAGTCTGATGTCTCCGGTATACCGAACCTTCTGGACCAGGTCTCAGCTCTGGGCTCCTCTGGCGGCCCTCCTCCCTGGCGAGCCTCTCCCTAACTCTAATTCTTCAGGAAAACAGAGGGCTGGTTAACATTTGTACTAAATAAAGACAGAAGAAGTGTCTCAAAGAGGACAACATCTGCTTAGAAGAGCAAACAAACACTTTCTTTCGTTTGATATTAGGACCAGAAGTGTACTGACAAACAAGTACAAAAACCATAATCAAAAATCTGAGATGATACCCAGCCCGATTTGAGAGAAGTGAACTGTTATAACAAACCAGTCGTCACTGATGTAGGGTCAGTACTACATGAGGAAAAGAAGCAACACTGCAACGTCACTACCAGACGATTCATCCTCCATTAACATGTTCAAACATTTGCTTTCTTGAGGATTGAGGATGGATGAGGATGAGGATTAAAGCGAACACAGCAACATGGCAGATGGAGTTATGAGGGAGGTTGTGGCGATGAGGATGATGACGAAGCTCAAAGCAGAGGTTCTTAAACATCTGTCTTCTGATCAGACCAGGACCCACGCTGAACAAAATGAAGGTTAACTCACCATAAAGACAGACTATCATGTGCAATATTACTTTTCCAATATCGTTTCCAATATACCTCTCTCAATAACATGTAGAATATTACTTTTCTACTTTATTTATTGTTTCTCAATATACTACTTCATGTACTTTAGAATAAAATACATGAAATGCATTCTTATTTAGTCACTTTTAACCTATAACTTAGCAGCTTCTAATTTATGTTTTCATAATTTTATAATATTTTTTTTATAATTTAACTCTTTGAGTGCCATAGACGTACATAAACATCCAAGTGTTTTTTCAGCAGCAGGGACTAAAGAGTGCTCTCACACAGCCTGTGAGTACTATTGTGGCTTCTGGGAGATGTATTCAGAGCATAAAGAGACGGTACACACCACAGAGATCAAAACAGGAAGTGGAGACGATCAAGATTAGAGATGTTTTCAGATACATAGTACAAAATATTCTGTGGACCTAAAAATATGACTCAAAATGGGCAAAAACACTGGAATGAGGCAAAAACGGTTGACACTCGAAGAGTTAAAAACTGTAATAATTCTTGAATTGCTGGGAATCAGTTCTGGTTTCTGCTCTGAGCTACAGTTTAAGAAGCGCTGCTCATTAAGGGTTGATGGCTTCAGGTGAGTGGTGGCGATGCCGCAGGTGAGACACAACCAGCCCAGGTGTACCTCGACGGCCAGTTGATGAGGGAGTGGGTGTCGCCCTCAGCATCAGTCTGCAGGAACCAATCAGTGCTCAGTTTCGCCCTCGCACTGCTCCAATGGGAAACAAGTGAGTGGGTCAAAGCCTGGATTCACACCACTGCATTTCACACACCTTCACGCTGAGCTTCACCACAGAATGGACTTCATGGACCTGATGCTAAAAACACAAGTTCAACTCCCCGCTGAGACGTTTCAAATAAATACGAGTAATAAATCTCACTCCACACAGCTGGCACTCTGGTGCTGCATTAAGACAAATAACCTCATCGGTTTCATTACGTCCTCAATAAACTAAGAGGACTGAAAAGGTAAAAACCAAGAGGAAGAGAGCATTTTACCGATCAAATACTGTCTTTTACAGCCTCTAGGACTTGAATTTAAGACTAAATCAGAAATTCAAACAAGAAAAAAGTTACATCTGATGGGAAAGTGATCAAAACAGGAAGTGGAGATGATCGAGATTAGAGAGCAAAATGGACAGATACTGGACAAAAAGTGGTGATTTTGGTGAAAGTGTCCTCTACTCTACCTCTGATAAAACAAGAATGGAACAAGGTAAAAACAAACATTTATTTTGATGATGAAACAGAGAGTCTCTTCTTTCATTTGAGATATTCAGTGTTTTCAGAGTCATAGTACAAAATATTCTGTGGGTCTAGAAATATGACTCAAAATGGGCAAAAATGCTGGAACAAGACACTTTCTGTTTTATAAAAGAGCTGGCATTCAGTGAGTTACGATGAAAAAGAGACAAGGTGTAAAACTATAATTTAATTAGGCTGTAATTTCTAATACTGCTCACTTATACTGAGTTTTTATTCTTGGTTAATTGTCTTAAAAAGTTTGAAAAACACTGCAGGGACAATGACGGTCTTAAAACACCAGTTGAACTACAGTAAAACAGACCGTCTCCAAGGTCATCGCCTGTCTTCATCACATTTCACTACCAAGTCCTAAACCTAACCATTAATATGGACTGACTGATTCCCTGAGAGGAGGTAGAAAGGACTCTCCTTTCCCATCAGGCCTCTCTGGTCTTGATCAAGTCCAGCTGTGGGTCACAGTTGTGACCGAGGAGTCACGCCGAGCCGCTCAGAAACTCAACACCTCCCCTCTGCACCGCAGAAACACTCACACCGGCCAAGTTTTGAAACCCGAGAGAGCAGTTTATGAGCAGCGACACGGGATAGGAAACGGCGGCGAGGTCATGTGTAGAATTGTCTTCATCTGGTCGTTAGCGGCATGGAGTACGAGGTCAAACCGGGTCAAGAACTGGTCTGGCTGTTACATCACAGATGAGGAAGCTGATCTGTACCATGAGTAGTGGAGCCAAAAACACTCCACGGCAGCAGCAATCTGTTTAAATAAACACTGGCCGTCTCCTGAGGTCTTTATAATCACAATATGAAGAAATGATGAGTTCTGTTCTGATGGGAAAAGCAACCATATAAATAAATGCCCAATTTAGTGAGCGAAGGAGCTGCTAATCAGAATCAGCTTGTTGAAAAGAGCAATTCAAGTTTAACTCGAGGCATATTTATGTGGTTTGGTCCATCATTTGAAATGTGCGAAACATCCCTGTAACAAAGCATGTTCACATGTACATGTAGAGTCCATGGAGAAAACATTTTGGGCTGCATGTGGACTACAGGCAGGAAATGGACACATAATCCTGATGGTCATGCATCATTTGGGTTTCATCTCTCTTTGCAATGGAAACTGTGAGTGTGTCAGGGCCGGATAAAGCTATTAGGGTGTCCTCGGGCAAAAAAATTAACCATGGCCCCCTGCCCGGAACTATTTGCTGTGACTCACTTATTTTATTTTGAAAGAATATGCACCAGATTTATAATCAGAGCCACTTTACAAGACAATGGTCTCCAGATCAGGTAAAAATACACCAGCCAGGTAGAGCGGCGTACTATCTGACTAAGAATCTCCGGAGGTATGTACGAGTGTTCTTCGCATATCTTAAGAACCGTCCATTCGATCTCCTGAACACTTGGTGGGTGAATTGCTGAAGACTCGAGGATGTGAGAGCTCATTGACTGCAGTTCCTGCTACATGCTGGATATGCTAACGTTACAACAAAACGAGCAATCAGCAGCCCTTGAAAACACTACAGCTCCCACCAAACAAGTCAACAAGCTACCTCAAGTCATCCAGGACCCCCCAAGGGTCTTAGACCTGGGGGCCTGGTAATCTAACAACAGAAACTACTACAAATATGGTGCAAAGTTGGGCACCAGTAGACCGGTTTGTTTTTAAAACTGGATAAGGATGTGGGATCGGCTTCATAGCCAGAAATCCACTTCGTCCAAACAGACTGGGAAACATCTAACAACACAGCAACCAGCGAGAGTTCCTTTGGGATTTTAAAAAGTACAAGAAATTCTTTCACACTTTATTTTAATCTGTTTTTTTTTTTTGCAAAACCAGCTATGGGCTGACTAAGTATGAAACCACAGTCATGATACCACAGTGTTGTAGCCCAAATGGAAACCCTGTGTGATTTTAAGGGGAATGGTCAGAATACTTAATATCTACTCTAGTTCTTTGGTTGTAGATAGGGATCATAAAGGACCAGGGATCAGACCACTCACCCTTGCCTGCTGAGGATGTTGTGGGCCTGCTGCTCGATGAAAAGATCCCCAGGAGACGCTCCATGTTTGGGTGAGGAAAGTGAAAGATGTCTGCTCAGTTTGGGTGAACTGGGCGGCATCCCGGTGACCGGATAGTCCTTGACGGGCACCCTGGCAGCCGAGGACGGCGTCACATCCATGTATGAGGAAGAGGACGGCGGTTCGGGAGGAGGAGCAGCTCTTCGCTGGTTCTCCAGGTTCATCAGCCTCTCCCTCTCTGAAAACAAGTCCACTTTGGTCCGACTCATCTCGTGAACTGGGTCGGGGTGGCCGTGTTGGGGCGCCGAACGTCCTGCCCTCGGGCTAGTGGTATAAGAACTGATGTCCTCCCCCGCCGATTCCCCTCGGATTCGCCTCTCCGACCCTTCCGACTCCTTGCGAACGCGAGTGTAGCGGTGGGGTTGGTCCAAGTCCGGCTCCTGATCCAAAGAGATGCCGTAGCGCTCTGCTAGCTGCCGACGCCGCTCCGCCTTGTAGCGGGCAATGCGTTCAGCCTTGGACTCGAGCTCGGGGGCGCTGGTGGTGGAAGTGTAGACCTCGTCGGTGTGGATGGAGGACTGGGGGTCAGGAGCTCGGGAATGATGCTCCGGGGCCAGTGGTTGCATTTCTAGGCATTCGAATCCCTCCGATCCATACCTCTGGACTGTAACTAAGACACACAGAACGAGGATGAGTCAGTTAACCCCATAGAAACACAAACAAACAGTCAAATTAATGAACTTGTCTCACCACCGCAGGGCTCAAAGGGATCGGAGGCCCTGGTGTATCGTGGTGTGTCCTCCTTCAGAAGCCGGTTAGCCACCAAGCTAGGCAGCAGAGATGGATGCACCTCACCCTCTATGCCTTCCAACCGCCGAGCGATGCGCTCCTTTCTACGCACATTTGGACAGGAAGTAGACAGCGTTATTATCCTCCACAACATCTGCAGCCATTTTATACCCTTTTAGCACCTTCTCACCTGTTCATTTCCCAGTCACTTGTGCTTGTAGTAATGCCTTCAAATCGTTTCCTCAATTCAGACACTAAAGAGGGAATAAAAAAAACAAGAAATAATACTATTATGGCTCAGTAAAAGGAAAACATCTGTCCTGGCAGTGCCATCTTAACCAAAACCAAACTGTTCTGGATGGCAGATGTTTTGTTTGTTCTTTATAGAGACTGTGGTGTCTGTTTGTGGAGTTGGTGTTCAGCAGCAGTCCAGTATTGAATCTGCTTTAAAAAAAAAGAAAAAAAGAAAAAAAAAAAAAGAAAAGTCTAATTAAGTTTGGGTTCCATATTTTAAGGAAAACTCTATCCTTAAACACTTAATTATCTTAATTATGATGTGTAATTAGCTTTTTTGGACTGAAACGACAAAATTTTAAGTGGTAGCCAAATTAATGCTCACAAATCTGAATAAGACGTGTGCAGCAAAAAATATGTAATGTTAGTTAATTAAATCTAACAGACTTATAACAGCTGTAGCCTCCTCACTTCAACACACCTCTTTGAGCTATTTGATCTTATTTGCAACTATTAAACTTAGCTGTTCCATTGAGTTCACAAACAATAGCAATAATTATTCACAATTTATTCCAGTGCAAGAATAAGTCTGAGAAGCATGAATATTTTACATTTGTCTTTAACTCTTTGACTGCTATAAATGTAATATGTCAAAGTGTTTTTTTCAGCGGGTGGCTGATTGCACTCTCCCACAGCCTGTGAGTAATTTTGGGGCTTCTGGGAGATGTAGTCAGGATATAAAGAGACGGTATACACCACAGAGATCAAAACAGGAAGTGGAGACGATCGAGATTAGAGAGCAAAACAAACAGAATCTGGAGAAAAAGTGGTGATTTTGGTGAAAGTGTCCTCTACTCTACCTCTGATAAAACAAGAATGGAACAAGGTAAAAACAAACATTTGGGCAAAATGGACAAAAACGCTGGAACAAGCTATTTTCTGTTTTATAAAACAGCTGGCACTCAGTGAGTTAATATTTCAAAAAAGAGCGAAGAGAAGAGTTAATTTGATCGTGTCTGAGCGAATCCTGGTGTTAATTATGCCAGAACAGACCCAGCAGCTGGAACCATGATTATCTGAATTCTTCCTGTGAAAGTTAAAAACAAACTACTGACTGTTGTGCCTCAGGGATGTGTTCATCTGGGCTCACTGCCTAAAAACACTTTGCTTCTCAGTGATCAGTTTCATATCTGATCCATAGTAATTGGTCTACTAATATTTCACAGGATTTAGCAGATCCACAAGCCTCTAAGTGACCTCTTTATTGAGCCAGTGAAGACGAGAGAGAGTGCAGCGTTTCATGTTAGACTCTATGCGCTTGTAGAAAAACTGGTTTGAAACAACTCTTGACATGGATCCATCTGGCAAAGAGGCATTTTCAACAAACCCTGAGAAAGTTGACATTGCAAGAGTCATTTGCAAGCAAGCTGGGAAGAAAAAAAAAAAACAGCTGACTCACCTTTGGGAAGATTGGCCAATAGACTAACATCTATATCCTTGGTGCTTTTCGCTGGGTCGTCTTTTTCGTGGAAGGTGAATTCTTTCTGGAAGCTGAGGGATGCAGGATAAATACCAACGGTTATTGAAACCGGGCTGAGCTCTGAAAAAGTGTGGGATCTGTTTATCGACCAGCAGTTTAAGCGTTTGTAAAGAGCTCGACTGAATTAATCTGAATTTGATCAAACAGCACATCTGTAGCACTAAAAAAAAATGTTGTTGGATGCAGGACGCCACAAACAAGTAATGAATCAACCAAACAATACATTTCAACGTGCAAATTTCAAGCCTTGAATCCTCAAATGTTGATCTAGAAAAGAGATTATCTCAAACACACACACACTGGAGTCATTTAGGGATCTAATTCAAAACCACAAAGTTACGATAGAGCTATAAAAGAACTGGCAGTAGATTAGTGAGGAAACAATCAAGAATCAGGAAAACATGACTTTGTGGCTTCGTTCATTCCAGAGTTGAAGAAGAACATACATAAACATCATAGATCTTTTTCTATCATAACAGCATCTGTTTTCATGACTGAGCTCTCCTAACATCTAATTCCTTCAGGCACAATGTTTTCAGTGTTTCCTGTCTGGTTCCTCAACCAAAGGATGTGTTTGATGGATTTCTCAGCTGCAGTCTAGGTGAAGTTTAAGCTTAACTTTGATGTTTTTCACTCTATTTTCTCATAATTTTGCGTCAAACAGGCTATTACTGACAACAATTTCTGAAATTAGTCCAGTATTGAAGGAGCGCAGCAGCTCACGGGTTAATTAAATGTAATTAATAGTTCATGTTTTGTTAATAAACAAGGTAATGCTTTCATTTCTGTTATATTGTTATTTTTATAGTGTGACATTAAATAGTTTGGACATTAAATAGTGTATCATGGCTCATAAGAGACGATCACAATTACATTTAGATTAGTAAAATAATAATATTATATGTTATATTTAATGGTTGTTGCACATATAACATTTTATATATTCTAGACATTTGATTCGTCAACATGTAAGGGATTATTTGTAAAATGTAAAAATATATATAAACATCACAGAAAAAGATGGACCAAAAACCACTGGCAAAGTATTAACTGTCTATATAAATGTTGTTTATAGATGTTTACATATAAAGTATTTATTATCCATATAAAAATGTGTTACACTGCTTCATTAATGTGCAACAGTCTCTTTTCCATTATCACCACATCCACTGCTACAGACATATTTTCATATCCTTTATACAGGAGCTTTAATGTGAATCAAGCTTTTGATTCACCAGGTCTTTAATAAAGTGATCTCTAAAGGGATGAAAACCTGATGAAACCACGTTTATTTATTTATTTTTTAGCATATCTTACCTCAAAGCTCTCTTTTGCAGCAATCTGGGGTTGCTCACTTTTATGGGGTTCTCAGTCCCGAGTCCTGTAGACACAAGAAAAGAGTTCAACATGTAGTCCCGCTCGTTTTCCAACCTCCAGTTTTTAATGAACGTCCGCTGCAAGGTGACCCAGTCTGCAGGTTCCTGCCACCTAACCACAACAACCATAACGTGCCTGCAATAATAAGTGATCCGTTTGGTTAAAAGGTTTGAAACCCTCCAACTGACACAACAACAGGTCACAGATGAAAGAGTCTGATGGAGAAGTGATGGACGACATCAAGTCTGATAACACGTCGAGGTTTCAGAGCAGAGACGCCAGGTCGACTTTCATTCCTGACATGAATACAGATGTTTGTCTGTCTGATTTTCACAATTGGCTGGCGTATGGTAGAAGCCACACCCATTTCTAGACTGATTTTTCACTATTTTGAATTTTGTCAAAATCAGATATTTTAACTCTTTGAGTGCCATGGATGTATTTCAACGTCATTTAAAATCTGACGCTTGAGTGTCATCGGCATATTTATATGTCTGAGTGGTTTTTCAGCAGCAGGTCGCCGATCACGCGCTCACTCAGCCTGTGAGTAATTTTGGGGCTTCTGGGAGATGTAGTCAGAGCATAAAGAGACGGTATACACCACAGAGATCAAAACAGGAAGTGGAGATGATCGAGATTAGAGAGTAAAACAAACAGAATCTGGACAAAAAGTGGTGATTTTGGTGAAAGTGTCCTCTACTCTACTTCTGATAAAACAAGAATGGAACAAGGTAAAAACAAACATTTTTTCATGATGAAATAGAGAGTCTCTTCTTTCATTTGAGCTATTCAGTGTTTTCAGAGACATAGTACAAAATATTCTGTGGGTCTAGAAATATGACTCAAAATGGGCAAAAACACTGCAACAAGACGCTTTCTGTTTTATAAAACGGCTCAATGAGTTAATAACTACTTTGACAAATCTTGAGCAATTGTCACCGAGCATAGAGCATCTATGGACCGAAATATAAAATAAAGAAATATAATTTCTTTGGATCGTTGATGTTCCACACAGACTTACTGTAACTGACCGTCAACGTTAGCTTAATTGCTGTGAGTAAAGGTTATATTACTAAAAATGGAGTCCCTCCTAAACTCTTCATGCTATTGGGACCAAACTTGGTGGACATATGTAGACATGATATCTGGGTGACCGTGGCCAATTTGGTGACATTTGGACAATAGGTGACACTGTAGCAGCATCATATACGTCTAAGGGAGGGAATCTCTGTCTGCACATGTATGACTGTTCTTTACTTATCTGAAAAAAAACAGTCATACAATGGTCACATTTGGTGAGTACAAGCAGATATACATTGGATCTCTACAACACTACAAGCTGAACCTCTGGAGGTCCAAACAGTCAGTCCAACTCAGTCTGTCACACAAGAGTGAACAATCCAACCAAGACCTGTTAAAGTCTGGTGCTTATTAGGAAAACGGCCAGAGTCAGTAAACAAGATGTAAAAATGTGACATAAACACCTGCCTCCAGAGAAATACAACCTCATTACGAAGAAAAAAGGGCATTTAGTGGTTATTACACATCATAAACAGTGTCGTGAGGAATGCTTGTTCTGTGAAACATCCCTTTCAGGAATGTCTACCCCAGTTATTGACTCCAAACCTTGGACCTCAGAGCGGCCAGAGATCTGCAAATTCAGGACAAACATGTGGTCCCACTTCCATCCCATAAGAGTTCACCTCAGGGCCATGTGACGCCCCGCTCCACCCAAACCCCTAACCTCCACCCCCCTCCCATTCTAGATCTGTTAGTCCTGATTAAGGATGTTTGGGTTGACGCTTTGAATCCCTCCTACTCCAGTAAAACATCATTTGAGAGGAAAGAAGGCTTATTTAGAGAGGAGTTTGCCTGGTCGTGTATTGTTTCAGCTGGCGGGGAATACGCCCGGTGACAACACAACCCATTCCCTGCCTTGGATGATAATCCTGCTTATCTCAGAGTTCTCTTTCAAAAATGATATACTGAGCTGATATTTCAAAGTACAAAACAATGGTTAGATATGATTTGTCTTTCTAGGAACTGAAGAAAACACCTGCACATATCTGCAACTACAAAGCTGAAACTGGTTTTCTTTGAGCCTCAAAAGCTCTGGGCAACTAGAACTGACTCAACACATGAATTACCATGTAAAATTCACATTAACTCTTCGAACCCTTTACCTTTTTGCTCTGTTTTCACTTTAACTGACAGGCTCACTACAAGCCCAGGCCAACGTGACATTTAATGTTATTTTCAGAACAAGTTGGGCCAAGAAAATTAAAATAGTTGAAAGGATTTCAGTCCAATCATCCTGTATTTCTTTACTTTATTTTGGTGAATCAGAATCAGTCCTGCTGCATTAACGCCCAGCCATGAATGTACAGACAACGATCAAATTGGCATTTAAACATTACTAAGCAAAATCTCAAGTGAAAAGGAGCATCATTTTTACACTGCATTGATAGATTTGATGACTGGAGAGAGTGCTGGTTCTGTTTTGGTGAAAGTGTCCTCTACTCTACCTCTGATAAAACAAGAATGGAACAAGGTAAAAACAAACATTTTTTTCATGATGAAATAGAGAGTCTCTTCTTTCATTTGAGCTATTCACTGTTTTCAGAGACATAGTACAAAATATTCTGTGGGTCTAGAAATATGACTCAAAATGTTACTTTAGCTACTGTAGCTAAAGTGGATCTGCCAACTAATTTGCTTATTATGGCATTGTTTAGCATGCGTACATGCTAGTGAAGTAAAAGCAAACACAAAATAAAATGATTACACAAACTCATAGGCAGATGTGCTTCATTTCGATGCAGTTTGCAGCTACAGGAGTTCACTCTGTATTTGGAATGATTTCTGTCTCACAACCTACATTTTTCATTCTATACTTTCCCAGCTCTCTACAAACAAAACACTATCATGACAGTCATAAAAGGTCAAAAATGCAAGAATAACACCTACGTTGACAAATACCAGCATTTCCCTTTGAGCTACAGAGCTAAAGAAAACCAGATGTCACAAAGGATAATGAGCTGCTGGTGTGAAAATAACAAAAGCAGCTCGCCACGTCTAACATATAGACCTGTACTCCTTTAACACCTCATACAGCCTATAGGTAGAGGCATGAGAGGCATCGGGGGGGCAACCCCCACCGAAAAGCCTCAATATCGTCATTCCAGACGCAGGAATAAAAACCTCCACAATGATCACAGATGTGGCAGAGCCTTTGATGCACGCTGTAATGTAAAGAAACACCACGGCCAGGAGGGAATGAGGCAGGAATTCAGTGTTTGCTGATGAGGCCGTAAAAGCAGCTGATAAAACACGAGGATGAAATGGTTTCATGATTCAGTGGAGTGTCATTCAGGCTCTGAAGACATGATGAAAGCCTTTTAAGTGACGGCATTAAAGCTGCAAGAATGACTGCAGGTCGCTGCATCTGACTTCATCCTGTGGATGTCAATCAAAAGGAGATGCTTACTCCATGACTTAAAGGGACAGTTCGGGTGTTTTGAAGTGGGGTTGTGAGAGGTACTGGTCCAGAATCAGTGTATTACCTACAGTGGATGGCGGTCAATTTGGAAAAAATAGACGGGAGTGTCAGCACAATCTATTTTCACCACCTGAAGAAGGCGATAGCTGTTTAAGTGTTTGCTATATTTAGACGATTTTCACTGCTTTATCTTGCCGTCAGGATTTCCCACGGGGAACAAAAACCGTTTTATCCATCTAGTGGCCAGAAAGTTGCTCATCATGGATATGAACCCAAAACAACCTTTAATGCACAGAAAACACCCAATGTGGCAACCAAAGAGGCACTGCAGGCCCAGCATATGTCTAAAGTGAGAGACAGGATTAACTTTGATTCCTGGGATTACGGTGAGTCCAAAAGTAACTGTGTCACTCTTTAACATGCACACACACACTCACCCCCATTATAGTGTGATGTAATGCAGACAGTTTAAGTCTTAACATCCCCCAACAACCTCTTAACAGTCGCCCACCTACTCCACCTTCACCCTGTTCAACTAAAGCCTCTCTGAGGCTTAAGAAGTAAAGCATTAGACCAAAAAAAACAGATGGAGAATCAGAAAATAGGCTGCAAACATTAGGTTTAACAAAAGGACGTGACACTAATAACAACAAGAATGCAAGCAGCTCAGCAACGCTGACACATCCAACCCCTAAAACAAGCTTCAGCAGACGCCCTCCTTCCCCCAAAAACCAGCCTGCCTGCTGGTGCAAAAGCCTCAAACTGTGGACCACCTGTTGTGGATTCCCAGACAGTTTAGTGTGCAGAGGCCAGACCTGAACACTCGGATCTCACTCAGAAATTATTACAGAGAAGCACTGTGAGAAGCAAGCAGGCCTGGATGATGTGACGTCCAAAAACTGGTTTATTGTCCACTGTTGAAATACAAGGAACTCGCCTTGGTCTTTGGTGCAAAAAATAAACAATAAAGACAGAAAAACACAACATAAAAATCAATATAGCATATTGCGTACATAACTGAATTTTGGAATAAATGCACCTAAATGATCAAACGTAAATATAGCTGTCTTTTACAGCTGTAGTGTATGATATTTCCTGTCTTTTTCCAGCTGACTCATGTCTATAAAAAGTCAGGAAATGGTGAAAAATATTGATCAGTGTTTCCCTAAAGGCCAAAATGATGTCCTCAAGTGTCTTGTTTTGTCTAGAAATCTGAAAATATTCACATTTAAGAAGCCAAAATCTGAGATTTTTTTTTTTACATTTTTGTGACACATTTGCTGTTTTCAAGATGGCAGAGGTCATGGATGATATTCTCACACTGATCAGTCATAACATTATGACCAGTGACAGGTGAATAACACTGATTATTTCTGTATCTCATCATCTGGGATATTTTGTTCTAAACACTGATGTGTTAGAAGCAGGAAAAATGTTCCAGCCTCAGGATTTTTCACCAAACAGTGATGGTTAGAGGACTGGGTCACAGCATCTCCAGAACCTGGTCTGCAGTGGTCTGGATCTACCAAAAGTGGTCTAAGGAAGGACCAGTGGTGAACCAGAGACAGGGTCATGAGAGGACAAGGATCAGTGATGCAGGCTGGTCCTGGTGGTCTGATCCAACAGAGCAGAGGTCACCAACAATATCAGATGGGTGGTCATAATGTTACGCCTGATGGGTATACATACTAAAATAATGCAAATAATGTGCAAAAAGTGGTCAACTAGTGTGCAAAAAGTTAGCAAACAGTGGGCACAAAGTGGGCAAAAAGTGTGCAATAAGTGGGCAAAGAGTGGGCAAAAAGTTAGAAAACAGTTGGCGAAAATTGGCGAAAACTATTATGCAACTAGTGTGCAAAAATGAGCAAATAGTATATCGCAGCACATCTTCAATACAATTATCAAATGTCATACTGTTATGTCTGATGGGTGTATATACTAAAATAGTGTAAATAGTGTGCAAGTAGGCAGAAATGTCAATATATGTGCAAATATGTGTGATTGCAAAAAGTGGGCAAAAATGTGTTAAGAGTGGGCAAATAGTGTGCTAAAAGTGGGGTCAGGTCACCAACACAATATCAGGCGAGTGGTTTGTTACGGCTGATCGGTATATATACACTGATATTTTAGTAGTATTGGGGTTTCACAATTTAACCTTACAAAAATGTTGATACCCCCAATAGCCTCAAACCTAGCAATACATTACATGCTTGCTAAAAATGCAGAAATCAATCATTTGACAGCCCTAGAATAAATCCATGCGTGCAAGTACGCTGATTTTCCTAAATCTGAGCCTAGAAATAGCAGCTTCCTCCCTCAAACAGCCCTCTGCACTGTCCCTTATCTCTGCTACGTCATGTCCTTGGAGGCTACAGCTGCAGAGTTTGTCTCCTGCCAACTTCTCAGATTCCCAGCTCTGCAAACAGACTAACCTGACTACCATCCACCAACCACCAACCTTAAATCTCAGCTCTTACCTTGGCTGCAAAACTTGACATGAGTCAGGTAATTGGAGATCCACGGGTTGCGATACATTTTGAAGGGTTAGAAAGAAGCTGCCTGAGAGGTGATGCAGCCACAAAAGCAGCTTGTCAGCACTTCAGGAGGGACGAAGAGGGGAGTCAGGTAGCGTTCGAGAGGAAGGAGAGGCTGCCTCCTCTCAGATCCACGACTAACAGCCAGCCACTACAACAACCTGCAGGACTAAAAAGCTGCTCAGCACGAGCTAAGCTCATTAGCCGAGGCAAGCAAATTAAGGCCCCATCCCTGCTTCAGACTGGAGCGAGGAAACCTGCAGAATGAGCCTTGCAGAGCAGAGGAAGCTCTGTGAAAAGAGAGGGGATAGTTATGAGCGTCCCAGGAGAGGGATGCCAAAGAAACCGGTGCATAGCGTCAGAGGAGGAGGGGAAATAAAGTGAGGGGAAGAGGAGAAAGTTAAAATGACCCTCTCAGCCAGATGAGAAATTCCAGTCATCTCTCAGCAAAATAAAAGCGTGCAGAGAGGAGGAGGAGGAGGAGGTGGGAGGGACGAAGAGAGGGGAAGAGAAGAGAAACAAAGTCAGGAAGACGGTGAGTAATGCTGTCATTATGCTTCACACTGTGGTTCAGCCTCAGAACAGCTGATTTATCGACAGCACCGTGTGCGTCTCAAAGCGCACATTTCACCCCCGAGTCACGGTGACTTTAAAGACATTTTCCACCAAGAACGAGATGCTGCGACGTGACGACGACGTGATTATCGCTGCACTGACAGAGGCGTCGCAGGGAGGGCTGGCGCAGAGCCATGTAAATGTTTTTTTTAGTCCAAAAGAAACCCATAAAAAAACAGAGCGTCATCTTATCTTCCTGCAGAGTGAAAGCTGTCGCCGCCGAACACGTGGGCATCAACACAAAGCAGACTGTCGGCTTCCAGATTCACTGCAAAATAACAAATCAGAGGACGCCGCTCGGTGCAGCTTAAGATTCTGCAAAAGTACAGCAGGTTGTTGGAGCGTTTGAAAGACCAGGCTGTCATCAAGTCACATCAAACAAAATAAAACTCTGCACAGGTGTATACAGTTCTGCATTAATAAGAATAAAACTCATCTATAATGGTTAAGTTTAATGACTTTCGAAGGTCAGGACAGCAGAGAGTTTTCACATTTCATGGGTTTTCTCCAAGAAATGACCATTTCACAACTTTATGTAGTTTTCCCAAAGCATCTACATTTTTATTATTGACATTTTATTTCCATTTCAGCTGCTGAAAGAACCAACGGACTATTCATGTTTCATGCGCTTCACTTGGTTAAACGGTTTTGGATTCTACTTTCAGAGTGTCCTGTAAATACTCAGCTTCTTTAACTGATGAAAAAATGTTCTTTTTAGCGATACACAGTATTTGAACTTTTACACATGTAAACGTGCAGTCTGTAGGATCTAGTGTGAGGTTGCAGATTGCAACCAACTGAAATGCAAAACATGAAAATGTTAAATAGCCCTCCTGTAGAAACATGGCTCATTTTAAAGTAACAAAAACACAACTACACTTATTTCCAGGTGACTGTCCGCTAAAGAAAACACACTTATTATGTGACAAACAAACAGAGCCCCCTAAACATTACACACAGTTCCTTTAAAAGGAGCTTCGGTTTGTTGTTCAGATAATTACATTTATTACTCGACACACATACGTAACCTAATAAGCTTTGCTAACCATCTGCCTCCGAGCAGCTACTATTTTGTGTGTTTTCAAAAAGAAAAAGTCGATGGACATCTGACATCTATTCCGACTACGCAGGCTATAATATTAAATGCCTGTGGTACCTATTTAATGATGTCAAAATGCTGCTTTAGTGGCATAAAAGTCGATAGTTGGTGATGTTAATGAAACGCCAACCACCAAAACAGATCCCCCTCGGTTTTTATCAGCTGTCATCACCGCCGCCTCACCTCCCACCATCTGGTTCGTCTGTAATGTTTGTTTCTTTGACTCGTCTGTTATAGGGGATGACATCAGATCTAGTGACGGTTTCTACCCTCTTATTAGCGGCGATGAGTCGCTGCTGCCGAACACAGGCAAGACCTTACAAGTCGCTGCAGTGATGCAACACGGTGGATTGTAGGATTCATCCAGACGGTAATAAACCCTGAGGTAAAAAAGCAGCATGCATAGAAATAAAGACAGAAATGTACAGTATGCGTGTAATGTTCACATTCAGTGATTATCAAATATATGAGTTCCCTACGCTTCACCATTTTTAACAGGAGTGAAACTGAATTCACCTTTTTATTCCCAAATTTGAGCCAAAACTCTCACAAATTAATCCAGATTAGCATTAAAATCACTAAAACACTTTTCAGCGGCAAGCAAAGAGCATGGTATACACCACAGAGATCAAAACAGGAAGTGGAGACGATCGAGATTAGAGAGCAAAACAAACAGAATCTGGACAAAAAGTGGTGATTTTGGTGAAAGTGTCCTCTACTCTACCTCTGATAAAACAAGAATGGAACAAGGTAAAAACAAACATTTTTTTTCATGATGAAATAGTGAGTCTCTTCTTTCATTTGAGCTATTCAGTGTTTTCAGAGACATAGTATAAAATATTCTGTGGGTCTAGAAATATGACTCAAAATGGACAAAAACGCTGGAACAAGACACTTTCTGTTTTAAAAAGGGCTGGCACTCAAAGAGTTAACGGCCAGTTCAAGAGCAAGAGATGAAAAAGTTGATCATAGCGGCTTTATGTCAGCAGTCACAGCAGCTGACATGATCATTTTGTTAATAAATTCTTAATTACAATAACGATGTCAGCACCAGGCTGATATGTCAGTGAGCAAACATAAAACACTGAGAGAAAGGCCCAACGAGAGCGAAGGCAGGTTATGTTTAATGTCATCATAACGACGCCACGCCTCTCCACTAATCATCACACTGGATGCTATTTCAACCTGGACAAGCTCACATGTGCAGCCAGTCAGCGGGTCCTTATTAAATAAATGCTTCCAGACGTCCACGTTTGCACTCAAAATGACCTCCAGAGCGTGGAAGCGTCCCAGCGTTTAGCTGCATCACCGTCACGGGCGGGCATAAAAGTTTCGTCAACGTTAAGAAACAGGATAAGAAGCATCAGGCGCTCTGTCGCAGCCATCTCAGAAATAAAAAAGGACAGATTTACAGCGTCCCCGAGGACAGATATGTGTCTCATCTGGCGAGAGACGGCCATGTTGTCTCTGCAGACACATAACAGAGCCTGATTCTCTGCAGCGAAGCTGTAAATTAAAATGAAAGGTAAAGATATTCATAAAGGGAGTTAGAGGGAGGAAGCTGTTTGCATTGGTATGATGGCATTTCAGCATGAAGCAGATTCTTCTATGTGACCTTTGACCTTCAAAGAGTCAAATACATATGTTGAAGATAAGATAAATCTTTATTTGTCCCACCAGTGGGGAAATATACGCTGTGACAGCAGCAAAGTGGAGAGAGCAACAACATAAATAATAAATATAAAAGATAAGAAGCAGTGACGGAAGAAAACAAGAGGAATAAAAACTTTCGACTTGCATGACTTTCACTGATGAAAAAATCCCAAAAGAGTGAGTGGAAATGCTGCATTATTGGATGGCTCACTAGCTTCAGCCTGAAAGCTGCTACGGCCCTTAAAAACTCCTCAGAAACCTCGTTATCACCTTCCTCTCATAACTGCTTTAAGTCTTTGAAACTTTACAGTCACACTGGAAATAGACACTCTGACCTTCTGCAGCAGCGGCACAGTGTATTAACACCAGGAACACACTCACCTCAGCGCTTGGCTTTCCCAAAATAAAACAGATAAGAGGTTTTAAGTAGGGGACTCTGGGACTCGGAGAGGAAGCCTATCACAGAGCTTAGATTTGGCCCCGAAAATCAGCAACACCTCCGTTTAGACCAGAGGAAGGATTAATGAGGATCCAAAAACGAGAGCCGTCAAGATGCAATCATTAGCATCTATCTGATTAGCAGCGCTAGCATTAGCTTAGCTCAAACTGGAAGTACTTCTTTGAAATTTTAATTCACACAAGGTGCACAGTATGTCTGAGTTTTTCAAAATAAAACAAATCATCCAGAAGCTGTCGTTCTTCTCCATGACGGGAAGAAGAAGGTGCTATTACTCTTTGAGTGCCATCGACGTAATAATACGTCAAAGTGGTGTTTCGGCAGCGGGTCGCTGATCACAGTCTCCCACAGCCTGTGAGTAATTTTGGGGCTTCTGGGAGATGTAGTCAGAGCATAAAGAGACAGTATACACCACAGAGATCAAAACAGGAAGTGGAGACGATCGAGATTAGAGAACAAAACAAACAGAATGTGGAGAAAAAGTGGTGATTTTGGTGAAAGTGTCCTCTACTCTAACTCTGATAAAACAAGAATGGAACAAGATAAAAACAAACATTTTTTTCATGATGAAATAGAGAGTCTCTTCTTTCATTTGAGCTATTCAGTGTTTTCAGAGACATAGTACAAAATATTCTGTGGGTCTAGAAATATGACTCAAAATGGACAAAAACACTGCAACAAGGCACTTTCTGTTTTATAAAACATCTGGCACTCAGTGAGTTCAGGGTGCGTCGAAGAGACAAATAACCTGACCAAGAAGATAATATTTGATAATCTGCCTCATCAAAACTGAAAAGTTCAGGTTGCTATGGTGAGAACATCTGAAGTCACATTTTATACCTCCATCCAATAATCCATGTGAATAAAAAAAATGCCCTGAACAACAAAAGCAGAGCAGTTTTTCCACTTTTCCTTTTGCTGCTCCAGAAAACAGCGAGTGAGCTGCAAACGTCCAACAACCCATAACTGCAATCAGGATTAATCTGCAATTAAATGAATCAACACGGCGCCATCTGCTCCTCAATGAATGATGATATATTCCCAGCCCTGGGGATCATAGATATATACAGATGTATATACACCACATGCAGCTGTTAGATAAACACATGCATGCTTCAGTGTGCAGCACCAGAAATCTTTATCGATCCCACTTGCCAGGACATTAGTTTCCATCCTGGAGCGCCGAGGACACCTTCCCAAGAACTGTCATCCTGGAGGAAGGGAACACTTGAGGAAGGATCAGCGCCTGGCAGGATAAAACTTTCCACAATAAGAGCTGGGAACTCAGTGAACTGTGAGCTCTGCACAGGTCTGCTGTTATAACAATATAGAGAGCAGGTATTTATCCATGTTGATCAGTTAAGACAGGACTCAATAGTACGGATCATCTGAATATGAATATATTGAGTTGTGGACAAAACAAGAGGACGTCATGGACTTTTAAAGAAACATTGATGCACGTTTTTCACCATTTAAGGACATTTTATGGACCAGCCAAGAAAATAATGTGCATATTAATCAACAATGATTGCAAGAAAATGGGATCATGACAAAAAGTTTATGAGCTGAAGAGCAAGCGAGCATAAACTGGGAGGCGTTTGAGTTTGTTTACTTACATGATAACCAACTTTCATGAACTAAAGTATAAAACTATTTGAACAGGAACATGTAAAAGTTGCATGCAATAATATTCAACTAGTCAGAGATATTACGATACTTTGATAAATTAACCCAAAAGTTAATCTAAAACCAAAAACACAAGATTAATAGTGATCAACTGCAACTGTCCGACTAACTAGACTGAAAAGATCACAAGTATTGGTGTGAAAATGTAGCTTTAGCCTCCATCTTTACTGGATTTTTGTCCAAAAGTCAGCTGGAAACAATAAATATGTAGTGAGTAATAATAAGATGATCCTTAATTAGTCCCACAAAACGGGGAAATCTGCAATAATAACAATAAAGAGGTAGACAGGCGTAGCAAACATTAAGGAAGACTTATGAAAACGAGTGTGACACGATCATTTCAGATTTTCCCATGATATCCGTTTCAGCGAGCGATCCAAGAGGTAATGATTCCTCTCTAGCTACACAGGACCTGTTGACAGACCGTCAACGCACAGCTGACGGCACGCTCTCACTTCCTGTCTTTTTCTTCTAGTCATCCACTGTCATTTCATCCACTGACAACCAAATCCAGCAGTCCTGCCAAACTCCATGCAAAAAAGAGACAGTTCTAAGGGAAGGTCCAACCCTCTGTCAACGACCACTAATCCGCTAATCCGTCCACTAATCAATTAGCTGATCAACAGAAAAATAATCAACTATAGTAGCTTTTCATGTAAAGCTGTCAGAAAATGCTGTTTTCATCCTCTCAAACATTTAGATTTCATACTTTTCGGTTCTTTATAATTACATTAAAAATGAATATCTTTGGGTTTCCGCCAAACGTCACCTTGGACAACAAAAATATAAATACTACTAAATCAACAATAAATAATCATTTGTCACAGCCGTAAGTCTGCAAAAATATTGTATTTTGCATCACAATTTTGGGTGTTAAACTGCAACAAAAGTGTGAATCCCTGCAGCTTGTACAGGTAAAAATAAACTCATTGCAACCAGAAGTTTTCGACCAAACAAGATGTTGAAAGATGTCACCTTGGGAATATGGAATGGACATTTTTCCAAACAACCAATAATGTTTTTTGTGTTAATATTTGTAAGTTAGATTAGTGGTTTTCTACACAGCATCCCCTGATACTGGTCATACAAGTGAAAAAAAAAAAAATCACATGCAGCCTTTAATGAGTGTAAGTTTGAAAAAATACTGGATTTTGCGTCACTTTTTGATTCTGTCAGGGCTCAAACCCGAGGTCAACACCAAGGGTCCTCCCTGCTATTAGCAGCTCATCATAAATCACCACTAATTAGATTTCAAAGCGGGACCGGTGGGTTTAAAGTGAAGGAAAAGCTGTCATGGTGGTGTAAATATCCACTTAAGACCCACCACGTGAGGTCGCCAGGACCAAGCCTCCTGCAAGACAGCAGCAGTCTGAAGAGGGTCCAGGTGGGTCCGGATCCAGGGACCCTTTAGCCTCATCATGACTGAGCCAGAATGACAGACAAGGATCCAGTTACAGCAGGAGAGTCATTAACTCTAACTGTAACACTTGTCAATCATTTGCTGGATCTCCAGTGTAAACTCCACATTAAACCAGCCAGTACGACCACGTCAGTTTGAGGCATTTCTGTCAAAAAGAAAAGTGTAAATTTTCTGAATGTTGCTTCTTAAATGTGAATATTTCCTGTTTTTTTCCTCCTCTATGACAATAAATTGAACATCTTTGAGTTGAGGATAAAACAAGATATTTTCACCTTTTTACAGACCAAACAACGAATTGATTAATTGGTAAAAATGAATGATCTTTAGTGGCAGATCTAATCTACTACATAGTAACCTGACACACAAAAAAGGTCAGTCTAGGAGTCATTTAACTTTGGTCATCCCTGGCTGCTGACAAGAGGACGTCCAGGCTAAAATAAGGCTTTGAACAGCAGCATGAGAAATGTTCAGCCATGGTGCTTCTGTCAGCGACACATTAATCCACACAGAGGCTGCGAACACGCTGCTGCACGTCTTTATCCTTTAATAAACTCTCCATCCTGACAGGTGAACAAGCCATCAGGGACCTGAGCTCAACTCCCCAAAAAGGAAAAACTGTGGCTCTAAATGATGACCAGGAGCTGGAGACAACACGGATATATCAACACACCAGCACCTGAACACAGCACACTTCAACCTCTCAAAAGTAAACAGAAACAGTAAAGAAACTAACAGTAGGGTCACAACACCATCACCTCCTCCTCCTCCACCGCCTCCTCCCGGAAATCAGATCAGACCTCAGCCAATTAAACAACAGTGAACTAGGGCTCGAGTATATTTGGAGCGAATGGTAAAAATAAACCCATCGCTCAGGGATCGACATTTAATGATGCATACATGAGAACATGCAGCAGCATCCAGCAGTCCTGCCAAAGTCCATGCAAAATAGAGACAATTTAAGAGAAGGTCCAAAAACATGAAACATTAAATATACACTGTGGCTCAGTATAAAACCAAACCTCGATTTGGGAAATTATTTCACTCCAACAACAGAAATAATTATAATAATGATCATAATAATCACCAGCTATATTGATTAGCAATGTTAGAAAATGTTAGAAAATGATGTTTGCTGCCTCTCATATACAGAGATTTCATACTTTTCTCTGCTTTAAGCCACATTAAAAGTGAATATCTTTGAATTTTGGACCAAACAAGATGTTAAAAAGACATCACGAGAACATTCACCAGCGTCCAGCAGTCCTGCCAAACTCCATGCAAAATAGAGGCAATTCTAAGGGGAGGTCTGAAAACAAGTCAGCATGAAGCATCCACTGTGTCTGCGTTCAAAACCACAGCTCTGTTTGGGAGAAGATATAAAGACTAGAACTGTAACAGTCACCAACTTATTTATGTCTATGTCACATTAAAAGTTAAAATATGTGTCAGCATCCAGCACTCCTGCCAAAGTCCATGCAAAAAAGAGACAATTTAAGGGAAGTTTCAAAAACATGAAACATTAAATATCCACTGTGGCAGCATTCAAAACCAAAGCTTGGATTGGAAAAATAGTTTAGTCCAACAGAAATAATTCTAATAATAATCACCAGCTATATTGATTATCAATAACTGTTTTTCCCCACATAAAATTGTCAGAAAATGCTGTTATCAGCTTCTAAAATAAGACGATTTTTCTCAGCTTTACATCATATAAAAAGTGAAAAAAAAAGTTTTGGACCAAACAAGACATTAAAAGACATCACCTTGGAAATCAAGATTATTGGGATGGACATTTCTCCCAAATAATTAATTGAATAATTGAGAAAACATCGTTGTCACAGCCCTGATAAGGATAACTGATATGCAACTAACGTCAAGGGATAGAAAAAACTCACCAAAGTGCAAAATCACATGCAAAAATATTTTATTTTACATTGCTATTGTTTTTTTGTTTGCTAAACTACAAAAAAAGTGAAATAATTACAACCGATTTAACCGCATACAAGAGAATCCAACAGTCCAGCCAAACTTCATGCAAAAAAAATACAATTCTAAGGAAAAATCCAGAAACATGTCATAGTTCAGGAAAAGGTCCAAAGACTAGAGCTACAAAAATCGATTAGTCCATCAACAGAAAAATAATCGCCAAGTATGCTGATAATCAATTGAATATGGAGATTTCCTGCTTTTCTCTGCTTGATATAAGAGAACATACACATTACTATTGGGAACAATATTTTGGTTTCCTGACAGGATAAATATAAAAGTGTTTTCACACACTGGGTGGAGGCGGTAGCTGAATTCTAAGGCAGATCATGGTGTTAAAACGCTGACATGAGTAACGATTAAAGCCGGGGCTTGAATCAATGGAAAAACTTGCCCTGTTAGGCAGCGCTCTATTTCTGTCGGAGCGTCCTGACGAAGCGAGAGCAGGTGCAGCACAATGGACAACTGGAGATTCAACCGGCCGCTCGAGCAGCAACCACGAATAACCAAAACCTCGCTTGACTCCAGACAGATCCACTTATGAAGGAACATACACATCCAACATATAACATATCCAGTGGAAAGACTGGACTCCATATTTTAAGAAATATCTTCCAAACACAAGAAGTTTTCTGAGATTTGTTGCCGAGGACAAACTACAGAATCCAGCACACTTTCTAAACTTCAGATACCTGCCTTCATTAGCATCAACCTCTAAAACCACCAACATTTATCCCCACTGATGACACCCAGGTCATTCAGCGACTGCTAATCCTGCAGCCATTCGCCAGATGAAACTCACGTACCTTCCTATGGTTTCTCAGAAGTGTTTCCGGTGGTTTCAGAGTCTACTGGTTCAGAGCTCTGGAGGCTTCAGGGACTACTGGGACGTAAGGATAGCTGCCATAAACCACACCCCACCACCCACTTTCTATGAAAACCCTCCTTTAGGGACGCATGTGTTGTGGCTAGATCCACAGCAGGCGTGAACCCGAGCGGGGGGGGGGGGTCGGTTGGTAAATATAGATCGGTGCTTTCCCACTCCACCAGGACCAGGCCAGATCAATCAAATGACGAAAGGGACAAGGCCAATCACAGTGGGGGCACCGGGATGCAACAAAGATGGCCTTAAACTCCTGTCCAGAAAGCAATAAACTCTGATTATTAGTAAAGACTGGAGAAGCTGCAACACTTAATCAACTATTAACTTTATTTTGAGAGAAAAGAAACTCTAAATTCTCTGATTCCGCCTTCTTAAATGTGAATATTTTCTGGTTTCTTTCCTCAAGACATTTGAGGACGTTGTCTTGGGGTTTTAGGGAAACACTGATCCACATTTTTCACCATTTCCTGACATTTATAGATCAAATAACTAATAGATTAATTGGTTTGAAAAAAAAAAAGTATGAATCCTCTGATTGCAGCTTCTTAAATGTGAATATTTCCTGGTTTATTTCCTCCTTTATGACAGTAAACTGAACATATTTGAGGTGTGAAAACAAGATGTAGGATTGCAGCCACAAAAAGCTACAGAATAAATACTAAAAAGGGCTGGAGAAGTTCACCTAAATACTCTTATTTCTTGTATTAACTCCTGTGTTGAGTCAGTTCTGCTTGTTTGGTCTGAAAGATGTGAATCTACTGGTCACTGGTGTAAATTTAAATCTTATTTTGCCATCTGCTATTAAGTCAGAGCCACAAAGACAGATCAGGTCATCTCACTGGACTTTCAACACATCAAACAGCCAGGTGTCATCTGTTAGACACAGGTCTTTTATTTCATCAGCTACTGGTGTTTTAAATTAAGTAATTATTAGCTGGTGACTAGTAGGTTAAATCCTGCTTCTCTCTTGATTTATCCCCTCATTAAACATTGTAAACATGAGTTTATGGTCTCAGCCTTTAGTTTCTAGTCTTCTTCAATACAACATGATGTTCATTTAGTAAATTATGGCCCCATTTAGAGTCAAACAGACTGCTTATTGACAGGTTGTTACCATGGCAACGTCCATTCTGGAAGTTGTTGTCTTTTTTCACGGTGTTTTCACTTCAAGAAAGTTAAGAAGAGAAGAAAGTTATAACATTTTTATCGCCTGAAAAGTCTTATTCGGTGTGTCTGTGCTGGTTGCAAAAAACCAAGATGGCGACAATCAAAAACCAAGGTGGTGACAAGCAGATTTCATTACATGTAGCTAGCTGGTGTAGCAACCCTCTAGTTGTACTGAGCTCCATCCTGTAGTGTCACTTCTGGATCTCTGTCTTCATGGATGTTGTCAATATCTGAGACAAATAAAAGTTCATGAAAGTTATAACATCTTTTGTTCGCCTAAAAACGTCTTGTCCAGTGCTCAGGTGTACCCAGCTTGTCACGTCTGGTTGCAAAAAAAACAACCAAGATGGCCACTAGTTGGATGACTTTTTGTCTTTCCTTCTAATTTTTCAACAAAAATACCACACAGACTCAGTGACAAAACACAATCAAAGCATTTTCCAACCAGCAAAGTAAAGGATAAAATATTCAGAGCTCCCATCAGAATAAAAAAGACACAAATTTTGGACAGAAATTATAAATGATCTGTTGGCAGGTTTGAGGAAACAGCAGCCAATCAATGAGAAATAATGCATTTGCTCATTCATTGTGATAATTTTCAGAATAAACTTGTATCTCTTCATACTAAAAGAACATCTGAAGGTCTTAATATTGACAGGTTATTATGAGATCATTTGGAGCAACAACAACAACCTCTCTCACAGCAGACGTCAAATAAAGTCCATTAAATAGAAGATAAATGTCTCATTCATCATGGTGACTCACGGGCTGGAGGTTTAAAAAAAGAAGGAGCTGAAAGGACTTTTTGGACAGGAGTCTGTTGGACATAAAGGCAGCAGAAGTGTGTCTTCAACAAAGAGCACCATCTAGTGTCCACAGCCACAAACTGCACTACTGGCTGAGTCTTAAAGTCCCAACACCTCCTCTGGTTTACGGCCGTGTGAACAGCATCACCCTGAGAGCTGGTTGAGGAAGCAGATCTGGGTCTTCTCTCCTCTGCATCAGTGTTTGGGAAAAGTCTACCTAAATGTGATTTCAATTTATCCCGCCGTTCGAGCCGAGATGCTGATTGCTAACATGCAGCGACCGCACTGAGCTGTCAGCACAACACAGAAAAACGCCTCATGTTTTTCCATAAACAGTCGCAGAAAAACCACAACAACGGCCCGGCATGCAGGGAAACTGGAAATATGTGTCCTTTGATGAGGGTCCCACTCAGCTTCTGGTTAAAAAAGGAATATTCAGTGAAACAAGAGGAGACGACCAATAATAGACTGAGAAAAGAAAAAACACATGGGTAATCATCTCAATATTATGTTCTTTAATAAACATATTTAAATATTTTGGAGATAAAGTTTATTTCAAGTATATTAACTTAGAAAAGGTTAATTGGTAGTTAATTAAACTTAATTAATACTTATTTTACTGTTAACAAACCATGAAATGACTGATTGACCAGTAACAGACCATCATAACAGCAACGAACAGAAATCTCTAATCCTAATGAGGGAGAAGTGATGGAGGAGGGAGGACTGAATACCAACGCAACAAACAACGACAAAGCTCTGACGGTTTGAGAGGTCCTCCAGGTCAAAGGTCAAACAGAGCTGTGCTGAAAATCACACTTCAAGGCTGAATAACAGCATCAGAATATGATCATTTCAAGCAACACCTCTGAAACAAAATGCTGAGATAAAAGGTGATACATGCATGAATTTTAGGGTGTTGAAAATTATAACTTAACAGTGGTTTTCAAAGTAAGGTGCGGGGACCACTATCAGTATCGATCAGGACGTCCCTACTTATCAACCTTATATTAAAACTGGTCAGACGTTTGCTAAAATGCAGTGTGAGCACTTCAACTGACTGAGCTGATATCTGAAGCTTAAATTAACAATATTGACCCGATGTGGCAGCTCTTTAAAGTGCTTTTCACAGAAGAATTGATTATTGTGATGGAAAAAATGCAGACAAAACAGTTTATAGTCCTGAGTGGAGAAAGACCCGAGAATAAGCCGTTCAGGATCAGGCCAAAGACTAAATAACACTGCACATTTACATACCCGGGGGGGGGGTTTTACCCAACACAGAGAGGAGCTGTTCCACCTTAAAGGTCCACCTTAAGAGAGCTAAAGTCAGCACTAACTTCTAGACTAACCCTCAGTTAATCAGCACGTGGACACAAAAGGAGTTATCGACTTTCTGGTCGCCTAAAAACGTCTGTTTACTTGTATTTAGCTCCACTCTCTTGTGTCACTTCCGGTTGCAAATAACCAAAATGGCGACGGCCACAAAGCCAAACTTGAGGCTTCAAAACCCGCTTCCTCTCAGTCTGTTGTCGTGCACATGTTGGTGTCGTTGTATATAAGCACAGCTCCAGCCATCCAGGCAGCCTGCCTATAAAGGCTCCAGAGACAGTGATGAGCAGCACAGGTGGAGGTGAGCGTCAACACTTCACGATGACTCCTCTTTAACTCATCGACCACCTCTGATCAGGCTGAAACTGACATTTCTACTGGGTGATTAAACCCATGTGGAGCTTCACATGGGTGGAGTTTCACTTCCCGGCACAAGCACTAACAGCATCAGGCTGTGACGACGCAAATTTCAAATATTTGCACGGAAACAACAGTCATCTGTTTGAGTCATTGTGAGGCTCCTGTTTCAGCCTCATCAGTCACTTTAAATCTCTCACTAACACAGCAGCCTGGATGGAGGCTTCAGTGGCAACAAGATGTCAACGGTGTAAGGTATATATGTGTACATTTCTACATATATATAATCCTAATTTCAATATAGATGTTAATGTAAAATGTAAGATGTATAATACAGATGTTAATCTGCATTTAACTTTATTTTTAATTTATTTTAATCTGTTAAACTGATCAAATGTACACAAAACTGAGACTTCAACCACAATTGAACATAATATAACAACAATAATAAACATTATTACATAATATCATAATAATAATTAATAATATTGGTAGCAATAATACATTATATATGTATATTGTCATAAATAATAAAGCAACTCAATTAGAAAACAAACTAAAAATTAATTGTTTTTATGGTGGGATGATGGCAGAAATGCACTAATTAAAGGTTTTCAGGTTTATTTATTTTCATTTCTGCATAAAAGTACACAGGAATGGAATGTTTCTTGTGGACCTGTGTGCTGATAATAATAAAAGCAAGTTTGTCTGGCAGTAATTATGGACGTAATGAGATATAAAGTATAAAATAATGCACCAGTGGCCTCAGGTGGTTTTAAGGGCCCAAATCAAACAGAAACTGTCAAAGTGGTAATCTGCTGTAATCTGTGAACATGGCAACGTTGATGAGATAGCAGGTCGTCTGGAAACTATGGATAATTTTCACTATTGATGAGTCATTTGTTTGATAAAATATCAGCAAATAGTGCAAAAATGATGAGAGCGTTGATGTCTTGTTTGGTCCAAAACTCACAAATATTCACTTTTACTATGATATAAAGCAGAGAAAAGCAGGAAATGTCCACATTTTCTGACATTTTTGCATGGAAAATGACCGTCATGGTGATTATTTTTCATTTGATCGGCTGATTGATGAGTGGACAGGCTGTTGCAGCTCTACTTCACACACAGAAACGCTCCTGAATCAGAAATAAACATGTGATCAGATCAAAGTGCATCAGGGTCTGAAGCTAAAAGCTAAAGCACTCTAACACTCACCGACACAATCAGGCCACTTAAGCCTCTATCTGTGTGTGTGTGTGTGTGTGTGTGTGCTTGGCAACACACTGCCTATTGTGTCAACACAACAGCTGCTGAGGTTGAATCGCTCGAACATGTAGAAAACCACTCAGTGGAAAGTCTGTCCATCGGTGCCAGTGATGCTGCTGGGTTATTAATAAGAGATGACGGTGAAATTATTGGTGGTTTTATTCACACCTGAATCTGAAACAAGCTTGTCAATATATCCAGCGTACTGTCATAGAGGAGGAAAGAAACCAGGAAATATTCACATTTAAGAGGCTGCAATCAGAAAAAAAAAAAAAATCAGCTATTTAAATTAATCACTGCAGTTTTAAACCAAACCACTTAGTGAAAAAGTACCAAATCAGAGAATTATTACTTTTTTGTCCTTAAAAAAAAATCCTAAAATTTATTAGTTTATGATCAAAATATCTGATGATTATTCACTGACAATTAATTAAATTAATCAATAACTGCTAAAAAAAAATATTTCACTCAAATAGAAATTCTAAATCAACCCATATGCTTGTATTTGGTGTTTCTGGTAAAACATAGTTACATGTTTAATGTTCAATAAATGCTTATTTTTTCTGAATATATCTGTATTTACTGTTTTTTTTTGCTAAGAGTTGAATGAAAACACTGATCAATTAATGAGCTCCAGCTTGGTATTTAGAGCATCTTACTGTTATACTTTAAACTACAGTGACACATCAGACTGGTTGGTTTTGTTATTAATACAACTTCAAAGAATAAAAGAAATATTTTCTAAAAATGCACATTAAATATTTTTCTCTCTTTTTGTTAGATGGATAAATCAGATTATTTATTTTTTTTTACAAAAAAAAATACTAAAAGTGGATAAAACTATTGAAAAAAAAAAAAAACAGACTTTATAATCTGCTTTCATTATGTCATAAAAATATACGACCCTGACTGAAACACTAAAAGCAGAACGGAGCCAGCTAAATAAACATTTGCAGAAAGAAAACTACGACCAAAACCACACTGACAAATCAAAAACTACTAAAAAAAATATGTAAAATCAGAAACACCAGTTACCGTGGCGACAGGAGTAAAGTTTGGCATCATCTATTCAGCCGGTGGGAACAACTGTTTGTTCACCTCGTCATAGCAACGCTACGTCCTCTTGTCTTTTTTTTGTCCCATGAAACGTTCAGAAACTCTGAGACAAGAATGTGTTTCTAGGAGAGGAACAAAAGGACTTACAAGAGCAGACAGAGGACTTTTTTTCCACCAGAGTCCAGGGTCCCTGAACGCCACCTGGTCCTGAAAAAAAAAAAAAAAAAAGAAATCTGATATAAATAAAAATATATATAAACGTAGTGCAGGTATACGACAAGAGACTTTTCCTCCATTTCAAAACTGTTTATTAGGTTTATTTATTTGGATCAACATACAGACTGAAATAGATGTGAAGTGATCTTTAAGATGTACCCTTATTTTGAAAACATTCACACTTAAACATGAGAAATGTGTCATTTTAATGTTCTTGTAACATAAAGGGAAAAGTCAAGTTATAAAACAAGACGTTGTTTTCATGAACTAGGGATCCAAAAAGGTCACGCAGCCACTAAAAAGCAAAAATCTCACTTTAAGTACATTTTCCTTATGCTTTTTTTTTTCGTCCACAATATTTGACTGCAAATCAACTCTTACCCACAATTTTTCATTCAAACTGATTTAGTGGCAGAGAACACAAGAGGCGAGGTTGTTTCGAGGATTACAGCCTGATTAATCATTCCTGTTTTTACCAGCTGATCAGCAAACACCTGATAAACAACAAGCATGAAAACAGTGACGGTGCAGGTGGAGCATCTGCTTCCAATCGCTCTCCTCAACCCTCTGAGGGGGTCTGTGAGACCCAGCGGCCCAAAAACAATGACGCAACACTTTATGTAACCGACCTGGACCGGAAGTTTCTCTGAGATCCACAGGAGCTGTGTGAGCACTGTCAGTCCAGGTTCACACTTTAGACTAAAGAGGTTTTCAGACACTTAAGACTGTGTTCATGATGTTCTGAGTAAAGAGGCTCTGAAACATCACCTGCCAGATAGTTTCAAAGTAAAGCTCCTTACTGCCATAAGAGGAGGACAGACACTAGGTAGTTTCAAAGTAAAGCCCCTTACTGCGATAAGAGGAGGACAGACACTAGGTACTTTCAAAGTAAAGCCCCTTACTGCGATAAGAGGAGGACAGACACTAGGTACTTTCAAAGTAAAGCCCCTTACTGCGATAAGAGGAGGACAGACACTAGGTAGTTTCAAAGTAAAGCCCCTTACTGCGATAAGAGGAGGACAGACACCAGGTACTTTCAAAGTAAAGCCCCTTACTGCGATAAGAGGAGGACAGACACCAGGTACTTTCAAAGTAAAGCCCCTTACTGCGATAAGAGGAGGACAGACACCAGGTAGTTTCAAAGTAAAGCCCCTTACTGCGATAAGAGGAGGACAGACACCAGGTACTTTCAAAGTAAAGCCCCTTACTGCGATAAGAGGAGGACAGACACCAGGTACTTTCAAAGTAAAGCCCCTTACTGCGATAAGAGGAGGACAGACACCAGGTACTTTCAAAGTAAAGCCCCTTACTGCGATAAGAGGAGGACAGACACTAGGTAGTTTCAAAGTAAAGCTCCTTACTGTGATAAGAGGAGGACAGACACTAGGTAGTTTCAAAGTAAAGCCCCTTACTGCGATAAAAGGAGGACAGACACTAGGTAGTTTCAAAGTAAAGCCCCTTACTGCGATAAGAGGAGGACAGACACTAGGTAGTTTCAAAGTAAAGCCCCTTACTGCGATAAGAGGAGGACAGACACCAGGTAGTTTCAAAGTAAAGCCCCTTACTGCGATAAGAGGAGGACAGACACCAGGTAGTTTCAAAGTAAAGCCCCTTACTGCGATAAGAGGAGGACAGACACCAGGTAGTTTCAAAGTAAAGCTCCTTACTGCGATAAGAGGAGGACAGACACCGGGTAGTTTCAAAGTAAAGCTCCTTACTGCGATAAGAGGAGGACAGACACCGGGTAGTTTCAAAGTAAAGCTCCTTACTGCGATAAGAGGAGGACAGACACCAGGTAGTTTCAAAGTAAAGCCCCTTACTGCGATAAGAGGAGGACAGACACCAGGTAGTTTCAAAGTAAAGCTCCTTACCCTGATAAAAGGAGGACAGACACCAGGTAGTTTCAAAGTAAAGCTCCTTACTGTGATAAGAGGAGGACAGACACCGGGTAGTTTCAAAGTAAAGCCCCTTACTGCGATAAGAGGAGGACAGACACTAGGTACTTTCAAAGTAAAGCTCCTTACTGCGATAAGAGGAGGACAGACACTAGGTACTTTCAAAGTAAAGCTCCTTACCCTGATAAAAGAAGGACAGACACCAGGTAGTTTCACAGTGAAGCTCCTTACTGCGATAAAAGGAGGACAGACACTAGGTAGTTTCAAAGTAAAGCTCCTTACTGTGATAAGAGGAGGACAGACACTAGGTAATTTCAAAGTAAAGCTGCTTATCATAATAAACAGAGAACAGATACCAGATAACTTCAAAGTAAAGCTCATTATTGTAATAAAAGGAGGACAGACACCAGATCTCTCTCTCTCATCACAACACTAAGAGGAAGTAGTGAACATCAGTCCCAGCAGCCCTTCACAGTAAAATGCTTCATCTTAGTTGAACAAATTCTCAGTAATGCTCATATTCCCACCCCTCAAATTCACATAATTCCTCCAAAAGTCATATAGTGACAGAATAGCATGTGCACTATTATATGTATTATTTTTATCAGTATAATTTCCAGTATTTCTCACTCAATATCCTGCACTATATTACTTTTATTCATTAATTTACTGTTATTCTATTAAGGATCTGGTGTTAATATTCCTTTTATGCAATTAAAAGTATTCCCTTCTTTATTAAGTAAGCTGGAGTAGTAGTGTAGAGTGAACCAGCCATAATATTACTAGTGTACTGTACAGGTCGACAGGAAGGAAGGACAATGAACAGAGGAACATTTGCCTTCAGTTATTCCTTGTTTTGCAGTCTCAGGCTCTGTGGGCCGAAAAGGACTTAAACATTCAAAAAACTTCATAAATGTAGATATAAGTTTCTTTTCATACCCGTGATCTCAGCAGGTCATGTTGTACCTGACATACGACAGGAAAGCAAACACAATGCACTAAAATCTGAGGAAAAAGATCAAAACCAATCCAGTCTCTGGGTGTTAGTGTGATCAGACACAAGGTGCTGACCTCTCTGGATTCAACGACCTCACATCTTGAAGGGAAATAGCTGCTAATTAGCTTCCCTGTGCACTTCCAAGTGTGCAGCAAACAGAGCTGCAGCCTTCCTTATTACTCACAGGTTATTTATTTTGGCAGGTTATGAGGACCGGGCCAACGTGCCAAATAAGAAGGAAAAGAAAAAAAAAACTCTGGACAGTGCTCTGTGTATGCATGAGGGTGTGTGTGTTTGTGTAAAGCGTGTGATATAATTTAGGAAAATGTGCATTTACTCAACTTGAGCTGGAGCTTGGCTTCACACACTGCCCTCATGTAGCCTGCACACGGTGTCACACAGTGAAGCTCATCATGCCAACGTGCAGTTTGGGGATTTGGGGAAACTATTTTTAAGCTGATTTAAGAAATTCAAGTCACCCACATTCTACGGCAAATTCGGCGGTCAGATAAGTGAAACTTTTGAATATTCTCAATTTCAATTCGCTCCTTGGGTGGACAAACTGAGTTTGAAAAGTCTAAATGTAACGTCAATAAAACGGTGCATGGTTTGTAGGACACATGCCGAAATAAAGACGTTGTTACATAAAATTAGACTAAGGATTAAACCGTGTGTGTTTTGCTGTGTATTTTCGCCGATGAGTGTTAAAGTGAATTAATTAGCTGTTTTTTCAACGGAGTTTCGCGCAGCGTTCTCTCCTGAGCCAGGAACGCACGTACTTTTGTCCTCCCCTCTCTGCTGCAGTATTAAATGTCATGTACAGTGTAACATAATATAGATACATAAAGCCTATCTGGCGCCGTGGCCTGTGTTCAGAGATAATAAATAGTCCTTTGTGGCCTTGGATGCGGGTCTCCAGTTTCACAGGTCGCCAAACCGCAGACGCATTAACTCCTCCTTTTACTTTCCTAATGAAGCCGGTGTGGATGGCGTCACCTAACATTAACAGTCTCCACCTGTCGGAAGGATGGACTCACCTGGATGAACGCTTTCCAAGCATGATAAGAACTGCATACCTGATAATGATAATAATGATAAAAACGTGCGTAAAAGTGCCATCTGGAAACATGCTGCGCTGCAGGTTTTCACGTTAATAGACTTCGAAATGTGCTTTTTTCTAGCAGTTGCAGGAAAAGTTGAGTTAGCATCCTGTTAAAATGTTTTCTGACGTTGGAAAAACAACATGGAGGTGATTTTTTTTATCATGCGCAAACATGCAGGTTGGTGAACTTACCGACTTCTTTGTGGACGTCGCTGAACCACGAGTTCTTGTTTTATCCCACGGACACAAGCAGCCACACCGGACTGTCATTCACACAGACCCGCCTGCTGTCTGCCAACCGCTTCTGTCAAGTGAAATAAATGTCGGTAAAATAAAGTAGAGAAACAGCAGCTACCGACTGGGACCTTCAGAATAAAAGCACATTCAAGAAGACTCAAGAAGAGATTTAGTACCAAGTGACTCTTCTTACATTTATATTCATTATAATAGAGCTGCTAATCATTATTTTTATATTTTCTGAATCTCTCAGTATATAGTGTTGGTGAATTGATGGGTTGTTTGGTTTATGAATTGTAAGAAAATAGTGAAATGTAAGTTACTTAAGTAAAAATACCAAAATTAAGAATTAAAGTACCAAAAGTAACAATAAACAGCATGCATAATTGCTTTTAATTCCTTTTAATATTATTAACAATTATGATAACTAACACTGATTATCGACTAACCAATCAGTTGATTTAACCGATAGTTTCTCCAGAAGTGTCTCAGTCAACTGAGATTTCTTTCTCCTTTTTTAATTTCAGTGTGATTCTCTGTGGATAAACTTTACCTCACATCATGATTAAATCAACTAATTAATTAGTCCACAAAATAAAAACTAAGAAATTCTTTGGCCCAAAATCACTGGAAAGTAGGAAGCAGTCTACCAGAAATTCCTCGTGACTCATTTCAGGCTCTTATTTTGAAGGCAAGATGCCATATTGATCTCAATATTCTGGCTTGACGCAGCTCTTTTCCTCTTAAAGGACCTGAATCCTTTCTTCACTGCTGCACAGTGTTTACCTGTGTCCAAACAAACACGACCTCTGCTCATCCTTTACTTTTCTGTTCTGTTTCCTGCTCCTCTGTGTTTCCTGTGTAGTCACTTCTCTGCAGAGACTTCATTGCAGAGCCAATCGATCCTCAGTCTGCTCTAATGGCAGATACATCCTGTGCATTAAAAACTCTGAATAGGCTTATTAAATGCAAAATGCTGCATCTCGGTGCATGTGGGCAGAGTCTTCTGTCAGATGTGAGCCACTGAGGTGGAGAGGTAACTCTGAGTCTTTGTCCACTTCACCTCTTTTGAATAGTCTCCACAGTTTGGAGGCATGTTGCTCTGGGAAACAGGCCAATGGTAAACAAATGAGCCCCGACCACAGTCAGAATAGCTGATGAGGCTGCAGAGAACATGAAACTCACCAGCAGCCATATGGAAAACAGAGGAGGAGCTGATTGGCCAAACCTGTAGGCTCATGGCACATTTCACGTCAACGTATGCAGCATTGTGTCTGCAGATCTCCATCATGTGTTCACCTCAAAACACATAAAGGACTCTTTGTTTACCAAGGACAACGCTCTTGTTGCTGCAGAGCTGCAACTGAATACCTTCGAAGACGATGCAAAGGATGACAGTCATGGTGTTTAGGTCCATAAATGCCAATAAACAAGATATGAAAGAGTCTGTTGATGCTTTTAAGAGACTGTTTTATTCTCTTAATTTTAAGTTTGATGTGTCCTAACTTCTTTTTCCTGAATTTGATTATATTTTCTGTCTTTGGCGCAAACCTGTTTGCAGTTAAAGTCCAGTAAAAATGAATAAACTTAACTTAACTTAAATCAGACAGAACGAAGGCAGACACACTGATCTACCGCTGTTTCAGATTTTTTTCTTACTTCTCTCTAAATATAACCAAACACTTCTCTGAGTAAACATACTGAATTACATCAGGAAGACATGAACGTAACACAGACATAAAAACTCAAGAAAAATAAATGTTTGGTATCATTGGTACGTGTTTGTAATTATTGACAAGATGCAGAAAAGATATCAGAAATAAGAAGTCCAGAATAAAATCAAATAGATCTTTATTGTCACTGATGTTTAACAACGAAAATAAAAGTAGAATAAAATAAGTAACACCATATGACAATAGGACACACTCCATACAGCAATTAAAAGCGTTGGTGTAAATTGTAATTGTGATTAGATTACAGCATAACAAGTTTTTTTGTTTGCTTTTGAAAACAACTTCTAAATGATTTTATTTTGAAAAACTCCCAGATTCAGTGGATACATCAATAATATGCACCTTGTGTACTAGCTATTTTTTTTTATTTTTATTTTCTAAATGAAGTGAGGATACGGTCATTTTCCCCTTGTGCCATGTTGTATTTCATTCCATCAGTTTTTCGTGACTCAATATCTGGTCAGACATCCCATAACGGCTTCTTGGAGTAACATGAAGGCCAGAGATACTAATTTCTTGACTCTGGGAGGGCGTATCATCACAAATACAGCCTGTTATGTTCCCAAACAGTTTGATGGCAATTCATTTTGGCGCCCGGTGCTGAGAAACACATGTGGGCCTTTGAGGCTCTCTGATGTCGGGCACATGGGTTTTGGCGTGAAGCGAACAGCTCGGTCGGGCGACCACGAGCTTCTCAAACATCACATAAAACCGAGACGAGCTGAGCGAAAAACCATCTGAAAAACATCACCGCTGGAGCGCACAGTTGTGTCACAGCGTAAGAATTAAGAGTCCAGAACAGATTTTTATTCTAAATGTTCTCAGTGAACGGATGCAGTTTTTTTTTTTCCTTTTTTTAAGAGCCATACCAGCAGTGGGGATAAAAATATCATGTTTTTCCTGAGGGTGTCTCTGGAGGAAATACCACTGGGTCATAAAAGTCAAAATGGTTTGTAAACCTTACAGCATGGTAGTCTACCAACGTGGTTATGTGGATATACTGTGTGTCATTTTGACAAGAGAAAAAACAGGCTCATTCTCCTCAAAACAAACATTTTCAGTGTATTTCATTCATTATTTATCTTATTTGACCTTATTCCACCATACACATTAGGGCTGAAGCTAACTTTTACTATTTTGTTGCCAGTTATGTTAGCAATTTATTAATATCAGAATATCTAAAGTAGTTTATTTAACATTTATTCACTACAGCTAATAGACAATGTTGCTGATAATATTGTAAAGTTTTTTACTGACAATAAGTTGATCTTTAAATGTGAGTCTTCTCACATTTTTCTCATTTTTAAAACTGCTTATTAATTTGTTTATTGCAGCGCTCTGGGTCGTGGAAATTGTGACCTTAAAGGTGCACTGTGTATGGCTTCGGTGACACCTAGTGGTGTGGTTGCGGATTGCAACCGACTGAAACTTCACACGTTGGCAACAAAATTGTGTTAATAACCTCACATAGAGCCGCTGTTTGGTTTGTCCACTCTGGTCTACCGTAGAAACATGCTCATTCGTTAGGTCATCTTTAGCTAACGAAAACAGAACATTTGTTGTTTTCAGGTGATTATACACTAAATTACACACAAAACTATTAGCATGACAACAACCAATGGCTCCATTTCATCTCACATACCATAAAAAACAAAAGCTTATTGTGAGCAAGTTGTACATTTCTGAAATGTAAATACTCCCCCTGCATGTCCTGCTCACATAACATTATTGTATTCATTTCTTCCCTGAACATGCTGATGTTTAGGAGGATCCAGAACAATGAGTTTGCGTGGGTCCATCTCATTGCTGCATGCCAAATGAGTGTGCATTCTTAGCATGGCGCTGTCGTGTCTTTTTGAGGGCATGTAGCTGCTCTGAGGCCAGAATAAAACCCCAGTAATGAGGTCAAACTGGCAGCTCTGGATACACTAACAAGCCCTCTTTTATCCTGTTGTTCTGCATACCTCTGAACAGACTGGACCCTGTGACCTTGTTTGTTTCTGTGGAGCTGATACTCCAGATCCACCCCTTCCGTTACCATTAATTGCATTTTCTTCGGTATTGATCTTGTGTGGGGTTATCTTTTGTTCCCGTTGATGAGGAGTGCTGATAATGATGGACTCCCATCAGCCTTTGAGCAAAAAAGCTTTGATTGTTCACAGGATTTTAACTTCAGTAACGGCCAGAGGAGGTTCTTCATGTTTAGGAAGATGATCTCTTTCGTACATCCCAGCATGAACAAACACACTCATCCATCCATCCATCATCCATCCATCCATCCATCCATCCATCCATCCAAAATCTATCCAACCAACCAACCAACCAACCAACCAACATCCATCCATCCATCCATCCATCCATCCATCCATCCAACATCTATCCAACCAGCCAACATCCATACATCCATCCAACCAACCAACAACCATCCATCATCCATCATCCATCCATCATCCATCCATCCATCCATCCATCCAAAATCTATCCAACCAACCAACATCCATCCATCCATCATCCATCCATCCATCCAAAATCTATCCAACCAACCAACATCCATCCATCCATCCATCCATCCAAAATCTATCCAACCAACCAACATCCATCCATCCATCCAAAATCTATCCAACCAACCAACATCCATCCATCCATCCATCCATCCAACATCTATCCATCCATCCATCCATCCAAAATCTATCCAACCAACCAACCAACATCCATCCATCCAACATCTATCCAACCAACCAACATCCATCCATCCATCCATCCATCCATCATCCATCTATCCAACCAACCAACCATCCACCCAACCTTCCAACCAGTCGTCCATCCATCCATCCATCCATCCAAAATCTATCCATCCAACCAACCAACAACCATCCATCCATCCATCATCCATCCATCCATCCACCCAACAACCATCCATCCATCCATCCATCATCTATCCATCCATCCATCCATCCATCCAAAATCTATCCAACCAACCAACATCCATCCATCCATCCATCCATCCATCCAACCAACATCCATCCAACCATCTATCCAACCAGCCAACATCCATCCCTCCATCCATCCATCATCCATCCATCCAACCAACCACCATCCATCCATCATTCATCATCCATCCAACCATCTATCCAAACAGCCAACATCCATCCTTCCATCCATCCATCATCCATCCATCCATCCATCCATCCAACCAACCAACAACCATCCATCCATCCATCATCCATCATCCATCATCCATCCATCCATCCATCCAACTCTGTCTACTATATTTCTTTGAGAAATGGCTGTATCCAGGCTGTGAAGCTCACTGGGGGCAGAAAGGCCAACCGTAAAAAGCTGAATGTGTGTTTGACCTTTTCTCAGATGGATGTGATCCTGGCTGCTAGGATTTAATTCCACACTGACCCCATAAATTTCCCCTACATATTAGATCCTTGCTAATTACGAGTGCATGTTTTCCTCAGCCTCTGGAAACCATCCTGGAGCTGAACTGTAAAACATCTGAACTTCTCCATTCAGGCCCAGTGGGGTGGGGCTGTCTGACTTTTAGAGACTCAGTAAATCACTTACATGACATTACAATATGTTCCACATCAAGACTGGACTTTTTAATTTCAACTTATTTTCATCAAGTTGACCAGCTTCAGATTGTTTTATTTGATCAAAGCTCTTCCATAAACAGTGTTTCTGCAAATATTCAACAAATATTATCGTTAATTTACTGAAGAGCATTCATATGAAAAACTCATATTTTCTCACATTTAAAAGTTGAAAAAACTATTAAAAAAAATATAATGAAGGTTTGTTTTTAATTCCACAATGCTTTCCTTGTAGTTTATATATTATAGAAGGAGTAAGGAAAATAAATTTTATGGCTTCTTCATCTAATAAATTATTATGATTATTATTATTATCATTAATATTGTTAATAATAATTGTTATTAATACAAATATGGTAATAATAATATATTTCACTATACATTATTAATAATAATTAATAATTGCTACAATTTATTTGGATAATTAATTATTGTGAAATATTAACCATTATTATCAGAGTCAAAATGAATGATTCCTATTATTATTAATGATAATAATTTATAATAATAATGATGATGTGTTCTAATCTGTGTAAAATTATATTTCTGTTATTTCTCTACTTTTATCTCTCTTAACCATATTTATTTAATGTTATATTTATTTTAATATTTTTTATTATTGATTATGGGATGAAACCACTCTGAAGTTTTTTTTTCTCATCACATCTCTTCACATTTATTGTTGATTATGTCATATCAAGTTGTGTATTTTTTGCCTGTCTCGCTAAAAGGCAGAAACATGATTAAAAGAACATCCAAACACATGTTCATTTGGTTTGATTCTGTTCACAGTGTGTTTGTAGCAATACTAGAACTTCCACAGTAATGTCATGAACGCCACGTGACACGGTTCTGTTCGCCATCCTTTATTCGACGTAGAAATGAAAAACAGGTGGAAAAGCTGCGTGCTGTTGAATTAAGGAAACTGTTTGTCATGTTAGTTTTTTCTTGGCTCGGTTTTTCTAAGATTACCGAGACCTGCGATGAGGCCAACGAGTGAGACGTTCCCATCTGCAGCTGATTATTGTGAAATAACAAATTATATGAGACGGTTTGGAGGGAATGATATAATGCTCAGTCATTTTCAATAAGGTCATAGTTCGTGGGTAATCACAGAGTTTTCGAGCAGTGATTATGGCAGAAAACCTGCTTGGGTATATTCATAAATCACACAGGTTTTATTAAAACTAAAAAGAGCTGCTTTCTGTCTTTCTGAGGCTGATGTGATGCAGCTGGATGCACTTCCAGTCTGATCTAATGCAAATGTTTGTCTTTTATTAATCAACTGTGTCATTTCTGCAGGCGTGCCACTCTGAATCAGTGTCTGTCACCCAAAAAAGGAAAGTCACATGGAAAAATGAACAATATTTGGGGAATCATGTGCCTCAGCGGGGCGGATAATGGCAAACATGAATAATGCAACAGCTCAGCGAGGAAACAGGAGATTTTACAAGTCAGATTGGTGTCGATGGAGGGATGACGATCCAAAAAAATGTGACCAGTTCTGACATGAGACAGATCACGGATCAATCCTTTCCTAAGCTTTTCAAAGTTAAAAAGTTCAATTTAAATGTGCTATATATTGTATGAATAAACTGTAAAAAAAACAATATTCACGCTGTTCTTCATTTTTAGTTAAACAGGATTATAGTGGAGTTTTTTTCCTGCAGTGCAGCAGACAGGAACGGGTCATATGATCAACCTGAAGAGGGTCAGACTGTCAGTTATTGGCCAGTTATGTGGAAAGAAGATTAATTACCACACAGTGTTCAGTTCAGTTTTCAGTGACTGCAACCCACACATGATGCACACAGCAGTAGCTTTCTGTATAGAAAAATATGATTGTCTTCGTCATATTTTGGCCTTACTCTAGTCTCTGCTGATTCATTGTGCATCATTGCCTCAACTAATCAAAATGCTTGCTACTTAGGGTTAGGGTTAAACCTAATCTAGCAAATTAAAAAAAAATTTATATTTGTATGTTTATGTTTGAATATTTGCACATTCATGTTTTTGTAAACCTTGATCACGGCATCATTTTAAAATAAAACCCAAAGTGTTGGATCATGTCAGGTGAGAAAAGGGATATCTTTATGGATCACTGTGTTGAATTAAGAAGGATTATATTGTCACTATAATAAGTCAGTTGTCTTGGTGCTTTATGTGAGCTGTTTAGAGGTGTGTAACTGCACCTTGAGAAACAACATTTCGTTCCTTTCTACTCGTAAAAAGAGCCTGAACTTCTGCAACGGGTCAAGTGATCAACCTGAGGAGGACCCAGAGATATTTCCATGTTCTCTGCTGGCGTCTGTATTACCATAACCCCTAAAAAGCACAGAATAACACAAATGCAACAACATGAGAAGGATAAAGCGTGTTTATGGGAGGGTGTTGCTCATGTGGGAGTAAGAAAATGTAGCGTACGTTCATCTACAAAGCTGTGATTTATAGTGTTGGGAAACCACAGTACACATGCATGCACTGAAATTACAACTGGTGTTGTTGAAATTCAACAGTAAAACACAGCTGTGTTGTGATTTTAGCTTGTCAACATTTGCAGGTTGTGTTACTGAAGAAGATCTTCCTAAACAGAGGGTCATCTATAATTCATGGTGAAGCCAGTGCTGCATGGCTGGAAGTCCTTGTACTGTTTGTGGCCCACTCTTACTGTAGATAAGGTGAATAATTATCTGCACCGCCATACAGTGGTGATTTACATAATCAGTCAGGTACAAATGAAAGGGTCATAGCAGCTGCAGGACTTGAATGTGGCAGCTACACTATGTTATATAAGGTTTCCAGGCAGGCCAGGAGTCCATGCTGCTCATCTGGGTGTACTTTTCCCTAAGTGAGGTAATGTTTTTCAGTCCCAAAACTCTCTGATTTTGCAATGTCATTTTCAAGTGGAGTTGTTTTGCAACCTTTCATTCCATAGAGAAAAATCGACTCCATCCTCCGTTTACTTCATTTGATCCGTGCCAGATGTTGCCCTCACCCTGCATTGTTCTTTTCTGCTCAGTGTGTCCAGAAAATGACTGAAAAACAAAAGAAAAGCCGCTTTCTCCGACAACAGACTCTGCGTCTCGTTGCTTAGCCGAGTCCAAACAAAAACAAGCTTTCTGATTTTTTGGCCACGTGTGAAAGAAAGGGTGGAATAATGATGATGTCAGTTGTAAAGTGGGGGTTGGATAGCCTCTTCCCAAAGCTCTGGACCTCATTTTTTATTGAGGTACTGGAAACATTCTGTCAAATTCCTCAGTGGGGAGACCAGTGGTTTGACAACAGCTGGATCTGTGTGGTCAGCTGATGAACTGGAGCTGAAACCTCGTGATGAACTGGACAACATGGTGCTGCTACTGGCTGAAAGAAAACATCAACCTACGTTACACTGCGTTTCCTGCAGAGAAAACGAGCCAGCTGCTTGCTATCCAGGTGTTTCTCACCACAATCTAACTGATTTTGCGAGGTATGTTTACATCTGGAAGCACATGGACAACACTGTCTGGCATGGACGGATGGGTGGAGACCATGGAGGACTTGTGATTGCACTCCAAGATGAAAGGTTATAGTAATCAGTGTTTTACCTCTTTAATAGTCTCATATATTTACTTGGAGAGTCCCTCACATTCTCAGGTCAGCCGTTCTTAATGTCGAGCTCGAGACACCAGAACTGAGCTGTCAAGCTTATTAGTGATGCTGCAGAGCCAGGCCGACAAATGCCTGGATTTTATCTCATTCATCTGACAGATAAGGTATGTTTTGTTCATTTATAATGAAATAAAGTCAAATTCTCCTTCAAATATTGTGATTCATTTGGAATTTCATGACATATATTTATTTCAGGATTCATCCTAAGTTTCTTTTATCTATCCGGCTACATCAGTCTAGAACATTATTGTTCATATACAGTGAAAAAAGGTTGGGAAATATGTGTTTTTTTTAAAATTTCTGTTTTTTTAAAGTCCACAGAAATCATACACACAGTCGGTATTCATCTTAAATGTAATAAATCATGCTACAACCATAAACTTTAGTTGTTTTAGCAATATATTATCAATTAATAATCTTTTACGTGACAACAAATACGTTATCGTGGTTTAACATCAACAGTTTCACCATATAGTGAGAGAAATAGTATATAGTTGTTACTGTTGTGTGACAACAAAAGCTTTGTTATATGTGATGAGATGGAATTGCATAGTAAAGTGAATATATCTTGTTATTCTTAAATGTATTAATGCAAGACGTTTCACGTTATGAACATTTTATAACAGACAAGTTAACAAATTTTCACCTTATTATTGTCAACATGACAGGAAAAGATTGTATAGAATAGAAAAGAATATGCTTTATTGATTCCCAGTTGGGAGAAACTTGTTATAACAGTATAAACAAGTTCCACGTTGTAAAAACAATAAAACAACAATAATAGTGAAATAATAATTAATAAATTACGTATTATGTTAAATATCATCAGTGTGTACTGAAAACAGAACTATATGTTTTAATGGGAAAAATTAAATTAAATACAATACATAACGTAATAATAGCATCCATACTTTACAAAGAGTTAGATAAAAAGGTGTCAAAGGTTAATGAGGGCGGTCTGACGTCACGTGATTTGGAACGAAGTGCACACGCTTTGGGAACGTGCGCCGCAGATGCCCGGATGTGGGCTAATGTATGTGGCGACAACGACGGCGAAACTCAAATAAATAATTAAACACGAAAGGCAACGAGAAAAAACAACAACTGGTGGGTAAGTGTGCAGCAGAAAGACTGTCGGCTATGGCAGCTGGTGAGAAAAAACGGAGCTTTAAATGAAGTAAACGCTACAAAAAAGCGAGTTTTAGCGAGCTTACAAGCTAACTAGCTAGTGAGCTAACTAGCTGCCGTTAGCTAGCTAAAGTAACGTCAGTGGACGTTTGAAACAGTTTGGCAAGAAGCTTCACTAGAAAACAAATGCTATGCTTGTTGGGTAATGCTAACAAGTATAATATAAAGTTAAAACACCCTATTGCTATCTGTCTGTCTGTTTGTTTCGTGAATTACTTGTATTTGTTCACATACTTGGTCAAACAGCTTCTTCTGATTATTGTTGATAGCTGATTATCAGAAAATCTGCAATAAAATGCACCATTGTGAGTAAATTGGTTGACATTTACCTCAAGATATCGCTTGTGAATAATGTGAATGTGAACCACTGCCATCTTGTGGGGAAGGTAGGAAACTAAAAATAATGGGCGCTTCTTCTGGTTGAACGGTCCTCATTTATCTTTAGTTTTGAATATCTGGAATATTATTGGATACAAAAATGGGAAATACTCTCTTTTCTATGCTCAAGTCCACATAAATGACATGCAATATCCAATCTGTTTCTTTCTAAGACAAGTTTAGTCTACTCGTTTACTTATGTCAGTGCTTATTGTATGTTGTTATATAGGCCCTTATCTTGTTGCTTTATCTGCTGCTGTAACAATGTACGTTTTCCTTTGGTGTGGCAAACAGAGACTTTCCTTAACAAGTAAATGTCTGCCCCTTGTCTGTTCTTTTTCATGTTATCTAGTTTCTGCTGTCTATTACCTATTTTATATAGGGGATGTAGCTCAGTGGTAGAGCGCATGCTTTGCATGTATGAGGCCCCGGGTTCAATCCCCGGCATCTCCATCTTATGCTGCAATGATGAAGCCAGGACATCATCATATGAAGGAACTTGTGAGTTTAAATATTTAAAAAGTAGGAAATCTAGTAATACATACTCTGAAGGGCCACAGTTTCTCTTTAATCCATGCTACAGGTGTCCTTACAAAGTATTTACTGTACAATTGGGTCTTACTACATTCTCAAAATATTGTACCTTTAACTCTGACTTTGAAGTCATATTTTCATAATGTTTTGTGAAGGAAAGGTTCATAAGGTGATAAATGGGTCCAGTCCACGCACCAACACTTCTTATCTAGAGTGGTTGTCGTGGCCGAGTGGTTAAGGCGATGGACTAGAAATCCATTGGGGTCTCCCCGCGCAGGTTCGAATCCTGCCGACAACGATAGAGTGTTTTGAATGGGTGGAACAAATTCAACACCCAGGAACAAATGTAGTCTCTAACCGACCAGTGCTACATAACAGCAGTTACACATTTACCCAAAAAAACCTCTCCAAGCTCTGTGTTCATTGTGTTCATTGTGTAGAGCAAAGGAAGTATTTCATTGCTCACATGACAGTAAACACTTTGCTGACTACTTTCTGGTCTGTTGGTCTGGTCTGTTGCTTATTTACAGATTAATTTATATTCTGCTTATCAGCTCTGCATATATTTTCTCTAAGATACTGCTGTTTGCTTATTTTGGACATATATTTTGTGACTTAGTCTACGTGTGTACTACAATGTAAATTTTTCTTTGATGTGACAAATAAAGGGTTTCCTTAACAAGTTAAAAAAAAACGATTGTCTCCTGTCTGTTCTTTTAAATTTTATCTGGTTTCTGCTGTCTTCCAGACATTCTATACGGGGGATGTAGCTCAGTGGTAGAGCGCATGCTTTGCATGTATGAGGCCCCGGGTTCAATCCCCGGCATCTCCAACTTTTGCTGACGACGCATGAAAGGACTTGTGAGTTAAAAGTATTTTGAATTAATTATAGAAAATACCTGCACTTATTTACCAAAGTGCATGCACAGTTTTTCTTTACTTTGCATACAGAGGGGTGACTGTAGCTCAGTCGGTAGAGAGGGAGTCCCTGAACCCCAGCGGCACAGGTTCGATCCCCATCCGCTGTCTAAAGCCTGTTTTTTTGGAGGTGCGCGTCAGGCTACGGCGTAAAGTCCATGTAGGGGTCCGCGTTGATGCTGTAGCTACGCCGTCGCCGTGACGCAGAAGCATAAACCAGGCTTAAGTGTCCCTGAGCCGGACACTGCTCCCCGGGCGCCTCCTTGGGCAACCCACCGCTCCTTACAAGGGATATATCTTTCCTGGCGCCGACACCAGTTTCAGCCTCTCCAGCAGTTTTGTGTGTTTCTTAACTTTTTGTCCTTTTTTCTATCCTTAAAATTTACTACCCTGGTTCCTCTGGAAACGTATTAATCTATCCCATGGATATGGATTTTACAACACCAAGACTCATTTATTCAAGCGACTTTTTACATGCTCTGAGAGCCAAGTCCCGCATTGGTGTGATTCTGTGTTTACCTGTGAAGGTAAGGAAGCCGTACCGAGGCTGCATAGCCGGCGCTAAGCTAAAAGCTAAGTGGCTGGCAAAGAAGTGGAGATACAAGCCTCCGGTATCTTCTGTACTAATGGGAAACGTGAACTCATTACCGAATAAGATTGACGAGCTGGCTGCGCTGACAAAGAACGTGAAGACCTACAGGGAGTGTAGTTTACTGTGCTTCACTGAAACATGGCTTACAGCTAACATCCCGGACGCTAACGTGGAGCTACCGGACTTCAGCATAGTCAGAGCGGACAGAGACACAAGAGCCTGCGGGAAGCGCAAAGGAGGAGGACTCGCGCTGTATGTAAACAAACAGTAGTGCAATCCTGGGCATGTGAACATTAAGATCTCCAGCTGCTGCAGGGACATTGAACTTCTGGTTGTAAGTCTACGTCCCTATTACTTGCCCAGGGAGTTCAGCCATGCTATTGTTCTTATTGTTTAAATCCCTCCGCGTGCGGACGGGGAGACTGCCTGTGACGTCATGCACAGCGCTGTGGCCCAACTGCAAACACAGCATCCTGCGGCTCTTGTGCTTATTTCTGGGTATTTTAACCACGTCACACTGGACAACACACTGGCTGCTTTCCACCATACCACACTGGCTGCTTTTATGTGGACTGTAACACCAGGGGGTACAGAACAATTGATCTGATGTATGCTAACGTTAAGGATGCATACAGTGCTGCCCCCCTGCCTCCCCTGGGGAAAGCAGACCACAACCTGGTTCTGCTCAAACATCACTGCACTCCAAGAGTAAGGAGACTACCAACAACCACACGCTCATTCATTCATTCACGCTCTGACAGGTGATGGTTGACTGCACCACGGACTATATTAACTTATGTATGGACGTTGTTGTTCCTGTCAGATCTGTACGCTGCTTTGCCAACAACAAGCCCTGGATTCTGAACCAGAAGAAGAGGGCCTTTAAGGACTGTGACACTCCAGGGCTCAAGCGGGTATAGAAGGAACTCAGAATCCAGCTCAGGGAGGCGAAAGAGCAGTACAGAAGAAAAGTAGAACAAAAGATGCAGAACAACAGCATGAGAGAGGTGTGGGAGGGGATGAAGATCATCACAGGCTGCAACTCTAAAAGAGGTGCCCCTGTGAAGGGGGATGTGGGAAGGGCCAGTTAAACCAGATTTTTAATAGGTTTGATCACCCCATCCCATTCACACCTCTGAACGCAGCAGCCCCCACCCACCTACTCTCACAAGCCATCACCAACACAGCAGAGGACACCTCCCCTCCCCCATCACACCACCAATGATCACAGCAGCTCAGGTGTATGGAGAGTCCAGATGGAGTATCACCAAGACTGCTGAAGGCCTGCGCGCAAGAGCTGGGACACCCCCTTCAACCTGAGCCTGGAACAGGGGAGGGTTCTTCATCCTGCATCGTCCCAGTCCCAAAGAAACCACATCCTGCTGAGTTGAACGACTTCAGGCCGGTCGCCCTGACATCACGTGATGAAGACCAAGGAACGCCTGCTGCTTCATCATCTAAGGCCACAGACCCACCACGGACTAGACCCCCTGCAGTTTGCCACCAGGAGAAGGTAGGAGTGGTTGATGTCATCACCGATCTCTCTCTCACCTGGACAGAGGCAGTGGTGCTGTGAGGATTACATTCTTGGACTTCTCCAGCGCCTTTAACACCATCCAGCCTCTGCTCCTCAGGGACAAACTAACAGAGATCGGAGTGGAATCACACCTAGTGACATGGATAACTAACTACCTGACCAGCAGATGTGTGACTAGGGGGTTGCAGGTCTGACACTGTGGTCAGCAGCACAGGAGCACCACAGGGAACTGTGCTCTCTCCGGTCCTGTTCACCCTGTACATGTCCGACTTCCAGTACAACACGGAGCTTTGCCATGTACAGAAGTTTGCAGACGACACAGCCATCGTGGGATGTATCAGGAGTGGACGGGGGGGAGTACAGAGGGCTGATCCATGACTTTTTACATGGTGTGATTCCAACCACCTGCTTCTCAACACCGCCAAGACGAGACATAAAAACAATAAAATAGAAATAGATAATATACAGATAGATAGATAGTATGTGTTGAATCCTGAAGAAATTTCAGTAATATGAAAGGACATAGAAAGTGATTGAAACCACTATGAAGATCGTAATGCTGCATTTACACATGTAGGAGGCAGTGTGGCCTCATAAATGTGTAGGTCTTTGTGCGTCTCCTGCTATAATTTACATGCTCAGCTCTGTCTGGACAGGCCCACATGTTGTTCCTTAAGTCTTGCGGTCTTAAGTCTTTGGTAAATTCAGTGGCGCAGATGCAAGTACTATATCTTGCCCACATCCACTGGATAACATTCAAATATCTTTATTCTTTGTGATATGAGAGGTTGTAGGCCGTAGGTTGTCGTGGCCGAGTGGTTAAGGCGATGGACTAGAAATCCATTGGGGTCTCCCCGCGCAGGTTCGAATCCTGCCGACAACGAAAGTGCTTTTAATGATGGAAGATATTCAGTACCCAGGAAAATATGATCTACCTCATGGACCAAAGTGCTAAATAACAACATTTACACATATAACCAAAAAAACTCTCTGTTGCTCTGTTCATTGTGGAAGTATTTCAT